>CM066240.1:7450633-8650633 GCA_033675125.1 Athetis lepigone
AACGCCAATAGAAGCATAAAAATCGGCACGTGTAGAAACCCCGTAAATTACGCACGTGCAAAATAGGTACGTGGGTGATACTATAAAAAGAATGCAGAAATATTTGTGTGATGTGTGTTGCATCACACAATACTGAGAAAACATGGCACATATAAAATCACCGAAAAGATATGGATAATCAAAACTACAATAATGCAACAATACTAGTCGGATTGGCTGGCCACAATGAAATTATTACCCTGGTATAATTTTAGTATGGCCGGGTCACACTTAAATCATTGTTGGTAATGTATTGCAGCCACATATTGCTGGGACAGATAACATACCTCTAAATGACGTTCAAAAGTGCTTTTTCTGGTCAAATGTGGATGTGGTTTTACTTACCTAAGCCAACCTTTACAGAAAGTATAATTGCCGAAAGTTGTATGTTTATCTAGAGATAAAATAACAGAAAACACGTATCTAATTTCCTAACAAAATAATCACGATAATTACAAAACCTAGTTTGTAACTTTTTCCACAAACAAAAATTTTCCAAAGCCAACACGTGGTAAACACGAGATAATATACGGACTTTTAGAAACTTTTAATGGAAAGCTAACCCGATGCATGTCAAATGAAATGAAAAAGTTAAATTGTACTTTGTCAATCTAAATTGGTCACGAAATCGAAAACTGGGATGGATGATTTACATACGAGTATTTTACTTTACTTCCGTGACGGACGGTCCAGTAGCTCAGTCCTATACGAAAGGAATTTATTCGAGTGTATTTTTTTTTAATAAAAAATATTTTTAATATTCACTTTTAAGTATCTACCCAGCTATGGCAACACTAAATTACGTATATGTGTGTATAAAGTTCGTCAGTGTGTGAGTTTCATAGGATGTGTTTTTTAGTAAAATATAGCACAATACGTATCCCATCTGACCTTCATGAAATCAATATAGAACGAGTTCAGGCGTGTACGTTTTTAAATAATATATTATAATTATCACAAATGGAGAATTATATTAGAGAATTATGAAAATGTGCATACGAATAAAAAACACCGATATCACTAATTTTAAATTTATGATATCAAGCCAAAAATACACACACATTTTCTTCTTGAATTCTTCTTATTTGAACCAACACAAAATGAAGTAGATCTAACGACTCTCTTTCCGACTCAGTACATACTATGTAACGGGTGTTCACCTAAATTAAGTCTAGAACTCCAGGGCAAAAAAGCATTAATGGAAGCCTGAGGTCGGTGTGGGTTCAGACTTCAAATGTTTTGCGATATAATGAATGTTTTGTGTTCAGGCTGTGGATTAAAACGATTAATCAACCCAATGATTCGACACTTCTCTCTGATTGCGACTAGAGCGTGTGGTTTAAGTGATCCGGATACTGGGATGTATGAGGCGATCTGACTGACAGATAATTTAATTAATATACTTAATAGACTTGAAAATAAAAACATTTTGACACAAACCACTAGACAAAGTCTATGTTAACCTTACAATTTGCACAACATTCGTATGAGGAAGTTAAAATATTCTTCAGTTTAGTATTATAATAATATTATAATAATTATAATAAATAGGTTGTCGTCCAAAGTGCAGTAAATACTTAAAACAACTAAATAATTTAATTAGTATTTGTTCGTCTCCCCTGCTTAATTTTTCCAGGAATCTTCATACATGAAAAGATAGGCTTTTCCATCCAGCACAGCAAAAATAAGTGAAGCTAAAAACATGTTTATATAGTAGTTTTACGAACGACGCAGAGACTCAGTATAAATAAATAAATAAATATCTTGGGACCAGTCACACACGGTCATCTGATTCCAAGCTAAGCAGACCTTGTGTTATGGTAACCAGACAACTGATATACTTACTTATATACTTTATAAATACATACATTTTATAGAAAAAGATAAAGTATCAAGCTATATTAGAAAAATCCGACTTTCTTAACATAGCGAAAACCCCGATTTTGTATGAAAATGGGCGGGCAAAGACGCAGAAAAGAAGGAAGCCATGGAGGAAGCCAGGTAGAAGTATGTTTATATAAAAGAGGCCTTTATTTATTTTAATATTATATAAAAAATATGTAATAGTTAATATGAAATATCAAATTGCGAACTACATTTAATAAACTAATAAACATCTTGGGACAAGTCACACACGGCCATCTGATCCCAGGCTAAGCAGAGCTTGTGTTATGGTAACCAGACAACTGATATACATACTTATAAACTTTATAAATACATACATATTAAAGATAAATTACACCCAGACACAGAACAAACAATCATGCTCATCACATATAGTTTGCCCTGGGTGGGAATCAAACCCACGACCTCCGGCTTAACAGTCAGGGTCACTGACCACTAGACCAACAGGCCCGTCATTACTTATCTAAAACAAAGTCTGAATATTAATATTAATGAATAACCTTTCAACGACCTAGCGTCAGCCGGCTGTTGCGCTACTGTCAGTTGTCTTTCTATTGTGTCATCTGTGTCTCGAATCACGTGAGTTCGATGGTTTAAATCAAAATGGCATCAGAACACCTCTTTTCGCCACGTTCGATGGTAATGCTAAGTCTCTGACCAAGGTAAAGGCCAGCCTTTAGATCACGGGAAGAGTTAACCAGTCATTTGCAGGTCCTTGAAAGAAAAAATACCTTTCTGTCTCTTATTGCTTCCATTCAGTGTGCGTTGTTCCTAATGCATGAAATGCAGAATAATTAATTACACGGTTCGCTTTACGCTAATGTTCTCGGATATTTTAGCAAAATCCTGTTGGAATTAGTTACAAACTAAAACATGTTCCGTTATTATTTAACTAAGTTATGTGTTTCGTGAATCTCATCTCATTAGAGACACATCCTACATACCAATCCTTAAAGGTTCCCGAGGTCCCTCAACATTGGACTGGTAGAGAATGAATAGGACATTAGTCCGCTTTTATTCTTTTGTGCATAAAGTATAAATTTAAAATAGGAAACTGACTAACTGGGTGATATTTCAACGCACAGTGTCGCGCAGCTCAAACCGCTGGTCGTAGAGACATGAAACTTGAAGGGTATGTTCTTTGTAAAGAGTATTGTATCCACAAATAAGAAAGAATTTTTGAAAATTCGACCGCCAAAGAGGTAAAATAGTAGATCTATGGAAGTTCAACATCTACGCGGTTGAAGTCACGGGTTTTTTGTTATTTTTTTTTATTTATTTATTTTTAACTATGATGAAAATTAATTCGTCCATACAAAGCCGTCTCTCAACTATGACAGCTGATATTGAGAATATTCACTTGTAGTAAACAAGTGACTCGCCCCGACTTTGCACGGGTATAACAAATCTTTGAAAATTAATAAACCTTTCTTTTAAATCAGTTTATTGAAAAAAGCATACATAGGAACAGATAGGGGAAAGCTATTTTGTTTTAAAATATGCAGTGATTTTTTTAAATTATTTCTTTCGGTCGGTGCCTCTATTCAAACATGAGATGACTAGTCCTTCAGTCCATCTTGATGGTGAACAATTGCGAAAGTTTTTATCTTCGGATTTTCCAATCTCGATCAATTTTTCCGAATTCTCATCATCGATGCATGTGTGATTTATAAAGAAAAGTGTGCGTTGGCATTCGTTGAAAAAGTGAGCCTTATTATGTTAAAAACTAGCTGTCTGCCGCAGTTTTACCGTTATGTCCGCTTAGTCTCAAAATCCAACATGAAAAACCCCCCTAAGGGGAGGGAATTTATGTTAGGTAAGGCTGATTTTAGTCTCACGCTCACCGTCAGCGCTCATAGCTCGAAGCGCGACGCGTACGGCCGCGTGGCTACCACCGTGCGCCCTGATAGCTACGCGTCATTCAAAAACGCTTCCTAGAAGTTCATATATCTCGGCCATCAGCGCTGACGGTGCGCGCGCCTTCGGCGTAAGACTAAAACCAGCCTTAGATACAAAGTACTTAGTATAGACTATGTTTTATTCTAATGTATAAGTCTTATTGCTGTAATGTAATCAAAATGCGTTCAGTAGTTTTTGTGTGAAAATGTAACAAACATTCATTCTTCCATACATACAAATAATATTTTATATTTATAATTTTAGTACGATAAGTGAACAGCGCACATTTTATTACACAAATCAAGTACATAAATAAAAGTTTACTAAGTTTGTCCCGGCTGATATTGCACGTTTACGTGATACAATACTAAAGTTTTAAATTGCACTACATTTGAGTGTACTTTTAAAAGTTCAGGCACAGTTGCAGTTTGTAATGGCGCTTTTAAACTCCTTTTGATATACTTACTATTATTTGTTTGCGGGAACAATAATACATATTTTTAGTGAGTTACTACTTTAAGATCGAGATAAACAAACATCATAACTTAGGAAGTACTTTATCTATCTTAGCTATGTTCCCGTCTCTGATAATTGTGATAGCCTAGTGACCCACCTTTCGTGTTAGAGGTTGAATTCGAATCCAGGCAAGTACCAATGTGATGTTTTCAATTCATAATGTGCTTTCTAAAGTATTCATTTTATTCGTATAATGCTTTCTAAAGTTCTTATTAGGCATCACTGACTTATATTACATATACTTGCCAGAATTCGAACCCACAACCTCTTGAACGAAAGGGGGATGTCTTAACCACTAGGCCATCACGCATTAGGAAAGAACAGAAAATAATGTTTTGTAGGCTTAAAACAACATCATCGTCATCACATTTTGATTTTACTCTTGATTATTGATCACTGACTTGACTCTTAATACACCAAAATTGCAACCTGTTTTTCGCTCAGATTTTTGTTCTAAACAGAAAAAGTCTATTTGCATACCTAACTTAGGGCCGTAACAGAAATGAGAGCACGTACAAAAGCGGTAGAAAAATATTCGCAAATAAATTGAATAAACAATCGAAAGGTCGATTCCCTTTGCACAGGATCAAATAGAAATATTTGATCGATTTGACTTTTTAATTGAATGTTGTCCTAGTTTCATCAAATTATTGAGAAAGGTGTAACTATACGGGTTTTGAATCTTTTATAATTTTACATGGCAATTGATTATGTAATTAGATTGCATTCTAAAACTTTTGGAAAACTGTAAACAAAATTATGAACCACTAGCATCTGCACCTGCGGTTTCACCCGCATTTTTCGTTACTGCTCCGCTCCCTTGTGTTGTAGCGTGGTGGTATATAACCTATAGCATTCCTTGATAAATGGGCTATCTAACACTGAAAGAATTTTTCAAATCGGACCAGTAGTTCTAGAGATTACTCCCTACATACAAACTTACAAATTTTACCTCTTTATAATATTAGTATAGATAAATAAGTAAGTAAACAATTTAGTATTTGTGCGTATAAAAACAAGTTTTCGAGCCGTTTAGGTTGGAAACTCTCGATCCGTAGAGTGCGTTTGACCGACTTATTTTAAAGGGTTTGTCTAAAAGGCTTGTTGACTCCTGTCTGACCTAAAGGTTGGCATTTACCTTGCCCAGAAAGTAAGCATTGCCAATCAACGTGTTAATGCTTCCAATGTCTTGGGCACTTCTTTAATGCCAATTTATTTAAGTTTATTAATCGAAATAGTGACTTACATTATTTAATATGTAAATGACGTAAATAACCGTTTGCTAAAACTTAAGTAGTAATTAACGCCTGCTAAGCGATACATTTTTGGAAATTAACGACCTGTCAAAGGCATTTTCTTACACATTCCTCCTAATATTATGATGGAATGTTTGTCAAAATTAAGCCACAGAATTAACGCCACGCCCTAAAATGACACTTCAAGTTCCCACGCTGTTGAACATAATAGGAAAGGCCTATAAAAGCAATTTGCTTGCAAGTGGCTACGGAGGCGTTTTCAAGTACACACAGCAAAATTGGCAAGTACACAGCCTGAAACGGAACGTACTGGGAAGTCATTTGTCAAAGATATGGTTGCCATATATATTATTATTATGTGAAACTTGGATAGCTATGTCATAATTTAAGCTTTAGTAAAATCTACAAAACGCCTTGAGTGTTTTGTATAGCGCTCTATCTATATATTCAGTGTGTGTCTTTATACGTTTTTTTACATGATAATAATAATAACTATAATTCACAACACGTATCATAACCTGGCAACTGAAACGTCACTTAATTTTTTTTTGTGTAGTGTCCAAAAAGTTTTAAAAAATAACTATCAAATGTACTTAGAGCTCAAGTGACTATATTTTTTTATTATGTTTCGCTACTCTAAATACCCAAAATATATATAAAAAATTGTTCAACTGTCTGTGTTTCAATCCTATAGCAATTCGGCTTCAAATGCAACCAAAAATCGCTAATAAACCAACCGAATAACGCAGTGCATTCATTCCTTTCGCCAACAGTACACCAAAAAGGTTGACGCCTTATAACGAGATGACTCGTGGTTAAATATTAGCACAAAGGAGACGCCGACGGCCCTTCGTTCTCGGTTTGTTCACAACGATTCGAGAAGGAACTCGCGAACAATGAACCAGGGATTTGTATGCGGTCGTTGGCATACTGCTGATAAGTTTTATTCTGATATTTTTGTAAGATCGCCAATTTCGATTGTCAGGTTTCCATTGAGATTTGGCCGTTCAAAGGCGTTCCAGATTTGTGGTGTGTACCGTTCATTAAACTATAACATAATTAATGGGATAAAACAGAAGTCTTAGATAAATTAAACTTTTTATTCGTTCAGCTCTGTTGTTTTCCAACAATCGTTATAAATAAAGCTAGATAATATTAGAGTTACAAGCAGGACAAAAGCCTCTCTTCACATAAAAATGACATGAGCATTGTTCAATACGCTTACTCAAGGAAGATTGGCGATTTCCGACATACGTTAATCCATTCAGGTTTTCTCACGATACTTTTCCTTTATTGTTATCTATTATGTCTTACATAAACTAGAAAATTAATGAATTGCCAAAATCACATTGGTCGGGTACTGTGCAGTCTTTATGTAACTGCTTATAAATAACTGGCTAGAAAAATACCTTTGAGGTTTTCTTCTTAACACTCAGCATGAAATGAAATATTCTAGCGGAAATATTTCAATTCCAATTAGTAGTTTGATTTTTATACGGTTTGACGGGTGTCGCGTCCGAGGCTCATATGGGATGAGCACGTATTAAAAGTCCAATAAATACAGTTAAAAGTGCTTCCTCTTTATATTATTAGTTACACTGTACAAAAGTGTTGACCGGAGGGTTCTTCAAGCCCTCCCACATTACTGTAGTATACATACATTAGGTCCCGGAGGTCTTTCTAGTCCTCACAGTACTAACCAAATCACACTACGCACTAATACGACATAATGAAAATTAACGTTGCGCTTGGTACACACGACAACGATATATCGCTACGATTTGACTGCGCAGTTCGTTTGCGTATTATCGAACGTGTGTACGAAAGTTAGCGCTGATGGTCGACGCAGATGTCGAGGGCGTTTGATAAACTGCACAAACGTAGCGATAAACCGTTGTCGTGTGTACTGAGCATTACACAAATAGATACCTTACATTAGAGATGCACCGAATATTCGGTTACTATCCGGTATCCAGCTTATCCGGCCCTTTTTTACTATCCGGCCGGATACCGAATAGTAAACTTAGTAGATTTTATAAATGGAATCTAAATAAAGACACAGTTGTAATTGAAGCTTTTTATTATTTTAAACAACTTTAACTTTTTATAACAAATCAATTATTTAAAGTAACTTGGTGATAATACTTATAGTTAAAAAATTTACTTATTTGTAACTAGTAATAGTAATATTAATTAATTTAATATTGGAATTCAACCAAAGTTAAATTATGATGTATAAAAACAAGATTTTCAGCATTTTTAGGAAGCAAACGATTCCTCTTGTTTTCATAGAGGCCCAGCCTCTGGCCCTCCAAAACAGTTTCTCGCTGTACACACTGCTACATGGGGATAAATTTAAACAAATAAATGACTGGAGATAAATTTAGACAAATTTAACCAAAATCGGGAATTGTTTGGCGTTTGCTGACACGCACCTACGAAACTCAAAATGTAGGTATCACACCGGCGGCCGGATACCGAATATTCGGCAGGAGGTGGTCAGGCCGAATATCCGGTATCCGGTATCCGGCCAAACAACTATTCGTTGCATAGTCAACAACGTATAACAACGTTTTAACAGCAGTATCGGTTGATGAATTGCAACACGCGCTAACCATTACACGGTGAGTGAGCTTTATAAATTACATTTGCGCGTGGATATCTCACACATTTTATCACTTTATAACAGGCTGTCGTAAAAACAAAAAAAAATATACAAAAATGGACAGCAAATGGACGAGTTTATTTCAGAATACTCATTAAAATAATTTGTTCGTCGCCTATAAAAGGTAAGTGCGCCTAAGGGCTTAATATATGAAGAGATACTTGAAACATTCTTAAAATACAATGAAAACGTTGTAAACCTTATTATTTCTAAGTATTTTTATTCCTTTTTTGTTCTGAATAAAATAATAACGTAGGCGGACGCCTACACCAGCTTAGCGCGGAAACCTGATGCGTGAGAGCTTTGAATATTTATTTACAATACCTCATGTGTAAAACAAATTTAGTTAGTAAACTTTCATGTTTTTTCAAGCGGAAATACTAAGGATAATATAACAAAAATGCCTCAATGTTCCACTACTTAAGACGGCAGGGTTGTGTAGTATTACACCAATATAGACATTTTTTTAGGGTTGCATACTCAAAGGCTAAAACGAGACCCTATTACTAAGACTCCGCTGTGTGTCCGCCTGTCTGTCACCAGACTATATTTTATGAACCGTGATAGCTAGACAGTTGTGTTATTTTTTGCCAATGTGCGAGTCTGATTTTTGGTTCTTTTTTTTAAATACCTATTATATACGATTTTTGGTAGGTCATAACCAATTCCCCTGTATAGCTGGTAAAGTCCTTCATTCTCGATAGTCATTCAGATCTTAGATAGTCGATCACTAAAGGTAATATGTTACGCAGTAGTAATTGGATTGCGGAAGTCTGAAGTACTGGTGCTACATGTAAATCACTGGTTAGGTACTTATACTTAGACTGAAAGCCTACCCGAAATATTAGTCAATAGCTGATGTTATCATGATCTCAGGTTATTAATTAGGTATATGATTTTCTTTTATTTGTTTTACTCCGTGGTTATTTTAAGCCATCATACAAGGTAATTTATTAATATCGAATCTTACTAAACTCGTAATGAAAGGAAACTTTAAGTTAAGATAAACCAGCATGAGCTTCTATGATAAGAACATCTATATATAGAACAGAAATATTTGTTACATAGGTCTCAACTAACTAGAAATTAATCAATAACATATTATATGAGGATAAGGTTATTCCACCATTTGGGTCAGGTCTAGTGTTGTCGTAAAGCTGTTCGTAGTTACAGTCTCAGATTAAATTCTAAACTTAATGAAATTGTTCAGTCATACTGCTTATTGCTCTTTTCGAAACCAATTTGTTTTTAACGAGTTTTCAATATCAGCTTGTTGCCAGAAACGGGAAAATTAACTTACTTATTTGTTGCCAGTTCGCAATATAAAAGTTCAAAGTTTTAAATTAAAAACTAAGAAAGTAGGTAGTAGGTAGGGAAATACCAATGTTTGGTATTTCCGTTTGAGTTTTAATTTTAACCAATTTTTAGAAAAAGTGCCGATTATGAACTCTGAACTGTCGATTGGAGTAATTTTTATAATCAAGTGCCCAATATTTTTTAATGTTGTACCTATAGTTATAATGGTAGACCTAAATTAAAACATTTATTAACACTCTGTAGTAAATTATACATAATTTCACCTAGGGGTGATAAAAACGAACACTCTTGCATTTAATAATTCTTTGCTCTCTAGGTAAATAATGCGAATACTAGTTATTATTTTTTTTCTTTGTGGAGTGGGAAATCAACAAATGACTGCTCCCGTCAAAGGTGCGGCGGGAGGGCGTGACAGACTTTTACAGACTAAAACCCACTCACGTTCCTTCGGTTGCCCTTTATGTTCCGGGGTCACCGTAACTATTATAAACATTCCGCAACATACTAGTTATGTTTATAATAGTTACCGTGACCCTGGAACATAAAGGGCAATCGAAGGAACATGAGTGGGTTTTAGTCAGTAAGAGTCTGACACGCCCTCCCGTCGCACCCAGGACGGGAGCAGTCATTGGATGATTTCCCACTCACCAAAAAAAAAAAACATACTAGTTATTATATCTAATCAAACTTTCTGGTTACTTCTAAAGTTGAAAGTCTAGTCATTTGTTGAGGACTGTGGAGGTTGTTATATTACGGGTAGGTATAGTTTATAAGAACCATTTTCATACAAGGATTGACTTATTTTTTCTAATCGACTAACTCTGAATATTTAGTGCCATAAGCGTGAATAAGTTTGGCAGTTTAACGCATTATATCCTTCAAAAGGGTTGAACTAAATGGTGATTATGTGTTTGAGAATGGTGTCACTACTAAGAATAAAGCTGTTATTCTTTAGATACTTACTTAAGCCAATAATATTTCAATTAGAAGCAAAAATAATAAAGTAACAAAGATTTGACATTGAAAAGAGTGTCCATGTGATTGCTTGCATGTTTCTTGTATATATAGAGAGAGATTAAACTACGTTTTGGAAACAAGCCTTAACTTTTTAAGTGGCTGATGGACTCATTGCCATTTGAAAAAATACGTGAACTAATAGTAAAATCATTACTACCAATCTTAGGGTATCAATCCAAGAATACATCATCATCATCGCCTTAGTTTTTTCCCAACTGTGTTGGAGTCGGCTGCCAGCCTAACCGGATTCAGCTGGATACCGGTGTTTTACGTGGAGAGACTGCCTACCTGACCTCCACAACCCAGTAACTGGGCGACACAATCCAAGAATACAATTACTTACCAAATATTGAATCTTCAAGAATACAATAACATCCAAAGATTTGAGAGAAACTGAATACAGTTTGTTGTTTATAAACAATTCAATGCAGAACGTGATGAGATTTTAAACAAAACGTTTAAACAAGCGAGCGATCGAGCTATAGTTGTAATCGCTTGAATTAATCATTGACGAATAATGCTTACCGAGGAACGGTAAAATAAATAAAACAATACACGGTAAATTAAAAATTCATTTCACTTGGCTCATGACTGTCTTGATGGTCTAGTGGTTAGTCACCCTGACTGCTAAGCTCGAGGTCGTGGGTTCGATTTCTATCCGGGATAAGCTTAGTGTGATGAGCACGAATGGGTTATCTAAATCTGGGTGTAATTTATAGATAATAATTATAAGTTAAATAAATATGTATAAGTATCAGTGGTCTGGAAATTATAAAAGTACAAGGTCTGTTTAATTTGGGATCTGATGGTAGTGTGTCAATGGCGCGTTTCGTTCCACGCACGCCTCACAGAGCAGTCAGCTCGTGAAATGGCCCCCCATTGTCATGCAGAATAGTTCTAGTGTTTACGGCTCCGGAGCATAAAGGGCTACCGAAGGAACACGAGTGGGTTTTAGTCAGTAAAAGTCTGACATGCCCTCCCGCTCCGTCCAGGGCGGGAGAAGTCATTTGATTATTTCCCACTAAAAAAAAACCCCTATATATATGTCGATGGCATTTTGTATGAATCTGCCGTTTACATAACGACTCGACATTTTGTAACATAATTCCTTGATAAGTTATAGGATATCCAGCACAAATATATTTTACAACCAAATAAACTCTCCGGGGTTGCGGAATGTTTATAATAGTTACCGTGACCCTGGAACATAAAGGGCAATCGAAGGAACATGAGTGGGTTTTAGTCAGTAAGAGTCTGACACGCCCTCCCGTCGCACCCAGGACGGTAGCAGTCATTGGATGATTTCCCACTCACCAAAAAAAAAAAAAACCAAATAATCTCTATGGTATAGATTTTAATCTTAAACTTGATTAAGATTATCCCAAAATTGAAAATTTTAAAGCCAATTAACTCTAACTGCTGCAATATTTTATTTAAATTCAGGACATTTCAACTCCTTCACTATCATTATAATCTAACATCCGTGAGTGCTATAAAGGGATCAGAGTTATAGAAACTAAAATTGGTGACCGCCATTTTATTTAAGTGACACCAGTTTAGATTTAGATGAGGCTTTCAAAAGTCAAAAATGGGCGAGGGCTAGATTAACCTTTTTGATTTATAATAATGACTAGCAAACCGCTGTAGAGTCGCATGAGTGTTACAAAAAAAATACTATTTCTCAAATTTGCATTATACAACTCTTCTTTAAAGTATGAGTGTGTATGTGTTTTACCCTTAATTCTGCCTCATTAATATCTCTGTATATGGGCAAAAGCTACATCTCTATGAATCCCTGACGACTACACAAAAATTGGCATTCTGCTTAATCCGACCGTAAGACCGGCCCATAAATACTGGACATGTGGACACATTTTTTTTTGCTTGATGAAATTAATAAAAAAATATAAAAGCATCAAAGTTACGGAGTGGGTTTTTGTGGGTACTTCTCAGTAAAATTTGTACCTAGGCTTGACGTCACGCAAGACTTCAACGTACTGTATCGTCGTCATTTTTTGTTTAATATCGGACTAAATAGATTTTTAGATTATTTAGATTAAATTGCTAACAGAGGCTGGGGCAGTAGTCTAATTTATTACAGTAAGGGCAGAAGGACTATCCTACCACACTATTCTCAACCACTGAAATTCTTGAAAGCCATATACAACGGTAGTGTTTACTAGAAAAGCGTTGAAACAACGAAGGTGGTAATGACTTTAGTTCTTTTGCTAGTAGTGTCTTCTTTTAACCACCGACGCACAAAGATTATTTTGAGCGCTATGTGTTTGTCTGTCTGTGGCACTTTAGCTCTTAAACGGATGATCAGATTTGGATGCAGTTTTTTTTTTATTTAAAAGTAGGTTATCTAGCAATGTTTCTTAGACCCTATAGATAGATGTTACATTAAAATCTGTTTAGCCGTTTAACTTTCTTTCACTTGATAATAAAAATTCAATTCTATCAGTTTTAATGGTACGGTCAGCATCAAAAGTCGCTGAACACATTCAGATTTTCAAAATCACTGTATACTATTATCATCTATTTAAAGTGTTATGTTTAATGTTTTATGTATTTTTTATCATGTTCATTCAATACTGGCGCCTATCTTGTTGAGCGATTTATAGATGATAATAGTATACAGTGTTTTGAAAATCTGAATGTGTTCAGCGACGTTTGATGCTGACTGTACCTAACATAAAAATACAAAACGGTTGCTTTTAAAAACCCAAAACTTTCCTAACAACTCTGCAAGTTCATTCTAACTATTCCCTTGGCGCAAAATCAGACGAAAAGGTTAAAAACCTTCGAATTGTCATTGGTTTTTTTTTATTTTCTACGTGAACCAATTATGACATCAAACCACGCAAATTGCTGGATTCAATGACTCTTTGCCAAAATTGGCGGTTAAATTTATTTGTATTTTATGTTCAACCTACCATACATATTTGATGGGGGAATTATTGACGGTCCTTTTACTCTAGTGGTGACTGTAGTAGCGTGTCTCTGTAAGCATATTTATAATCAATTATCCATACTAATATTATAAATGGGAAAGTGTGTCTGTCTGTCTGTATGTTTGTCTTTCTTTCACGGCAAAACAGAGCGACTAATTGACGTGATTTTTTAAGTGGAGATAGTTGAAGGGATGGAGAGTACCATAGGCTACTTTTTGTCTCTTTCTAACGCGAGCGAAGCCGCGGGCAAAAGCTAGTATACCTATAAGTTATTTTTAACAAGTTATCCATCTAGTTAATCAGTTGACAATCCTTAATGCATAGACTAAAACCGAAAACCGTGAAAAACTTCAAAGGAACAATCATAAACAAATTCACAGCTTATTAAATTTAAATAAAGTAGTTTATAAAGGTTCCTTTCATACAAAGCTTTACTGCATCAAAATTAACTTAACTTACGTCTAGTCAAATAATTTATGCAAGACCTTGAACTGTGATAATAGCGCTGTCTCGACTCAACACTTTTTGACTGAATACTTAAACAAATAACTTTTTTGACAAATATTTATTTGAAATACAAAATAGCTTTTGCACAAACTCGCAGATACCGTATATTAGAGTAGAAATGTCGAGTTTCAGGCTATAAGGCTGCCTGTCCACAGAAGCAGAGCAAGGTAGCGGAGCGATGAACCAGGCAAAAAATACACCTGTAGCGACATCTATTGCCGAACGTAAGAACCACAACTGATTCTACATCGCGAAATAAGAGTATTTGGCGGGCAGCAGCGCACCATACGCAACCATGTGATCGTAGAATCCTTTCAACGGAGGATGAGGGACTGTACACTCTGTATAATAAACTACCTTCGCACATCAAAAAGGCACCCTCATTTAATGTATTCAAAACTTGATTAGCTCAATATATACTCGACTCAGATAAATTGTCCTCGGGCAAATGAATACATTAGATGAGTACCTACCTATAGTTATATATAATATATAAAATGAGTACAATGATGAACTTGTAACTATACTTTAAGCAATAACTTAAAGTATAGTAATGTTCTCAAGTAAGTGACTTTTTGTTTTTATTGAGAATAAAGAATCTTTAAACCTACACTCTGTTCTTCGTACCTCATAACACCAATAGAATTGCATAAAATTTCCGCTAGTGAGATTTCGGGTTTTTGACTCGCTTACCAGTCCGCTGGCTCGTTCTGCTCCTATGGACAGGCAGCCTTAAGGGTGCAGTTCCATTGAGGCGGAGCGGAGCAGAGCGGGGAAGAGCTGTGCCGCGATTCACCAATCACATGGTTCTTAGGAGAAGAGATGTGTATTTCAAGCCATGTGATTGGTGAATCGCGGCACAGCTCTTCTCCGCTCTGCTCCGGTCCGCCTCAATGGAACTGCACCGCCGTGCTTTACCTAAGCGGAGATGTGCGACGACGTCTCAGCCAATCAGCTTGCGTTATTCACATCCCACAGCTTAGCTAGAAACTGTATTGCGCTAAATACAGTTTCCTATTGGTTATTTACAAGATATCTTCGAACGTCTCCGCTTTGGTGGAGGCCGGGACGCCTAGGACTGAGTGGCGCCAGGTCTCAAGATAGTCTTGCCACTATGTATTCCTTTGTTTATTGAGATGTGTATCTACGATAAACAGAGCGGACGGCCAAATACAATATTGAACTTGGATTGTTTTAAGGATAAAGGAAGTTGGTAAATATTCGGGAAGATATCAAATTTGTTCTTATTTGTCACAAATTATTACTTAGAGGTAAAGAAAAAAATTAGGCATCAAATGATTTGACAGACACAAGGCACACCAAAGCACTCAATCGTTTTAAAAAACACAAAAAACTATTCAAGTCTTAGCCATCGTTTTATTTTTTTATCTTTCTACCATAAAAACTATTCTGCAAAAACAAACTAAGTGGAAACTTTAGTCATAAATTTAGTGAAGTTGCCCTATAAATCTGGCTTCAATCAAACTTAGGTTCTAGTTTAGGCATCTATATAGTATAAACAGAGGTATTAAATTATGAAGTGGTGGATCATATAAGAATCTTTTTGTCATTGTCTGGTGTTAATCGTCTGTTTACTGATGTGGTTCCACGATTGAGAGATTTGTTGTGTGTCGTATGGTTTTGTTAAAGTTTTATCAGTTCATTTGTTATTAAGTTTTAAGCGTTTGGAACAAAGTTTGCGTTGTTAATTACTTGAATTATTAATAATAACCATCGTGCACTAGTTTCCGATCCTTTGATTTCACCCAAAGGTTGTCTGGAAGAAATTGCTTTTTAGCGATAAGGCCGCCTATTGTACATTTGTACTCATCATCATCTCCCTAGCCTTTTTCCAACTATGTTGGGGTCGGCTTCCAGCCTAACCGGATTCAGCATGATACCAGTGTTTTACGTGAAGCGACTGCCTATCAGACCTCCACAACCCAGTAAATGGGTGACACGGTACCTCTTGGATAAGGCTGGTCAGATTTTTTCTGGCTTCTGACTACCCGTAACGACTGTCAAAGTTCTAAGAATGACAACCGGGACCAACGGCTTTACGTGCTTTCCGAGGCACGGGATGTCAGTGATGTCCAAGATAAACTTTAGAAAGTACATAAGTATGAATTGAAAAAGTCACATTGGTACTTGCCGGGATTCGAACCCACAACCTCTTACACGAGAGGCGGGCGCCTTATCCACTGGGCCATCACGACACTTCTCACGATCTGTACTCTTGCATATTAGAATTTGTTTGTATTGTCCTTCACTATTTTTGTCATATTGGTGTACAATAAAAAATATTCTATCTATGTATCATTTGAGTATGAGAGTATATTGAAAACCCTAAACTACTTATTTTACATTCCAATTAATTACACAAGAGAGTAAAAAAAACATAAAACAACCTGAAACATCACAATAAACTCCAGAACTCAAATTAAAAAACAAATACATTTCTAACGACAAGCCAATCAGCCCTCCATTAAAAACCCGTAGAAAAGACTCCAGCTATTTCAATTAAAATGTAAACGTCAACAAAGCAAAATGTCTGACGAACTAATAATTTAAATTGAGCTGCGATTAGATTGTTTACGTTGCAAATGAACTGACGTGCAAACTCAGTGTCTAAGTACATAAAAGGCCCCAGAAGTAGCCGCCTACCGAATATTAATTAGTCTTTAGAACAGGGATGGCACACCAATGGTACGCGTGTGGTTGCGGAATGTTTATAATAGTTACCGTGACTCCGGAACATAAAAGGCAACCGAAGGAACATGAGTGGGTTTTAGTCAGTAAAAGTCTGACACGCCCTCCCGCCGCACCCAGGACGGGAGCAGTCATTTGAGGAGAGTTGGAAATCCAACTCCCCAAAAAAAATTGGTACGCGTGTCATTGGTGGCTTGCTACAAAATATTTTGGACACGTAATAATTGAAACGGTTTGCGGTTTGCATTTAATCTGGGTGTAATTTATCTAAAATATGTATGTATTTATAAATTATATAAGTATGTTTATCAGTTGTCTGATTACCATAGTACAAGCTCTGCTTAGTTTGGGATCAGATTACCGTGTGTGAGTTGTTTAAGGATATTTATTTATTATTTATTTATTTATAATCCTTTTAAACGAGAGGTTCTTTAGAAAATCGCGAGAACCGATTAATTCAAAGCAACTAAGTTCACTACCAAGTATTATAATGTAATGAA
The DNA here is from genome assembly GCA_033675125.1 of Athetis lepigone. Taxonomy (NCBI): domain Eukaryota; kingdom Metazoa; phylum Arthropoda; class Insecta; order Lepidoptera; family Noctuidae; genus Athetis; species Athetis lepigone. The sequence continues at coordinate 7,467,918 of CM066240.1, forward strand.
AGTATGTGATTTTACACAGGTTAATATCTCGTGTATCCAAAGAAAAGCAAATCAACATTCTGTAAACGCCTAATATTCTAAGACGTTAGCTGCAAGCAGCTATATGACTATCTCCTAAATAAATTGAAACGTTACTCTGAAAAAGTTTGCCATCCCTGCTTTAGGACATCTGCATACATTTTGAAAGCGAACCACGTCGACGGAACTCAAAATTTATATGGCTATTCGCCAGAGGAAATGGCAAATACAGTTAGACTAGCAAGATGATTGATTACGTTTCGCGAATTATTTATAGATATCTTTTCTATATGTGTATTGTAATTTGATCGGGTCGGTAATCTCGACTTGGTTGGCAGTGGCTTTAGCTCGAAATGACGATCTGGATCCTTTTATATGCGGCTAGTTATCAATCGAATCATATTTGATGTTTCGTCAATTAGTAGTGAATACTGTAACATTCAATTTATATTACCTCTAATTTCTCATCATCATCTAATTCAAATTAGGGTTGGGGGACGTATCTATACCGGAATATCATAATTTTCAATTTACCAGAAATATTTCGGTATCGAAGCCAACGATACTAAAAAAATTAAGTCGTGTCAAAATATAGGAAAACAACCGTTTACAGTTACTTTTGGATTCCTAATAAGTTAGAATATAGAAGCTATACCTCGAAGCAAACTCGTCTCTAGTAGGTTTCTTTAAAGAAGATATAGTAAAAAACTCCATTAATACTTTTAAATTGTTTTATGTGTTACATACCTACATTAAAATTTTAGATCACATCAATCAGATTTGAGTAAAATAATCAATCTACCTATATATATACACACATCAAAAGTGTCTAGGGATCAAGCATTTTTATGCGGATTTCTTGAGATTGAGATGTGGCTTTGTAATAAATTTATGATTTTATAAATTTATATGGATCCTTTTTGGTGCATTTCATAATTTGAATCAGGAACTGTGAATCAAATTCGAGTAAAAGATGAAAATCAGCTGTCAATATTTTCCCTATAAAAACATACAACGCATTGAAGACATTATTAGTGCTACTGTTTCCCTACTACTGATTAAAACCAACGTTATTATGGAGCGGCGACGTCACTTAAGCAGGGAAGAAATGCTCAGAGCCGTGGGAATGATAGAAGCTGGTTCCCAGCAACGTACTGTGGCTTTAGCTCTGAATACAAGTCAGAGTGTTATCAGTCGACTTTGGACACTTTACCTAAGCACTGGTACCGTGGCTGAGCGCCATGGAGGACGGTATCGCTGCACCACACGGAGACAAGACCGATACATTCAAATCTTAACTCGAAGAGCTCCAACAATAACCGCCATGATGTTAGCCGTGAGGCTTCATCACTCTTCAGGGAACTTAATTAGCGACCAAACAGTCAGAAACCGCTTGCATGAAGTGAACCTTCATTCCCGAAGACCGCTACGGGTACCACCTATAGCAATGCACAATCGTAGGATTCGATATCAATGGGCTCTTGAACACAGAAATTGGGCAGAAGAACAATGGCGTTTCGTGTGCTTTTCTGATGAGTCTCGTTTTGGTATGAGACCGGATACAAGACGTATACGACACTGGAGAACCCCTGGACGCCAACAGCGATTAAAATCCTGCCAGGAAGTCCATCCTTATAGTGGTGGAACCATCATGGTATGGGCGGGTATTTGGATCGGCGGAAGAACTGAGTTGATTTGGATCAGAGGCAACCTCAACGCTCAAATTTATGCTGAGACGATTGTATCAGACGTCATCGTTCCTCTACAAGTGCAAATCGGTCCCTTATTTCAGTTAATGCATGATAATGCACGACCGCACACCGCAAGAGTTGTAAGACAGGCTCTCGCCGCAGCTAACATCAATGTCCTGCCCTGGCCTGCTCAGTCGCCAGACTTGAACCCGATTGAGCATGCATGGGATATGCTACAGAGAAGAGCTCTGCCGAATATGGAGGGTATCCAGTCGCAAGAAGACCTTTTTTTGTTGTTGCAACGAACATGGGCGGCCATTCCACAGCGTGATTTGGATGAACTCATTTTGAGTATGCCAAACCGATGTTCTTGTGTTGTTAGTGTTCGCGGTAGAAACACGGATTATTAATTGTTTAAGTTACCCAATAAAATTTTAGAGAAAACTGTTATTTCAGTCTTTTTTTCGAACTTTTGTGTTAGTGGTTCAAATGTAAAAAATCCCTTTATTAGGAAAATGGCAAATTTCTTTATTAATGCAAAGGTGACTTGGTTTATCGTTACTGTGACAAACGAAAACACTTTATTTGATGAATCCTTAATGAAAATTTTAATTAATATCAATCAGGAGAAAAGTTATTGCAAAAATATATGTTGATCCCTAGACACTTTTGATGTGTGTATTTATTAAATATTCAGGACGATATCTTTGTTATTATTTGCCACTAATTATTACTTAGAGGTTAAGTAAAAATTTAGCAAATGATTTGACACAGACACAAGACACTCCTAAGTGCTTCTAACACTGAATAGTTTTAAAAACACAAAAACTATTTAAGTAAAAATTTGTTCTTTTTGGCCACAAAATATTACTTAGAGATTAAGAAAAATGTAACAAATGCTTTGAGAGACTCGAGACACACCTGGGGGCGTACCACAAGCCCTTATAGCAGTATTACTTTGATATTACTTTCAGTGGGAAAGAGACGGCGCTAGACAACATGTATAACGCTGTTACTTGCACACTTCTGAACAGGAATAAAACAATCTTACTTTAAACGTCATGGTAAGGGAGCTGGGATCTTCCAACACTCGAAAGTTTTAAAAACACAAAAACTATTTGAGTATGTCTAGTTGTATTAGTATTTATTGTGAGGGATAAAAATAACAAACCTTTTGCAAACAATTTAATGAAATAAAGAAGTTTCAATTATTTTTCCAATCAAAGAAAGTTAAAAAAAAATACAATTCAACCATCTCCTTGAGCACGTAGATAAAGGTTGAAGTCGCAGGAATTAAGTCCGACTCTCAACCCTCTGTTTGCTTCATCTTAGACACTGGAATAGCTGACTCAGAATACAGAACAAACCAGAAACATCACTCATGTATAATTATGTTGGAATTCACATATACTAATACGCACACACACACCTGGCGCGGCGTCAAGCACTTTTATTACTATTTTCCTCAACCGCAAAGTATACAAAATAAAAAAAACCCTTTTGAAAAATAATAATACCAGCCTAATAGTGGCCCACTGCAAGGCAAAGACGTCTCTCATACAGAGACGGCACGAACATTGATCTGTCGCTTGCTCAAAACAGACTGACGATTTTAAACGTGCCTATATTTAAAAGAAGTTTTGGATAAAGTATAACAATTTTTTAATCAATTTTACTGTCTGAAAAACTATCTGTTGCGATGCGAGCCGAGAATTCCACTCTATTTTATTATGGCCTAAAAGGATTTATTCTGGGTTAGCCTGTTTTTGTATGTTAATGAGGTCAAAATCAGGAGAAAAATGTTTTGTGGGGATATAATTCGATATGATTCTCATGCAAACTAAAACCGCTTTAATTCTTCGAACACACGTGATTTGAGACACAATTGAAAGACAATAGCAGCCCGACAGCTGGCTGTCGGTTGGACGTCAAAAGGTTAATTCTAACATAAGGAAGTTTCTATCATTGTGTTTCTATATACGTATTGTCTTCTGGTTTATTCTTTATTCTGAGACAGCGTAGGATATCGGTATGTCGTCACGTTTCGCTTCGGATCCTAGTTTTTAATTTAATGTAACTGTACATCGGGGAGCCATTGTCTTAAATCTTTGATTTTTAAACTTCGACTACTACATCAAATTAGTTTTAGATTGTCTTTAAATCAAATTGGCGAGGGGAATATAAAACCGCTGTTGAAAGTCAAATAAAAACAAGTCTGCAATGGTCTTGCTTTGACGCAACGTAGGGCTTAATCTTATAATATGTATTTAAGAATTGGTACATCGCAATCTCTTCACATCTTAGATATAAGTAAATACAAAATTGCAGTCATTCATTGGAAAATTAATATTATAAATACTTACAAGATTACCATTATACGAATGAGAATACTCTTGCGAATTGTTAATTGTATCCAGGGAAATTGAAATTCATACTTACAAAGTTACTCGTGCGTTCAATTTGTTTCATTCTCAGAAACGAAGGTACATAACTGGAATACAAAGCCACCGACTTCCAAAACAAATATTTGAGCTTTTTGCTTTTAAGTATCTAATTCTTCTAAACATGATATAGCTCTCGCCTCCAAAATGGTTGAAAATGGTTTTTACATCGAATTCACATTTATATCCGTACTAATATTATAAATGCGAAAGTAACTCTGTCTGTCTGTCTGTCTTTCTGTCTGTCTGTCTGTCTGTCTCTTCTTCACGCATAAACCACTAAACCGATTTGAATGAAACTTAGTACAGATATAGTCTGGGACCCGAGAAAGGACATAGGATAGTTTTCATCCCGGGAATCCCCCGGGAACGGGAACTATTATTCCACGTGGACGAAGTCGCGGGCAAAAGCTAGTATCTTTATAGATCTTAAATTTAATACGCATGTTTAAATGCAAACAAGTAAATACTGCTCATTCTTTTCAAATAAAACTTCCTTATGGACTGATCAACTAGATTTATGTTACTGTATTTGAAAATTAAAATTAAATTAATTAAATATAATTTAAAACTTCGAACACACGTGATTCGAGACACAATAGAAATACAATAGCCGCCCGACAACCGGCTGTCGCTTAGTCGTTAAAAGGTTAAGTCGGAGTACAAAATTTTTTTTTATGTCGATTCATCATAATTAGAACATAACATACAGTCGATTATAGGGATTTAAATTTTATTATTTGAAAAGGGAACATTCTAAGGCCGGTTTTAGTGCTCGACCGACCGTCGGTGCGTACATCGGTCGCGCTTCTCATTTGTATGAAAATTCACAAGTCGTCACAGTGCTCGACCGACCGTACGCACGTACGACCGTACGCGGTAGATTCACTTTTGTTTTATGAGTATGACGTTTCAAAGTGCCTTTTTTGGTCTAATGGAAATAAATGATTTGACTTTGACTTTGACTTTGACTTTGACTTTGCACGCGTATATTGCTACGCACTGCGTACGAGGACCGTCGGTCGAGCGCGTCCGCATGCGTGCCGTCGGTCGACCGACGCGCTATGGAAACATATGAACGCGTTCAGTGCTGCACCGACCGGTGGACTGACCGCACGGATGTGCGTATCATCGTCGACGAAAAATTATTTCGGTCAGTTTGTTGGTCAGGAGAGCACTGAATGATAGAAACTGACGGTCGGTTCAAGCGTATCGTCAGGACGGACCGTACGTACTGACGATCGGTGGAGCACTGTAACCGGCCTAAACTACATGTTTTAATTACAGCGCTGTATCAGTATGAATACTAAAACTCATTTGAAATGATTTGTTCATTTTATTAATTCATCAAAATTAGAAAATAATAGATCTATAAAATAAATAAATGCACAATTCATACCAAAAATGTAACATAGGAAGACGTGAACGAAATAACAAAAGCATAAAATGGACGTCAGAACGGAAATACGGGTCAGAGGCATATTGCAAACAAAACCGTATCGTGGTATTTTCCTTTATATTCTGTACAACTACTGAAAAAGAAAAAATAATGGTCATGAGTTTAACTTTACAACTAGGTACATACATGTTTGTAAGTGAAACTCAATATCAGACAAGCAGTCAGTATTAATTAGTATTAGTGGTTGGTTACTACCAAAAATAATGACTCTTGAACATCTTTGCGAAATGATTGTAGTTATTTTTGTATGTTCAATCTCTGATAGGAAAACCTGTAAAAAATGGCGGGAAAGTCATAGTAAAAAATAGGAAGCAGCTAGTAACCTGAGGGCCTAGACAAGTGGCATTGTAGAATAGATAGCGAATAAGAAAAGATTGTCAAATGTATGGAATTGACATAAGCTTTAGCTAAACAATTTGACATCTCCATACATTTGACAATCTATTCGTTTTCGCTATCTATTCTCAATGCCACTTATCTGGTTGCGAAATGTTTATAATAGTTACCGTGACCCCAGAACATAAAGGGCAACCGAAGGAACATGAGTGGGTTTTAGTCAGTAAAAGTCTGACACGCCCTCCCGCCGCACCCAGGACGGGAGCTGCAGTCATTTGATGATTTCCCACTCACCAAAAAAAAAATGCTAGGGGGGCTGTATAAGTTTACGTGTTACGAGTTAAACATAATTATATCTGCTTTAACCTTGAGTTGCCAGATTCCACCCAAGCAAACGTACAAGTTAAATAAAACCTTTTAAATAGTCTAAAAACTTTCAAAGAAGATGGATGAACAAGAAGAAAGAAAGTAAAACTAAGTATTACTGAAACACATTCTAATTTTGGGTTAGGAGCCTGTGTTATCGGTGTGTGTTGTCTAAGAAGTAGAAGAAAGATATAGACACGTCCCATTTCACGTCCACGGAACTCTGGTGATCACACATTAATATTCCATGACGTAATTCCGTTCTAACCTAATTCCGAGTTCTGACAACATTAAGACCGTCGTAGTACATTATGTTCACTGTGAACTGCAATATTTATCTGTAGAAAGCTGATCAAGGTCCGAAAACTACTAGTAAGCCTCTTTTTATATTTTGCTAGCTTTCGCCCACGGCTTCGCCAGCGTGTTCGATCCTTCTTCATGATTAGTGATCCTTTTTAGTGGTTACCTGTTCTTAACAAAGAACACATTATGCAACTTTTATGTCTCTTAGTCCAGCAATTTGGGCAGCAATCACTCAGTCAATTTACCAATTATATAAAAATTGCAATTTACTATAGTAATGGTCATATTGTGTCAGGTCATAAAGAGAAAAACGGTTAACTATTTATCACAATGCCTTTCCATTGCCCTACGGTAAAAGCTAACGTGATATAGTTTTTTAGTATAACGAAATATCTTTATTTATAGCTATTCAAAAAAAATTGCTAACTATATTAACTATCATCTCTACTACTACTCTATTATCCCCTACTACTTTTTCAAAAGCTCTCGAAATAAAAGAAGGGACCGACGCTGATACAGCATAATTATAGTCAGAGGTGAAAATTGGGCCCTCATAGACATCAATAGATGTTGTTTACGTTGCCATGCCTCCAATCGAAACGGCAATCTAATCGGAGAGGTAAATTGTTGACTGTCGATATTCCATTTCGATAGTCACTTGTTTTTGCCGTGAAAAAGTAACGATTGAGAGGAAATAAGTAGATTTGCGTTGTAGGTCATTGGCAATGTTTGTTTTTTATGTCATTGGTTTAGAAATAAACTTACGGATTTTCTAGGGACTTAAAAGGCCACTTTGAGTAATTCACCTGCAGGAATCATTTCCGGAATTCCTATCCGCTTTTTAAAGTAAATTGAGAGTGTACCCTTTGACGGCCAAGCGACAGCCGTCTGTCGCGTTGCTATTTTCTTTGTATTGTGACTCAAATCACGTGTGTTGTTTACGAATTTTCATGGAAAACTATCAAACTGATGATAATGTCAATATGATTTAAAATCAATATTACTTCTACATTTTCCTATTTTCTATGTGATTCCTGTTATTTTAAAGATGATTATTTTAAATGGCTTTTTTATCCCTGCTGATGTGAAATGAGCGTCGTGAATCGTCGCCTATAGATATCAGCAGCAACAATTGCTATCCAAAAGACAAAGATGATTATGTCTTAAGTGTTCAAAACACTAACGCTCATACCTTTTTAACAGAAACACAGCAAGCCTGCTTTGACAGAAGTAGGTATGCTGAGTACTTCCTTTGTTGAGCTTCTTCAAAGAGCTCTACTAATACTAATTGGTAATTGGCTCTTCAAAAGCGCGCGAACCAATTACCAAGTAGAAAGCTCTTCTAGGAGTCAAGACTAACATTTAGTTGTAGTTAGTTTCTGACACGAAAAATAGTTTCACATAGTACCTAAATGAAATATTTTATCAAAATAATTAGGTATATTGTACTGAGATGTTTTCTGCAAGTAAATAATTTTGCAGTATTACTACTGCCAATGCACTCTTTCATAAATGATAAAAAACGTTTTATTGGTATTAAATTAATAATTGTTATAATTGCACACTTCAATTTAAAATACTAAGTACCTAAATTAACATATTGTTGTAAGTAAGTCATTTTTCAAAGGAATCGCTGAGCCCTTAAAATACTACAGGATCAGATTCTATTTCAAATTAGAAACATAGACAATTTTTTAAATACTCAAACGTATTCGATTATAGACGTTAGCTTTAATACCATATATCCAAAAATCGGAAAAACATCTATCTGTAATGCAATAATTAAAGTTGTCCCAGTAATTGTCCCTCCGCTCTATAGCGCCGATCCCTTTGGCCCTACCAGGCCCTACCAAAGGACGGAGAGCACTTAACGTGAGACCTCATCCCTCCGGAGTTGATTGACCCCGCGCGAGCCTGCGTTTGATAAAAACGCCGGGAGGCCAGGCCATGTGCTTATATTTTCAGTCAGTGTCTCTGAAGGAAAGCGCCAGTCGGCAACGAGCCGTCGCTACCGACGCATGTGCCCGCGCAAACCTCTGAAAGCACAGCGCCGCGTAAATAACTTCGAAACACAATACGAAAATATTTAGACTCACTATTTTAAGTTAAATTATTTTAAGGTGTAAAATTAAATATTAGATTTTATGCTGTTTAAGAAAGTAGCGAAACTTTTAAACAAATTAACTTCGATATAAAACTTTTTGTGCGTTTAAGGAGACAAATGTTCTGACATTTAAACGTTCTCTTCGCACCTAATCATCGTTGAAATTCGAATTTGGAATGTACGCAGTGAATTGGACTCTACTCTCGATCGCATCTGTAAACGTGCTCGATGAAATGTAAACGATAATGTGAGGACATAATAATGGATGTTTTGTTGATATAGTTTGAAAACAATCGCTCGGCGATGCGTGTAGTGGTGATTCAATTTTATGCTTTGACTGGCGGTTTCCTGCGTCGGCAGTGAACGGAAGTCGCCGATACGAAGACCGTGTAAAGTCAGTTGGAAATAGCAGCCCGGTGCACCAACAGAACGGTAGGTAACTAACGTTTGTTTCCTACGAAAATGTTTGTGGTAGCAACAGTTTCCATTATGAATGCCTGAACAGTGTTTAACCGCTGTTAGTGGGATACGTATAGGATCAAAACAAACTTGAATTGCATGTTTGATGTGGACATTTAATGAGGAAAACCTATTTCGGCTTTGCATTTCGTTACGTCATAGTACTCGGGTTAATATCGTGGGTTACATGGGACGTTGACTGGACTTTGTACATTAATTGGAATTCCTCTCACGTCCGAATTGAGAATTCGATTAGACATAATATTTTGTAACAATTTTATGACGCGATTGAAAGTGTATCCAAGCGCGTTCATTCTTTGAATATTTTGAGATAGCTCGTGTACGTGACCGGTTTGTTATTATTTCTGACATGGATAGTATGTTTTTATTATGAAATGACACAATTCTTGCCCTATCAAACGTTTACGTGACATGAGTTGTGTTAAATCATTGTCAAAAAAACAATCTATTTTCTTATAAGGTTCAAACTGACACAACACCAAACCTAAAACAAACGAATTTAGCAAAACAAATAAATAACATTAAGCAAAACTAATTGATAGCAAATGACTTAAGTTAAAACATTACTCTAGTATTTTAGAAGTTTTTATGTATAAAATATATTATGTATGGAACATACCAACACCCAAAAATGTTAAAACATTTTCTTGGTTAAAATCTCGAATGTTAATTGGCTAATGTAAATATTTGTGTCTTTATTCTCATTAACCATGAAATTAGCTCTCAACCAACCACTGCATCAGTGCATGCATTAAGTACATTCATATCAGCCAATGAGTAAGTACAAATAACATAAGCGGCTATTTGCCTAAGTTGAGAACAATTTCTGCAATAATTCTGAAAATTGTTCGCCTGATTACGAAAAATCACTCTAAAAATATGGTCCTCCTGAATCGTTGTAGAATTTTTACAATGCGCCCAATTTTTCAATAAGACAGTTTTCTGCTCACTGTATGTTTATGGGTCACTTAAAAAGATTGTAGCTATAGTCGATGCTTCCCAGATGTTATAATCATCATCATTATCAATTTTATGGTTGTACTGTCCTCTGCTACTCGACTGGAGGTCTATTTTAGTAGCTATTACTTTTTAGGGCAGATCTAATCTTCATCACTATTATGTAGTATTTATGTTAGGTTTTATCTCTGTTCTTGACTTTTGTTTGTTTCAAGTTTTTCGTGTAATGGCGATCAGTTTATTAGTGTGATAAGATAAGATTTATTGTTTTCGTCTTAATTGTTATTACTAGTAAGCAAAGAGATTTTTTTACTATTTTAAACTTTTTTTTTAATTTCATGGCAATAATAACTTACTACATTAAAGTTTAAAGAATATTTTTTAGTTTTCACAGTAACAATAACTTTAAAAAATATGTAAGGGAAAATATATTTTAATTTCAGTACCCACGGGTATTTTATTCTGTTTGTTAAAATTAAAGTTATTTTCCCTTTTATGTCCTTGATTTGGTTCTTTATTTTGTAGAATAAAAATTACCATATCACAATCGTATTAAATTATATGCATATATATATCTATGCATAACTCCGAAGGTCAGATCTTAGCAAAATTTACAAGGGCAACAATAATTATTTCAACATATTATATAGGTATGGCAAAAAAAGGACGTAACAATGTTGAATTATGTCTGGACTTTAAAAGAAACGGTAATCCCTTAGTTTGTTTCGGCATTTCTTCTCTGAGGTAGTCAGCTAGAACATGCTGACTCCATCAACTTTAAAAAAATATGACATGTAAAATTGCATTCATATCCTATTTACATAAAAAACAATTTCAATTTTAATTTACAAACATTTAAAAAATACACACACACACACAAATTAACTCCTTCTTTTTAAATGTTAAAGCAGAATGTTTTTCCAACAACAAACAAGTGTACTTTTTTAAATATATTTCTTAGGGACCTAAAAGATTTTACCAGTGTGAAAAACTGTAAGACAGATTTACTTATTTGATATTTACTTGTTCCTTAATATTAATATGTTTTGTCTCTGCATCAACCTAAGGTAGACTGGTAGAAAATGCCTAAGGCATTAAGTCCGTCATTGTGCAACGTTTTCAATCAATCAATCAATCAATCATTTATTTTGTAAAACATAGGTAGGATACAGAATTACAGATGGAAATGTCAGAAATATGTGCACTATGTTTTGCCAATGTTTGGCGTACAAAATCATCACAAAAAAGAGGCATGTCAATAAATTACATAAAAATTAGATTAAATTAAAGATAATAATATCATTCATATTCATACAATCACATAATTAATTATATTTTTGGCAGATACATTCATGCTAATTAATTATCAATTTGCGGACTCTGTGTACTTCTGTTTATCTGTAACAAACTCAGTGATGGAGTAGTAACATCTATCTATAAGAAATTTAAAAAGAGACCTCTTAAAGGATCCCAGACAATCTTTGTTTCTAATAGTTGCTGGTATACTATTGTATATTTTAGGGGCCATACCTAGTACACTTTTGCTGTAAAATGCAGTTTTATGGGAAGTAACATGGATGGTATTAGGATAACGGCGAGAGCGTAGTTTTTCAAACAGATATAAGTTACAGCGAACAAATACTCCCATTTCAAAAATGTACATAGACGGTAGAGTAAGCAAATTTAGTTCCTTAAACAATGGCTTACAACTATCGGTCGATAGTAAATTGGTAAACGATCGTACGCATTTCTTCTGAGCTTTAAAAGCAATGTCTCTGTCAGTGGAGTTGCCCCAGAAAATTATTCCGTATCGAATGTTAGAAGCTACATAAGCATTATAAGCTATTTTTACTGTAATACGGTTGGCTGTTTTAGAAAGTTTATACAGGGCATACGCAAATTGGCTAAGCTTAATAGACAAAGCATCGATATGGTGTTTCCAAGTCAGATGACTATCTAAGTAAATGCCCAGAAATTTTGTGCTGTCACTTTCAGATATAGATATATTACCATATTTTATATTTAATTTGGGTTTATTTGTTCTTTGATTAAATGTCATTATTTTCGTTTTATTAAGATTTATTTTTAAATTATTATTAACTAACCAATTTATAACATTACTAAGATCATTATTTATGGAATTTTCCAGAATATTAACATCATTGTTAGAAAACAAAATAGTGCTGTCATCAGCAAATAAGATCATCTGATGTTTACTGACCTTAGGCATATCATTTATATAGACGTTAAATAATGGAGGGCCAAGAATACTGCCTTGGGGAACACCATATGTTTTACTTTGTGCATATTTTTTTAATAAATAAATATTACATTCTTCATACATTTAATATGATTAGAGTGTAAGTTTTCTGCTTCATAAAATTAAAAGACAAAAACTTATCAAAACAATATGTTGTTTTAAGTCAGAACATGTTTCGAGAGTGTTACATAATAATAATCGTCCAGCGAAGACGCAACCGTTTGCTAAATAGTTAAAACAAACATAGCTATTCGATCATTGTGTTGATACAATGATTTGCGTATCATGATCTTTGTCACGCCTACAAATTAGAATGCACGTATTTTGGAATACACGGAAGACGTACGTAATATATTTATACGTGTAACATTATAAAGCTGGAGATTTGGTTTGTTTGATTGATTAAACGTACTAATCTCAAGAACTACTAGTCCTAGTAGAGAAAAACTGTTCTGCTCGGTAGCCCACTTATCGAGAAAGCTTATAAACTATATAGGTAACACCGTGCTACGTTTTTGAGAGTCGGGCAGTACCAAAATAGCGGGTGAAACCACATGGGACATCTAGTAATATTATAAAGCTAAAAAATTGGTTCGTTTAGTTTAACATGATAATCTCTGGAACTACTAGTCTAAATTGACAAAAACTTTTTGTGCTCGATAGCTCATTTCTCAAGGAAGGTTATAGGCTATGTAACTTAACGCTACAACTTACAGGAGCGGAGTACTAACCAACAACGTGAATTTAAAAGCGTGGGACTGCTAGTAAATAATATGTCGTAATAGTGGATACTATACTAGTCTAGCAATGGCTATATGCGGCTGTTTGCCGAATATTGAATATTCTGTGAGCTTCCAGGCTGAATAAAAGAATATTGGAGAAAAAAAATCTCTACTTTCTCCTTAATCTTGTATCGATGAGATTGTTTAAATTCAAATACAGAATAATAATCAAGAAATAATAATAATCGCTGCAATTCTAAATACCGACCATCTTGATTTATTTATATTCTGATGAGACTCTACAGCCAAATAGAAGATTTTAGCAGTAGTAAGGCGATTCACACAGGGCACCGCGCTCCGCCGCGGAGGGCGGTGAGGCGGATGTCATGTTGTACAAGACACTTTGAAATCCGTTGATACCTAACACACGTACACCGCCGACCGCGCGGTCGAGCGGTGTACGTGTGTATGTTTGTTCTCCCTCCGCGGCTGTGCGCGGTGCCGTGTGTGATGTGAATCGCCTAACTTAGACTTGGTATCCGGGTATAGTGGCTATTCTCTGTCACTTACTGCACATACCTACTTTAGTGGCCAGTTCCTACAAAAATATTTTATTCTCTAGGAACAGTGAGTACATTAAATTGTTGTTACCAAACTCAAAGCCGATACTGGTCCATCCAATATTATAAAGCGGAAATAACTATATTTCTGTCTGACCGTTACGCTCTCACGACTAAACCACTGAACCGTTTGTGGCAACATGTATCGTGCAACATGTGAAATGTAACTGACATCCTACATCGCGCAATCAGAGTTCGGCGGGCATTAGCATAATGCAAAATCCTGGCTACAGCCGTAGTAGGCAGTAGCCCATAGGTAGGGCTGCCATCCGTCCGGGTTTCCCCGGATTTGTCCTAGTATAGAGGGCGTCCGGGGAGCGTCCGGGCGGGGCTGGCAAAAAGTGTCCGGGTGAAACCCGGACACTCTTAGTGTCAGGGTATTCCCAATTAATTAAAAGATAAGCGATAAATCTAAACAAATCTTAGTTAAAAATTCATTCGTAATTGGTAAGCGCAACCAAGCTAACTCCTACGCTAAACAAGACGAAAACACGAAAATTGAATTCAAAACACACTGTATACATTTTTACAGAGAAATGAAATCCTACATAGAAAAGTGGGAAAAACCAATGCAAGACTTTGACAAATTCGAGTGGATGATTTTGCCAAACATCAGTGAAAGTACTCCATGGTCTGATGTTGAAAAAACAGTTATTTTCCTCAAGGATATTAATATAGAAATCGATGACACGAAGTTAATTGACGAATGGGTAAATTTAAAAGCTTTTAGCTTGAGCCTTAGTGACGGAGATAAACTGTTAAGCGCAAACCAGCTATGGCTGAATTTTTTTAAAACGCCTAATGCCCATTTATATTCTGAACTTCTTAAAATTGCACAATATTATTTTTGTATACCAGCTCACAATGCGAACGTAGAGAGAGTCTTTTCACTAATCTCGCAGCAATGGACGAAGGAGAGAAACTCGCTAAACACACACACGGTTTCTTCTCTGATCAAAATTTAATATAATTTTAAGGACCTAAGTTGCTCCGACTTTTACAAATTCTTGTTAGAAAAGAAAGATATTTTAAAGAAAATTGGAAAGTTTGAAAAATACCAAAATATGTAAAAAAAAAATTATTTTTTATTTTTTTTTGCGTTGATTTTGATCTCGTTATAATTTTAACTTGTTACTAATTTTTAATTTAGAATTTATGAATACCTTAGGGTTTGGATAGGTACTTAACCTACCGTTGGGTTTATGACATAAAATTTGTTGATTATTTGTTGTATGTATGTAGTTTATTTGTTATTTAAAAAACCAAAAATTATAATTACCTATATATTTTTAATTACCTCATTTAATAGAAGAGTGTAAAATGTTGACTATTTTATTTTGTTAAACAGTAGTTTAAGTTGATTGTGTCAAACATTGTTAAATAACTAGCAAACAAGCTGTTTTTAAATTATTACATTTTATTTTTTATTGTTATTTTTTTTCTGGGATGTCCGGGATAAATACTGATTTTCATCTAAATGTCCGGGGTTTTTGAAGTGTTTGTCCGGGGTCGGCAATTTAGGTGATGGCAGCCCTACCCATAGGGCGTAATACCCGTCTGGTTAGAATATTCTCCGTTTTCTATTGATGATGAAGAAAACTTTTAATTGTTCTGCAGTCTATGCTTTTCTATAAGTGATAAGGCACTAAGACGTAAGTTAGCAATGCACAAAAAATAATGTAAAGCGTACTTATTGTTGAAAAGCCTTATTTATAATTAATCTATCTACACTAAGCGCCTTACTAATAATCGCTGCATAAAGTTATGACAGGTTTATACGTCAAAAAATGTATGGTTACACAGGCTTTATTCATTGTATAACTTTACACAGTGATTATTAGTAAGGGCATAATATTATAAAGAGGAAAACTTTGTTTGTATGTTTGTTTGTTTGTTTGATTGTAATGAATAGGCTCAAAAACTTCTGGACCGCTTTAAAAAAATCTTTTACCATTTGAAAGCTACGTTGTCAACGAGTAACATAGGCATGAGAGCGAAGCAGTAACTAAAAACCTAACGTGATGCGGGTGAAACCGCGAGGAACAGCTAGTAAATAAATAAACCCGAAAGCAAAGTTTGACCAAAGTAAGGACATTTTCATTTACGACTTTATTTACATGCATGAAATCCGATATTCAGACGGATAACAGCAACAAAACAGAAAATTTCTGAAAAATAACAGTAGAAGTTGTGAATCTTTCCAATTTTTAATAAAACCCGGAAATTCCTTCTGTTAAATAAGGAGCAAAGTTTTGAAGTAAAACCTTTTTAATTTTAAATACTTATGATCCTCAACACCCTGTATAAAGAGGTAGCCTCGCCGGTTTCGAAGAAGTTTCCTTAGTCATATTTTAATATAAAACGGTTGATTTAAAAGAATCTTACAACGAAAGCTCACGACCTAGTTATGGTGTTTAATTAGAGAAAATATAATCGAAATAAGAGTTAATAACGAGCGATAGTTAAACAAACAAAAAATAATGTTTGAAGTGTAAATTAACTTCTATTATTTAACCACTTCAGGAATTTTCAAATGATATTTTTAGTGGATACTAACTTTTCACAAACTCCATACCTTCATGTTTCTTGTCTCTAGATGTTCTTGTCTATGTTTATACAGATTTGTCTTAAATCTTAAATGAAATAAAGTTTCTTTGGGAAAGGACCTCCAAAAATTTTCTTTTTTAAGTTCCACATTTTGGTATTAACCAATACAAATTAATAGTTCAAACGAAACAAGCCACAATACCACAATAATTAAATTAATAACGACAATTTAATTCGATTAGCCACATGTATTAATAACATTAATATTATACTGTAATATAATTTCAATATACATGCCAAATATTGTTCTTAGAATAGTTATAAAATTAATAAGCGGTTAATAATCAAAATGAATTCAGTAAATTCTTTACCACATAGAAACGTTATTATAAAATGCATTTTTATTATTATATTTTTGCCTTTAAACTTCATCTATATTAATATTATAGAGCCAAAGAGTTTATTTGTTTGATTGTTTGAACCCGGTGATTCCAGGGTATACAGTATACTGGGTAGCATAAGTATACTTTTTTTTTTGGTGAGTGGGAAATCATCAAATGACTGCTCCCGTCCTGGGTGCGGCGGGCGTGTCAGACTTTTACTGACTAAAACCCACTCATGTTCCTTCGATTGCCCTTTATGTTCCAGGGTCACGGTAACTATTATAAACATTCCGCAACCCCGGCAGGCGTGGCCCTGTTGGGTGGTTCCAATGCTGACTTCTTCTCTTTGAGGCGCGCGTGGAACACTAACGCGCCGTCGACGCGGTCCTGGTCCTAGCCGGGTGGCGAGGTACCCATCGCTCGCCATCCGCAGAACCGTGCCTACGGTGGCCGGTAGTCGTCTTGCGACTCTCGACGTCTTCGCCTGGGTCTTAATTCGGGGCAAGAGGCTCGTCGTTGCCTCTCGCGCGCCGCCGCTTTCTTCACTAGCATAACTGCTTCGCATAAGGAGGCGACGGCAGTAGCAAATATACTGGGGCCCTAGTCTGCTATTACAATCGTGTCTCAATCGATTTTTGACGTGTAACGTCAATCTTTTGACGCATTTCCTATACAAAAACTGTCAAAGTTGTCAAATATCCGGCCGATGACTGGTCATTAAGACACTATAAACAGCAAAACAGAACTAGCTGGTTGAATAAAAAAAAAATTCTGTTGGAAAGCTCATTTATCGAGGAAGTCTCGAAGCTATATAACATCACGCTTCAACAATACGGAAGCGGAGAAGTAACCAAGGATACGGGTGAGACTGCGGGGGATAGCTAGTTTCTTATGTATTTAGAAAAATAAAATGGCATAATAATAATAGTTTCTGCATTTTGAAATCCTTCGTAATTATTGTGAAACTAGCTGTCCCCTGCGGTATTACCCGCATTTTTCGTTACTGCTCCGCTCCCGTGGCGTACCGTGATGGTAAATAGCCTATAGCATTCCTCGATAAATGGGCTATCTAACACTGAAAGAATTTTCCAAATCGGACCACTAGTTCCAGAGATTACCCCCTACATACAAACTTACAAAATTTACCTCTTTATAATATTAGTATAGATAGATAACAGAGTTTATTACATGCCAACATCAAAATAAAGATACCCTTATAACGTTAATTTTCTTATGTACTTTAATACTAGTACTTCATACAAAAAAAGTGTAAAATATATATTATTATGTAAATGAACTTATTTAGTGTTTCTCGGAAACGGCCCTAAAAATTTGGATAAATTGAAACTTATTACTAAGTTTCAATTATCTAAATACGACTTTATTTAGATTTCGGCCAGATGAAGTTTTGTATTTGGTAAGTTTATTATTTTTTTAACTTCTATTTCTTATTTTACCTCTTTAGAGGATGGAATTTTCAAAAATACTTTATTAGTTCTTTCTTTAAGACTTATTCTTCACAAAAAACATATCTCCAAATGTCATGTTTCCAGAACTAGCGCAATGTGCATTGATTTACCTAGTCAGTCAATTGGTCAGTTTACTAGTGTATATGTCGCAGTCATCTGGTTGAATCAGCTATTTGATTGTATGACTAGCGCGTTCATTGAATGACGACATTTAATTGAATGACTAAAGGACAACTCGTCAAGTTGTTTAATGCAACGTTCAACGACTTGACTGAACGTCATTTAGCATTGTCGTTAAATGTGATATAGCCGTTTTGTAATGTTTGTTTAGGGTGAACATAAGTTGGCAGCTTAAAAACTTAACTTCCTTTACATAAACAAAATGAGGACTTGACATGCCACAACTAATTATGATTTAAATTTAAAAATAAAAACTTTCTAAGTACCTGACGGCGGCGTATTAATAGGTAATATAATAATTTTATAACGAATAAGTCACTTTAAAGTGAATTTAGTCAAAAAAATATCAAGACAGTGCTATCTGCGCGAGATATTTTACGCCAAATTTGTTTTGGTGACTACTAACGCCGCAGTGGGAAAAAAATGAACTAAATTACAATTACCTGACTGATTTTACGTCCGCTCTGTTCAAAGGGCTATGTTTCAATCAGCTGTCTAGTTGGACGTTGAGTGACGCTTGTTCAATCAACGTTCGGCCTAGCCATTCAATTAAATGTCGTCATTTATTGAACGCGCTAGTCATACAATCAATTAACTGATTCAACCAGATGACTGCGACATAATTATATAAATAGATATGACGATATGTGTCTGATTGCCTATTTCCCAGGTTGGCTAGAAATACCTGAATTATGTATATTTAACATAATTTAATTCAGAAATACTCGTGCTGGTTTTTTTACCGGACGTGTACAGAAATGTTGTATAAACATTTGTGTCCGTAATTTATTACTAATATCAAATTTTAAAGAAAAACACGGCATTCTAGCGCGTTCGCAATAAAATGATATATGTACTAAATGCTCTATTTACGAAAAACACACTGCTTTGTAATGTGACGTTACATGTATGTTACGTCAAATATCTCAGTCAATATAAGTCAACACCTATTCCAAATGTTGCTTGTTTAATATCTTGATTTCTCTTTTTCCTTTCCCGTTGGCCTCGTGTCCGAGGTAAATTACGTAAATTTACGTGATTCTGAGTCAAAAGTGTAAAAAAAATTGTTCATTTGGTTTCATCCTCTAACTATGAGAGGTCAGCGAAGATAAAATTTAGATTTTACTAGCGCACATGTTAGTTAAAAAATAATGTTTTCGTTGTATCAAATGATTAGAACTACTATTATTACTGAAAAGCAAACATGGTTTAAATATTCATTCTTACAAATAATGACTTCGAAACCTTGCGAATCCTTCTAACATTCTAAAAAAAACATCTTGTTTGAACAAAATAATTTGTTTTAACTTTGTTTTTTAACCTTTCGTCGACCAAGCGACAGCCGGCTGTCGGGCTATTGTCTTTCTATTGTGTCTCAAATCACGTGTGTTCGAAGGTTTAAGTTCGTCTACAAATTGTAGTCAAAAATAAGTTGGCAACCAGTTAGACCCCAAATCTTAAAGCATACAATTCCAAAGGGCCACAAGTGTTTACTGAATATTATCGGATAACGGTTGGACCCACGAGTCCTCAGAAGCCAGTAAATCCCTAAACATATTTAGTGATACTTATCCTAACGAGTACGCCCTAAGGTCAGAGTTTTGTTTGAGATAGAATCCGTTTAGTAAACTACAAAACATAATACAAGGAAATGTTAGTGGTACTAGAAGATTATAGTAATAAAGCTGGAGCAATTTAAATTGTTCAATTATATGGACTTCAAAAGAGACTTTTAGCTCTAAGCTCGTTTCTTGTTATAGTCGGCAGGGAAACATTGACCGCATCATTCGCTTACTTACCAGAAAGACAGACACGAGTAATTAAAAGAAGGCCGTTGCATTTGCATTTATCGTTCTGGTATATTTCATGTATGCAGGCATGACGGCTGCTGTACAGAAGCAAGCAGGTAAATTAATTTTTCTTTTAAATATTTTGGTTCGTTAAACCGGGACTCAAAGGATATTTTTCAGCCGTCCAGTTAGCACAAGAAACTGAAACTTTCAGCCACTGAAGTTATATTTAGCTTTAACCTAATTTACGCAGTTCAGATTTTATTTATAAAGCTCTAATTAAGGATACTTTTGGAAGTTTTTGAGAGTCTTTATGTAACTTACTTTAAAATACTTTATATTAAATTCTTCTCTGACACCGTTAATTTGTGCCGATCCGTGGGTGTCTGACACTAATGTCCGAAGTAATTACATTTGGGTCCTTTGAAATTATAATTCGTATTTTCATCGAAATTTTTGATACTCTGCTTTAACTTGAAGACACAATGATTAATGTAGAACTGTGTGAGTAGTATCTTTAAAATAAAAACACGACTCACCTCATCATCATATATTTCAACTCATACATTCTTTCTAAGTTTATCTAAGAGCGCCTTCACACTAGCGTTTGTCCAGCGTAGGCGTTCGGTAAACGTATGCGCAGCGCAGTAGCCGCAACTTCTCGGCGCAGGCGTAGCATTCTCGCGGCGCTTCCTCTGGAGTCAATTAAACGCTGCGCTAACGCGGCGCAGACGTCATACAATTTTCACACTAGCGTTTGTCTGCGCCACCGCCCGACAAAAATGTATATTCAAAATAAAATTAAGATTTTTCTAAAGGTCGTGTTTTTTTACAAACGCAAACGCTGGCGCTGGTGTGACGGCGCTCTAAGACCTTACTAAACTCGAAAAAAGATAACATCGTGAAGCAACTTGATCTTAATAATAAGTCTAAAATCTCTAATATGCCTCGAGCAAGCGTGGTGATCTATGCTCTTTTTCAGTGACAAGAATAGACTAGTAATAATGAAAGTCATATATTTTTCTTAACTTAAAACAAATAAAATAAAACGAAGAGTGTTATGTAGGTTGTAATAAGTTATTTGTTGTAGCGTAGGTGTTGTTACTTGAAAATATAAACATGATGAAATAGTGATATCACTGTAGACAAAACAAATCTTACAAAATAGATCCACCCAACTTAAAGACAATCGCATTGATATTGTCTAAAGTAAAGGGTTGTCGAGACGCGTGTCATACGATCAGATGAACGTTATCGTTTTTGCCACCATAGTATTGATAATACCAGCCTATTCTTATCTAAAGGCCTCGTCTCATTCAGAGAAGGCACGAGCACGCTTGCTCGAAGCGAATTGGCGATTTCGGACTTAAATATAGGGTGACTGTAGGTAAACACGTGATTGCACTCATGATAACCAACAATTTTTATTACGGGAGCAAAGCCGAAATTGCGAAAGAAATATCAGCTTTTCAGGACAGGCAAGGGCAGTCAAGGGTGACATTTTTTACAAGTCACCCTATATATTCACTGCAAGTCCAGGTTTCCTCACGCAGTTTTCCAACACCGATGTCTCATGTCTGCGATGTCTAGGATAAACTTAAAAAAAGTCACATGAGAGGCCTTAACCAGTAGGCCATCACGACCAGTATCAAGCCCGGTTTCCACCGCGAGCAGAACGGACCCATTAATGACTTTGTTCGCAAGCGCAAACTGCAAATAACAAATAGAAAAACAAATAAACAACAAATAGTCGAATAATAATAAATAATAAATGCATTAATAAACAATGATGTATTAAGAATCATAATTTTGTTGGTGGAAATACAAGTATGCAGTTTGCGCTTGCAAACGAAGTCATTAATGGGGCCGTTCCGCTCGCGGTGGAAACCGGGCTTAATAATAATAAAAAGATGTTATATTCCGTTGGTTGCGTCTGCACCGGCTGACAAAAAAAAAATTTTTAACGTGACGATAACAAAATTTAAAAAATATTGTACAACAGATTTTTTTTAAAGTACGAATCCATTTTTCGTTTAATTAAAATTCTTTCCAAATCCATACAGCAGTTACGTAGTAATTGAGTCACAAACTATCGCAATTTATTCCAAACACAAAATCATTGTCATGCATGAATGTTGTACTTTGAATCACCAAACAGTGTCTTCAATTCGTACATCTTTAAAGATTCAATTTGTAGGCGAGTAAATATTTTGTTCCTATTTTAAAGCTATTTGTTGTTGCGGAATGTGTATAATAGTTACCGTGACCCTGGAACATAAAAGGCAATCGAAGGAACATGAGTGGGTTTTAGTCAGTAAGAGTCTGACACGCCCTACCGCCATTGGATGATTTCCCACTCACAAAAAAAAAACTATTTGTTCAACCATAGTCTTTAAAAATTACTTAGCTATACTTCAATGTGGACTATGTTTTTTATTAAAATGTAACTGACACGACCGGGTTTCTTTTCTGATACATTATATTAAGGTTGCTAAGTATTGTATTCATCTGTAATACAAACAGACAGAGCCATCGCAATAACTACTATTTTTAAGTTAAGTTACAATCAAATTTAGATCTTTACTTCATAAGTTTATGTAAGTTTTTTTGTCTGTTTGTTATAATTCACATATTGTGTAGGTGTGTTTTTAATTAGGTGTTAAAGGGTACCTCAAAAGCAAAATAAAGGAACTCTTATAGAATCACTTTGTTGACGGTCTGTCAATAAAGTTCCGTTTCTTTCTTTTGTGTTACGAAAACCTTAAAACGAAGAAAGAGAGTACAAAACTTTATAAGGCAGCCGAACAACCAATCATCATCAATCAATAATACTACAGACCAATACTTCCTTTGATTTTCAGCAATCTTCTCAAGCATTAACGTTTAACACTCTCAATCTTTTGGAAAAGCCGTTGATCGATCGTGGTTCAGTACAATCTTCGTTCCATTCCACCCAGCCCGACAAACATGCCCCAAATATATTTGATTTATCTTCACTATACGTGACAAAACACTATCTATGTGAAAATAAATAACATTTTTATTGTTCCCGTCTCTATTGTTTTGATCTTTGTTTTATTTATTTTAATTTTCTTTGAACGCTATTCTTTGATATTTTTGATAATTTATATAATCGTTTTATGATCTTTAAATAAATTTTAGTAGTTCATTGAAACATTCGTAATCTCTAGGTGTGTTGCTTGAATACCAGTTGGAGGTCGGGATTTAAAGCTGGGTATCCACTAAAAAGGTTTTAATTAAAAATAGAAAAAGTCAAACAAAAACATCCACACTACACACTAAATTGCGTAACACAGATAAAGCTAAAGCTTTTCTACAAATCCTATTGAAAGTCACAGAGCGCATATCAACGAAATGTTACGGAAACTGACATTTTATCGTAGCTGGAAAACGTTTGACAATGTATTTCAAAAATCCTCGTAAAATTGTTCGAAAGTTCACAAGACGGTTCCTAGATTACAAGTTTTATAGTTTTAATATTTTGTAAAGGTATATCTTTTAAGATCCTTTAACAACATGTTTTAAGATTCTTCCGTAAAACAAAGATGTGAAAGATTTTCAGTTTACAATAAATAACTTTTACCAAACAAATCAAAATATAAAAAAAAATTCGACGTGTCATCTCAATACTGTTTACTAATTAAGTGGTCTATTCCATGAGTGCGAAGAGTGATATTTATTAAGTGACTGCAATTAAGGACACCTCCTGTGGAAAGAAGAACCTTGAAATTCAAAATTCAAGGCATTTATTTCACTTAGACCATTACAGGCTTTTATGAATTGTTAAAGAATTAGTTGGTTTGTCAATACTCAATACTCCAAACTGTCAGTAAGGATACGCTAGTTGCTTGTTCCAACGTAGGTAAATCTCTATAGAGAAGAACAAGAAAAGAACTCTACGGTCACACTTTTTAAAACATTACGTTTTAGCTTACTTACCTATTTACAATATGTTTTCTTAGATGTCGCCAAAACTAATCACAAAACTAACAAAAGAAGGTAAAAATACTAACAAAAGTAAATGGCTTAATCAACAAAAACTTCCTAAGAAAAACTATTTAAATGAGAGTAATCAAAATACGTTTGAACCAAAAGCAAGATGAAGAAAATCTCTTCTAACCTAAACGGTACTAAGTATATTAGTCTGAAAACAGCTTTTGTTAAATTAGGTGTGTCTGTGCAAAGCATCATATAGCTACCGAAGTTTTAAACACTCATTAAAATGTCTGAAGTTAAGGTTGTAACCGACGAGATATATTTCGACTAATAGTCTGGCAAACTGCAAATTAGCTGTTTTATCTGATTCTGATTATACGAACTTTGTTCATTGTTAAATACTTGAATAAGTTTAATGCTGGTTTATTTTGTGATGTGTGAATTTTATAATAAGGTTTATAACAACGTACATTGACTATTTCTTGATATATCAACGCAAAGTTCAGACCGTTGAAATTGTAGCGTAAGTTCTTTGTAAAGAGTAAGAATACACTTAAAAAAATTTTTTTTTTGGCAAATATCCCATTTTTGGCCCCCAAAAGGCTGAAATAGAGTATGGAAGTTTGACATCCACGCAGGAAAAGCCGCGGTAAGAGATAGTAGTTATATAAACCTTATAACTGAGTAGATGCTATCATCTGTTAAAAGTATTAGGTAGCCACATGAAACCCCTTTGTGAATAAGTTTATATTCTGTCTTAGTATATGTATTAAAAAAATATAACACGGCAATAATTTGGTGAAGCACTTTCTCTTTATTTGATCATTGTTTCTGAACTGTTTTTATGATAAATTATTATAAATATTCATTTCGTACATTTCACATTTTATATGAAACTTGGTTTTTATTTTCTGATTACATAAATAGCACGAATATTCATAACAGTTAGATGAATAATGAATAATTTATTTAAATAATACCACACTAATTTATGGATTAAATAGACAAAAAATAAAGAGATTTTTTTGGCATCCCGCCACATGTATTATATGAAGTTTTATAATTTACTTTTATACACCATGTTAGCAAACTATTTTAAATTTACTTTTATACACATGCCAGCAAGCAAAGTACCAAAGCTGTAAAAACACTAATACTAGGCACACACAAACACTACTATAATATGTCTCAGAAGGTAAGAAATTATACAAAATACTTTTACCGAAATATTTTCTTAACAAGATAGAGAAAATGTCACGACTAATCGAGTCGAAATTTGAACATACCTAAGTTACTTCTAATGTTATACTTTACTGTTATTTAATATTCTACTTAGCAATATAACAATAAAAATATTATATATTTCGTACACAGTAATTACTAATTACCAAAATCTTGTCTTTCACGATCACGAAAAAGAAAAATGTTTTGAAGTCGTAATTAATTAATTCCTTTGATTACTTCTGAGAAAACCTTTAATATTTTTGCCTTGGCCACAAAATAATGAAAGATGTTTCTAAGTAGTGCCTAATCTCGAAGTTTTATTGCTCTTGAAGTATTAACGGATTTAGATCACATAAGAATCGTCGAACGCGATATCCAT
This sequence comes from Athetis lepigone, assembly GCA_033675125.1. Lineage (NCBI taxonomy): Eukaryota > Metazoa > Arthropoda > Insecta > Lepidoptera > Noctuidae > Athetis > Athetis lepigone. Next base: position 7,493,604 of record CM066240.1, read on the forward strand.
GACCCACTTTCCATCAATTATGTACACAAAACTTTTACAAACTTGTGTAATTACGTTATCTGATGAGCATTACAGGGAAAATGTTGGACAACAAAAATGCCTGAGTTTATTATTCTATTTCATCTAATATTGATGAATCCATAATCAATTTACGAATCTTGTTCAGCCCTATATGAGATATTGAGGCTTACTTTGTATTGAATTGCTTTTATTACACTTGTGGTTTGTTTAAGCTAATCATTATTATATTTTCTTTGTGTGCGTGAAACGAAAACAGTATATTATACAATATTTTCAGTTGTTGAGTTATATAATTATTGTTGAGGGTTGATGATAAAAACATTTCCAACAAGCAGTAACATCAATACAATTATTGTTACTTTTATTCCGTTTCGAGAAGAAAAGCACATCGATTTGGCACAGATCCAACTCAATTAGGGACGAATTCAATATTTTAGGCCCACATTTTTTTTTGTCCCGACTCTTATTGGGACATTATCTACCTTGGAGTTTTCAGTATTTTTTAATCCTGTCTCGTAATGTTAAAGTAAATATTTACGGTTTTTAATAAACATACTTAATTGGATTTCAAAAAAAATGTGGAGCAGAACATGTTTGATTTATTATTTAGTCCTCAAAAAGTATTCATTAAAATGAATAATTCGTGGAAAATGATTCCGAAGCAAGTAATAATGAAGTGACCTAGAATGACAGGTATTTTTAGATTCTTATTTTGTAGGTCGTTTTTTTCCTACAAGTTATATCATATCATATTTTTGACATAATTAATTTTACCAATTGGGTTGTTAATAATGTGTTTTTGTTAATATTTTTGGAAGTAAACAAGCGCTGCGCCCCGTCCTGGTTTGAATTTAATGCTTTCAAAATGATTGTTACAATTACATCTAAGCGGAATTATTGTTACTATTACATCCAAATAGCAATCTATTTACCCACAAATGTATGTCTTTCTCTCGATCCACCGTAATGAGATAACACCTTGTTTATTAGTATGGCTGAGACACGGACACATACGGTACAGATTCTGCAGTTTTTGGGCAATTTTTTCAAACCGACCTTGAAGCTTAAATGTTAGCGTTAAAGTTGAAAATATATTAAATACATTTGAATGATTGTAGGAGCATTATGTGCCTGTATAAAATTACATCATGGGTGTTAATCATCATTTATTTAAATAAGTATATATTTATCTAAAAAGTCATTATGACTAATCTCAATGAAGGCTAGACCAGCAGGCTGTACTACGCGCAATTTTATGTGTTATCACAAGCTCTCTCATGGCGAAATAAATAGACGTTACTAAGCACGTACTGTGGCTTAGCTGCGTTCCGCCTCTATCGTACACTTGACGTTTGGCAGTTGTGTAACAGTGACAGTTATAGTGCTAAGCCAAAGCCAGTGCTTAGTAACGTTTATTTATCTCGCCACCACTCTTTCTTTACTCTCAAGACACACAAAACACTAGCAAGCAATGATGTTATAAGTAGAAAAGTGTAGATACGTTACCCAAACGAAATTCTATCTTCAAAAACGGCACACTAACGTACACATACATTACACGTCAAAGTAGGATGACATGATTGAAGTAGTGCGAGTGAAAAAGAGATAAACGTCAAATGTTAACGTGATACTCAGTATCATGTTTGTCAATTGGCAAACTTTTAATGTACCACTTTTTGACTGCATATAACCTATCTACACTTTTTTACATAAAACATCATTGCTAGCAAGTATTTTCAATTCAAAATCAAATTCAAGATACGTTTACGATTCGGGCTCGTGTAAGGTCTCTTGAACAGTAATTTTCATTTCATGTCAGCATTCACGGTCATAGCGCTAATATAATGAGCTGTTGTATTCCAGTCCTTTTGTAGTTTCCTACGTATACGATTTCATTTCTACGTCTTCTGGAGTATGTTTCTCATGTGTTACTACTTACTACAGAGAATATTTGATTACTATAGTCTAAAAGAAAATGTAGAAATAGATGGATGGATGTGAATGTGGAGTTTATAGTACGTGTGTAAATTTATTTAGGCAGTTGTTGTAAATGGAATTTTTTATTCGGGTATTGCTGTCTTTTGTTAAATATGTGTGTCTCATTTTTCTTTTTCAAAACGCCACTTAACACTGCCACCACCAAGTAATAGATATCAATTTCTGATATAGTACCAAAATGTGTTATGTTCAATAGATCATTTTAAGTGTTAAGTAACGTACGAACTTAGTGAAGAGCGTTCAGCGGAGCGTTGCGCGCAACTTGTTCTCGCGCCTCTCGGTCGCCACTCAAAACACCTACGTGTTAATGCGTCTGTTTGATATGGACGCCGCACGCCCCACCCCGCTGGACGCTCGATTTGAGCAGGCACTCGGGCCCTACACTTAAATAAACTATTTTGCTGTAATAAAATATTAAAGTCGATAATTAGTTGGCGAGGCATGTGTGATAATTCTATTGTTACTAGCACCCAAAAGCTACGGTGACCATTAGGCGCACCGTTTGCTTTTTCACTACTCATCATCATCTCCCTAACCTTTTCCCAACTATGTTGGGGTCGGCTTCCAGTCTAACCGAATTCAGCTGGATACCAGTGTTTTTGAAGCGACTGCCTATCAAATCTACACAACCCAGTTGCTGGACGACACGTTACTCTTGGTTCGACTGGTTAGACGTTCTGAAACGGCGTGGCGAATGACAAAGTTCTATAAATGACAACCGGGACCAACGGCTTTACGTGCTTTCCGAAGCACAGGATGTCAGTAATGTTCAAGATAAACTTTAGAAAGTACATAATATGAGTTACGCTTATTTGCCACTATAGTAGTATAAAAATAAAGTACACTCCCAAAATAATATTTTACATTTAAGTACTCAATTAAAGGAAAAGCTTATAAAAGCACCAAAAAAAATCAGCCCACTCATAATTCAATTCGAGTATTACACTTTTATTACACCCATTACAGCTTAAGCGCGAAGAAACTAGCCACCTAATTAACTAACGTATTAAAACAGTACAAAAACATGCGGGATTCCATTACTAAAATTAGTATTGTACACGCACACTTTTTTGTGGTTTGAAAGCAATCTGGATCCTATTTAATAAGGCTTAGTTTCTATAATAGCCTAAACGTGTAAACAGACCTGTAGGCCTAAATTATGTCTACATTAAAGTATTTGAAATACAGTTAATTTTGTATAGCAATCCTTACTCGTACTACTCATTAATATAAATCAAAATTTTGCTCAATAAATGTTTGGGTATCATAGAACAGACTTTGGCTGGTTTTGGGATCCTGTGGCCGGGTGTGAGTTGTTCTAAGATATTTATTTATTTTTTTAAGATGCGTAATGAGAATCTCGCATTATCAGAGACTATCATCGCTGCTTTCTTTCATCTAACCCCCCATTTATCTAATGCTTGGTATAAAAACATCACGCTAATAGTTTCTTCGTTCTGGCGATCGGAAGTCTATGGGGGGTTAAAAATAGCCTTCCCATATCGATGCGGTATAGACGTATATCATAAAACAAACTAAGTTATAGCCCGACCACAAATAGCCCGGTAGAATAGCCCGCGTCCGTTGCAGGGTTAAGTGCGTATACGCATTAATATTGCCCTATTAAAGTTCTTTGTTTTACATAGTTATTTACATAAAAAAATATTGAGAAACTGCTTTAAATAAGTCATTATTCAAAGCTCTTTCTTAACTATGTAGGTTTCAGACTATCCGGTTTCATCTGAATATATTAAAATTACACATTTTATAGAGAGCGACAATGACGTTCAAGACAACAGATATAAAATAAAAAAAGATAACAGATATAAACTGAAATAAAAAAGGTTGAGGTTTTTAAATTCATTATAAGTACACACCCGTGGGCGTACAAACCCTAACCTAATACTAATATTTTTTCTAGAATAAATAAAAAAGTAATCTCACCTCTACCTATAGTATTTTCTCGATTTGATATAATGATCACTTAGGATAATCCTGGATCAGTTGGAAAAAGGAAAATTGAAAATAAATGGCCGATTAAATAAATCGCCAATTAATATTCCAGCAACTCACTCGTTTGTACGATGAACGAATAAATGTCGATGTTAAATCGATTTATAAAGAGGTACCACTTCTGGCTGGCTTCCTCTTGCTGGCAGAAGCGATAACTGTTATTTTATGAGAAATGAAAGCGACGTACTTCCTTTTACTATAAAATGAAGTGAGTACTATTGTTTGTTGGTTTGAATTAAAACCCGGGCAGACCGCAGCCGACTCGAGCACTCCTAGTAAGTGCGGTTGCGGTCTTGTGCGTGGTTCAAGACTGTAATAGTAGTACAGAGAAAACGAACTAAAACTAGTTAAAAGTTTAGTTAAGTTAACCTGACAGTTGTCTTGTTATATTTACAGAGGGTCCTACTATATGAGACAAAAAATTAAAATGTTTGTAACCTAACGTATCTTAAGTTGTCTAAACATAATAAATCGCCTCACTTATACAGGCTATTAAGCTAGAAAGTCTTAATTAAAAGAAAGAAGGAAAATTCAAAGTATGCACACACAGTAGATTTTTCCAAGCCTTTAAATGCAAAAGTTTTGGTACGTCATTGTAATTATTAATAACTAGCTTTTGCCCGTGGCTTCGCCGGCGTGGATGTCGGTTATATCGCGTTTTCAAGAAAACTCTTCAAAAGTTCGGGATAAAAACTATCCCATGTTCTTTCTCAAGGTCAACTCTATCTCTGTACCAAATTTTATTAAAATCAGTCAGTGGTTTAGACGTGAAAGAGTAACAGACAGAGAGACATACAGAGTTACTTTTTATTTTATTAGTAGGGATTGTGACATTTCCACGCAAACTTTTCGGCTTTCATAGTATTTCGAACAACGGCTGCTCAACTAATTGTAGACACAGTATCTGACCGCTTTTGTCACGACACAGTGTTCTTCTTGACTGTTAGACCTAACCTTAAGGCTGCGAACACGAAGATAGCGGGACCGGCGCGACAGCGGGACGTGGAATAGCGTGTTTCAAGGCAAATATTTACATGGAACTGGCCTCGATGGAGCGTAGAACGAGAGTCTAGCCGCTGGTCTGCCCGCGCTGCCTGGTTTCGTGTCCGTAGCCTTAAGCCTCGACCACAAACATCAGCTTAATACAATTTGTAATTGTCCAAGTCCAACTTCTCACCAAACTGTAATCAGACCTAAAATCAATCAAAACTACGAAAACTTACCAGCAAGATCCCATTGGAGATTTCTCGTGATTCCACAGAGAATTAATAGCTGGATTCGTTTCAGAACGAAATACGAAACGAAATTCCAACATAATTAATGAGCGGCTATCCTTCAACGTTTAAAGCATTCAACAATCTTATCAAAGAACAGTACAGAATCGCTATTTAAAAAATATTCTTTAGTCAAGGTCTCTAACCTTTGCCGTGAATAAAGAACATACCTGAAGAAATATCATAAAAGACCAAAAATGCTTTAGGTAGATACTATTAATTAAAGTAAAAAAGTTATACCATAAAGTACGGAGATAGGTATTACAGAGGTTCATAAACATTTTTACTGTCAGCCATTACTTCAGCTATTTCATATCTGTCAGTCCGTATTTTTTTAGCTAGTGTGCCTCTAATATCTTATTACGATGATGACAATGTTTGCTCCAATTTCATTATACACATAAAAATACTATGGCCCAACATGACAAATGTTGGACATTACTTTTGCTCAGTATAATTTCGAACTTAGCCAAACCACATCTTATATAGTAACATTATTATGCGGTCTAATAATGGTAATTTGCCGTGCTCTCTTAAAATTCGGGTTCATTAGACTAAATGCCAGGCTTTGAACCTAAAGACCAGCTTTGAAAATGTTGGTCCTTCTTACCCAAAGCTTTAAATAGCCTTTAAGTCTTGCCTGACTTGTCCCAGTTTCTCTTCAAGGAGAATGAAGTCTTTATTGTGTTCGTTCCGCCTTTTTACTGTTGTTAGTTTATGTGCTATATCGCTTTTACTATTCACTTTGAATCTGTGTATTCTTTACTGGTGTAGTGAAGCTGTGACTTTATCGAAAGCAGTTCTACGTTCTGAATCTTCAGTGAACTCATCACAAATCAATTTGCTTGCTGTTTATGAACTGTCAAATCTCTCATAACGTTGTGCTAACTTATTTATTACTTATGATGATTTGTACTAATTTCAAAGAAACCTTTTTATCAAATTTTCCAGTTAACTTAAAATTAATCGACTTTTTGTGGTTTTTTAGGGAAGTCGTTGTTTAGTTAATAGTATAAACTTATTACCCAATCCTACAGCAAATATACTAAGCATTTCGGCCATCAATATACAATATACAGTCTGACGATGTTGATATTAAATAAAATAAAACTTGGTCCTGTAAAACCAGCTAATGAAATTATAAATATGAAAAAAATAAATACAAAACATTGCCCTACTTATCAGTTTTATTTTCGTTAATATATTTTAAGAATGTCACGACATTACTGATAACATTCTATCACCTACGTTGGTGCCAATAATCTGGGGTCGGGTCTCCTCCATAACCTATAATATTTTATGACTAGTCTATATTGCCATTCTTAACTACATTAGTTTTATGGCATCTTGGCCTGGATTATTTATATTTAAAATTATTATTATTGGCTGTTATAAGTCCGCTAAATCTTAAGTTATATTAAGTACAAAATATCTACTTGTCTTCTTTGTGTAAGATATTTGGTAGAATATGAATATTTTCGTGACAAACTACGTCTAAGCTGATATATATAAAATGCTATGTCTTTCTGGAATCCATATTATATGGTCTTAAGTACTTAGCTGTCTAATAAGAGTAAGCACTTCAAAAAGACACTCTAACTATGAACCATTGCAAACATCGTAAAACTTTACTCATTACGCGTCTATCAAGACCAATAAACATAAAAAATATGATTATGAATATTTGAATCAATCTACTTAACATCTTTTCAATTTAATTTTTTGGGAGCATTTAATCTGATAAAGAGTTTAAATGTATTTAAGTAAGACTTTTAATTAAGATATTGTAAGTGATGAAGATTTTTTAAAAGATTACTTTTAGCGTAAATACAAGTAAATGTTGGTATCTGCTAACTATATCTGTATTCAAAATGGATATAGCAATCACAATGAATCCAGCGAAGAGAATACACTTGAATCAGTATTCAAGTAAAGCTGTTGTAATAAAACAGACTAGTCCCCGCCTTTTGCCTCTACAACCATAAAAACAGTTGTTTCTATTTATCGTTACTCGTAAACTTCATCCTTATTAAAATTTAAATAAATACTTTAGGACCTTCTAAAAATAATGACATGTTTTCTTTTGTTTTAATTCTACAGATGTAATTATCCAGATTGAGATTCCAGAGTGTCGTGATGGCCCAGTGGATATGGCGCCCGCCTCTCGTGTTGTGGGTTCGAATCCGGGCAAGTACCTATGTGACTTTTTCAATTCATAAGTACTTTCTAAAGTTTAACTTAGACATCACTGACATCCCGTGCCTCGGAAAGCACGTAAAGCCGTTGGTCCCGGTTGTCATTCGTAGAACTGTGACAGTCGTTACTGGTTAGTCAGAAACTCAGACCAGTCTAACCAAGAGGTATCGTGTCGCCCAGTTACTGGGTTGTGGAGGTCAGATAGGCAGTCGCTCCACGTAAAACACCGGTATCCAGCTGAATCCGGTTAGGCTGGCAGCCGACCCCAACACGGTTGGGAAAAAGGCTAGGGAGATGATGATGTGATGTAATTATCTAGATTATATTTGGATCATAAAACCTAAAAACAGTCGATTTCTATAAAAAAAACTGTATTTTTTTCAAACCAATTGTTTAGGAGTGTAGTAAGTTGAAAACGGTCTTACTTGAATTTCCCAGGAACGGTTTTTTTAAACGGTGACTTCGAGGTGATGGTGAACGCGTGTTGCAGTTGCGACGGCCGCCGCAAGAGGAAGTTTTTATGTTGACAGCTACTTTACGTGGCGCGCGTTCTGACGCACCGTTACGTCAATGTCATAACTGTCACATGACATTGACGTTAAGCCGACACTATTGTGGCGGTGACATGCTCCCCCCCCTGGAAGCTCTGGGTTCCGGAACATCACTTTCTTCGGTTGTTAACTTGACAGGTAAAGGACATATTCTTGGGAAAGAACGCTGCACTTCTCCAAAAGCAGTCTTGATGATGGCAACGCGTGAAACTCCGTCCTTCCCGGTGCATACTCGAATGATGCGTCCAAGTCGCCATTGTAACGGCGGCACGTTGTCATCTTTGATGAGGACGAGTTGGTTTGGAGTGACATCACTTTTATGGGTCTTCCATTTGGTTCTAGTTTGTAGTTCACTGACATACTCCTTCGACCAACGTTGCCAAAAATGTTGGCGCATTTGTTCAATGCGATCATAACGAGGAAGACGACTGATAGCCGCGGCAGTGATGTCATCACAGACAGGTGCAGTGAGCGGACGTCCGATCAGAAAGTGCCCCGGAGTTAGTGCTTGTAGGTCATTTGGGTCTGATGAGAGAGGTGTTAGCGGGCGAGAGTTCAAGACAGCCTCAACCTGTATCAACACCGTGTTAAACTCCTCAAACGTGAGGTTTGAATTTCCTACAACGCGTCTCAAATGATACTTGCAAGATCTGACCCCTGCTTCCCACAAGCCACCAAAATGAGGGGAGTATGGGGGAATGAATTTAAATTTAATGTTTTCGGTAGCGGCTTTCTCGATAATCTCGTTTGAACATGTCGTTAAAAATTTATTTAAGTCATTAGCCGCACCGACATAATTTTTTCCATTGTCGGAATATATTTCTAATGGTTTACCCCTTCTTGATATAAATCTTTTTAAGCAAAGGAGATAACCATCTGTGGAGAGGTTTGAAACTAATTCAAGATGAATTGCTCGAGTAGCAAAACAAATAAATACACAAATATAACATTTAATTAATCTTGAACCTCTCCCTTGACGGTTCAATATGAAAACTGGGCCACAGTAGTCAGTGCCAGTGCGGAGAAACGGAAACCCAGGTATTAACCTTTCAGCTGGGAGGTTGCCCATTATTGGGCTAAACGTTTTCCCACTCAGCCGAACGCATCTGACACATTTATGAACAATTGAACGTGCTAAATTTCTACCACCAAGTGGCCACCACTCTTCGCGGATGGTTGAAAGTAATACTTGTGGACCTGCATGGCATAAACGTAAATGTTTGTAATTAAATAAAAGAAAAGTAAATCTGTGTTTACCACAAAGCAATATTGGATGCTTTTTATCATACGTAAAATTACTACAATTGTCTAACCTACCTCCTACTCTAATCAAAGAATCATTACTTAGAAATATATTGAGGCCTGACAGGTTACGTGAAAATTTTATGTTTGGCAATCGTTTTAATAATGAATTATATTCGAGAGGGAATGAATCTATTTGAGATAACCGGGCGAGTGTAACAGTTGACTCATGTAGCTCATTTACGGACAACGGTCCCTGTCTACGTTCTGTTTTGTACCGAACGTTGTGAAAGAATCGCCTAACGTAAGCAGCTGTTCTTGTCATTTTATTAAATGATGAAAATCGTTCAAACGGAAACACGTTACGTGGCGAGTCTGTCACAGCGTGTGATCTTAATTCGGGCAAAACATCTAATGGTAATTGTACAGAGTTCTGATTATGTTCAATTATAGGAGATGACTCACTAATAAACTTAGGCCCGGCCCACCACAAATCTTTATGAATGAGCTCAAGTAAATCCACACCGCGCGATAACAAGTCAGCGGGATTATTAATACCCTGTACGTGTGACCAAACGCAGTCACTAGTTAAATCGTTAATTTCAACAACTCTGTTTTGAACAAAAGTTTTCATTAAAATTGGATGAGTGCGTAACCACCCCAATACGATCGTAGAATCAGTCCAACAAAACACTTTATCAAACTTTAAAGTCATAGAATCCTTTATCTTTTTATAAAGGCGCGCACCTACTAATGCCCCGCAAAGCTCCAATCGGGGAACACTTACCGGTTTTAAGGGTGCAACCTTGCTTTTTGCGCACAATAACTTAACGGTGACCTCGTTTGATTGTTTACAAGTGCTTCGTACGTACGCACAAGCACCGTAGGCTTCCTGAGAAGCGTCAGTAAATACGTGTAGTTGTAATTGATGTGCGTACGCACTGGTGACGTGGCGCGGAATACGAACTTCGTTTAAATGTTGTAATGAATTTAATATACTAACGAATGAACTCGCAATATTACTAGGAACTGGGTCATCCCATCCGATTTTTGACAGCCAAAGCTTTTGAATTAGTATTTTTGCAATAATTACCATCGGTGCTAATAACCCTAGTGGATCATAAACTTGTGAAATTAAAGAAAGTATTTGTCTTTTAGTTATTTGTGAAACATGTAAGTTTATTTTAGTATTAAAAGTGAGTTTATCATTTTTATTACACCAACCTAAACCAAGGGTTTTATGTTGGTCAGTTTTATCAAGTGACAATGATATTGTTGAATTATTTGATGAACTACTACTATCAAAATTAAAAGCCCACTTTCGTAACGGAAAACAACCAGAATTTAAAGTGTTGTTAATATTTTCACAAAGCGATAACATTTCTTGTTTGTTATTATGCGAGAAAATTAAATCATCAACGTAAAATGATGATAATATTTGCTGAGAAACTTGTTTGTCTTTACAGTCTAAGGCTAATTGTCTTAAACATCTCATAGCTAAGTATGGGGCTGACGCAGTGCCGTAGGTAACTGTGTTTAGTTGATAAACTTTTAACGGATCATGTTTATTTTCCCGCCATAATATTAGCTGTAACGAACGTTGTTCGGGATGGATTAGAACTTGTCGGTACATTTTTTCAACGTCCGCACAAGCAACGAACGCAAACTGTCTAAACCGCAGAAGTATACCCACTAAATCGTTTAATAACGGAGGACCGATCAACTGCAAATCATTTAACGATTTGCCCGTACTTGTTTTTGCACCCGCATCAAATACCACGCGCAATTTTGTGGTGGTGCTTTCACGTTGCACACAATGATGAGGTAAAAAATAATACGGTGATTTGTATGTATTGATCAGACTCATATGCCCTAATGATAAATATTCTTTTAAGAAATCTGAGTACATACGTTTTATCTCAGGCGAACGATCTAGCTTTCTTTCTAACGATAAGAATCTACTTTTGGCTAACTCATATGAATCGCCGAGAGAATCGCGAAGAAGCGATTCATATGAATCGCCAAGAGAATCGGTTGATGTACGAAATGGTATTCGTACCACGAACCTACCTTCACTATCGCGAGTGGTGGTAGAAGTAAAAAGTTGCTCACAAACCTTTTCGTCAGGTGTGAGAATATTTTGGGATGATTTGCCGTCATCAACCTCCTCTAATTCCCAAAAACGCTTTAACTGGTTATCGAGTGAGTTTGTGAACGTACAGCGAACCAATTGACTACTACTAGTTGGAATATTACGGGAGAACGTTCCAGAAATAATCCAGCCTAAATGAGTGTTTTGCAGGTAAGGCCCACTAGACAAACGCATCCTGCCTTCCTGTAGCAAACTCCAAAACACATCAGCGCCGATTAATAAGTCGATTTCGGACGGAATGTGATAGGTTGGATCTGCAAGTGTAACGTTTTGCGGTATTTGTAACGAACGAACATCTATGAATGAGTTCGGTAAACAATAAGTAATCTTGGGTAAAACGGAACAACTTAAACGAGTACTAAAATTACTAATCTTCGATCGCATGAGGAGGTCACAACACTGCTGTGAACGCGTAACAGTATTTCCTACCCCAGTGATAGTGAGTGTGGACTGTATTGGTTTTAAACGTAATTTATTGCACAGCGATTCGGTAACGAAGCATCGCTGACTGCCGCTGTCTAGCAGGGCACGCGCAACGGTGTGCGTATTATTGTAACACACTTCAACAATGGCAGTTGATAGCAAAACCTGTTCTAATGGTATAGACTGCACGGCTTGCTTCACGTTATTTGTATTAACATTGAACGAATGTAAGTCTGCACAAGCACCGTCTGACACGCCATTCACGCTAGCGGCAGCGTCAGTGTGCGAATGAGTAGGAACGAAACTAATAGAATTGCAACTTGCGTTGTTATCTATATGAATAAGACTGTTATGTTTTTGTGAACATTGCTTACACGGTCCATATTGACATTCCTCTATGGTATGACCTGAACGTAAACAGTTATTACATATATCTTTATCAGAAACGAATTTGTACCTATCTAAAACAGGTAAATTAAGAAAACGAAAACACGAATATAACGCGTGATTAGCGTCGCACATGAGACATTTGTCACTACGTATTGGCTTAGCTACAGACTTATTTGATCGAGACAATTGTTTATTATGTGAAATAAAGGAACGTAGTTGCGTGGAATTTTGAGGATTACTATTTGTTGACTTTTTTAACGGTTCACAAATGTGTTTATTTGACCCTTTGATCATTTCAAGGACATCAGAACGGTCTCTTAAAAACTGGATTAATTCAGCTAATTTTACTGAGGGTGTATCTTTGCAAATTAAACTTTTTTTGTCTTCCCACTCTTTATTTGTAACTGAGTCAAGCTTACTAACAATTAAATGAATAATTAAAGTGTCCCAATGTTCAGTGGGCTCACCCATAATTTTTAGAGATCTTAAGTTTTTTAAAACTGTGTCTATTAACTTTCTCAATTGAGCGGGTGATTCTTTTGTGATGGTTGGTAAAGAAAACAAAGCATTTACATGATTACTTATTAATAACCTGTCATTATTAAATCTATGAGTCAAGAGATCCCATGCAACTTGATAATTGTCTGAAGTGAATTCTAATGATCTTATAACCTGAAGCGCTGTACCTTTTAAGGATGAACGTAGGTAATGGAACTTTTGAATGGAATTAATTTCTTTTGAGTTGTGAATGAGTGATACATATGTGTCCCTATACTCTAACCAGTTTTCATATGATCCATCAAAGGAGGGTAACGAAATAGTTGGTAGCTTAACCATATTAAAATTTGTATTACCGCTATGAGAACATACTCTGTCGGGTACATTTGTTTTTTCATGTTTATCAGTCAAACATTTTGCTAAAGAAATAATTTTGTAATATTGTGATTCTATCAAATCCCTGATTTCCAATTGCTGATCTAATTCTGATTCGATAACGGCATGTTCAATTTTGGTTTGAACGTTTTGGAGCTCAACGAATATTTGTTCAGTATTAGTTATGCGCAACTGTAACTCAACAATTTGTTGGTCATCTAACGAAATATTTTCTAACGAACTAACGTACTTACTAAACAGAGTGAGTCTACCGCGTAAATTACCACGTTTTTTGTTTAAATCACGAATTTCGACATCATCACTATTAGAAACACTACTAGGTGCCTTTGTTCCTAAACTCATTGTGGTAACTATGTAGAAAACTGAAAAGAGTACTTACAAGTAGCACGTGGAGGTATGACACCAACGGCGATCGTACACGAGTAGCTAATTAGAACACAAAAAATGCAAAAAAACACGGTATTAATGCAGCCTAATTCTATCCTTTGCCCACGCACACGCTAGCCTCTTAGACCTTTTTTAAATCTTCAATGTCTTCAATGAATTTCTTCAACGGAAATTTTTAATGGCGGACGGTTAAATCCAGTTATAATTTGAATTACGAATTTTTGGTGCAGGATTCTTCTCAACGTAGTCGATCCGGCGACGAAGGTCCAATGTTTAGGAGTGTAGTAAGTTGAAAACGGTCTTACTTGAATTTCCCAGGAACGGTTTTTTTAAACGGTGACTTCGAGGTGATGGTGAACGCGTGTTGCAGTTGCGACGGCCGCCGCAAGAGGAAGTTTTTATGTTGACAGCTACTTTACGTGGCGCGCGTTCTGACGCACCGTTACGTCAATGTCATAACTGTCACATGACATTGACGTTAAGCCGACACTATTGTGGCGGTGACACCAATTTAGTAAACTTTTATGATGGTGTAATAGTCAAAGCTCATACATTAAGTTTTATTCATACATTCTTTCTATATTTTTACATTACTAGTGACAAATACTTTCTCGACTAAATGCTTACCAATACCACAGATTAATAAATAGTTACTACGTAACAGATACTTCACTCCAATACAAAAACCAGAATACCTACGCTATAATAGCCTACAAAATCATAATAATAATACCAGTTGTTTGCAGCAAGGAGAAATGTACCATAAGTACGCACAAAGAGAGTTGAGATTCTTTTGCCCGCCGCGCGACTTACGTGTGTGCGTGTCGTCCAGCAAATCTGCTAGGGTTATACGTATGATGATAATGGTAATAAAACGAATGTTTTAGAAAAAAAAATTATTTTTTTATTCATTGATCAAATATTTTTTAGTTTGATAAAATTACTGATGCATATTTTTTGTTCCTTGAATTCTCGACTTATATATTTTAGTGTCGAAAATATCCAAAACCGCGTGAATAATTTTAATAAATAATCAAAAGGGAAACAGGAGATTTAGGAAACAGGAGAATTGGACAATAATCACACAATAATCACGCAATAATTACGTGGTTTCGGCATTTTGATAGTCAGCGCTGTACCCGTGACGCGCGAGCACTCAGCCGGGCGCGCGACAGCCCGGTGTTCGTTGTATCGTCGACGATACGCGAAGCGGTAGGCATAAAACGCGTGGCCTTGAGCGAGTGACGGACGCCTGCCAATACTTTAATTGTTCGCTTCCCTGAGACTCTTAATGTCGAACATTTCAATATAAAATGCACATGTCGAGACATGATGCACACCTCGATAAATCTATGTGCATTTATCGTTGAGAATACTGATCAATTAGTAGCGTCGCGCTTCAATTTAGAAATGTCAACACGAACAGACTAGTAATTAAACATAGCAAACTACATAATTGTAGAGGTACTTGAACCCTGTTATATAAGATCAATAGCAATCTCGGAGGATAATTACTCAATCGTACTAATGATAAGGTTGTTCTCGACTTGTCATGGGAAACAGTGACTTATGTACCAGATAATTAGAGACTAAGGGATTGATGATTAATTCACGTGATCTAATTATTATTTGTTGATAAAACTTTTAATTATATTGAATTTTAATGACAGACCAAAAAGGAGTAAATGATTGTATGCTATAGTTTATTTCTTTCTGTTTTATATTATTTTTCACAAAGGTTTTTTAGGTCTCCCTCTTCATTAAACCCCTTAAATGTCTTAATATTAGCCACATTTGTGTCATTCCTCTTCTCATGCCTATGCCTAGAAAAACGAATTCCTTTTAACTTTTCTGTATCCGGCGCTACTTTCAAACTTCCTCTAATATAGTCATTTCTTACTTTATTCATTCTTGTCACTCCACTTATCCATTTTACATTGTCATCTTCTCTATATTTACAATCCGAGCTATATGACGAATACGAAATATCTTATATAGCGGATTGGCAATAGAAAACTAAATGACAAAGCTAAAAATGATCAAATATGGAATTTATATTTTAACCGTAAAAAAACGAATCAGAGTGCTTAACTTTCATTTCTTTTTTTTTATCTAAAATTAAGACATCTCGTTTAACTAGATATCTCGTTAGTTAGATATAGGTGCCGATTCTCTTGTACACAAACTTACGTATATTTAAGTTAAGTGCATCTTTCTCTTTTCATTTCTTAAAGAAAAGGACATAAGATACATTTTAGTTTAATCCTGTCAAATTAGACAGCTGCTGATGAAAATTGACGTATATTTAGACGCTATGTTTTGAAATTGCGTCTTAATTATCTATGGATTGTCTAAATTTGACAGGACTTAACTAATATTTTATCTTCTGTCCTTTTCTTAATTAAACGAAAAGAGAAAGATGCACTTAACTTAAATTTACGTTACTTTGTGCACAAGAGAATCGGCACCATTTTCTTCTTTATACCTAATGCCCAGTCACAATCTCAGACTATCAGTGAAAATGTTTAGATCGCTGTTAATGAAGCTACTATTCATCCTTGATACTATATTATATTATATAGTATACATACTATACATTTGAGATCAGAGAAAATAAATTGCTTTAATCAGTAAAGAAAATATAGCACACTAAACATTCTAGAACGCAACAAGAGCTAGCAAAAGATTAAATCCTCTTCTCTTTGTTACACCGTTAGTATAAACTGCGAGTAAATTGAAATTTCCTTGTAAACTAGCTAATTAAGATCAGAATAAACAATTAACACGTGTCTTGAATCCACTTGAGCGGCAAGATGGTGTGTGATTTATATTCTTAGCGGTTGTTTCAATTTACTAATCGGCGTTGTTTCATGAATCCATACTAATATTATAAATGGGAAAGTGTGTCTGTGTGTTTGTCTTTCTTTCACGGCAAAACAGAGCGACGGATTGACGTGATTTCTTAAGTGGAGATAGTTGAAGGGATGGAGAGTAACATAGGCTACCTTTTGTCTCTTTCTAACGCGAGCGAAGCCGCGAGCAGAAGCTAGTTTAATCATACGTAAGTAAGTCTGCCAACCTGTTTTGCTTTCACGGCTAAATCACTGATCCGATTTTGATAGGAATGAATTGATGAAAATTGATCATCTGACGATATTATTTGTATTCGCGATAACAAAACACATGCGGACAAAACCGTGGAAAAGTGTTAGTTTTCTGTAATAATAGGTTCAAGTATAAGAATACATAGCGTTAAGAAATATTATGTTTACCGACAAGGAAATATAGCTTCGTGAATAATTAAACGAACCATAATGTCATAATAAACCTGTCTTATTCTAAATTCATTGACGCCTTCTAAGTTTACATAAATTGATTATTAACTAAAAGAATTTGTTTATGTTCACTATTTTAGATTTAGCCCTTACGGTGAATGTGAAATTCCGTGTGCGTTCCGAGAAGGCCCTCTTTAGGGAGGTTCCCAACCGGATTATTACGCCTTCGCTGTCTAACAACACAAATTGAATGGCAGACGAAAAGCCACCGACTTCCGATTTTTTTTTTAAAAAAGTTTTTGAAGTGAAAACTTCTTTAGCGGCGTTGAGCACTTTTTCTGTAATGGGTATAAAATCTTAAACTCGCGTCAGGACACGTGACCCTGATCGAAAAAGCGTAGGACGGATGGATAGTAGACAGCTATAATCAAGTTTTCACTTCTGCCGGCACTCCCGGAGTGCAACCCGTCTTTTTTTATTTATTACTTTTTAGCGTCGACTTCCAGTGTTTGACTGTGTGTCTTTCAAAGTAATTTATTTATAGAAACTTGAAGAAAAAGCACACATCGTCTATGAATATTTCGTCATTTTTTTTTGTTCTTGGTGAATTTTTCAAGAAGCACTGAACTAATCGCCACAAAATTTATATGGGACCACCTCTGAATCATGACTTATCAAACAAAAAAAGAACCATCAAAATCCGTTAACAATTGACGGAGATATCGCGTAACAAATATACAAAAAAAACATACAGACGAATTGAGAACCTCCTCCTTTTTTGAAGTCGGTTAACAATACATTTTGAAACTATTCATGCACTTCCAACACCAGCTTAATCATTTTTTATTGAGATTTTATTTGGTAATGATCATCAGTGCTATTCATAACTATTTATTAAATATCTTTAAAATATAACCTTGCAAATATATACTTAACTAGCACCTGGATGTTGTAGAGACCCTGAAAATTTAAGGCAATCTGTGCCGTTTAGTGAAGTTCAAATATATTTTATCATAATAGGCACACGTGGAAGCCTTTCAAGAGTTACAACCATATAGTAACGTAAATAATAGTATTGTAAGCTACGTATAGTTTCCTGCTGTTTGAAAATAACAACACACTATAACCACTGAAGTTATTTGTATGAAAATATAGTGTTCTTGACCTTGTGTTGTAAATCGAATGTCAATGTTAAAACTAAGTAATTATTGACTAGCAATTGTATTGTCTACTGTAGTGTAAGATATTGTTTAAAAAAAAAATATACTAGGACAACTCACACACGGTCATCTGATCCCAAGTTAAGCTCTGTTAGAGCTTGTATTATGGTAACCAGACAACTGATATACATTCTTATATAATTTATAAATACATACATATTATAGATAAATTACACCCAGACACAGAACAAACAATCGTGCATCATCATCATATTTTATTTTAATTTTAAATCAATTTTTCATATTTACTTAATATTATTTTATGGTTTTAGGGTTGCATTTTTTTTAACCCATGTGTCTGACGTATGTCTGTCTTGAGGCTGTATGTATCTCATGATCTGGTGTTAGTTAGACATAAAAAACAATTTTAGATATTGTATTTCTGTTGCCACTATAACAACAAACATGATTTTTTACGCTTTTTGTTAAATTTTTACGCCCTACAAAATGTTTAAGCTGAAGATTCACTTTTCCCGTGAAATACTGAAGTATAAGTAAGATCACGGATTTTATCTATTCAGATTAAGAAAAAGAATGAGTGACTGGAATTTATATTTAAAGTACCGTTCAAAAAAATAAACAGCCTAACCACCGCAATCTTTCGCGAATATCTTAAGCGAAATGACGTCATTCACTTAACGACATACTGTGGTACCAAAACTCAGGCATTTATATTTAAAAAAGGAATGGGGAATGGGCTATAAAATTTGAACGCGACGTAAGAAAAATTCTGTACTTTTATTGTGTCTGACAACTGTACGTGAGATTCTTCGAGAAAAATATTTCATGAGACGCCTAAGTACCTTTTCAAGAAATTTTCTTAGTCGTAACCGTGTGTGAAATTCAATTTTCCTCTGTAAATGCTTCAGACATGAAGATGAAAACGACTTAGTCGTATATATTTTCTAGATTTATAGATTCGTTTACCGCATAAAATATTGACAATCTAATCTGTCTGCCAATGATTGGTTTAGAGACGTCGAAACTATTTAATCTTTTTTGACTTTTCAATAAAACGAAAACACAGAATTCCTTCTAGACTTTATACAGGCTTTTAACTTCGTCGGGGATAGTACAAATCTGCGGAACTAGGATTGAATATTACCGCGAATCTGACAAATGTAGCTAATTCATTCATCAATTAAGTTCAATGAAATAATCAGGTCCGGGGTTGTGGAATGGTTATAATAGTTACCGTGAACCCGGAACATAAAAGGCAACCGAACGAACATAAGTGGGTTTTAGTCAGTAAAAGTCACGCACGTAGGACGGAAAAGGTCATTTCATGGTTTCCCACTCCCCAAAAAAAAATGCAATAATCAGGTACTAAGATAGCGTAATGCTTCATTTGTTTAATTACTGCATAGTGTAACACAAAGTCGCTTTACATTGTCTGTCAGTCCATTATGTATGCTTAGATCTTGAGATGGTTAAAACTACGCAATGAATTTTAATGCGTTTTTTTTTAAATAGAAAAAGTGATTTAAGGGAAAGGTTTATATATGTATAATATATGCATATTTTAGTTGAGAAAAGTTGGAATTTTTAAAGATTTGTAACACCTACCTATGCGAAGCTGTGGCGGCTCGTTAGTACGTAGTTACAAATAACCATCAAATTAAAAATTTATAATTTTACATGATATATATCCTTCCAACTTTAAACAAGACGACATTCTTGACGAAGTTTTAAACCCGAGACTGTTTGTATTTGAAAGTTATAAGTTTAATTTTGTTTGAATCCAATTTCGGATATTGAATAAATCCAGCTGGATTTAGAAAGTTAAATGGAACTTTACAAGTATTGGTATTGACAACTCTGTTGAAGATGATTGACATTTAAAATAATACTCCGTTTACTTGTTTTAACCTTGAATTTGGGGTTTATTACAAATCTTTATTGCGAAGGAGACTATTTACTGTAAAGATACTTACACTAAACATGTACAAACAAACTAAATTACCAATATAAAAAAAAAACAATTACAACTAAATTAAAATGGCATCTAAAAACTTCTTCGCTTCGCTGTCAACCGGTAAATTATACTTTAAATGAAGATAACACATAGCTTACAGTTTACGATAGAATGTAAATTATGTATGGTATATTATGAATTGTAGATTGTATAAAAAGCTTTTTCCAAAAAAAAAGATAACCGACTTCAAAAACTAAAAGCTCAACAATAACTATTTCGGAAGTCGGTGGCAAAACAAAGCGATCGGCAGAAAAGAAGCCAAGAAAGCAAAACGCGATATATGCGGAAAACGTCAAGGGATATCCATTAGTGTTATATATTACCTTCCCCAGAATGTAACAAACACTTTGCTGAAAACCGCATCAAAATCGGTTCAGCCAAACGCGAGATAATCGCGGACAAACATAAATACATACGTACAGGTCGAACTGAGAACCTACTTTTTTTTGAAGTCGGTTAAAAATTATATTTGTTATTGTATTGGGGTACCTTCTTAACAAGAATAATTGGAATGTGACACGTTCAGTACAGAATATCAAATTTACTTATGAGTTATATTTGCGAAGCTAATATCTTTGGCAATGCCTTCATGCCAATGCTTAAACCCTCATTAAAAAGAAGACACTATCAATCAAAAATCAATCAAAATCAATCAATCAATCACATAATGTCATCATCTATCTAGTAGTTACCGTGACCCTGGAACATAAAGGGCAATCGAAGGAACATGAGTGGGTTTTAGTCAGTAAGAGTCTGACACGCCCTCCCGCCGCGCCCAGGACGGGAACAGTCATTGGATGATTTCCCACTCACCAAAAAAAAAGTCTTTTCCCAACTACCTTGTAGACCAGCCTAGCAGGATTCAGCTGAAAACAGTGTTTTACGTAAGGCGACTGACTATCAGACCTCCACAACTCAGTAACTGGGCTACACAGCAGCCCCTTGGTTAGACTGATTCAGACTTTCTTGCTTTTGACTGCTCGTAACGACTGTCAAAGTTCTATGAATGACAGCCGGGACCAACGCCTTTACGTGCTTTCCAAGGCTCGGGATGTCAGTGACGTACAAGATAAACTTTAGAAAGTACATACGAATTGAAAACATTGGTACCTGCCCGGATTCGAACCCACAAACTCTCACATGAGAGACGGGTGCATAACCAATGGGCCTCCACGACATCCATTGTTAGCAAGAACATAATGTAAAGTGAAAAAAACAAATGAGAGCTATAAAAACATGATAAACACGAATATTCATTTCCGAATCACCGAGCCAGATAATAGTGTAAGCGTACCTAGGATACCGTTTATTAATAAAAATGTAGAATATTTTATCCTCATAACGCTTAACGGGTATCTAACCTTCTTTCTACTCACAGTTCGTTACTTCGGTTCCTTTAGAAAAACTTTTTCTGACCTCAACGGTGGATCCGAAAAAACGGAGCTACAAACTGCCGCATCGTAATTTTTAGGTCGCGTCCGTTTCTCCTAACACAAACGAAAACCATCTAAAAAGTGACCGGCCAAGTTTGAAAGGATAATGGTTCCGTACCAAGGAAAAAAATACTAAAATCGGATAAAACACCGAAAAAGATACGTTTCCTGTATAAGTTAAATAATATTAAAAAATATACAGTCTTAAAATTAATTATTTTTTGTTTATACTGGATAAATTCCCATACCTTGGATAAAAACATTATATTCTTTTTAAATAAAAAATATAAAATGTATTACATTTTACAAACCTAATAACATAATAGGTTATAGATCAGTGGCATGCACTTATCTTACAACTAGGTAAAAAAAAAATTGGAAATATGACAAATTTAAGGCAGATGAGCGGACAGACAGACAACAAAATCTTATAATAAATAGGCCCGTTTGACATTCTTTGGCAATGTAACCCTAAAAACAGTACCAACAAATGGCCTAAAATTAACACTACCAACCAAAATAATTGTGGTAATTAAAAGTAAACAGAGCTTTTATTATCCCGCTATTTATTTTGTTAAGACACCGCAATAGGTCTTACGGAAATGGCTTTCAGAGCTTCGGTCGCGTTTTATTATCCCTGACTGCTAAGTTAGGCAGTTAGGACTTCAAGTTCAACGCCTAGATCGACTTACTGTCGAGTGGAAGCTAATACTAGGTAAAGGACTTCAAAGATGTTTTGACCTATGAGTTTCGTTCGTTTCGGTCGAGATAGGAATTTTTATACCTATTAGTATTTTATATATTAATATTTTGAGGGGTGTTTCGGGCGACACTTTTTAAGTTAATAATTACAAAATAAGTTAATTCGATTTTATTTAACTTTATTTTGTACAATGTCAATGAAATAGTTTTCTGCCTGACCGTACAAAATTTGCATAATAAAGCTTTCCTTGGAAACACCCCTCAAAAATATTAATGATAATAAAAATTCTTGTTTCGACTGAAGTGGGCGAAACTCAGCGGTCAAAACACCTACAGAGGCAGCTAAAGTACTACACTTTATCTGCAAGCTATGTGATTTCAGGAAAGTAGTGTTAACTTTGAATTTAGAACGTGTATTGAACTGAAGCTCGTAACAGGTGAAAGCGCACTTACTGAAACGAAGTTTTTCCATATCAGCAATATTTTGATTTGTGGACGATACCTGGAATTGTGGTAATGATATAGTATTTAAAAGTGACTTCGCCTTTTTGGCTTATTTTTTTTTCATTACTGTTTATTTAAATAAAAACATTTTGTATATTTTTTTGCGTGAATTGCGCACTGCTCCAAACAGTTATGTTTCATCACATAAATAACAGTCATATCTCACAAATCATTGTTCTAAGTTAGGTACTAAGATATTAGGTAGTATAAGTAGTTGACTAAGTATATTGTCTCATATCACCACGTACTTAAGCAACAATAGGTAGGTAACCCGATAACTTGACAGCCACTCAACTACTCCCGACGCCTTGTCTCTCTATTTCATACTAACCATCCGAGTTAATATAATAATGTACTTATACATGTAGTCGTTTAAAATGACGTGTTCTCTAGCAGCGGAAAAGACGATTAAAACAATTGATTCTCACATTAAAAAAATCACGCAGATTTTGTGAAATTGGTGTATCTTCTCGTTAATATTATGTATGCAGAAAACACCTAAACTATGGTCGAAGCCACAAGCAATAGTTAGTTTGAACATAGTTCGAAATTGAGCAACAAAGTTTAAAAACGATAAAATGGCAAAGCTGAAATAGCTACAGAATTGCGGTGTATATTAGAATACCTAAACTATTTATGGTAATAACAGGACGTCCTAACCCATTTTGTATAGGAAACAAGCACTTTATTGCCACTCAACCCCGGTTTTTTTCTACCACAAGAATACATTCATAACAATTTTTTTACTCAGTAAGTTTTCCATATATTGTTGAACAAAACCACAACTTTATTGCTAGTGTTTGAAATAGCATTCCAGCTTCGTTTTCGAGTGAATTTTAATTAAAAAACTTGTACAGTTAGAAAATTCATTAGTGGGTTAGTGGTACTCAAAAAGTTTGAAATACGTTGGACTACATTTCGGGATAAAGTTACCGGGAATTGGTTTTACAAGGAAAACCTTGGAAAACTTGTTCATATTTGGTAGTAACTCTTCTGTCCCGTAGTTTGTAGAACACTGTTATTGGTAGATAAGCTTCGCATGTTGTTATACACAAAAATATGGGATGAACTATGACCTATATACATATATAAGTAAGGCAAAACTATATAACTATAGTATATTGAAAAGGATAAGTAGCTGATCTGAGAAAATAACAGCAACCTCTCAATATTAAGAAGCTGTGGATTTAAATCTGGGCAAGTACCAATGTGATTTTTTCAATTTGTATGTGTCTAACTAGGACCTGACGCCTAGCTGTGGAATAGTAATAGGCTGGTATAATTAAGAAACTAGCTGCCTGACGGTCGTTTTCTCTGCACAACCCATATTTGTATAAACTATTGTACTTTGTAATACTCTCTAGGACATTAAAGTAATGAATACAGGTACCTTTTATGATTTTTCTTTTTAGATATTTGGAAATATAAACTTCTCATCATCATCATCTTCCTAGCCTTTTCCCAACTATGTTGTGGTTGGCTACCAGCCTAACTGGATTCAGCTGGATACCAGTGTTTTACGAGAATTACTGTTTTAGGTAAAGCGACTGTGACATATAAACTTTTATGGGGCTAAAATAAGGGATGAAATCATATCTACGCGAAAAACCGCGGGCAATTACCATTGAGTTAAAATGTTTTCGAATCTCGGCTGTTTTCAAAGATTGAGTTACCATTTCTCAAAACACAGTGTTCCGGTTTCCTTCCTCGGGTTTTATAACTATTTACAAATGAAATACATTTATGGAAACTCAGGAAATGTAACTTAAGTACTGACGTACTATTTAGAATTACGTATGAAAATGTTAAATACAACAATATATAAGTATCAAATTAAAGCCTGATTACCCATTTAGAAATAAACGAGTGTAGATATATTTATTTATATAAATATGTGTATGTAAACAGATAGGCATTCCAAAATTTATAGAATTGATAAATATTATATAGGAATTTTGGTAAGAATGTCTTAATTTACGTAGCAAATGCGTTTTTTTTGCCATTATGTAAGTATTATTATCTCATGTATGTAATTATAAACTCGTAATTAAATTCATCCATCCAATTTTAACTAAATTAAGTATTAATGTAAAGTTTATGAAGGTGTGTCTGTGTGTATCTGTTCCCTCTTCATCACTGAAATTTAAAAAATACCGCATATTTTTTTACATATAACTTTAAATACTATTTACCCATCCAATTTAAAAAAAAAACTTAAGTAAATTTGTTACATATTCACCTTGGTACCGTCGTTTATTTAGCAATTTAGCTGGCATTTGTGTGTCCCTTAGAGGCTTAAAAGTAATTAGAAATAGACGCCTAGATCTACCTTACAGATAAACAAACAACTCTAATGTCAACTTTAATGAATTTCTAGCCTCTCTAGTCTATACCCAGAAACTTTGTGAAACCTATCCTGTACCTTAACATTACCTTCGTCACAAACTTATTTAATTAAATTATTACAAATTAACTTCAACGTATCGAAACTACTTAAAACTTTCATAGCTCGTAATACCGATGGGCATCACGTTTATTACATTTAACTGTTTAAATAAACTCCCCTTCAACGTACCAAAAACCTCAAGTATTAATAGTTTAATACCTAAACGATACTTAAAACACATTTTCATGAGTTTTATACCCTTTTGAGATAATCAACGTCCATATTAAAACAACCCAAAATTTTAACGCTCTTTAAACTTGCTGACGGACTAACATCTGGCTAAATCTTCGGCGGCCACAATAAAAACGAAAGTAACCGATCTCACACGAAGTTAACCGACAGGCAGTTAAAAGAAATAAAAATAAAGCTCGACGCAGACGGCCTGGAATCGAATAAAACGAATGCAGAAGTGCACGTGTGCCGCGGTACTTCGGTCTTAAAATGAACAGCGGTGAAAATAGATAGGTACATATTGCTCTATTTGTTCCGTTGAAACGAACAGACGTCACAATCGCAACGTGTATGCCAAATCTACAATTGTGGTGCACTTGCATACCTACTGGTCTATTATTTTCCTGTATGACGTCATTTCTCACGATGACGTCAATTCTCTATTTAATTGAGGCAGTGATAAAATCTGACTGCGAGCTTAACAAGCGCGGGCCTGACAATCTCTATCGACGATAAAAAAAAATTGCTATGCTTGCGCCGCGCCGGGTTATAAATACTGCTGTATTTTGTAATACAAATATGGTACAAAAATATTGATATTACGGGAAGAACTGAATGGTTAGTTCTACCCAAAAAATCAATACACATCAATTCTTGAATATTTAGAGGGTATTACAATGATGTGTGAAGACGGCAGTCGGTAAGCTTGATACGAAAGGTTTAACTAAGTAAGCTGTAATTCGGATGTAACTAACATAATTGAAGATCGTGGGTTAATTAGTTCAAAATGGATTGAACACTAAAGTTATTTAACAATCTTATCTTATCTTAAAATGTAAAACTATTGCCTAATTCTCACCCTCTTGGAAACCTTCAGGGTAACTGTTATAAAACATGAAAGTGTAAGGGTCAGATTCCAGATTTCAGATCCAGGTCAATCCATGGACCTATAAAAGTGTCTCAGTGTCACGACAATGTAATTAAAACTGACGATGATCAAGAGATAACCCACTTTGATTGGTGCTGTTTTTAGGCCATCAAATTAAGCCAAGGTTTAGTACAAACAAACAGTATTAAATTAATGGGATTAGATGCAATTAATGTTTTATTTCATTACCGTGAAATAAGGACAAGTCGTGGGTGTCTTCAGTGTTAGGGTAATTTAATTATGTCAAATTTTAATTAACACTGGTGCTAAAATCGGCTATGTTGAAAATGGAACTTTGTTGTGTTTGTACATGAGTTATTGTATTTATCGACACACCGCTAGATTGTTTTAGTTTTGTGAGATATTCTAATGATAATGTGCGTCTACACTTCTACTTTCATTAATTATTTTTTTGTTTTTTTACTAATACACAGCTCTCCGCTGATCCGGAAAAGTGGAACTCAGAAATACAAACTTTCAATTCACATAAACGCATAAAAAACTACGGTTCCACAACCATCGCCATTGGTTACAGTCTACCAGCAAATGTTATCTTAGCTTTCATCTTACATTACATTATTATAAAACTAGCTTTTGCCCACAGCTTCGCTCGCGTTAAAAAGAGATAAAAAGTAGCCTATGTTACTCTCCATCCCTTCAACTATCTCCACTAAAAAAATCACGTCAATTCGTCGCTTCGTTTTGCCGTGAAAGAAAGACAAACATACATACAGACAGACAGACACACTTTCCCATTTATAATATTAGTATGGATATATACTACGAGAAACTAAAAATGTTCCCAATAAAAGGATTTTGCCGCAAGTTCTACATTCACTGAATATAGCACACACAGCTTCGTAAAGTTAAGCTGTCGACAAAGAAATGAAGCTAGCGATCTTTAAATAGGTAGCGAAATATCTTCTCAGATGGTCACATACAAGTTTAGATGCAGAAGTTCCGCTCAAAAACACAATTCATCTTTTATTTTATTTAATTATCTTTTACAAAAATAACAATACAGAATTATTCTAATCAAATAGCAACCAAAAACCACTTAGTAAGAGTCTGACACGCCCTCCCGCCGCACCCAGGACGGGAGCAGTCATTGGATGATTTACCACACACAAAAAAAAAAAAAACCGGCCAAGAGTGTGTCGGGCCACGCTCAATGTAGGGTTCCGTAGTGATCCCGTTCGTCACAATAAGTGTTCCAACTTATAAGTTTAAAAAAAAAGGCTTTTGTTACGTTGACATACTAAGTACGCAGAAATTATTTTGTACAACCTTTTTGTCTTTTTTGTACAAAAACTGTTCTTTCTATCAAGTTCAAAATAATTTTCCTAGAAAGTCCTTGTAAAGTTCTACTTTCCAGATTTTTTTCATATTTTTTAAACCTACGGGTCAAAAGTTAGAGGGGGGGGGGGACGCTTTGATTTTTCCTTTTGGAGCGATTATTTCCGAAATTATTGACATGATCAAAAAATGATTTTAGTAAACCCCTATTCATTTTTCAATACCTATCTAACAATATATAACACGACAGGGTTGAAATTAAAAAAAAAACACTTCCCTCTTTACATATAGGGGGGCTACCCTAATAAAACATTTTTTTCCAATTTTTATTTTACCACTTTGTCGGCGTGATTGATATACATATTGGTACCAAATTTCAGCTTTCTAGTGCTAACGGTCACAGAGATTAAGCGAGGACGGACGGACAGACAGACAGACATGGCGAAACTATAAGGGTTCCTAGTTGACTACGGAACCCTAAAAAGATAGAAAGAAAATGAAATGTTTCTGAGGGCGAGAAGGTTAGATGAATATTTTATATTAAAAAAATGTACTAGTTTTTTTGTATTTATTTAGTTCAGTGATTATTCACAACGAAAGTAAACCATAATTCGGTAAATAAATATTTGCCACATCGATTCGAAATACTCAAATTTTTAGAGCACACTAGTATTAGGCCAGGTGGGCTACCGTGACGTTTAAAGTAAGACGGTTTAATTCCAGTTCCAGAGTGTGCAAGTGACAGCGTTAGACACGTTGTCTAGCGCCGTCTCTTTCCCACTGAAAGTAATATCGAAGTAATAATGCTATAAGGGCTTGTGGTATTAGATAAGTATTTGAAGAACCAACTGTTTTGTTTGTATGAAGTTTGTGTATTTCTTAGATAGGTAAATTCAATAAATGATCAGAACAAACTCAAAAATTACTTGAAAATATTTTCTACACTACGTTGCCATTATTGTATATTTTTTAGAATTTTCTATAATCAGTAGTAAGTAAATAAGTTAACATAGTTCTACCAAAAGGCGCCTTGAGTAGAAGCGTACCTATCATAAATTCATTAATTTCTTAAAAAATATTTACATAACTTTCCCTTCTGCTTTTTTTGTTTTATGGCAGAAAGTAGAGCTATCCAATATGTGTCAAGCATTTATCTTTCATTAAAATAATACGGTTTTTGCCTCCATATTCCGCAACAACATCTTTTTCTGTGTACTTTGTAATCTACACTAATATTATAAAGAGGAAAAGTTTGTTTGTTTGATTGTAATGAATAGGCTCAAAAACTACAGGACCGAATTTTAAAAATTCTTTCACCATTCTAACGCTACATTGTCAACGAGTAATAGGCTATATAATATCACGCTAGGTCCCACGGGAGCGAAGCAGTAACCAAAAACCTAACGCAATGCAGGTGAAACCGCGAGGAACAGATAGTGTAAATAAAAATGTGGAAATAAAAGTGAATCACCGGAATATATTTTTAAGAAAATCAGTGTATTTAAGATCTAGAATTTGTTGCGCTGCTATTACATTCATTTTATTCATATGACGAGGGCTTTTGTAATTTTTAATATTATTTGAATTATTTCTTTATACCAGAAGCAAGTTCACTGTGATAATAAGATTTAGGTACCCAATTATTCTTCATTAACAAATATTTCACTTTTCTGTCTCTTTAAAATATGTAAGTTTTTTTAATGCAAGTTTAATAAATGAATCAATTTTACATTATCTGGAATATGTATATTGGGAATATTATAGATTACTAAGAAGCTGTCCGCCGCGGTTTCACCCGCATTTTGGTTTACTATTCCGGGAGTGGAATAGTAAACCAAAATGCGGGTAAGTTGTACCTAGCGTGATTTCATATAGCCTGTAGCAATGCTCGATAACCGAACTATCGAACACTAAAACCATTTTTCAATCCAAACCATTTTTTTTCGGAGATTAGGGCATGCAACCAAATAAACAAACAAAAAATCAAACTATCAAGCAAACTTCTCAAGGCACGGCCACACTTGAGCGGATATAAAATGCCACTCTCTCCACTATCTGTTTGTAAAAAGACATTTGTATCCGATTTATCTTTCAGTGAACGACACAGATACGACGATTATAGAGAGCTTTATCGAAACGAGTTACAGAAAGTGTTATGAAGACGCTAGTAAAATCAGCACTTCTAGACAAGTGTAATTGTAGAATAAATGGTTGAATAGAGTTCGATACAAGATGATAAATTACTTAGCTTAGACTCATATTAATTTTACACATTTAATAATCGATGCCATTTTATTCTGTCGTCGTGATGTTATGTAGCCTATGTCTTATTCTTATGTATAAGCTATAATAACTGTAATGTTTCATCAAAATCCGTTTAGTAGTTTTTGCGTGAAAGAGTAACAAACATTCACTCATACACATACAAATTTTTACAAGTCTAATATTAGTAGGACTACATACCCAAATCAATAAACGCAAGACTGTTTATCAACATAAAATGTTCACAGAAATAACAATGTAAGAAGCAGGTGTAATATTAATAACAAGCGGTAATTATGCCTGGACCGTGAGAGCGTTCGAACTGTTAGGCTGAGGCTACATTAGCCCGCCACGCGAACTGCGACACATAAACGATTAGAACAAATATAAGCATGCTCACGTATATGGCTACCCCGTACATCAAATATTCCTAACGATCTTTGATTTCTTTATTCAATAGGAACGGCTTGGCACGGCCCCTGACTTTCGTCTGCTCCGTTCGAACCAAGAATTTCATTATTATTAATATTTTTGACGGGTGTTTCGACGATACTTTATAAAAACTAATTTTGTACAGTCAGAATAAAAAACACTTTCATTCTCATCGTTAAAAAAATAAAATTAATTAAATTAATTTTGTAAGGTGTAAATGAAAAATAAATTCTGTTTCAAACGAACCGTTTATCTCGTTTTACTTTTTCAGTCTCATCGTAAATCGCTGCCTACTATAGCCTCAGCCTTATACTGATTAGTGAACATATGTTAATTATGAACACTGAATCATATTACGATTCTTTTGTAATAATGTGTGTAATGCTAATTTTAATAGCTTTCGGTTATAATTGGATTGTGTTTATTTTCTGGGTTATTGACCTTTGAACGACGAAGAGTTGTCAGTACAACAAATAAATTTTATTTTGTGTCGAAGTAATTTCTCTATTAATGAGAAACTGTTTTGATACAACGTTTTATTTGTCGAAATTGTCTTGTAGTGTTTTGTTAGCGGGGTGTCTTTATTTTCATAGTGTGTCAAACATAGTTTAAATAAAATAAAACCGGTCAAGTACGATTCAGACTCGAATAGAAATACATACTCTGTAAAAATTTCAACTCTCTCCGTATCGTTCAAACAAGCAGTCTGGTTGGACGGACGAAACCTGAAAAGTGATTACACAACACATTTTTTTCTCAATTGTCTATATACTTCTGCCACAAAGTAGCATCAGTAGTAGTGTACAGGCATATGAGACATATCATCTTTATCTGTGGGATGGCAACGCATTTGCGATGCCTCTGTGTATTGCAAATGTCTGCGTGACAGTGATCACTTAACAACAAGTGAGCGATCAGCTTGTTTCCCTTGCAATAATATAAAAGAAAACCGTCATAACTAAAAAATAAATAGGCCGTGTCAACATTACCAACCCCTGAAATATCTATGCAAATAGGGTTTATTAAAAGAGATTGTAATGCGCTGAAATGGGTGGGAGCTTGAGTTTCCTAAATAGGACACCGTATAATGGCTTACAGACATTGACGAGTTTTTTTAGGGCGTGGGAGGACAACTGTTTAACTAATGTTGTATGCGTAGGTACCTATGTGCTATGTTGAAAAAGTGATGTGTTACGAACATAGTAATAAAAAATATTCTTATTACAATTCGCTTCTAGGGACCGTGTTTTGTTTTTCAGTTTTTGTGTGTTGGCAGATAATGCTTGAAGGTTTTATATTAATGATGGCCGAAAAGAATTTTAGTTGTAGTTTATTCAAAAATAAATGTAATTCTGGCTGTAAGAACTGTCATCGAAACATCAAGACAGTTGGGTATGGAATAAAATTTAAATTAAAACTATTTTTTTTAATTGGACTTAGAATTGGCTCGTTCGTGAGCACATAAAAGCCAAGTCTTTTTGTTGTGCCGCTCAAATTTCCCACCAGTGCAGTGAGCCCATTTAGGGCTGCCACAATACCTAAATCTGAACAATCAAAATAAAACCCGTTACAGTTAAAACATGTTCCAAAGAGAATTAAGTACTACGTAACTTATCTTTGAATTTTATAGACCAATCGAAATTCACCCACAAAAGGCCTGAGCTTCCTTGGGAGCCTTTTACGATAGCAGGTCTTAATTTTAGGGAGCTTAGATAAAAATGTTCTTTATCACCGCTTGATTCATGACCCAGAACTAATTTTGTTTTTAGCTCCGAAAGAAACTAAAGTATGATTTTCATCAAACGGCTCGCAATGCTCCGTATTGGTACAGATTTTACAACTTTTAAATTATATTAAATCGTGTACACAGTTTTCTAGGTCTATACAAGGTCATTTTATTAATCTGTAAAACCTTTCAGGAGGCAATCATGTTAGTGTTTCTCGACCCAAATCAACAATAAAATGGGTATATTTTTTTAACCTTATTTTCGCATAAAATATGGCCAGTCTAACCAATGATATTACACGTAAAAAAGTGTAGATAGGTTACCTAAACGAAATTCTATCATCAAAAACGGCACACTAACGCACACATACATTACACGTCAAAGTAGGTTGGCATGATTGAAGTAGTGCGAGTGAAAAAGAGATAAACGTCAAATGTCAACGCGATACTCAGTATCATATTGGTCAAATGGCAAACTTTTAAAGTGCCACTTTTTGACTGCATGTAACCTATCTACACCTTTTTACTTATAGTATCATTGAGTTTAACTATCTTTTGACTGCACGGTCACACACACAAACAATAATTTTATGCATTCAAAGCTTACGCAGTTTAATATGAGAGTTATTCTAAACAGTTAAAATTATTATCGATTGTTGACCAAATATTTTGTGTTTATATGCATAATCATACGACTTTTATAACAACCTAGTGAAGTTTTGCAGTTTAAAAAATGCACCATGTATTACGAAACCGCTCACAGCAGTTTAACCGTGGGTGTCTCGTGATCGTGACACGCGATCGTAACCGAACTTATGCTGAGACGCACGACCAGCCCCTTAGACAAGTGGCATTGTAGAATAGATAGCGAAAACGAATAGATTGTCAAATGTATGGAAATGTCAATTTTTTCAGCGAAAGCTTATGTCAATTCAAGTATTCGTTCGACAATCTAAGCATTCGTTTTCATTTTCTTCTGATCTGTTTGCCTGTAGACGTATGAAGAACACTTCAACACGTCATGGGCTTACTACACGCGCAAGCTTCACCGCAGTCTTACTTGTACAAGCCAGATTGCAGGACTGTGGTGAAGCTTGCGCGTGTGATAGGCCTATTAGGGATGAAACTATTTGACTCGCCGCAGGAACGAATACGATTGTTAGCGATTGTTCGGAAGTAAGATTTGATGCGATGCGAGAAAATCATCCTTAAGTGTACAGAATTAAAATGAAATTCCTCTAATAGCATTTTGAGAAGTATTTAATAACGCAAAGGTCGAGTGTGCTTCCATTTGCTGAAAGCCTTTGAACCTCTTTATAATTAAAACGACCCTTACCAGTTCTAAATGGAACGAAATCTTTAAACGAAAATTATGTGCAACCTTTTTAGCAGTTTATTATTATTAAAATTTTATGAATGTCAATTTGAAATATTTGCATTTAGACAAACAAATACAAATATACCAAATAGCAAAAACTTTTTGAACCCTAAGGACAAACAAAAGAATAATAATGATAATAAAAAGGTGTATCAAGACGAAAACTTTTCGTATTTACCTACAAATTTTCTGTGAAAGCTGTAAAAACTTCATTTTCCATTGTGACAGAATAAGAGTATTAGCTGATTGATTTCATTTGTCATAATAATGTTATACTGACAAAAGTATGATAATAAAAATATGTTTTTCATCCCACCTATTCGAAAAAGACGACTTTGTTCCCCTTTAAGTACGCCCAAAGTTGGTGTTTTCTATAAGAAACTTTCAGCGGGCAATAATGACGCTCCAAATTCAAAAAGTGCGCCTAAAAGTAACTTTTAATCGCACTTTTTGAATTTGGAGCGTCTTTGCATGTTTTACGCCCTGTTATAAGTGCGCCTAAAAATTGGAACGTCTTAATGCTCAGCGCCAAAGAATTGAACGCAAATAATGAATGGCTGGTACGACGGCCAATACCATAGTCACAAACTACAGCCCGAGTTCTCGTAAAAAATTTCACGGATTATTTTGCAGCAGACAGCTTGATAATAATAGCAGCTACAATAATAATTTTACAATAAAGTATGAGGCGCCTTTTATTTTCTCATAGGGGGTGATGAAAAGTAGAGTGTATCACTCGGGCGCAAAATATATTTTTGGCTCGGGCGACGTACTTTGAATCCCTCGCTACGTTCAGGATTCTACTCTAGAATCCCTCACTTCGCTCTGAATTCAAAAAACGCCCTCGCCGTAAAAATATTACTTTGCGCCCTTAATACAATCAACTATTTCTTCATTCCTTAGATACCTATTGTGTTACAAAACACACCGTCAAACGAGGACTCTGTCTAATTTATTATTTAACTATTATAACTTTATTTGATAACTGTTCGGAACAATATTTGCAACCGAACAGCTCAGCACTTTTGTGTATGCGCAAGTATAAACGCATCGATAAAATGTGCCGCGAGACAGTACGTGTTCGGCAACCAGTCGCGTTACTCTAAACCAATAACCAATCAAATCATCCTTTTAGAAATAATTTAGTCTAAACCATTAAACCATAAAACCATATAGAATAGTAGATCATTAAACCATAATTAATCGTTGTAACTGTTATAATATAACTCTAAAACAGATAACTTCGTTTAATTTACTAAATATCAACCAACCCAGGAGATAGTGCTACCACGACGAGCGCTAAATTCTACAATAACCATTTTTATTGCCCATTCATCTGAACTTTACAAATCTCGATATTACGTGATACGGTCTAGTTAATCCTTCAAACACACGTGATTTGAGACACTATAGAAAGACAATAGCTTTTTTAGTTAGTCTTGATAAGTCCTGTAACTCACCCCTAGACGCTGATGAATCAGTCAGAACTTTTCATTGGTTACCAAAAACTCCTAGAAGTGGGTTCATTTGGCTGGAATCGTGGAGTCCTTGTAGATTTTTACAGTAAAGCCGCTCAGACACGTCTACAATAACTTTTATATGTTACACTGCCCATTCAGTAGTATCTCCTCACACCAAATGAAAATAGTAAAGTTTTTAAGTTTTATAACACGAAAAAACTAGCCGCCCTAATGATATAAAATGACATCATCAACTATAACCTGAAACACAGGTAAAAGATATGTTCATCAAAATCCAAATTCGAAAATACACAAAATGATATGTTTAATGGAACCAATAAGCACTAATTAGGCCGACAATTGATTAAATCTGAACACAATGGTAGTTATGTACTCATTAACATCTGATTATTGAACATTTTCCTTTATCATTGAGGATTTCATTAATTAACAAACGTAGCATGTGAATGAAAGTTGTACTGAAATGTTTCATTAATTGAACGAGTTTCAGATGTGAATTATAATTAATATGTCCAGAAAATTTAATACGTGGCTTGTCATACTTGTGTAAGGCCGGTACATAATTATTATGGGTGTCGTCCAAAAAGTTGTAACATAAATAAATTGAAGGAGCTTAGACAAAGCATAGGGAATACATAAATATGTGCTTATATGTAAGCAGAGCATATATTTTTAAGGTTCCATACGTTCGAATGAAAAACGAAACCCTTTTAAAATCTTAAGAACTTTAAGAACGGAACCATGTTTGTGCGAGTCCATCTCTCTCTTGGCTTGTTTCATAGCTCATAGTTACACCTATTGTTCGGGGTTAGGGTGAGATTAAGATAAACTAAGATTGAAGATTGTAAAGATAGATATATTTCAGTACTACAACAAATGGGATAATAATTAAACCTAATGAGGTGAATAGGATGAGATGAAGTCGCGCCCGATATGCTATCCGAAAGCGTACTGACTATTTTACTTAATTACTACATAAAATATTCAATGCATATAGCGCGGTGTCGC
This sequence comes from Athetis lepigone, assembly GCA_033675125.1. NCBI lineage: Eukaryota > Metazoa > Arthropoda > Insecta > Lepidoptera > Noctuidae > Athetis > Athetis lepigone. The sequence goes on from CM066240.1 coordinate 7,529,382, forward strand.
AATTACGCTGACATGTTCTTATTGTTCGGTGATTGACCCGAACACCTATGCTACAGTACAGTAGTGATTTTATGTGTATTTACTCTACAAACGAACGTCTTCGTCTAATTCATATATGGTATGGCCGGTAGGTGTGTCCTTTACCTCACTGCAAACATATATTTTTTTTACCAAAACGGGCTAAATTTTTTCACGCGATGTGTGGACACGAACACAAACGTTTCAAGCTATATTTTAACTATATTGCCAGTCCGTGTTCAAAAATATTATTAATACATAAATGCAACCGAATTTTTCGATACCGTAACTATGTCTTAGACGTGCTATCGACCATTCCAGTTCGCCAATGTCTTGTTTCGATTAGATCGAATGTAAAAGGGTTTAGACCATGGCTTTTTATCGAGCACATTCCATTATCGGCCTATCCGAAAAAAACCCAGTCAATTCTTGATACTTTTTTGGATCGGGATCAACCGTAATGGCTCGTTACCATTATCCACTGGATGCTAACAGATCCCCAACGATACGGTCATATAATTACAGTATCTAATTTTATCTTATCCTTACTATGTCTATATCCAGGAAGTTAGATCCATACCTATTTAGTTTATCTTAGATCTGACAAGAATAAATTTTATTCCCATACTACATGGGAACAGGAATAATAGTCCTAGAAAAATACCGAAATATTTTAGTATCTACATACTGGAATATTCCACTGTTTTTCTTCGACCTTTTCCCAAATTTTCCTTTGGGTATTGTAAATGAAAATAATTTATTTACCTTCAAGGTTAGTTTGTTTCTCAATAGTTGTCTTGTTGGCAACACGGGATCAAGGAGAGCTTAAATGCTTTGAATTGCTTAGATTTAACTCTAAAACAAAATATATATATACCTGAGGGAGTTATTTTAACAAGATGGCGAATTGATGCCTGCATTAGTTCTTTAGTTCTCCATATGCTGTCACTCCTTTCAACGACCAACCAGCAGCCGGTTGTCGCACTGCTATTGTCTTTCTATTGTGTCTCTCATCATGTGTGTTTGAAGGTTTAAACATCCAAGTTCCTATTCTGTGCCACGTACTTAACACTGCATCCTCAAATTTTAACAACTACCATACACAGAAAATGAAATAAAAGATCTCTTGTCACTTCAGACACATTTCTCCTTTATAAGAGTGATTAATAATTTTACGTACTCTTTGAAACCGACTCCAATGTCAACGGCCGCATTGTCTTATGCTGCACACATGGGCAAGTTGAACAATTAATTGCTTCAGTGAATGTCACTCAAGCGTCTAAAATAACATGCCATGCTCGATGGCATTTCGTTCCATAAAACAAAAGAAAAAAGGGCTTTTCGGGGCGCTGAAAAGAGAAAAAAAGTAGTGTGAGATAAGATTGTCTAGTTTTGTAGAGAGAAATAGCTTCTTATCTAAATGATCTAATGATGATTAAGACTTTTACGCTCCTGTTAGGGAAGATTTTAGTTTCGGTTTTTCAGTTGCATAATTTTCAACATTTTTATTTGCAAATATTTAATTATTTATTATTTAAACTTCAAGCACAGGTGTACAAGGGTGGACTTAATGCCTTAGGCATTCTCTACCAGTCAACCCAGAGAAGAAGAGATACAACATGGCAACATACAAACAAAAACAAATTGATAACACATCATTAAGTAGGTAGTCTTAAAACTAATATAATATAAGCCTAATACATACACATATAAATACATATGTATTTATATGTGTATTTATTAGGCTTATATGTATCGAAGATATATATATTATTATATATAATATATGAATAAAAAAAATATCGCCCTGTTCAGGAGCTACCACGTGCTTGCAAAGGATTCCTTCAAATCCACGTGTACACCACTATTTGCAGTACAGCAAAAAAACCCAATTGTAGGTTAAGTAAGTAATTAATAAACAATTACATAGGATGAGTAATTCTTTTATATGTATTTTCTAAAGTTGATTAAAATTTTAATACATAATAATATGTGAAGGAAAACATGATGAGGAAATCTAGACTTAGAGTTAATATAAGTCTGGAATTGTCAATCATTCTTGAGCTAGCAGGGAAGTAATACAATAGACTGTCATTAATTGATCAAAACCAAAACCAACACCTTTCTTTTACAATGGGGGAAGATAAATCCGAGAGTAAGTCAATGTATTCATTGGCACAAAAGGAACAAAACAGTTGTAACATGGTCACCCAGAAACAGCGAAAAATATAGATGTTTTTTACGTTACTCATTTGAAAAACTTGGCCGTATAAAATTATCATACGTCATGTTTACAAACAATGTGTAACGGTGAAAAGATAGTGTTTACGTTGATCACGTATGTTCATACCATGACGTTTCGTCTCCTGTTTGTAGTACAGACTACTGTTGTTCTATTTTGTGAAAGTAAACAAATTATTGTGTACCTATTTGCGGCTTTCCTTGTTTATTCCGAGCTGACTGAATGCCGTACGTATCTTCTAACAAATCGTGTTTTTTATGAACAAAAAGGCTGAATAAATAGTTCGTACGTATCATAATTTCCCCCGTGCACAAACCTTACTCATAACAATATAATATCAGGTCATTATTGTTGTTCCACTACTGCAAAGGCGTCTCTTCATACAAAAAAAGGCACGAGCATTAATCACCCACCACGTTGGCTCAAGTCGTATTGTCGCTTTCATACTTATATTGTTCAGCCTTTCTCACAATATTTTTTTTTTGTCGTTGTCAGTGAATTCAAAGAAAAACTTAAAAAAAGGAACATGAATAAAAGCAAATCACATTGGTACATGCCTGGTATCGAACACGTTTATTTTATTTATTTTATAAATACTTCTAATTCTAGTTAGAGAACTACAATGAAATATACCCGACTTGACAGCTTTTTGACACCCTCTCTTTACAAGCAGAGCCATCGTGACATTCACATTCGAACTGTCAATCAGACTGATACGCAAGATCAATATGAATGCGAACTAGTGTCCTTAGATCACAAGATAGCTAACTTTTGATACAGTTTAATTCATTGGTGATCAAATTCTATTTGGCCACGATTTAATTTAATTTTGTTTATTTATTAATAATTTTAATGGGTACCGAGTAATTTTTTTAAACTGTTATCCATACTAATATTATAAATGGGAAAGTGTGTCTGTCTGTCTGTCTGTATGTTTGTCTTTCTTTCACGGCAAAACGGAGCGACGAATTGACGTGATTTTTTAAGTGGAGATAGTTGAAGGAATGGAGAGTAACATAGGCTACTTTTTGTCTCTTTTTATCGCGAGTGAAGCCGCGGGCAAAAGCTAGTCTGAAAATAATTTCAGCATGGTATGTTGTCTACCGCTTCAACTTGACTTCACTTTAGTTAAGTCTGTGATTTTGCTTTGTTGTTGTCTGCAGTTTCCCGTACGGTTTCTTGGTGTGAAACCTGTTACCGATGTAAGGCCTTCAAAAGCTGCTTACAATCTTAATAGTGTAAATGTCATTGTTATTTAAATAATATTATTATGTAGCACAGATATAAACATTTGTACCACGTAATATTATTACGCCTGAAAAATCTGTAAACCTAATTTCAGAACTTCAAGTTGAGAAACTATAATATAAATAAATTAGACATTGCTTAAATTAATATTTTAGTTATACTTCGTTGAAGTTCAATTCTCTGAGGCGCTTCAAAAGTCTTTTGATGTGAATTTTAGGCTACAAAACTATTCAGACAGTTTAATAATTCGACAAAAGCATTTTAAAATCCATAACCTTTTTTACAGTAAGTAGTTAATTTTATAAAAAGTCTGTTGTGTTTAAAAGCAGACATCCTAAGTAGAAGACTCATACTTAAAACAGAAATTAACCGAAAAACGTAGGTAACCTTGATTTGAAAAACCCATTACATCAAGAAGAATGAGCTACAAAAGCTTTAAAAAACCTTAACTCAACCCTTGGGAGTCTTTGCTTACATTTAAAACTTTACGGAAAAACTTGCCAACAAAATGTTCCAACAAAAATAGGACAACCTATTTACACACCGTAAAACAATAAAGGTACTCTTTTCCTGCACCAGAGTGCTATAAAAAAAAAAGTTGTTAAAGGTAATATAAAAAAGTTGTAAAAAACTGACCATTTCTGGATATTTTCTTTTCTCGTTCCCGCATTCACTTCGAGTTACCGTTTAACTACTTCTGGTACTGTTTTCACTTTTATACCACCTACGGCGAAATAAATGTACTGTTTTACGATGTCTACATAAGTAAATCAGTAACAATCTGTCATACAGCTCGTAAAATAACCCTCTAAATAACCAAGACCTAGATTTGGAATTGACAAATTATCTTAGTTGAAACATGAGCTAGACTTTTACACAGAAGGTTATTACCGGACAAGAATAAATTACAGCATATTTACTATAATAATAATCGACGACTAGAGTTAAGTTTTTGCATAAGCATAAAAAACCAACTAGACCAGAGAATAAAGTGAACTGCGTCTATCTTCATCAATCAAGCCAAGAAACAAAAGAAAAGAAAATTCTTTATTCAAATTAAGAAACAAAAACTTTTGTCTTTATTTACCCACACTGACAGATTATATTACCCTGTTACACGAAACAGAACCACGGGCCATATTTAACGAAAAACTGCGCTCATAATACCCATGAGTACGCTCAAACATTCAATGAAAAACCCTTTTCGATAACGCATTGACAACTTCCGAGAATGTCGGATATAATGGACACTGACGTCCCATCGAGTCTGTGGAGTCTTTTTTGTTCACAAATATTACGTGAAAAATGGTTCCGGCTTTGGATCAGAATCTATACCTAAATGATTTGGTTCCGTATTTTTTATCCGAATAGTCGAATCGTCTCTAAGGACCATTGAGTACGTACATTATATACCTACACAAATATGACATCCTATTCCATAGATGAATGCAAAAAAAGTAGAAAAATATGGATAGAGCTTTTTAATAGTTTGTATAGAACTTATCATCATCATCTTGACTTTTATTTTGTAGATATACTATAGATAATAGATTTAAATAGACATGGCCATGCACGCGAATAGTCACTTAAGTTAATTTATAAAAGTAAAATAATATCGATTCGCTCAGTTACACAGTATACTGAAAGAAAGCAAAACAAAACCATCATTTCGTTACTGGCCAAAAAGGTCTACTCACTCACAAACGATGTTAGTGTTCGGAAATATTTGCGTCTATTTCATTGTAATATTTTCGTGAAAGCCCCATCTCCGGTCCAATAGACGATTAATCATATTTCCATACTAATTCACATCCCGCTGAGCGCTGTCTGAATGTAATGCGGACTCAACGCCTTTCCTTATCTGTTTATTTCTTTAGCCACAGGAGGCTAGACGCCATTCAAGAAAAACTGATCTCTATCTCAGATTCATGTTATAAATGTTTTTCTCGAGATTTCTTGAGATTAGGCCCACGACTATTGTCACTGAATATTTCACTCGATATTATACCAAAAAATACTTTTTAAGGACCTTAGAGCTGCCCGTTTTGCTTACCGTCTTTTCATTTAATCATTTTCTAAGATTTTCTTTTAGATTTTGTTTAAGAAAATCTGAGTGCTGAATTTGTTGAAGGTCTGCACAATGCAGTGAGAATTTGTTCGAAGCAAGCATTGTAGCTTCATCAAAAATTAGGCTCACTGTGCTTCTCATTGTGGAAAATTACTATGTAAGACAAAGTTTCCAGCCTTGGAAAGAACTGGGTTGAAAGTATAATTACAGAAATTGCAGAACCTCAATGACGTTTAAGCTAAATCATCTCATACATTTCAGTGACAATATGTAGCTTTAACCATTTAGTATTCAAGTTTTAAACTGTCGTTGTACTGAAATTGTAGGTACAACAGTTAAATCTAGCGAACTGAATAATTTGAAACTTATCGTGATACTTCGTCTACCAAAAACATTACTTTCTGTTACAGAGCAAGTGATACAAATAAATGAAATTCTTCCCTAATGTATATCGCTTCAGGTACATATTTTATGTTCAGGTATCTGGGGCTTTCTTAGCATTATGGATTTAAGTTTCCTTTCTCAGTCATTACTTTAATTTGAATCCCGAGGTATGTCCTCGATGTTTCTAATCCGTTGACTATAAAATATAAAACGTGAAACGTTACGTAAGTAGGGCGCACGTTTTGAACTTTAAACATCCAAGTACAAACATCAACATTAGGGAAAGCTATTACTCATTACGTAGTTAATCTTCTATTATGGAAAGACAGAAAGCTTCTTGTGTATTTGAATAAAATCTCAAAGTAAACAAAAGATTAGATTAATAATTATATTTGCAAATGATTTAATAATTATTAAGATCTCTACGATGAACTATGTAAGTATTAAAGTAATGACAGGATCAAAAAGCTTTCCTAGAATGGAGGTACGGTCAAATTTAATGTCTCCCTTGACATTTACGAAACACGGTCGCATCAAGTAATTCTAGAATCAAATTTCGTCCAATTTCCTTATGCCTAAAATCTTCATGACAACTCAAGTATCTCACGAATTGGACAAAAGAACAAAATTCAACACTTAAAAAGAAAATGGAGCCAATATTTTATGAAGGAAATCGAAAATTGGAAGATAAAATATAAAATTCGGACGTAATGACCCTTAACAGAAACAAACCCTGTGTAATTTATTTGGGCAATACATGAAAATGACGAAGGGGCCATAAAAGGCACATTAATGGTGTCGCGGCGACCAGATCTGGAACCTTCTCAATTTCCTAATGGTTCTAACAAATGTCATCAGGAGTGAACCAGACGTATTTCGTGCGGGAATGGACCGTCTATTATTACAGCCAATGTACTAGATGACAGGGTTCGACCTAGATTTCACGCTGTCTGGACGCGCTTACAATATTTCATATTTTACGAAACTTGACTTTGTGTAAAAAAAAGTCTAGTCGATGAGTGTGCTCTTGTAGCTCGGTAGATTATCTCTGAGACCCAGTTTCATATTATATGTATTAAGAGTAAGTCAATTCCAATTTAGCAGAAGAATATTTCAAGGATCTTTGAATTTAATGCGTTAAACTGACTGATATTTTTGTTAGTAAGACAACTTGAGAAGGTGCAATAATAAAATGGTATGGCTTGTGAGTAAAATTAAATTAAACTTTCTTCTTATTTTCTTCAGACAATCCAGACTAATATTATAAATGGGAAAGTGTGTCTGTCTGTATGTTTGTCTTTCTTTCACGGCAAAACGGAGCGACGAATTGACGTGATTTTTTAAGTAAGTATATACTGTACTGTGAATTAGTAAATAGATAAATAAATAAAAAAAAGATCCACGGGGATTAACCAGCGACAGCCGGCTGTCGCGCTGCTATTGTCTTTCTATTGTGTCTCGAATCAAGTGTGTTCGAAGGTTTTAAAAGATACATTACCACCCTAGAACCGTGTTGAATGGAAAACCCCACGCCCGTAAAAAACCACTGCCACATACAGGTTAACGTAGCCATATTATCGAATATAAAGAGAGTTCGATATTAACGCCTCTGTGCGGCGACGTTAGGTAAGCAAATAAATGGTACATTAAAGTCACTTTAATATTAAGCTTATTGGAAAGTAATCACTATACTTATACAACATATCCCAGAATAAACGCACACCACCAGACACCCCAATTAGAATATTATGTTATAATCATAATCCATCACTGAATTTTATTATTATGTTTAAAACACTGTTTTTTTATAAATTAGTTGTACTGATTGTGGGAGAAAATTATAGTCTTAGTCACATTACAAATCTACGCATGCACACAGTCACACTTGCGGGGTCTAGCGTAGTAGGTATTTCATCCATTTTAGTTTGTTTTGACTGTACAGCAAAAGTGTGACAGAAGTTTACGTAGTTTTAATTATTTTTGGGATAAAATATTACCTAAGTATATTAAAAATTACAAAAATCGATTCAGTAAACGATTCTGAACAAACTATTTTCTCAAAGTGCATTAATTCAGTTACACATTGTATAAAGAGACAAGCTTCTGAATGGTTAAGTAATCTACCTCTAACTTCTGTATTGATGTTTGCACGTTAGAAAATTATTATGGCACAGAGGTGCAATAAGAAGCAATTTTGGAAATTTAAATAACCCTTATCTTATATCCACTGCACCAGTAGAAAAAAAAACCGTTCTGTGACACATTAAATGAATGGAACTCTCACGTTTTAAAAGAATAATACAAATGTTGCCCGCGGGAATATGATTCTCATAAATTATCTTTTTTTTAATTTCCGCGCGGCAAGTGTGTAATTAATTCCAAAAGCGTACGCGCTCATTACTTCCATTCTTTCTACAATCTGTGTGATTAAGATCGGAAAGAAATATAATTTTAGATAATGTCACATTTACAAAGAGGCACATCAAATTGAAATGTGCGTAGGGTGGTAATAAAATTAACATAACCTTTTACTGCTTGTAAGCAATTTGGCCATTTTCGTAGCAGTAACATGTTAAAATGTTCCTGTTTTCATTGGAGGGTATAAAATAGGAGTTTAAAACCCTATAAAAGTAACTGGGATTGAGGTCGTGTGTGATGAGGAGATAGAAAACAAGGACGCCGAAACAAAGGTTTCCGGGATTGACCGAAATCGCTTAACCGAACGCGAAATGATTATGGCGTATTAGGCGGTTCATTGCAACTTAGTGGAACAAAATAAACTTACGTGTTATTGGAGAGTCGACCTGGTTATAAAGACATAGAAACGAAGTGTTATTCTTGGACAACTTCTGTTTGCGCCTACTATGTTTTGTCTCTTCATTGCCCGAAGGACCCAGAGGTAGACAGGTATAACAAGCCATTAATCCCGTCTTTGCACAAATCTGACATTTTGAGCATAAATAAATAAATAAATGAAATAAAATATGTATAAATAACATATGGTCAGTAACAAAAGTAGCTAAACAATTCGAATTTTCCAATCATAATTATAAGGAAAAGGCAATGGATGAAAAATCAAGATAAAATTTTGTCTCAATTATAAACTGAGGTATTGGAAAACATTACAGCGTTATAATTCTTGTCTATTAACTAGTAAAAGTATCCTTTTTAACCGACTTTTATTGACCTAACTTTTCAGAATAAATATTAATAAATAAATATTTTGGGACCACTCACACTTTCGTCATCGAGATAGGCAGAGCCTGTGTTATGTTAACTAGACAAATGAGATACATTCCTATTTAATTTATAAATACATACATATTATAGATAAATAACTCCCAGGCACAAAACAAACAATCTCTAGAAAGCTCTTTCAAAAGTTTGTGGTTAACTTATAGCTAGTGAACTTAATCCCTAGCGCCACAATTAAAACTGATTACGGGTGACCGAACCCAGGGGAAGTAGTTCGCTATTTCCGTATTTCGGGCCCGAATTACGCCTAACGAGTTTTGGATTGGAGTCGATTTGGATGGCAACATTCTAACTAATGCTTTGCTAATTACAATATCTGGAATGGTAGTTAGGTGTATTGAGGTATGACGTTAGGCGGAAAGTGATTGTTACTAGGGAAAAAATTATATGACGTAAGTAAAGAGGTTTATTTTCAGAACTATTTGTGAAGAATTATGTCTGATAAAGGAGTACCACATTACATTTTTCTGGCTTAAAGCAGCGATGCTTTGTTCCGGTAGTCAGCACGAGGAGGGGCCTAATAGGGCCAATGCCTGCCGGGGTCGCGGAAAATAAATAATAGTTACCGTGACCCCGGAACATAAAGGGTAACCGAAAGAACATAAGTGGGTTTAAGTCAGTAAAAGTCTGACACGCCCTCCCGCCCCGCCCAGGACGGGATCATTTGATGATTTCCCACTCTCCAAAAAAAAGCTTTGTTCCGGTACAAAATGTATGTTGCATTTACTTCATTTTCAGTAGCTTCGTCTTTCATGATAATATGTATAATATCATCTTTGTCTCTACGACAACAACGTATCTGCGAGGGCCTTGAAAAGATAAAAAAATTAAAATTTCTCAAAAATAAATTATCATTTCAACACCCGCCTTAGCTTTCTTAATATCTTACAAGATTTAAGCATTACCATTTTAAGTTTACAAGATTTAAGCATTAATTTTAAGGTAAACAAAACTTTGTTTTATCGTGACAATTAAACGCTCAATCCCCTTTTTCAGGCGAAATAAGCCCAACCGATTTAACCGTATACCTTGACACACGGACATCACAAAAAATCAAGCGGATTAACCCTAAGCCTTAATAGTTTAGGTTTCGGGGATAAATCTCCTGAGCCCTTGGGCACAAAAGGGTTATTCTACAAAAAAGAGGTTTAACGAGAAAAAATAATGGGTCAAGTATCACATTGTTTGGTAAAGGACGATGTACTTACTTAAGGGGATGCGTTGAGAGCCTATTTTCATCAAAAATGTTTACCTATTTAAAAGAATTGCTAATACTTGTAGCTCGTTATGATATTGCACCAAAGACACAGATAAATATGTTTTTTATATTAAACTAGCTGACTCCGCCTGGCCATGTACTGTCCAAAGACTATTTCGCTCAAATGTTCCTTAAAAAATTGACGTACTGTTTATTCCAAATTAAAAAATTATCCTGTCGATTTTACAATGTTTCATTTTCACAAAGACTTCCATATGGAAGTCTTTAAGATATCTCAAAACTCTACTATCTTAGAAACTCTTTGAGATATCTCAAAGAGTTTCTGAAAAAAAAATTGAAATAAGTCCAGTTGTTTTTGAGTTTTGCACTAAGCAACACAATTCATCTTAATTTATTTAGTAGATCAGTAATCAGGCACCCATAATATTTTTAGAGCACCAATTTGTTACGACCTTCAGACAGCTAACATTTTGCAAGCTACCTTAGGCGTTGCCCCTTAAAAGACTGTGTACTTAACTGATCTAAGGTTTAGACAAATTTCACCCATTTGACACTGACATTAACTGTCAGTTCAGGGCAATAAAGCTGTTAACAAACGCAGAAGGGACCCAGTGACAGCGGTCTAAGTGAATAATGTTATGTGTGCCGCTTATAAGTCGTGTGTAGAATGCCTAATTGATTAACTTTATGTGTTTGACGTGGTTTTGATTGACCGATAATGTGGATGTAAGCTTGTAGGTGAATGTAGCCACACATATTTAAGTGCAGACATGAACATTAAATCTTAAATTTTTAATTTGGAATGCTTACGTGCCAGCAAGGTGGCTGTATTGAAAAATAGTAACAAGAATAATTTAATAGTTTAACATCAAGTTTTTTCTATTAATTAACATTTATTTTGTATTTGTTACAGATTACTCCAGTCATCATTTGCATCTAAAACACCGAATCTGTAAGTTTCTTTTTAAGAAACACTTAACAATCAAGTAATTAACATAGACACATGAATAATTCATTAATTACATTTTGTATCTAAACTAATATTATATAGCTGAAGAGTTTGTTGGTTTGGTTGTACGTGCTACTATCTATAACTACTGGTCCGACTTGAAAAATAGTTTATTTGTGTTAGTTGCCCATTTATCAGAAAGTAAAATAATTTATTCGTGCAAAGTGCGCTACAAAATGAAAAATAACTTATATACTATGACCTTAAAACTAAAGACAGCCGTTTCGCGCAGTAGCGTCACTACTGCGCGAAACGGCTAGCGCTCAGCATAATGCCGTGACCCATACACAGGCATGAGTCCACGACGCTGGTTTTCAGCGCATATCAAGGAAACCAATATGTTATATAACATTACAACCTACAAGAGCGGACTAGTAACCAAAGATGCGAGAAAACCGCGGGAGACAGCTTGTTGTTCATAAAACCTTCAAACTTAAACACAACATCATAACTGTGTACTTAACAAAAATGGAAACGATATTTTCAATCACAATTTCGTAACAACGCCAACATTGGCTTTATTTGCTTTTAAACGAATTATGTGACACAGCTATAACAAATATTGGCTCCGTTCCGACCATCATCCTATTTAGACAACGAACAGCCTCTCAAAAACGCCCTAGATACAAAAGTAATTATGTTTTTACATCGCCAGAGTAAATAACAGTTATAACAGAAAACATGGATAATTATAAGGATTGGTTACTATAGCAACCGATTTATAAAGCCACGGCATAGAAAAACATTACAACAATTCGTTGATTTTTACAGTAGTTTTACTTTCAAATAAGCCAAAGAAATTACTTAAATTTTATTGATCATCAAGACTGAAAATTGTACCTAATTTGTTATCCATACTAATATTATAAATGGGAAAGTGTGTCTGTCTGTCTGTCTGTATGTTTGTCTTTCTTTCACGGCAAAACGGAGCGACGAATTGACGTGATTTTTTAAGTGGAGATAGTTGAAGGGATGGAGAGTAACATAGGCTACTTTTTGTCTCTTTCTAACGCGAGCGAAGCCGCGGGCATAAGCTAGTTTTTAATATTTAAACAAATCAGAACCGTATTGCTGTGGATAGCCCGGTTAATAAGATACTTAATTATTTTGAAAATCTTAGGTTTAAAGAATCTTTATTTCTCAAAAGAACATAGTTCACTTATATGAGATTTAAGTTTTCACAAAAATATTCGTCGTCCAATGACGAAGCATGCAGACATAAAACAAATAAAACCATTACAACAATGTACGGAATAAATATCAAACTAAGTATCATTAAGTGTTTCTTACATATAAAACAAGTTAGCAAGTACAGCTGGCCAAATTGACACAAAGGTACCCTCATTAGTAATGATTTTTAACTTTTTGACGACACGAACAACAGAGCGAGCGAGAGTTATAGTTCCGGAGACCGTTGATTGTTGATTATTTACATTTTACTATTTTGTTCATTACGTGTGTCCTTATTTAATGTGTATAGTGTGTATTTCATAAGTTATGTGTGCTTTCATGTACTAATATTATTATTAGCTATTATTATTATTTTTAAGTATTACGATAGGTAGTGTTGTTATTGTATTTATTTAGAATTAACCTTTATAATACCTATATCCAATCTATGTGTGTGTGTGCTTTGTTTATTTATTTATGGATTTTTGTATTTTAGATAGTGTTGTCATCGCATTTGTGTTGAATTGATTTATTAAGTATATATATTTGGTTTGTATAATATTGGTTTGTACAATATATTTAATCTACATGTATGTTTTATATATTTATTTATTTTAGGTTGTGTTGTTTGTGATTTTTTATTTTTCCTCATAATATATCTAATTAAAGTATGTGTTATTTTGTGTATATATTTATTGTTTTTTTTTTGTAAGTATTTTAGATTGTGTTGTGTTTAATTTATGTAGAATTTACTTTTTGCATTATATAATATTTTAGTTTTCTTTTGTATATATTAATACTTTTGCATTCTTTTATTTCCTTTGGCAACTTATTATATAATTGCACTCCTTCATATAAGAAATTCTTTTTTCCATACTTTACAGTCCTAGGAAAACGCAAAATTATTTCGTTTCTATTTCTTAAGTTATGTTTATATATCTTTTTTTCAAGCTTGATGTTTGTTTGTGTAGTGTTATCTAAAATCTTTTTTATCTTCGTTTAATTAACTTTGAAAGAGAGCCTTTTTCCATTAAGTTAATTAAGATTAGTTTACGAAATAATGACAAACATGAACTTAATTATGTTTCATGGGACGTAGTTGAAAAATACGAAATGATAATAATATAAAATCATATTTTCTCCTGACACATTGTAATTAATTCAGATGAGGGTTAATAAAGACAGATACTTTGCTTGGAGCTATAGGCGCTTCATTTTATATTAAGGACCATTATGTTACGAGTTACTTGCTTATCAATTTTATAACGAAATTTCGAACCTAATGGCCGGTCAGCCATTTGATAATAAGTTAATATCTCCGATAAAATGGGTCAACCCACGGGAAATCTTTTTATAGACAGGTAAAGCGTTCGATATCAAAATTTTCAATGTTCCCTCAGCCTTTATGTCATCCTTTTTCGGGAAAAGAATTTATACGAAAGGGTTTCCTAATTTTAGGAATGTTTAATTTTCAGACACATCTTTAGGTATATATATATATATTATATATAATGGTAAACTGACTGACTGGTTGTTGATATATTAACGCACAGCCCAAACCACTGGTCCCAGAATATTTTATTTGTAAATGTAACCAAGATTTTGTATAACATGATTTTTTTTTAAAAGAGTATCCGTGGCGTTTCTTGCCTGTTCTTCTCCATAGAGATCTACGTTTTGGAACAGGCAATTAGCGTCACTTTTCTTTTCTGACTAACCGACCGACTCTTTTGACAATTCTTAAGTACCTGTAAATGGTCTAAGTGAAATAAATGCTTTGAATTTTGATTTTGATTTGAAAAAGTATGTATCCAAGTATGTATCTAAGCAACGATTTTTGGAAATTCCAAAACTAAAGAAATAAAATAGGGAATGGAAGTCTAAACATTCAAGCGAGCGAAGTCACGGGCGAAAGCTAAGAAGATATGTAACTAAGAGCAACGGCAAGAATGTAAAGCCGTTAATTTAATCTCGATTGTCATTCCTAATTCTTTGATGTTCCGTTAGTCAGAGGCCAATCTGTCAATAAACAATCAGTTCCTCCAAGGGAAAGTTACCCTGTAAGTTTCCAATGGTTTCTGGAGGCAGTTACTCGGTGTTAAACACTGGTATTGAGCTGGATCCAATAAGACTGAAAGCCGACGGTAACATAAATGGAAAACAAAGGCTAGAGAGCTGATAAAGAGATACCCAATTATTAATAATTCCCAGTTAAACACTATTGACCGACAGTTTTAACAGACTATCTAGTTATCTACACCGACCAGCTTGGCTATTCAGTTTATCTTAATATTCAATTTATTTAACATTCCAAATTCCAGTGTACTAAAGTGTTGATAGTTTCAACCACAACTAAGTTCAACATTCAAGTCTTTGACAAAGTACTTAAGTACTCAAGTATAAATTCACTAATTTCAGAGTGGAGTAAAACTTTTCAAGCCAAGACTTGGTATTTCGCATTGGTCTGTCAACTGAAATAGTTAAAGAAACTTATGCATTTTGATTAGTTGTTTCTGTTTATAGGTTCACTCACAAGTTAAACTAACTTTGTTGCCAATTATTTTAACGAATTTTTGTGAATTACTATATGAAATCTCTGTAGGGTAGTTAGAAAAAAAAGACACCATTTTGTTCTTGCATCTCGTTTGCACTAAAAAGCTTTACTCGGGAGCAGCAAGCAGCATCGCTCGTAAGTCGTAGCGTTTTCGCTGTGTTCATTTTACAGGCGTCAGTCAGTTCCAACTACTATCTTGAACCTAATGCTTCTGTGATAAAGTTGAAAATCTAACAACGAAATCTAGCTCGATGTGCTGATAAAAAACTAATTTTATGCTGTAATGTTTTCATTCATAAAACTGATAATATTTTTTGTCTGTCGTTGTTTAAAGCAAGAAAACGCTTTGGGAGACATTCTCGTGGCCCAGACATAAGTCAAACGCGACGCTCGTTTTACATAATGTAATGTAACTATCTTGGTTTTTCGTTTAAGTTATGAAAAGTTAGATAAGATTTCGCTCGTAGATTTCATTTTTGTTAACAAGAAAATTGAAGCCGAGAACTTTTGAAATATAAAGAACTTTATTTTAAACTTAGCTCACAATATCGTAACTTTTTTAGCCTTTCCTTAAAATATAATTTTAATATTTTAAAAATAATATTGAATAACTGCCCCGATGTTATCACAAAGAAATATTTTCCGGAACATTTATCTCTAAAGATTTATCAGCGCCATTTGTTTTTATATTTTGGTCACTCTGCATTGGTCATAAAGTTCAGTTTAGAACACATTATTTAAGATTACTCCAAAGCAATTTGTACTCCCGCCCAGTACAAATTACTGAGAAAATTAATTTTAGGGTGACCGTTTTGATATCTTTTTTAGTTTTTTATAAAAAAATGATATATTTTTATAGGACACTAGCGGTCGCCCGCGGCTCCGTCCGCGTGGACATTGAATTTTTTCTTGAATTTTCTTTGCTATAAACCTCACGGAGCCCGAGACCTTTCCAACGAATGCTAAACCGTAGAAATCGGTTCGTGCGTTCTGGAGTTATAGCGTCAGGAAGGAAATCCCGACTTATTTTTATATAGTAGATGAAAAAGTCGTCCAGAAAAACTATTACCCAGTAATAACCTCGTAAGAATAAAGGGAAATTGACTTAATCAGCAACTACTCTAATCGCGTTACATAAAACCTTTTTAGCTGATAAATGAATAAGTCAAGTGATCCAAACGCCTTTCTGAAATATCCATCACATTCAGTAAAAGTACGTCATTATCTTGGTAATAGGAAACTCAAGAACAAATTATATGGAAATGTTTGCTGGAGGAAATGCTGTGCAATATTGTGCCTTGTTGCGTACATTTAAGAACTATTTAGATATACCAAATAGGTCGTTCAAATGTACAATATTGCAACCATTTTTATCTATACTCACTATCAATATTATTTATTGTGATTGAAAATTGTTGACTACTCTGCTTTGATTAAAATAGTAAAGTTATGGACGTCGAAACAATCGTTTGCAAGGTTTTTTCATACAAAAACACTAGCTCTGACTCTTTCTCACTTTGATATGATGTGTTGTATGTAGAGTTCTTCAGCCAAATTACTCCAAAATATTAATTTACGATACATTTAAGCTATTGTCAATATTTAGACCAATGCTACTCACAACACTGCTTAAGTAACTGTTACAACTTCGTTTATTCATCTCCAAAAAATATAGTCACAATACGTTACACAAGAATAGATTGATATCATCATCAGCCTATATGCGTTCACTGCTGGTCTTAGGCCTCATCCCACTTTATGCAGTACGTGCGGTTCTGTACCGCCTACATCCAACGGTTCCCTATGACTTTAACAAGTGCATCCATTCATCTGGCGGGAGGCCGTACTAAGCTGCGCTTGGTAGATTAAAATATGATATAATCTGATGATAGATTGTAGTAGTAAATTCAAATACCTATATATAATAATATATAAAGACTAAATTCCAAATAACATGTTTCACCGTACAAATGTACTGTTTTATAGTGAATACAATTTACTTTAGAGCTCAGATGATTCCTAAATCCTTGTAATAGCATTATTTAAATTCCATCCGACTAGAACATAGTCTTTCTTTTGGACCATCTCCTTAAACGGCAGCACTGGTTAGAATGATAAAAAATTATGTTCTCCATATAGTACACTGAGTTAATATTATTCTAGTAAATAACTAGAGTAAGCTAGGCATATGGGAAACTGAAAACGAGCCTTAGCAAAATTGCGCTGCTTCCGGTTCCTTACTGCCTTTGGTATTCAGTTCGACCTACTTTAGCAAAATATTAAAGACTACCCGGTTTTACTCACGTTCAGTTATATCTTTTGTTTTCATTGTGCTATTCGTCATCTTCTTTCTACAGACATTTTTCTTTAAGCGAACTGAAAGTTCCAACAATTAAATAGCGTATAATTAATCAAAAAATAGTGCAAAAAATACTTTACATTCATTCTTTTTTTACTATACTACTGCTCTTTTTTAAGCTTTTTTTGCGCTTTTCAGAGTTACTTCTTTTCAAACCTAATTACTGTAATTTCAACTTCCAGTTAAATAAACTGGTTGTCTTAAGACCGCATCCTCCTTTTATTTTGTAAGACAAACCTGTGGCTGGATTTTTTATCTATGTAACTGTAAACCTATAATAAGTGGAATAAATTTTATTTTAAGGACTCTCCACAGTACCGGAAAACCCGGATAACCAGGTTCATGGAAACAATGGTTATGTAAAGTAAAAATTATGTATAAAACAGAAAAGCTTACTTGGGAAACTGTTTTTAAAACTTTTGAGGCGAAGCTTTTTATGTGGTTTGCATGTGGTGCCGTCGCTTGTTTTCCTTGCGATAGTTATGGCAAATGGCTGGCGTTACCATATATGCTTACTGAATGTGTATGTGCTTGGTGTCAGCCTTTCAAAACTGGTTCATATAAAATATAATGTATAAATCGCTGTAACTTCGCCCATCCCTCATTAAAACACTAATAATGAATAAAAATAAAACCAGCCTAATATTGTCCCACTGCAGGGCAAAGGCCTCTTCTCATAAAGATAGGGCACGAGCATTGATCACCACGCTTGCTCAAGGCGGATTGGAAATTTCGAATTTATATTCACTACAAGTCCAGGTTTCCTCACGATGTTTTCCTTCACCCATATCTGTGATGTCCAAGACGAACTTAAGAAAAGTACATATGAATTGAAAAAGTCACATTGGTACTTGTCCGGATTTTAAAAATTAAACACTAATCTTAGTAAACTAATGGTGGACATATTAACATTGAGTTGATAAATATACTTCAATAATATTAACATTTTACAGTATATTAATAAACATAATGATAAACATGAAATTTTAACAATATAACGTCGATATTAAGGATATAATACTTATATAAAAGCTATTCGATTTTACTGAAAAATGTATGGTTTATGGTTTTTCACACAATAATAAACAAGAGATTTTGTCGACGACAGTTTGCAGACAAAAAATAAATACGTAGTTTTGGATACGGTTGGATATTTCTGCTTTATTTGGCAAATTGGGTTGTCCCACTTCACGTTAATGATGTCTCTCTATGATAGTGTAAGCTAGTTTCGTGCTAACCTACACAAATCTACACATATAAATAAGTGTCTGTTTCAATGGCAAATTAAGTTTTTAAAATGCATTTTGTAAATTGAAATCTACCCATATAAATAAATAAGTTTCTGTTTTTAATGCCAAAATGAGTTTTTAAAATTAATTTTGTAAATTGGTAACATTTTTGCACAACGTAATATTATTTGCACTTATTGTAAACCTTCGAACACATGAGATTCGAGACACAATAGAAAGACAATAGTAGCCCGACAGCCGGCTGTCACTTGGTCGTTGAAAGGTTAAGCAAACGATAGAGATTTTTCCTAGCCGACTCCTTTGAGAAGAAACATCCGAACCTAACACTGAGGTCATAGTCTGTTTCGAAGTCCTTAAAAATAATAATATTGATCAAATTTAGTCTCAAGAATGGCTGGACCGATTTTAATGGCCTACCGTTATGTTACGTAGGGCGTTGGCAGTGAGATGCAATAATGCTGGCCCGCAGGTTTGCGAGGTGCACAACAAACGTCAAAATTACTTTGTTTAAGGCGTACTGCCAGTCATTGTACACTTGCAGCCTGTGGGTTCGCTATACGCAGAAGGCTTTCAATGCCCTACGGGTTCTCTACAATAATGGGTTCAGGATGCTGATGGGGTTGCCGCGATACTGCAGTGCATCAGGGATGTTTGCGGAGGCCAACATTGACTGCTTTAGAGCCCTAGTGCGCAAGAGAGTGGCCTCTCTGATGCATCGTGTGCGGGGCAGCCCCAGCTGCCTTCTGAACACCATAGTAGAAAATGTTGAGTGTCCTATAGTGCGGCACTGGAATAAGGTACACAGCTCAGGCTGTGTTCTTTTTAATAATGTAAAATAAATAAACAATAGCAGTTATAAGTTACTAGCATAGTTTTAAGTCTTACTAACAATTTTATATGGAATTAATATGTTCTGAAATAAATGATATAAATAAAATAAGGAGTAAATTGAAAGGTATAGGTTTCTAGGCAAGAAAATACAAAAATAAATATAGACATAGTCCCTTGGCTTCCACCCGGGTGGAAGTTGTAGTATAAAGCTAGTAATATACTAAAGAGGATTATCTTTCAAAGTGAACAAACCGGCTAAACCCTAAGCCTGTGTATATTATGAAAATGAGTTTTCTTTTTGTGTTCATATTACTTCGATATTTCATATTCTTAGAGAAAAGTGTTTACCGAACTATGTAGCTATTAAAATTGTTTTTCGCTTGTCGAAGTTTGTTTATTGACTTCGCTGTATTAGATTGTAAAGGGATTCGATACTTTTGGAAAGTATTAGATATTGCCCTACATTACATAATTTGTTATGAAAAATTGAAATTTTTTATTATTTGGTGTGGGAAGTTTTCAGGTAGGTGTTTTATGTCTGGTTGTTTGTATATTTAAGTTTACAAATAAATAAAGAAAATATCTAGTGGGCCAGTGTTATTTTTAAGGTTCCTCATCTAAAATGGTAAAAAGGGAACCTTGTACTCTTCAATCTGTCTGTGAAACCCCTTTTTCTCAAAAAAATTGTATAATGCTAAAGATATAGCTTCAAGCTATAAAAAACCGGCCAAGAGCGTGTCGGGCCACGCTCAATGTAGGGTTCCGTTGTTTCCCGTCCGTCACAATAAGTGATCCCACTTATAAGTTTAAAAAAAAGGCTATTTGTTACGTTGACATACTAAGTACCCAAAAATTATTTTGTACGACCTTTTTGTCTTTTTTGTACAAAAACTGTTCTTTCTATCAAGTTCAAAATGATTTTCTTAGAAAGTCCTTATAAAGTTCTACTTTCCAGATTTTTTTCATATTTTTTAAACCTACGGGTCAAAAGTTAGAGGGGGGGGACGCTTTGATTTTTCCTTTTGGAGCGATTATTTCCGAAATTATTGACATTATCAAAAAATTATCATAGTAATCCCCTTTCATTTTTAAATACCTATCCAACAATACATCACACGATGGGGTTGAAATTTTTAAAAAAATCACTTCCCACTTTACATATAGGGGGGCTACCCTAATAAATCATTTTTTTCCAATTTTTATTTTACCACTTTGTCGGCGGGATTGATATACATATTGGTACCAAATTACAGCTTTCTAGTGCTAACGGTCACAGAGATTAAGCGAGGACGGACGGACAGACAGACAGACATGGCGAAACTATAAGGGTTTCTAGTTGACTACGGAACACTAAAAATGACCCTCAAAACTGGCGTTTGAAACTCGCACTTGGATTTTTTTATATTAAAAACAACGATCAAATACACATTGAAAACTACAGAAAAGGTAAAAAAAACACAAATACACAAAAACAAACAATACTTGACAAGAAAAAAAACCAATGACAAAATATTTCAATCATATACTTCTGACTTATTACACGTACTCAACCAAACACACTATTAAAACATCGAGTCACTACGATTATCGATTGAAGCGGCTCAAAATAAATCGATATAGGAACCAGGAACTAAGCGCACGCGCAGAATGCTAAGCACAAAATGATATTCGCTTGCATATTAATGTCTCATCTGTCTATTGGCGGAAATTACGTCACACACATACGAACGAATGTTTTATTAAGGTGAATGTTCAAGGTAGCCCGAAATTCAAATTTTCTTACGTATTTTTGCAATTTGCAGCTCAGTGTCTGGGTTATTGGGAATAGGAAATTATATGAAATCACGCAATCAACAAGAATTCTCACTAAATAATAATTTAATAAAATACGTAACACAACGTGCACATGTACAGATCATCAAAATGTGAAAAGGAAGTGACACCCAGTGTCAAACACAAAACCTATTAAATCTCTTACAATGATCCAGAGGCACAGGAAAACATTCATACAGCCACATATAAATAAAATTTAACTCTAATATGGGTGTGTGTTAAATAAAGTGGCAAGTGCACATACATAACTCGATTGTATGCCTATTTCATGAAAAAGTCATTTCATTTATTTATTTATTTATTTATTATGGACAACCAGTAGCTGTTACATTATTTCTTACATCTAAACATTAAACACATGGAAACAAAGTTAAATGTACAGCACTTTAAGGTGTCACAGCATTCATCGAGTTGTATGCACTCTGAGGGCTGTTTTGATGATTTAAATTATTATAATTCTGTAACTGATAGCCTATTACAGTCGCAAATCATTCTATGTTGCACACACACACACACATCCAGACACTGAGCGACAAATTGCAAAAAACGGTTCAAAATTTTAAAATTCGCGGTCTACCGTGAAACATCCCCCTTAAATAGTAAATGTGTTTACTCACGCTATGAATATTCTTTTATCGTTTATTTCATAAATATTTGCAAACAAATGTGTTTTACAAACGTTATTGGCGAAGCAATTGATTTCGGATGTCGTATTGTTTATTTATAGATATGGATGTCCGTATAACATGAGTGTTTCCCCTACAGGATGGATGTCCAAAAAAGTGTAAAAAACGATTGTAACGATGGGAACACTTGTCACTGTGTGAGTCATGACACCGTTCTTGGTTGTTGAGAGGAAGAAAAAAACAAGCACCATTACAAAATAGAGCTTATTGGTGTTTTGTTTAGATTCTTATTATGTTGCTCTGATTTTATCTTGACTGCTGAAGAATTGTGAAACTCAAGGTAACTGTGTTTCGTACAAGTGTTTAACGTTAAAATGATGTTGAATGTGGTGTGGATCAGGTGGTTGTGGAGCTTTATTCTCATACATAAGGTTGTGGGTTCGAAACGGACGAAAGAATTAGACCCTAACATTTGTTGGGAAAAGGCTAAACAGTTGATGAAGACTTTTATCAGTTTTTGCTTCGTCTTAACTTTTATTACAATTTGTGAACTATTAATATAGAATGAAGAAAAACACATTCGCATGCCTTATTAAAACAACAGCCCCTGTGAGCAGCTTTAAAATTATCGTAAAATACATTCTTCAAAAACATGTATCCAAAAAGTCCGCATAATTTACTCCGTAAAATCGTGTCCACACCAACCTCGTACAAATTACTTTCCGGTACCTGTACAGTCATGAACATTAACATGTATATACTAATTTAAAAGCAATTTTCTTTTGAAATAGGCACTGTAAGTTTCAGTTTAAAAATATTTTTTAGAATTATTCAATGTCACTCTAAAATACGTTTTACCTGAAAGTTATCATAGCTATGTCAAGATAGAATATCTTTTAAATATTGTTAAGTGAATACTTATTTAAGCTCTTGAGTGTACATGTGAAATGTACCTAAAATAAATATTGATTAATATCGGGGAGATGGGGACATTCGGATACCATCATTTATATTGAACGCTGCACGAGTGAATTCTCGTTCAACGTGATAACACAAATGAAATGTATTCATATGACTCATATGAGATCCGAAAGGAAAATATATTTTTTCGTTGAACGTACAACATTACAATTATCAAATATGTATTATTTTACAATTGTCACTTTCAGTTTATTCTTATTAGTAAGAAATCTTTAATACACAAAATACGTCTGAAAGTAAACATTGGTGCCGATTCCCTTGGTCACAAACTAGACTAATTTTAAGTTAAATGCATCTTTCTCTTTCCATTTCTTGAAGAAAAGGACAGAAGATACAATTTAGTTTAATCCTGTCAAATTAGACAGCGCCGGAAGAAAATTGACGTATATTTAGAAGCCATGTTTTTAAAACGCGTCTAAATTATCTATGGAGTGTCTAAATTTGACAGGACTTAACCAATATTTTATCTTCTGTCCTTTTCTTAATTAAATGGAAAGAGAAAGATGCACTAAACTTAAATTTACGCTAGTTTGTGAACAAGAGAGTCGGCACCAATGTCGTCGTAAAAGTTATTATTGAAATTTTCGTGTGTCTAAGACACTATTACTTTCAAAAGTTTTTAGTGTATACATATTTACGCTCTTGAGTGTCTTGCAAAAATTACCTGAAGTAAATATTAATTAATATCGGGTAAGTACATGGGGACATTTGGATACCATCATTTATATTGAACGCTACACGAGTGAATTCTCGTTCAATGTGATAACACAGATGAAATTCATATGAGATCCGAGAGAAAAATATTTTTTTCCGTTGTACGTACCAACATCATAATTTTGTTTTGTGATGTCTGGCCGCCGCGCCGCCCGGTTGTAAAAGGATATTTTGGTTTGTGGGCTTTTTAAATGTCGAGACGCTTATGTATCACGACAATTGTAAACTAGTTACCTACGTTGCGTCTAGATCTGTCTATCTCAACGCAAGAAGCTCAAAAAGTACCAAAGGCATCATATGATTTTTTCATGTTCATAGAAAACATTCAAACAGTCGTGATGGCCTAGTGGTGAGGGCGCCCGCCTCTCATGCAAGAGGTTGTGGGTTCGAATCCGGGCAAGTACCAATGTGACTTTTTCAAGTCATATGTACTTTCTAAAAGTTTATCTTAGACATCACAGACATCGGTGAAGGAAAACATCGTTAGGAAACCTGGACTTGTACTTAATATGAGTCCGAAATCGCCAACCCGCATTGAGCAAGCGTGGTGATCAATGCTCGTGCCTTCTCTGTATGAGAAGAGGCCTTTGCCCTGCAGTGGGACAGTAATAGGCTGGTATTATTATAGAAAACATACATGAGAAAGGAACTTTAAAATATAAAACTAGAAAAAAAATGCTTTTTTACACTTTTTCTAAATAACTGGACATTAATTTGAAGGAAAATTAAATACTACTACATTCTATCGTGGTTTAGACCCAGTGTGCAATATATTATATGACTAATTAGGCTAATTTTACTTGGAGCTTTATAATCAGAGGCCTAATAATCAAAAATGGCGTCTAGGGCACAAAATTACGTCCCTTCGTAAATTATGTTAACTGTAAGAACAGATACCTCACTAAATAAAACTATAGGAATAAAATACATATTTTGTTTTCTTTTTATAACTGGGTTGTGAAGGTCTGACAGACAATTGTTCAAAAAATAAAAAAAAACATTAACAATATAAAAAAGGTTTATTTACAGCGAGCCATTTGAAGTGAAGTCCTGTAAATATTTATTTAATTCAAATTCTTAAACTATCACATAATATGTACAAAACCTATAAATAATGCTAAAATAAATATAAACAAGTTATAACAAGAAGGGCTCACAGAGCAACAAAAAACCTGTAAATTGAATATATTGAATACTAGCTGTTCCTCGCAGTTTCACCCACGTTACATTAGGTTTTTCGTTACTGCTTCGCTCCCGTGGGACTTAGCGTGATATTATACAGCCTATGTTGCATGTTGACAAAATAGCTTTCGAATGGTGAAAGAATTTTTAAAATCGGTCCAGTCGTTTTTGAGCCTATTCATTACAATCAAACAAACAAATATACAAAGTTTTCCTTTTTATAATATTAGTATAGATTAGAGAGATAGGTGCATCAACTTAAAAACCTACTCTTCTATTTAATTTAATAAGTACTTAATCCAAAGTCATAATGGTCTAATTGAAAATAATTTATTTAAATAAATAACTCTGACCTTGACCTTGTGCAAAAATGATTTTTTTAAACTTGCACTAAGTGGCACTTTTAAATTAACACCAGTTAATCATAAATTATATTAAGCTTTCAATTTACAATTTTACTAAAAACCCACATTTTCTCTCGCGGACCCCTAAACCATTGTTACACACTCCCCTACTGCCACAAATCTGGTTTATAATTGTAAAAAGCTCTTATTGTTAACATTGCGGATTCCCGGGATCCCTAATTACACAAAGGGTACAACCCTAATAGATACAAATTAAGGTACAGATAGCAACAAAAGCTTAAAAACAAATCAGGGAATAAAACTCGGAATACTTTGTTTTAATTTTTCAATAAACTAAATAGCAACGAACGTTTTTTCTGCGATAAATCTGAAAATGTAACAAAATACGATGCTGATAGTACTTTCAACACCTTCAAAATTACGCTTACCGAATGTGAATGTTTTCATAATTAATCCAGGTTAGAGGTAAAATGGTAAATGTCGTACAAATAATAGGTGACTTATAATAACCGTTCCCAAACTAAAGTCAGAAATTACCCTAAATTTATTGCCTTATTCTAATTCAGATACCCGTTCTGATCATTAGGAAGAAATTTATTACTCGTGGCACTTAGGAAGCTTACTGAAATAATTTAAACATCTTTATTAAAACGTTTACGTAATAAAAGCTTACTAAATGTAGGTATACACCAAAATACTCAGGTTCTATAAAAAGCTATAACAAACAAGGAACTTCCGATCCACTTTTAGAACACAATTTATTTTGGAAGCAATTGAGATATATTTTAATATTATTTCAAGGAAATGGTCATATAAATTACTTCCTAGCCTTTTTCCGGCAACGTTAGGCTCGGCTTCCAGTCTAGAAGTGACTACCTACCTATATGAGACCTCAACGAGCCTTCAATTAACTAGGTAAACATGAACCTTTCTGGTTAGGCTGATTGTTAGACCTTAAAACGTCTGACTTGTAACGACAGTTAAGGACTATTAAATGAACCATGGCCAACGGTTTTTACGTACGTTCCGAGGCACGGTCAGTCAATTATGTCCAAGATATACTTATAAAGTACTTACTTATGAATTGAGCAAGTCACATTAGTATGAATTTGTTAGATTTTGTTCCTCATGAGAATTTGGCGCCTTAACCTTGACCCATCACGACACACACAAAAAAATTATCATATAATATTATGGAATCTTCTCACACAAATACCAAACGTCCTTTCCATGCAATAAAACTCCTAATACCACAACTTAACAAAACAAAAGAAAACAAACGCAGATGTCACGTCCCCATTTTATCGTCACAATATAGCAGGAAGATTTCCAGCATCAGAGTATATCGCCGACCAATATGTTCGACATGTGAGGGCCGGTAAAAGGAACAAGAGCTGCCCCTTTGACACAACACGTGTGGTTATGCGGCGACGACGCTGAGAAACAATCATGATGCTACCAATTAGGTACTTGTGGGTAGGGTTGGCACGAGTATCAAGAGGAATTAAGAATACCAATATTCTCGCGATGGAATCCCAGTGCAATTTAATCAAGAAGGCTCGACTGGGAGAAATTCTTGAATAGGATCGGTCGATTTACGGGTCGCACGTGTGAGTGCTGAGTGATGTGTGTGAGACAGAATTAGAATGATGAATGAGAAGAAATAAAAAAGTAAGATGTACTGATGGAAGTGTAAAAAAACCGGCCAAGAGTGAGACGAGCCACGCTCAGTGTAGGGTTCCGTAGTTTCCGTCCGTCACAATAAGTGTGAGTTTAAAAAAAGGCTATTTGTTACGTTGACATACTAAGTACGGAACTTTTATAAATACGGAACCCTAAAAACGGGCCCACAAAGGACAGTTTTTCTCGGTTGATTAAAAAAACACTTTGGTTAAGATTTCATCGCTTACTGTCGTGTTTATTTATCATAGCAGCTGTGAGCATTTCATTGCTAAAAATAGAAGCTTTTACTAAATAGATCTTCAATGAATGAAGTTCTTCTTTCATGAATGAATTTCAGTTCTACACGTTATACCAGAAAAAGTAGTAGTATATTTTTAGGTCTAAAACAAATCCATCGTAACAGAATTCACTGGTCACGTAACGTATTCAGTCCTCACCTGCTAATACATCTAAAACACGAATAACTCCATCTTCACATTTATTTTCCAGTAGCTACTATTGTTAAAACGATTGATTTACTGAGCCCAGTTTCAGTCGACCGTCATCAAACCAAACAAAAACCATGAAGAAAATATTTCAACAGTAAGAAAAGGCTGTAATAAATCGCTGGCTGTATTATGTAAAATTTCATTAGGCTTTACCATTGTAACATTTCAATGAGGGATCGAGTTGGTGATGTGGCAACCCTGGCACAGCCAGTAAAACCGTTTGGCGACAAGCCCGCTACCGGTTACATGACAGATTTCTGAAAATAAATCACATGATTTCGGCTTTCGTACTAGAGCATAATTATTTCTATTTGTATTTGAATGAGATTAGATTTAAAGGGATTTGTCGTCAATATTTTTGGCAACCCAATCGCGGACTTGGATTTGTGTTTTTTTTTATGGATACTTTATTTCTATACTTAGATATTTATAATAGGGATGTTGACTACATGAAAAGAATGACATTCTGTTTAGTCCGTCTGTTAGACAGTCCAAAAATACTGGACACATATTTTTTGCTTGATCAAATTAATAACAAAATACAAAGATAAAGAGCATCAAAGTTCCAGAGAGGGGGCTTGTGACGTCACTTCTGAGTAAAAATTATACAAAGGCGTGACGTTTCACGAAACTTCAACGCATTGTATTGTCGTCATTTTCTGTTTACGAGAAAAAAGAAAAAATACGTGTCCCAAATTTTTTGATTATCTAACTGACGGACTAATTACTTTTTTTTTGTCATCTCGCCTATTATCGTGATTGATGGATACAGTGGTAGGTGCCCGTGCGAATTTAAAACCAGACAAGTACCAAGTGACTTTTTCCATTAATTTTGTACTAGGTAAGTTTATCTAAGACAAAGCACATAAGATATCTAGAGAGCAATTAAGGAATACCTTCAGCAACGACTACATTATAATCTTAATCACAATTTTATCAAGGCGATATATCCGAAAGACATTAATCATAAAACATCCACAGTATTATTAACCGTTCGATAAGACCCTTTGCACAAACTTTTGCGAGAGCATTAAGGTGTAACGTGTCTATAAATCGTAACAAACAAAGTTCGAACATTTGCCGAACCAAATAGAAAATAGATCAAAGACACATTTATCATCAACCACCTTAATAATCTCCAAAATATAATCCTAGTTTTGAGGTTAAGGTCCGATTCTTAGTAATACATGTTTTTTTGTGCTATAATAATATGACGTACACTGACCTTCAGAACTTAGAAACACATTTGTAATGTTATGATAACTTTTAAAATAGAGATGTAAAGAAGAAAGAAGATTTGATTTAATTTAGATTCAAAGAAAGTTGATGAAAACTATAAAACATTTTTGTAGTTTAGAAACTCGTAACTTTTAGATGTATTGCTAAGTTTTAAAGAGCAGTGTATTTGAGTATTTATTAATAAACATATTTTACGTATATTATAATGTCACCACTGGAATGGGCAAAGTAAAAGTTATTACAAGCGCCAAAAGAGATTTCACATCACAAAACAAAATGGACAGAAGCAATTTCCTCCAATACGGTCACATAATACTTTAGCTAAAGAACAAAAGCTATTCATTACGGCATTCTTCCGTGCAACATGATATATCTGACTTAATATTGTATACTGAGATTACTCGTAAACTGGCCTAAAGCATTGTTCGTTTGACCCATATAGTGGAAGAGAAACCAGTCCATTTTTCTGTACTATGTCAATGTAACGAGGGGTCATGTTACGCTGGTGGCTCTCTCGTCAGCATGTGTGAGCCAACGACCGCTCCAATTCCCTGTCATGTATCAGGAATTAGACACATGTAACATTTTTAAATACCCGCTCTTAATTAACCGGAGCGGCGAAGCTTAGGTAAATAGGTTGGTCCAAAATAACGCATGACTTCGGGTTACAGATGTGAAATATTCCTTATTTTATTTTTATTACTTTGAATGTAAACAGGTGATGAAACGTTACGACGATTGATCTTGTTTTAATTTTTTGGTATTAATAAAACAGTGGGCGCGGTTTTACGTTCTTAACCGATGTACTTACCTAAATATGTTATAAAAGTTTGAAAGGCATTTACATCGCAGGCGTTGGAGCGCCTTGCCTGAAGCAGTCGTGTTATAGAGCCAAAATTTTGAGCCAGATGTGGAAAACCTAATAGCACTTTTATAAAAATACGTATAGAAGAACTTTTAGAGACACAGTTTGTAAGAAAATACCAACACTACTTTATTTACAATACCTAAATACTTAAAATTTCACATAATTTTAATTTCTCATTGTTTCTCAATAGAAATAATCTAAAGCCATCTAAAATAAACAAAACATTTATCAAGATGCCTTAAGGAATGTTTGAAAAATAGTTGACATTTTGAAGTAAACTAACGAAGATCGTCTGGGGAATTTCGTAAAAGTTTTTCTAGAAACTGATTCTCCCACAACTTCTACTCACGACTTCGTTGGCACTAAAATCAAATATATTATCACACAAAGCTAGTCAATCTTTCAAAAACAAAAAAAAATCGGACCGGAAAAGGAGGACGTAACCTCATCTAATCACGAATAAAGCATGTAGATGGCCTGTGTACGCGCTTTGTGTGCCAGTGTGCGTGCGTCAAACCCTGGCACGCAGTAATATCGGATTGTCGGACCTTCTATATATGTGTGGGTGTATTTTCTATACACGTTAAATTTTTATAGGACCGTGATAACACACTTATTGTTGAGTGACTTTGAGAGTACGCATAGTTCATCCTATATCCAAAGTGTCCATTATTGAAACGAAATAATTGTAAAAACACTTTTCAGGCAGAGCAGTTGCAAGTCTATTCCGTTAAATCTAAAGGATCTCAAGCTCAATGTTCTGTAACTACATGCAAAGTACTTCACGGAAACATTACAGTACCAAGTAACTGATAATAGGGGCTAGCTAACTTCAGTCACCGCGGCCAGCATTTAAGGGTAATTTGCATACTAAAGTCCGTTCGTAAATTCAGTGTTCTATCGACTATTGCGGCGAAGCCTCTCCAACATTTTAGATTTAGCATATGTAACTAATGCTTGCGCTAAACTTTGACCAAATAATTTAATCTGGTTTAGTATTTATGAGCCCTAAGCCTTTGTTTAAACGGATTACGACATTTATGTGTGGGTGCTTCTATAATCTATAAGGATTTGTGTGGCTAACAACTTGTTAGGCGGTCAAATCTTTGGAAATTCATTGTTGCCCAATTATGCTATAATGCCAAATCAAATCAAGTCATTATTGTTGCATACATGGGTACTTGGTACATAGATTATGTTACTCTATATATATTTTTTTTAAATAATTTTAAAATTATACAGATATTATATATTAATGTCTATAAATGATATATATCAGAATTACAAGAAAATACCATAGAACTCATATTGAAAGATTATCGGGCTGTTCTGCCTAAACTCTTCATACAAAAGTTAGGTTTGTAAATAAAAAATTAAACCTGGTTAAATCGTATTTAGTTTTGTGGACAAAATAGCACATCAGCCTTCCTGTCCGTGGTTCGTTTATTTAAGTTATTTTCGAAATCGATACCTCTATTAAAGCCTCATATATTGTAAATGAATTCATATGTAAATGTGGAAATAACTGCATGTTCGTCAATAACGACGCTGCGGCTTCAGTTCTACCAACAGTACTTTTTAATCTAGAACAATCGATTGATCTATTCGTTCACAATAACTGACATTTACACGAAGTCGCACACACCACTAAGTATTAATAAAAATACATGTTTAACTTGGAAATCACTGACTTCGATATAGAAAAACGTGAAATAATTTGGACATAATATTAACCCTCGGCCCGCCCCATATTCCCACGTGTTACAAACCTGTGAACTTCTCGGATTTTCCCTACTATAATATGCAAGTGTAATACATTTAAACTTTTTTTTTTTTTGGTGAGTGGGAAACCATCCAATGACGGCTCCCGTCCTGGGTGCGGCGGGAGGGCGTGTCAGAATCTTACTGACTAAAACCCACTCATGTTCCTTCGATTGCCCTTTATGTTCCAGGGTCACGGTAACTATTATAAACAAACCACCACATCCACAACACATTCAAACCTTCCTTATGACCTACTCTGTCTACTAGTAAAAACGGTATGGAAATCCGTTCAGTGTATTATGAGCTACTCTTGTCTGACAAACACTGCGGAGGACTTTGTTTTATAATAATACTAGCTTTTGTCCGCGTGGAATAATAATTCCCGTTCCCGGAGGATTTCCGGGATGAAAACTATCCTATGTACTTTCTTGGTTCCCAGACTATATCTGTACCAGATTTCATTCAAATCGGTTCAGTGGTTTAGGCGTGAAGAAGAGACAGACGGACAGACAGAGTTACTTTCGCATTCATAATATTAGTACGGATGTTAAGAAATATTTTAAAGGTATAAAAAATAGTGAATACACGTAATACGTATTTTAGTATAGTGTCGATTACAGTTTTCACCTTTATGAATGAGAAGAGTCTTTTATTCTGCAGTGGAACAATAAGAGGCTGAAATAAATGAAGCACGTTGACAGTACACTTGATCTAAATAATTCCACAATGAATAGGGATGACGACAACATAAAAAAATGGCATTCTGTTTAGTCCGTCTTGTAGATCGGCCAAAAATACGGGACACGTATTTTTTGCTTCATCAAAATAATAAAAAAAATACAAAGATAAAGAGCAACAAAGTTCTGGAGTGGGGGCATAGTGGAGGCTTTTGACGCCACCGTAATGCAAAAATTGTATCTGATCGTGACGTCACGCACAACTTTAACGCACTGTATCGTCGTCATTTTTCGTTTACGAGAAAAAAGAAAAAATACTTGTCCAAAATTTTTTAATAATTTCAATGACGGACTAATTACTTTTTTTTCGTCGTCTCGCCTATTGTCATTTTGCATTTTAAATAATAATAAGTATTATTAGTAACTGTACAAGATCTATCTAAATTGTATTTCCAAATAATAAATTCTACAGTGACCCATATACCAACATTTGTTACATCAGTTACATCGGCTTTGATCTCTTAAATTCTTGGAAATGCATGACTCAGTTCCCGTGACACGAAAATCAAATCACACGTGTGTATGTAAATCTTAATTTATTGTAGTTTCACTTTGATATAATTCTTGAAACATGGTACTTAACTTTGAAATATCATATTTTTTATATTTGCTCCATTTACCATTGAATTTTAATAATCATTTTCTGATTTATTTCTACCAGTCTTCTAATGTCACGTAGCTGTAATCTGTCAGTAAAGCAATCTTCACACTACTAAGCCACCGACTCTATTAAATTGTTCAGTATTTTCCGTTTATTATTCATCTAGAATTTCTATTGACAGGGAATAAATATAAATATTTGCATTTTTCATAAATTGAAGCGCGCGTGCGTTAAAAAATCAGTGCAAACTAAAAAATTACTCCGCGTCAATAAATCACTCGTGCGTTCATTAAACGTTGTTGGAACGGTGAGCTAATATATTATTATCTGTATTCTGGTCAAGTGCCTTACCCAATAGGTAATTGAACCAATTTCTATGTTGTTGCGATTCTTTATTAATAAATATAATTATCTCTTAAAAACCATGAGGTTGTTCATAATTTCTTCAAGTTTCTTTCCTGTTTTGTACGTCTCTCAACCTTATCCGATTTTATGGTACATATTCTGCTTTTATTTTTAATCTTATTTTTCTGTCTCTCCAATTGATACATTGTTCAATATTTAATGCGTTTATTAACTTGCACTACCATTACTTTTTCATTTCTTTCTTGCTAAAAAAAATCGTGTAAGAAGTACTTTTCTAAAACCGTAACAAATGATAAACTATATCCACCACTATGTCACTCAAGGCCGTTTACAAAAAGAAAGCTGGAAACTTATAAGAGCTTGACAGCGCTGGTCCGTTCTACACAAAGGAAGCAGGTTGAAGCAGACCGAGCAAAATGTCGGACTCAGCGAACGATGATTTGAGTGCAGTTACCTATGGAGTGTCTTAATTTGACAGGACTTAACTAATATTTTATCTCCTGTCCTTTTCTTAATGAAATGAAAAGAGGACAACACACTAAACTTAACTGCACTTAACTTAAATTTAGGTTAGTTTGTGAATAAGAGAATCGGCACCACTACCGACTCAATATAGATTATGATGGAAAACACGTGTTTACAAGATAAAGCACGTGCTACCATTTGATCTCAATAATGCATAATGCATCAGTAATGACAGATTGTAAGCTATATCTGCGAACAACGCTAATAACAGAGATTCTATGCAGTGGTTTCGATTGATTGGGCAAAGAGGTGATCTTCAGATATTTAAATGCTTTTGATTTGAATCTTGTACTATCTTGACTGGTGGTGGCCAGTGGTTAAGGCACCCGCGCCTCATGTTGGTTGGGGGTTCAAAACTAGTGACTTACCAATGTCACTATTTAATGCACTATCTAAGTTTATATAGGACATCTCGCATCACAGAAAGCCCGAAAAGCCGTTCGGCCCTGTTGTTATTCGTAGATTTTTGATCACGTTGAGTGAGAGTAATTACATGCCAGGAAGTTCAAAAATCAGTCTAACCAAGGTCTATCGTATTTATTTATTTATTTGGGACAAACAAACAGTAACACATTACATCTACGCAAACAATATAAACAAAGATATTATATAAATGTGAAACTCACACCGTTATCCACAGCAAATACAATTAATATAAATGAAGTAAGTATCAGCCACTAACCGAGTAATGGATCAGAGAATGCCGAGACAGTCGCTCCAAAACACTGGGAAAAAACGATTTTACGTGTAAAACAATGGTTTTCAACTAGATCCGATTAAACTAGAAACTGTCTTTAACTTAAAAAGAAAAAGGTTAAGGAGATGATGGAAATATATACTATATTATATCTAGACGTAGACGGTAAGTCCTAACTTTGTTGTATGTTGGTGTCAGAGAAAAAGTCAAACTTTAGTTATGGACGACCTTGTCTCATTCTTTATGTCATAACTATATACTTTGTGGTATCAATCAATCAAATAACTGCCACAGAAGTTAATTAGACCCATCTCTTTTTTTAGGACACGTAATTAATTTTACACCTGGTTATTATAATTAGGCTAATGAAAGAAGAATACGTTGATGAAAATATGTTAGTTTTATTTTATTAAAAAATTTAATCTAAAGTGCTTTTGAAAATCAGGGCTGTTATTACTGGTACAAAAACAACGGTTTCTATTTCGAGGGGTGAAAGGCTATTTGGTTTAAGCGACATCTGGGGCGATATTGAGTTATATATATATTCGGAATCAGCGAATTTTTCTCCGTCGAATGATGCCGGATTCATTAAAATCGAAGCACTTTTTTGGCGTTTAAAACAATACTATTTTTGGGCTGTTTCCAAAGTGGCATTGTATTAACCGACGTGAATTTTGCATTTTTTTTTAAATTATGTACATGAACCATACAATCATATTAAAAACCGAGACATAAACCAGTTACCCTTTCCTAGATAAATAATTCATTATGAGTTAAAGCGTTTTTCCTGTTTAAATTTTTTGTTAAGACGTAATTTAAATCATTTTGACTTCCACCAATTACTCGGTGTAATGCCACTTAAACCATTTGTCCGTCACCCAAATATGACACCGAGTGTCGCTTAAGCTCTTTCAGCGGCATCTATTTTCCACACAGGGTGATACTTAAACCAAGTAGTCGTATTGTTTCAGATATTTTGTTTAAAATGCATGTCGTTTAATACAGAGGATAAAATGAAATGATGAATATTAAATCATTTTTCCAGTATTAATAAAAATACGAGTCGGTCTTTCAGTCATTAAATTTTGATATGATACATTTCAAATAAGTCATATCATACCATATTTATTTCATTTCCCGGGTGGTGAAAATCGTGATCATTCAACTGGACTGCCGCGAGCCGACGCTTCAGTCGAACTCTAGAGTGTATGACGTAACGCGCAGTCACCACCAGAGTCTGTTCACGTACTCACAACAACATGGTCTAGGGATATATAACTTTTTTAAATAACTTAAAAATTACTGGCCTTACAAAAAAAACGAATGATGACAGATTATAAAAACATTATTAACTTCCTTTTTTTAAATTCAAAATTGTATATAAAACGTTTTGTATTACGATGAAATTCGCATTCATTGAATTTCATCCAAGAAGACTTCTTTACGAACTTCTAACTTTATTAAAACTCGGTTTTAATCATACCACGTAGACACTTGACCAGGAACGAAATGTTAAGAGCAGTGGGCATGATTCAAGCTGGCGCTACCCAAATTGCGGTTTCTGAAGCCATAAGGACCAGTCAGAGCGATATATCCAGGCTTTGGTCACGTTATCGTGTCACGGGGGAAGTGGTGGAACGGCACCGAGGACCTCAACGCATTACAACACATGTACAGGACTGATTCATAGTAAATGCTGCACGAAGTCAACCAAATGTAACGGCGATGCAATTGGTTCAAAGGCTACAGAGAGAGTCATGGTTTGCTGATAAGCAGTCCAAGTACGTGCTCGTGGACCACTTTCGGTACCAGCGCTAAGGAGAGGCAATCGAGGAAGAAGATTACAATGGGCTATTGCACACTAAAACTGGAACCATTCTCAATGGTCACTTGTGCTTTTCACTGATAAATCCAGGTTTGGTTTTCATCCTGATTCGCGAAGAGTACGCGTTTGGAGAGAACCTGGACGTTGGAATCGACTGCAGCACCCACAACAAGTTCATGCATATCAAGGTGACACGATTATGGGTTGGGCAGGAATTCGTCTCGGCGGTAGAACGGACCCCGTTTGGATACAAGGCAATAATATGACTGTTCTAAAATACCGAGATGAGGTGCTAGAGCCTGTAATCTTGCCCCACAAACAGCAAATGGGACAAATTTTACAAACTTGGTTACAGCAGCATAATATCAAAGCTTTAGACTGGCCTGCACAATCCCCTGACTTAAATCCCATTGAGCATGCCTGGGATTTGCTTCAGAGAAGAGCTCTTACAAATTTCCAAATACTAAAAAAAACGAAAACCAGCTTTTCTTGCATCTTAGCAGGACTTGGTTCAGTATTCTACAACAGGATATTAACACCCTTGTTTTGAGTATGCAGAACCGCTGCAGATGTGTCAGGAGAATTTAAGGCAGATCCACGGATTATTAATTTTTAGTTTTCAAGATTTTTATAAAAAAAATGGTGTTTTTTTTAAGTTTTCATGTTTTAAAAATAAAGTTAAGATTGAAATTTTGTCTGATATTATCCTCTTCTTTTAAGTTTTTTTAAAATATTTTATCTAAAAGTTTAATATCAGATTAGATAGGCTAATAACCTATCACAAACCTAATAGCCTATAACAAGGTTTATTTTAATGTGTAGGTGACTTAACAAAAAGTTAATAGAATTTTAGTTATTTAGGGTTAATTGAAATATCCCTGGACCATGTTGATGTGTGTAATTATATAATTGATGTTCCTATTGAGACTGTGCTATATAATTATTATTCTAAATAAATACTTTAACTGATGTTGTACTTATTTATTCAATATAAGCACCTGAGATTTTCGGTGATTGCGATATATCGAGGTTGTTTTAACAGCCATTGATAGTATTAGATGTAAAAAAAATGTAACGTCATACGTAACAATTTCAATATTATATGTCACATAAGTAAATTAGCCTGCCAGTCATTTTAGTCTAAATTGGTAGTTGAGATAAATAGCTTGCTACTATTAATTTTGGGCTACGTCACTTCATACTTTTTGGCTAACTCTGAAAATGTACTGCGTCGTCGCTTAATTTTTTTTCCCTGTAGCCAATTGTAGTAATGAAGTAACTTAAATCTTTTTTCCATACTCTAAAAAATAAGGGCTTAAGGCAGATTGTATTAAGCGACATTTATCTTTGTAATTAAAAGTCCCTTTTATTTCGTAATAGCATCAACAACTCGACGTTTTTAATTGAATTTCAATCAAGTTTACCTCGTATAAATAGCTTAAGAAGTTTTTTTGTTATGATTTTTTTTCCAAAATTTCAAACTTTAAATGGCTCTCCTGTAAAGTTGCAAAAATGTCGCTTAAAACAAATAGCCTTTCACCCCTCGATTTGATTAAAAATAAGAAAATAACAATAAAAAGAAGGTTCTTTTTATTACTGGACGATTTTTCTTCTAGATTATTTCTAGTCTTGATTAGCCGAAACCTAGAAACAACATATTGCGATTACTAGTAGTAATATTTGGCAAAGTAGTGTGCCGAATACAGGCTGGTCTCAGATTAAAAATATTGTTCATATATACTCCACATAAATAATCCACAACACAAACAAAATTAACATGTTTTTCTGATGTAATTTTGTCTCATATTCTTTTTCATAGTTCCTATATAAAATTTGATCGTTGTTATGAGTATTCACAAGCTGAAAGTAAAGATATTAGCCAAATTTGATTGCTAAGCAAATATAATGTAGCTTAAACTCCGCTAGAATTTAATGTCTATTTACATAACAATAAATTTTCATGGATTTCTGACAAGTGACGCTTGTTGCTATAACATAACCTAATAGTCCAGTCATTTAAGCTTAAATTAGGTAAGAATCTCGGAATTCAAGATACCTAGCTGTAAGTCTGTAAATACTTGTATATTGACACCCTAAAAGTTGTCTCAAAACCTACATATGGTAGGATGTGCGCAACTATTAAATTTCAAGGTTAAAATTCACAAAAATCGTTTTTTGTGCTTATTTTGTAAATATTTCATTTCCTATGGATTTTTTGCTATTTGTAAGTATTATCAATATTGAAGAAAACAAAGTTCTCTAGAAGTTTTGTTAAAAAGAAAAAAATACGGTGAACCGTCTCGAGATAGAGGGCGGAGAGCGCGCGGTCACTGCATCACTTCGGTCATCAGGTGCCTGCGGTCGAAAACGCGCCATATATAGTTGATGAACAATCAATAAATCAATGATTATAAATATTTGTCAATTTTTATGAGCTGTCCCCCGCAATTTCACCTGCGTTATATCAGATTTTTGGATACTACTCCGCTTGAATTTTACTCGAAACTGCGATTTATGTCAAAAGTTGTCTCAAAACCTACACATATGGTAGGCCATATGTGTATATACAAGTATTTACAGACTTACAGCTGGGTATCTCGAATTCCGAGGTGAACTTACTATAATGACTGGATTATAAATTGTCGAAATAATCTTCATCGTCCGAGCCCACAATATATTCATTCTTGTCATAAATCGCAATTCAAACAAAAGACGACCCCATAGTAAAAGTTTTTATTAAGCCGCATATATTGCAAAATAACTCGGGCCTAAGACCGCCAAGTTTTTTTGTTATGAAAGGACCACCGTTAGATCCATCTCATAAAATATACGTTTATGTAGATTGTGCCTGAAGGGATTCTCTTTGCATCCCTTTGTTATAAGGAAAACTTACTAGATAAAAAAGGGATAACAGTAATTTCGTAAATAGTTTTTTTATTTGACACAATGACCATACATAAGGAAACTCGCGTCGGTTTTATTGTTAATTAAATTCTTGGAATAGTCGTTTGAATTCATTCCTAAAGCCCAAAAGTAAAGCTTTTCTTTGATGTAATAAAGCGGTTTTTGGTCGTTTATATTTCAGTTAAAGAATGTTTAAGACTTCTATTCTTCTTAGAGCAACCACCAATGTACTGTAAGAACTTGGTTCTCTTCCTGGTATCGTTGGGACTATTTATACAGCAATAAAATTATCATTAACAAGGTTATAAGGCATATTATCAGTAATAGGAACAAAACAATGCTTATATAATAATATGCAATGTTCATATCTGCCTTTTCAAACTAAAAACAGAAAACTTCTATTCTTAAATAAAATATCTCATGATTACATTTTAACCCTTCGTCTGACACGCCCTCCCGCCGCACCCAGGACGGGAGCAGTCATTTGATGATTTCCCACTCCCGAAAAAAAAAGAATAGATCGCATTTTTACGAATTAAAAAAAAACATAAGAATATAAACTATTTAAAAACTCCACTGTACCTAACCTGGTCATTGTCACTCTATTCAAGAATATTCCACATCATGTTTACACGCGCCTAACATACTTAAAACAAAAACCCTTAATTAAAAGCAAACAACATCCAGCCAGAACCAACGCTTAACTTATTAGACACATCGTCCGCATAACCTTAATCATATTAAGTTAAAAACTCATCGCCTTTGACGTGCCATTAAACATCACTACGTCATCTGGTAGAGACACCCTCGAGGAAAATTTTATTACAAAAAAATGAGAGCCCGTCCATGACCCGAATACTTGAAATATTCCATCCATCGACAAAATGTAACACGGACCGAAAGTTTAATATTTATTATTAATTATATGCAGGTTCCGGTGGAACATCGTTCGCGGTTAGATTTCATGGCGGGATGACGTCACATCCCTTATATATTAGAACAATAGCTAAACTACACCGTCTATTATTGACCTGAGGGAGGGGTTTATGATAAAGAGAATACGGACTGAATTTATGTGTGTTTGTAAACTGTTAGAACCAATTTGTTAAAGATATTTTTTTCATCAAGTTTACCATCGCTCGTTTGTTTTGGATAGGGAAGTTCGTAATATTTCAACAGAGTAACAACTTGGAAAATTGCCCGTAACCACACCTTATTATCTAAGATGGAAGTATTCTGTCGTGAATACATTGTGTTTACCTTTTCCTCTTTCCAAGAATCCTCGCATCCTAATGCGATCATCCGCGAATACGTAATTGAACTTTCACATTTATTAATTTACTTGGATATGTACCAAAACATTTACACCAGAAATTACCTATCTAGCTCTGTAAACAGATGTTCTAATATTATGTTTAACAGCAACTAATGCCAAATTGTGTGATATTAACCATGAAAATATAAATAATTATGAACGTACGCAGGAAATTATTTCGAAATTGTTGTTGCTTTAATAATTTCTTGCTCATTTAGTTAAATTAGTGCATTATTTTATTACTCCTATAATTATAATTAGCAATTTCATCATCTGCTGGCACGAATGTATAAGCATCAAAAGGTTCTAAAACTGTACTTACACGGAATACCTTCTGATATAATATTTTGGACAAAATGTAACATGTTAATGAGTCAGATGGTATTAGGAACAATGTTATTAGGTTTTTCCATTAGGATTTCTCAGTAGAAGCCCGGAGTTTAAAAGTTGATGGTTTGAAAGCCTTTTGCTATGAAAAGGTATACCTAGGTAAAGCTAAAGGTTGCGGAATAGTTATAATAGTTACCGTGACCCCGAAACATAAAGGGCAACCGAAGAACATGAGTGAGTTTTAGTCTGTAAAAGTCTGACACGCCCTCCCGCCGCACCCAGGACGGGAGAAGTCATTTGATGATTTCCCACTCACCAAAAAAAAGGTATTAGTCCCGGTTTTCGATCAAAGTCTGAGATGCCTGCCATCCGGATGTATATTGTACTCAACATAAAATTTATATTCGAAATTTGTACTCTGTCTTTAGACATGCCAGAAAATCTGGTTATCACTCTTACCAAGGAGTGTCGTGTTACCCGTAATACATTGCATCTATTAGACTGAATGCTGATTCTATCATAGTTGAGAAAATTATAAGTCAGTTATTGACCTGCCTATCAAGTCTCTCGGCAGACTCAATTTTTTTTTAAATATTACTATTGAAATGGGATTGGATTTAGTTACAACATATATTTGTCATCTAGTTACAACATATACAGTTCATTTATTTGTAATATATACAGTTAGTATATTTGTTAGTATTAATAGATTTGTTCGAGTTACTCTTTTTACCTCGAAAAATACGATTTATCAGTAGAAAATTCCACAGCATATCATTACACGCGCCTTACATACTTATTTCTCGGAAAACCGATATCCTACTAAGGAGTGCTGAATCAAAACTAATTGGTTTTGCTACGACACCTAATACTCGAACCTATGTACCAATTACCCTCGTCACAGAATAATATATTCCTACAGAAGCGAAACTCGTGTTTATTCGTGCTGATGCGCAATGAAGTCATCTTTTATCATACTCTACGATAGCTAGTTTCCTCCAACAATTACAGCGAATCCTTTAAATAAGATATTTCATTATAAAAAAACTGTCATAAATATCTTTTGGGAAGATCATTTAGGTAATGTCGATTATCTGAACTTT
Source organism: Athetis lepigone (assembly GCA_033675125.1). Taxonomy (NCBI): domain Eukaryota; kingdom Metazoa; phylum Arthropoda; class Insecta; order Lepidoptera; family Noctuidae; genus Athetis; species Athetis lepigone. The sequence continues at coordinate 7,571,135 of CM066240.1, forward strand.
TCGAACACAGGAAGCAATGAATATAATCATGGTTTTTTAATATATATTCAAAATATATATTTGTACATAGAAGGGATACGTAAATGAAATGCAGATTTGACTTTTTGACAAGTAAATCAGTTATAAACACACTGAAATCTGGAGTTTCGCTTCTGTATATTCATAATCTGTGCTACCACCGAGTTGAACAGTTCAATAATTACTAGCGAACATACCTACATACCATGTTCCAAAGGCTTTATATACAAGATACATAAGTACCTAACGCCCTATTGAGTAACGGGTATTGTAACGTTCGGTCGTAATGTATTGTGTTTCCAATTGTACTTCAAAGGAAATAAATCAATAGTCCTACAGAAAATTTATATAGGTTTCCTTTTTGTACAAAGAATTTTCTTTTTCTGTTAGCTAAGGTGAGAGAACGAGGAACTAGACTCTTCTAAGAGTTTTTATGTACAGTCTCCAAAGGAGATATGTAACCAACTCACACTACGGAACTATAATGTTACTGTTCAAACTATTCACACAATGACATTTACACACACCATCATGTCGTTCGGTCCGACCCATTTATTATAGCAGAACATAATTTCAAGCACGATCTCAACAGTTGTGTTAGCGGAACGCAAGACTGATTCACCTTCCGTTAGACGGAGTCCGAGTTCGAACCACAGCACAGGTTGAATATAATGTTCTTTTTGAGATTTCTAATTTCTAGTTTAAGTGGTGAGGACTATTACTTACTAAATAAAATGATGTTTCGGACCGGTTTGAGACACCAAGTAACAAGATGTTCGCTTATTTAAAATTATTTGCCAGTTTAGCAGTAAACTACCCACTTACGAATAAATGTTCTTACGTTTAATTGTGAATATAAGTAAAGTTAGTCTGCATAAGCAACTACACCCAACTCCTTCTTTCATCTTTGCTTACCTACACTATTATTACGATTTTGTTTAACTTTGACCAGTATCATATAACAATATTGCAAAAAACTCAGATTATTGTTTTGCATGAGCAAAACATTTCTATTAGTGAAATCGCAAGGCAATGCTATCGGTGAGTAACGATAATATTAATAATGTAATTAGATAACGAATAATAATATAATAGTTTTTGCATAAATATCTTATTATTATTAATATTTATTTTTAACATATTCATATTTAATAGGTATAAATGTTTTCGATATTTTTTAAAAGTTTGTTATTTTGGTTATTATAATATAAATCGGTGGTAGACAACCCGCGGCCCGCGTTCCTCTTTTTGCGACCCGAGACTGTATTGTAAATGAATATATATAAATTGCATTTACATTATATCGTATAACATAACTTACGAAAATAGAAATAATACAAATAGTTATATAAGTATAATCACTAAAGTAAACAAATATATTCCCATATCTTTATTTATATTATGTATTTTTTTTTCTTATTATAAATAATGTAGGAGGTTTCTAATACTTATATTTATTTTTTGCAGAGAAAAACTGTTCGACTGTGCATCGTCACGCTAAAAAAGGTGAAGTAAACCGTCGCCTGCTAAGAGTCCAGATTTAAACCTCATAGAAAATTTGTGGGGTCAAATGGTGCTGAACTGGGACCCTTCTCAAGTTACAACTAAGTCTAATCTGGATGACGTAGTAACTTCGACTTGGGAGTCGTTACGTGGTAGTAACATTTAATTTTGTTACAATATGGTTGCCAGTATGAGCAGGCGATTGCAACTCGACATAGACAGCGAAGGAGCACCCATTATTTTATAAAAAAAATTACTTGAAATGTAAAATGTATTTAGATTCTTTTCTATGATAACAAAAGTCTCCACCGACTTATAGTAAACAACATTTTATACTTTATTGTATTGGCGATTTAAATTTCACAGAACAACAACAACTACACAGCGAGGGGTGAAAGGCTATTTGGTTTAAGCGACATCTGGGGCGATATTGAGTTATATATATATTCGGAATCAGCGAATTTTTCTCCGTCGAATGATGCCGGATTCATTAAAATCGAAGCACTTTTTTGGCGTTTAAAACAATACTATTTTTGGGCTGTTTCCAAAGTGACATTGTATTAACCGACGTGAATTTTGCATTTTTTTTTAAATTATGTACATGAACCATACAATCATATTAAAAACCGAGACATAAACCAGTTACCCTTTCCTAGATAAATAACTCATTATGAGTTAAAGCGTTTTTCCTGTTTAAATTTTTTGTTAAGACGTAATTTAAATCATTTTGACTTCCACCAATTACTCGGTGTAATGCCACTTAAACCATTTGTCCGTCACCCAAATACGACACCGAGTGTCGCTTAAGCTTTTTCAGCGGCATCTATTTTCCACACAGGGTGATACTTAAACCAAGTAGTCGTTTTGTTTCAGATATTTTGTTTAAAATGCATGTCGTTTAATACAAACGATAAAATGAAATGATGAATATTTAATCATTTTTCCAGTATTAATAAAAATACGAGTCGGTCTTTCAGTCATTGAATTTTGATATGATACATTTCAATTATGTCATATCATACCATATTTATTTCATTTCCCGGGTGGTGAAAATCGTGATCATTCAACTGGACTGCCGCGCACCGGCGCTTCAGTCGAACTCTAGAGTGCATGACGTGACGCGCAGTCACCACCAGAGTTCACGTACACACAACAACATGGTCTAGGGATATATAACTTTTTTTTAATAACTTAAAAATTACTGGCCTTACAAAAAAACTAATGATGACAGATTATAAAAACATTATTAACTTCCTTTTTTTAAATTCAAAATTGTATATAAAACGTTTTGTTTTAAGATGAAATTCGCATTCATTGAATTGCTTCCAAGAAGTAAATCTTTACGAACTTCTAACTTTATTAAAACTCGGTTTTAATCATACCACGTAGACACTTGACCAGGAACGAAATGTTAAGAGCAGTGGGCATGATTCAAGCTGGCGCTACCCAAATTGCGGTTTCTGAAGCCATAAGGACCAGTCAGAGCGTTATATCCAGGCTTTGGTCACGTTATCGTGTCACGGGAGAAGTGGTGGAACGGCACCGAGGACCTCAACGCATTTCAACACATGTACAGGACTGATTCATAGTAAATGCTGCACGAAGTCAACCAAATGTAACGGCGATGCAATTGGTTCAAAGGCAACAGAGAGAGTCATGGTTTGCTGGTAAGCAGTCCAAATTAAAGAAAACGACTGCATTAAGTCAACCTACGTGCTCGTGGACCACTTTCGGTACCAGCGTTAAGGAGAGGCAATCGAGGAAGAAGATTACAATGGGCTATTGCACACTAAAACTGGAACCATTCTCAATGGTCACTTGTGCTTTTCACTGATAAATCCAGGTTTAGTTTTCATCCTGATTCGCGAAGAGTACGCGTTTGGAGAGAACCTGGACGTTGGAATCGACTGCAGCACCCACAACAAGTTCATGCATATCAAGGTGACACGATTATGGGTTGGGCAGCAATTCGTCTCGGCGGTAGAACGGACCCCGTTTGGATACAAGGCAATAATATGACTGTTCTAAAATACCGAGATGAGGTGCTAGAGCCTGTAATCTTGTCCCACAAACAGCAAATGGGACAAATTTTACAAACTTGGTTACAGCAGCATAATATCGAAGCTTTAGACTGGCCTGCACAATCCCCTGACTTAAATCCCATTGAGCATGCCTGGGTTTTGCTTCAGAGAAGACCTCTTACGAATTTCCAAATACTAAAAAAAAAACGAAAACTAGCTTTTCTTGCATCTTAGCAGGACTTGGATCAGTATTCTACAACAGAATATTGACACCCATGTTTTGAGTATGCAGAACCGCTGCAGATGTGTCAGGAGAATTTAAGGCAGATCCACGGATTATTTTTAGTTTTCAACAGTTTAAAAAAAAAAATAGTTGTTTTGTTTAGGTTTTGATGTTTCAAAAATAAAGTTAAGATTGAAATTTTGTCTGATATTATCCTCTTCTTTTAAGTTTTTTTTTTAAATATAACTTTATCTAAAAGTTTTATATCAGATTAGATAGGCTAATAACCTATCACAAACCTAATAGCCTATAACAAGGTTTATTTTAATGTGTAGGTGACTTAACAAAAAGTTAATAGAATTTTAGTTATTTAGGGTTAATTGAAATATCCCTGGACCATGTTGATGTGTGTAATTATACTAGGTGTATTTTTGGTCTTGCTCAACCCGCTAGGAGATGATTCTACTCATGAAAACAAACAACTTTTGTTATGGGACCAACTCTAAAATCGCGAATAAAATATCAGCTGTTTCTAAGAAAAGTTTAATGCCCTCGGACCATAATGTTTGAACCAGCTGATATTTTTTTCGCGATTTCAGAGTTGGTTCCATAATAAAAGTTGTTTGTTTTTATGAGTAAAATCATCTCCTAGCGGGTTGAGCAAGACCAAAAATACACCTTGTATAATTTATGTTCCTATTGAGACTGTTCTATATAATTATTATTCTAAATAAATACTTTAACTGATGTTGCACTTATTTATTCAATATAAGCACCTGAGATTTTCGGTGATTGCGATATATCGAGGTTGTTTTAACAGCCATTGATAGTATTAGATGTAAAAAAATGTAACATCATACGTAACAATTTCAATATTATATGTCACATAAGTAAATTAGCCTGCCAGTCATTTTAGTCTAAATTGGTAGTTGAGATAAATAGCTTGCTACTATAATTTTTGGGCTATGTCACTTCATACTTTTTGGCTTACTCTGAAAATGTACTGCGTCGTCGCTTAATTTTTTTTTACCGTAGCCAATTGTAGTTATGGCATAACTTAAATCTTTTTTCCGTGCTCTAAAAAATAAGGGCTTAAGGCAATTTGTATTAAGCGACATTTATCTTTGTAATTAAAAGTCCGTTTTATTTCGTATTAGCATCAACAACTCGATGTTTTTAATTGAATTTCAATCAAGTTTACCTCGTTTAAATAGCTTAAGTAGTTTTTTTGTTGTGATTTTTTTTCCAAAATTTCAAACTTTAAATGGCTCTCCTGTAAAGTTGCAAAAATGTCGCTTAAACCAAATAGCCTTTCACCCCTCGACAGTAACAATTTAATTAAAATAGTATATAACTTCAAACATCGTAGTTTTATTCTAACTTTCAATGTAACAGCATTGTATATCTATAAAAACATGTAAAATAAGTCGGCGCTAGTGGAATGTGAGTGATGTTATTGTTACTGGATCAAAAATATTATATTTTTATCTAGTGACATGGTTATTCACTCCGTCCATTGTTTATTATAATTGTATAAAAACAAATAATTGAATGTTTCTCAATAAACATAATCATTGTTGTATTTATTAATAAAACAAGTTAAATTGTAATGTTGTTTTAATTTTCTAAATAAAAATAAGATGTTTATTTCAAAAAGTGTTCTTTTTTGTTCAATTTGCTGTTTTAAATAGATAAAACATTTTTACAAAATCAAAAAGAACAAACGGTATCGTGTGGTTCGAACTCGAACCACTCCACGTCTCGGGTCAATTACTTTTTCATCGCGCTACGATAACGCTAGTAACATGAGCGAAATTAAGATATGCTTCAAGGGTGTGATTGTATTCTATATCTGCGATGTGTGCGTGGTTTTGTCAATGAGTGTTATACTGATTATGAGCAGAAATGTTCGAACAGTAAATTGTAGTTTCGTAGTGTACGCGCATGGATACATATCACCTTTGGAGACCGTACAGGTGAAATATTTGCACAGGTAGAATTTTGTTTCGCGGTCGTTATATTGAACCCTGATCTGACTCTTTGACACCTTTTTTTTAGGTGAGTGGGAAATCACCAAATGACTTCTTTCGTCCTGGGAGGACGGAAGGGCGTGTCAGACTCTTACTGACTAAAACCCACTCATGTTCCTTCGGTTGCCGTTTATATTCCGGGGCCACGGTAACTGTTATAACTATTCCGCAATCCTCTTCGACGCCTGGCGACGTATTCTGTGGATTTGCTAGACCAATAGTTGAGGCATCGCCTCTCATGTATTAGGTGCGAGTTCGAAACCAGTCTACCAGGCAACTATGTATTAATGTGACTTTTTTAATTCCTATGGACTTTATAAGTTGATCTAGAACATCACTGACATCCTTTGGCTTGGAAAGAACGTAAAGCCGTATGCCCTGATTGTCATTAGTAAATCTTTAACTGTCGTTTCGGAAAGACAGAAGTCAAAAGGCCCTAACAATCCGTCGAACCAAGTGGTATGGTGTTACCCAATATCTCTTATGTAAGCTTAAGCTATCGGTCGGTCCATGTAAATCACTTGTATTTAACGACAATTACTTAACCTTGAAGCTGACCTAACGTATTTGAGAAGAGGCGGGGAGATGATAACAATATATTCTGTACAATTCGATGAATTTTGACAAAGAGAGCTTAAAATTTGATGTTTCACTGATGCTAAAATTAACAGCTCACCTTACCTTCACCTTCTAGCAATATTTAATGAAAATACATAAACATCTTAAACATATTTATTTATTATTTCAACATACATTATTCTTAAGACTTTATAAGTTACTTTTCATCAAAACATTTCAACAGACAAAGCCTGAAACGAAAAATAAACAAGTAATAAGTGGTTTTTCTTCGAAGCACGTTAACAAAATGACCGCACAAGCCAAATGATTGCACATTGTAGTGAATTATTGTGTATCGCTGTAAACATACCTTCTATAATGGGCTTAGAAGTGTTTGTTTGTTTGTTGAAACAGGAACTTCATTGTTATATTTTTTAAGGGTGCATCAGGCGATACTGTTTTTGAAGATAGAATAAAAGAATAGAAAAATTAGAATAAAAAATCTTGAAAAATCATAGGTACTTATTAGCAACGAAAGTCGGTGCCTTTATTTTTTTCCGTTTCTTGTAATCGCCACTAACTTCCGAAATTGCAGTTAGGTTTTGTGATTATTTAATTATTATTAATTTATTTCTTCATAAAAAATAATAATATAGCCTATGTCACTCTCACAACTGAGACGAATTAAAATTATGACACCACATATGGCGAAATCCGTTAAACGGCTTAGGCTGTATACCGTACCATAGAATTAGACAAGACTTACATAGATTTCTTTCGGAAGTCGGATAAATTAATTAATTTACCTCTAATTTGTACAGTGAAAAGGATTTTCATTCTAACCTTACAAAATTAGCTTAAAAAACATCGCACGAAATACCCCTCAAAAATATTAAGAATAATAAAATTCCCGTTTCGACCGAAGCAGGCGAAACTCAGCGACCGAAAGCTAGCCCTATAAATAATGTTACGTGCAGCCTTGCACAATATCAACGAGAAGAAACAAACACTGCTAAAGGAAACAGTATTAAAAGCTATTTTCAGATTTTATTTACGTTCCAAAACAAATGCAACGAAAACGGTTTGTGAACCTTTTATTAAAATAACAGTTGACTGCTGAAAGTCGAATAAACTTTGGATGTTTAGAAGGCAATAAAACGGTTTTTAGGTTATTTTTAATTTACTTCAAAAAATGAGGTTATAACTTTAACATAATAAATGTATGTTATGTATGTAGTATTACTGCGCCATGTACCTACATATATTAGGGCCTCCAAATAAATATAAAAAATATTATTGATGTTCTATGTTAGTTCACGCAATTCTCTGAAACTATCAAAGGGATCATGATGTTTCTTTTTATAAGCGTATGAACTTCTTCTTTTCGTTTTTAAAGTGTTTGAGTTTTTTTGTAAAGAAACTTTTTATGGATTATATAAAGGACTACTTTTCTGCTACGTCTTGCCTTTACATAACATGAGTTTTCACAGGTGACGTAAATATGTGGGAGTGTTAGTAAATACTCAAATAATTTGGAACATTAAATCACGAGAGTGTAAATAACGTTTAGCAAATTATACACATGCCATTTCCAAAACCTGGCTTGATGATAGAACCGTATTTAGTAGGTGAACAATATTATTTTCTATTTTAGAATATTCTCTACTCTAACTAATGCTTGTAGGAAAGCGTGCCAATCTTTTGAATAATTAAATTAATTACGTCAAACTGATTTCAAACAACAAATTGACAAACATTAATCCAGCAATAAGAATTGAATATTCATCAAGGTTTCAAATAATACAGGTGATAAATAATATTTGTGCCGTAGCTAGTACTAGCTCTTTGTGCGGGACCGTTATGGGAAAGTACTATCACTGTTCCTATTACTGCCACAATACTGACGACTGACGGGAATGTTGGTCTAGTGGTAAGGGACCCTGACTGCTAAGCCGGGGGTCGTGGGTTCGATCCCCATCCAGAACAAACTTTGTGTGATGAGCATGATTGTTTGTTCTGTGTCTGGGTGTAATTTATCTATAATATGTATTTATAAATTATATAAGTATGTATATCAGTTGTCCGGTTACCATAGTACATGCTCTGCTTAGTTTGGGATCAGATGACTGTGTGTGAGTTGTCTCAGGATATTTATTTATTTTTTAATACACCGTTGTTGTGTTCTGGTTAAAAAGGTGTCAGAGTAATAACAGGCTTTTGAGGCATACCACTTTTGTCTCTGGTATGGGAACACATCTGCAAGGCCTCAGGTGACTTAACATTGTGCAGTCTTCAACTTATTTGCCAATAAACAGCAGAACAAAACCCATTAACAGTAAGAAATCACAGCAAACTCAATTAAGTACTCTAACAAATAACTAACACGGCATTCTATCACAAACAAAAACCATTTATGTTCGCCAAATAAATCAGAAGCTTCAACAAAATAATCAATTCGTGCAAATCCCCAAGTTAGTTAGCAATTCATCTGCTAACCTCCAATCGTAAGAAAAACGTTGCTAATAGAGACAAAATAAGTTGTAAGCACTTGGTAATTTATGGAAACCCTACAAGGAGGCCATAAATCTGGATACCGAATAGATCTGTACAAACAAAGGTGGAGAAAGTTCGGCAGGAGGTGAATTAATTACCTATCGCATGGTTACCCTTGTTATTCATGAAAGTGATAACTGAGTAACTTTCTTTTGTACGTGAATTGGGAGCTTTTTTTAGGCAACTCACACACGAGCGTTCAATTCCAAACCTTTGAGAACCTGAATTATTGTAACCAGACTGCTGATACGTATCAAATTTAAACAAATATAGCAAAAAAAAATATTTTATCTTCTATACTTAATATTATAAAGAGGTAAAATTTGTAAGTTTGTAGGTTTGTAAGTCTGTAAGTTTGTATGTAGGGGGTAATCTCTGGAACTACTGGTCCGATATGAAAAATCTTTCAGTGTTAGATAGCCCATTTATCGAGGAATGCTATAGGCTATTTATCATCACGCTACGACCCACGGGAGCGGAGCAGTAACGTAAAATGCGGGTGAAACCGCAGGGGACAGCTAGTATATATATAAAATCACTATAATTATTATTTTCACATAAAATGTACCTCAGTTCTCAAATATATATATTTTTTGTTTTAATTTTATAAGTATAAGCAGTCTATATAACACCTAGACAAAAAAAAACAATCCTCATCACACAAGGATTTATCCTGGATGGGTTCCAACGACCTAAGGCGTTGTAGTTAAGTTAACTAACCACTTGATAGACCAAAAGGCTAGGTTAAGCTTAAAGAGAAAAAAAGAATTTCTGCTATATCAAACTTAACTTTCGTATTTATTCAAATTATCCATTATATTTGTGTTCAAGAACTGTTTATGTACGCATTACAATGTGTTATTATGAAATTAATTGTTTTATTCCTGAAGGTTATAACTTATCTATCGCTTCCTGAATGATCAAACAGGATATGAGTAACTTAATTGATTAGATAGTTAATTAATTACTTTGTTTTATACTTTATTTAAACTGTTATATGCTAGGTATTTGTCTTCTAATCCTGGTTTTATTAAAGCTGAGTCAACAGAAAATGTGAGTTAAGTTTATACTAAAACTAGCTTTTGCCCGCGGCTTCGCTCGCGGTAAAAAGAGACAAAAAGTAGCCTATGATACTCTCCATCCTTTACACTATCTCCACTTAAAAAATCACGTCAATTCATCGCTCCGTTTTGCCGTAAAAGAAAGACAAACATACAGACAGACAGACACACTTTCCCATTTATAATATTAGTATGGATTACATAAAAATAAAAACGTTTTGGTGTAGGGTTCCATACCTAAATAATTTAGTATAAACGTTATAACGGAACCCTTACAAGGTCACTTTGTTGACGTTAATGTTGATTTTTTATCAAAAGTAAAAAAATGTTCATTTCATAAAAAATCACAATAATTATTATTTTCACATAAAATGTACCTCAGTTCTCAAATTAAACACTTACTAAAGATTAGCCTTTCACTTTTATTCACTCCGAAGATATTAAATCGAAGCAATACTGAGCTTGATTCCGATAATCGAATTTAAATCTTAATTCCAGCTCAATTATTTCGCCCGCTAAGGCTGCCTGTCTACCGGAGCGGAGCGAGGCACCGCAGCGGAGATCGAAGAAAAACCCACTAATAAAATCTCGGTAGCGGATATTATAAACAATTCTATTGGTGGATTTTTACACAGCTTACCACTCCACTGCTTCGCTCGGCTCCAGAAAACACAGACGCGAAGCGACGACGCAGCGATGCGAGGTGAGCAAGTCAAAAATCCACCAATAGAATTACGTAAAATTACCGCCCGAGAGTTTCTATTGGTGAATTTACCGTGGACAGGCAGCTCTAACCCGTGCAGACAGCAAAATACCCCGATCGCTAAACCATTATAACCAGACGAATTCCACAGTTTTAATAAATTCTAACCGAAACGATCCCAATGAGATATCAACTATTTTAGACAATGACTCGTAGGGTCGTTAAAAACTGAAAAGAATTGAAATCGAAGCACTATTGAATAAAAATGGCCGAGTAATTGTTACCAAACAAAGGAACGAAGCGTTCTAACGATTTGTAATTAAATAGAATTTGTTTTGTTTTCACATTGAAAGAAATTGGCGAGAAGTACTTTTGTAGCTTTAATATGTTATTTTTAATTTATCAAAACGGGTTATGGGACATCCCGCCCATGAAAGATCTCGCCCCCAGGCGAGATGTCCACTTTTTAAAATGTGAATGGGTATATTCGCCCGAAAAATAATGTCCTGTGTAAAATAAATAATACTGGGATGTCTCCTATTAAAAAGTAATGAGATATTTTGGCTAAATCGTGCATTTTTTTTACTATATATCAGATGAATCTGCAAACCATAAAGTCAAATGACCATATTTAAACAGGGCATTATTTTTCGGGCGAATATACCCATTCACATTTTGAAAATGGACATCTCGCCCGGGGGCGAGATCTTTCGTGGGCGGGATGTCCCATAACCCATCAAAACGATTTTAACACAGTGAAAAGTTTTTTGTTAACAATTATATTATTACGACTACCAAATCACCATAACTTAGTAACTTAGATAACACGATGCCTCTTGGTTAGACTAATTTTTGGATAGACATTCTGGCTTTCTATTGCACGCCTACCTACGATCTACGATTCGGAATGAAAACTGGGGCCAACGACTTTCATGCTTTTCAAGGCAAGGATTATGATTGAAACTATCTCAATATTATAGTCAAATACGAACAAAACCATAATAATAATACCATTCTATTACTGTCCCACTGTAGGGCAAAAGCCTCTCTGAACCAATACCATGTGCTTATTTTAAAAAAAAAACTTGTTCTATTATAAAGGAAGAAATATTTCATAAGTATATACAATAATAAAACAGTAAAAATGCTGAATATTAGGTACCTGTACAAAACGAAAAGATGAAGCAATCTACAAAGTCAAACACATTCCGTTTCCGCATAGCGGGCGGTTTTCATTCTAACAATTGTTCTGTTTGGTGTATAGTGTTATTTAGTCGGTAAAAAACAAAAATGAACGGAAAGCTTTTCATTCACCCATTGTTAAATACTGTATAAGTAGTTACAAAACAGATTGATGATTCCCTGACGATTCGATTCAATTACACCCGGGTTTTTGGTTCCATTCTTAGATATGTTACTAGGAAAATTTACAGAAGCAGGCCAAAGTAAAGCAGCCGGTGCTGAACCTCTCTCGTGCCTTGGAAAGCACGTAAAACCGCTGGTCCTAAGTATATGGTCATGACATTACTAGGACTTAACAGTTTACCTGTGTTTGCGTACACACTTGTCACATACACACATTTGTACCACAGTTACCATAAGTCAAGATTAAAAAGCATCTCCTGTAAACCATGAACATTGACCTAAATCTGCCCTGAAAAATACTAATACAAATCAGATAACAACACCTTAATCATTGAAATGATGTCGAGAAACCCCGTCACAGCGCTCATCGATTACCTAACAGTTATAAAGGAAAATTACGCAATTTTTCCCAAAACCCGCTTGTTATTACGTGAAAATCTGCGAAGGAAGCTCGCCCGTCTGATTTATTCCCACACTTTATCGTTTGCAAGCCGCTTTAGTTAGTGGAGTTTCAGATCATATTTTACTTTATTATTGTAATCCAAGTTGAGCGTACAATGTTTTTGTAAGTCCCTTTACTCGAATATTTGTGGTGTCGACAAATTGTTTGCCGCAATGTCGACCGTGTTTTAGAGCCATTCGGCTTGCGGTTTGGAATCTCTGTTAGTTAATCTGGATAGTAATTATAAGTTACTAGCTGTCCCCCGCGGTTTCACCCGCGTTATATCATATTTTTGGTTATTACTCCGCTCGAATTTTACTCGAAACCACGTTTTATGTCACGTCCCACGGAAACAGGATAAAAACAACAAAAGAAGATGATAAAAAGTATTCTATGTCCGTCCCCTGGTCCTACGCTACCTCCCCACCAATTTTCATCCAAATCGGTTTTAGCGTTCTTGAGTTATAAAATGTATAACTAACACGGCTTTCTTTTATATATATAGATTGTCAGTAGGTCTAGACCGAGCTCTAAGGAATATTTTAATTACTATGTTTGAGGATGGATGGATGTTTCACGCGAAACAAAATACTGAGCGGAGAGACGACCTTCAGTAAAGTTCAGTGGATATTTTTGAAGGCCATTTCTGTGCCTGTTCATTGTAGCATAACTTTAGGAAAACGAATTTGGAACGGTTATGTAAATATAAGCTGTGATTTATCATATTCCTAGCCTTATACCTAAAATACATTCTAGACGTGAATGAATAAAACAAAGCTACGGCGATAATATAATACCTATCTAAACACAATTAAAGCCTACAATACAAACGTTTTCGCCGGAATATGAATAGTTGAATGAAAGCATTGTGTTTCTATCTAGAAATACTACTATTCTGTAAACAGGTACATTTTACATCGAGCTTACCAGATATTTTGATATCCGTTTACAGAGTTTAAGAAAAGTTTAATTTATTTTAGACTCTATGCTTAAATAAATAAAGCTTTAAATTTCTAGCACCTCTTTCGTCCTTTGGTAATACTGAAAACATTAACTTTAATTACTCATACAAAATTTAAGAACAACCTAAAGTACGTGCTAAGTACCGTTTATTCATCTTGGCATAATAATGAAATATATTATTAACGTAACTCAAGGAGAGAAAGGAATCACGTTTAAAATTTTATATCATCACCATCATCATCATCTTTCTAGCCTATTCCCAACTATGTTACGGTCGGTTTCCAATCAAACAGAACCACCCGAATACCAGTGTTTTACATAAAGACTATCAGACCTCCTCAACCCAGCTACTGAGTAACATTATAGCCTTTGGTTGGACTGATTGTCGGACTTTCTGTATTCTAACCCGTAACTCCTGCTAAAGATCTACGAATGGCAACCGAAACCAACGACTTTGCATGAATTCGAGTCACGGGATGTCAGTGATGTCCTAGATAAATAAAAAAATACGTATGAATTGAAAAAGTCGTATTGGTACTTCTCATGGATGAAAAACACTACTTTACAGAACATAGCGTCTAAAACTTAATAAAGCCGACCAAAAATATACCACAATCATAAAGACGATTCCAAATAGACTTTTACGAATGTGGTAGAAAAAACCAAAATGGCTGCCAACACGAACCATAGACATGATAGATGATACTTAAACTGTTATTCTGGTGAAAGATTGCCCTGTCACCGCCGAATCTCGTTGTAATCCCTTACTGTGACGTTTATAACCTGCACGAAACGGTTATCAACTGAGCAACTTAATCTTTTTGTTCTATATACAGCTAATAAAATAAACTATGCCATGAATTCTGGTTTGGAAATGTGGGTTACGTTATTTTACACAATGTTACCGATGTGTGTTTATAGCGGTATTAGATTTAATAAAAAAAACCGGCCAAGTGCGAGTCGGACTCGCTCATGAAGGGTTCCGTTCCGATATACGGTTTATGACGTATTAAAAAAAAACTATTTACTAGGTCTCGTTCAAACCAATTATCGGTGGAAGTTTACATGGTAGTAATGTACATCATATATTTTTTTTTTTATTTATCATACTCTTATTTTGGAAGTTACAGGGGGGGACCAACATTTTACCACTTTGAAAGTGTCTCTCGCGCAAACTATTCAGTTTAGAGAAAAATGATATTAGAAACCTCAATATCATTTTTGAAGACCTATCCATAGGTATCCCACACATATGGTTATGATGAAAAAAAAAATTTGATTTTAAGTTCAATGTATGGGGACCCCCAAATTTTTTTATTTATTTTATATTTTTGTATCAGAATCTTAATGCGGTTCACAGAATACATCCACTCAGCAAGTTTCAACAGTATAGCTCTTATAGTTTCGGAAAAAAATGGCTGTGACATACGGACGGACAGACAGACAGACGGACAGACAGATAGACAGACATGACAGTGTTGGTGGTTTTAATACTGCCTTAGTAAAGAAAAATGTTATATGTATGGGTCCGACTATATTCAATAAGATACCAGATGGAATAAAAAATGAGGCCATTCCACTTTTTAAAAAGAAATTAACCGCCCTATTAGTTAATAAGTGCTATTACTGTATTAGTGAACTTTTGAACGACATACACTTAAATTAATTCTGACACTTTCATATCCTTAACCTACTTTGTTATTTTGGTATCATTATATTGACATCTGTATTTTAAATTAAATTATATTTTGACATCTATATTTTAAATTACATTATACATTGACATCTGTATTTTTAAATTACAACTATGTATTTTCAATTTCTAATATCAGTATTACAGTTGACATTTTTTATTCTTTTCAAATTAGTTTCACTAGTATTTGGTATAGATAATGCATCTCACGAGTCGCCCTATCCACTGACAGAAAATGTTTGCATGCCTAATTTAAGGTAGATTGTATAAGGATCATTCACTTAAAAACCACCTGTAACATGTACCTACTTTCTGTGCAAATAAAGAATTGTATTGTATTGTATTGTATTGTATGACGAATCTATAAGGGTTCCGTTTTTGCCATTTGGCTACGGAACCCTAAAAATACTGATAGAAGATGATATAATTCTATATCTCTTGCCATTTAAAAAATCGCTTTTATAGGTCCAGCATTGTCCTGCACCAAAAGGAAAAAAAATCTGCTGATTTCCTTTCATCTTTAGTAGCGGGTGATTCAACTATCATCAAAGTTAGGTACTAACATGCCCTTCTCATCATTATGATATGTTTAATATTGATAATATAATTATACACGTATTGCCTTCTGACATTCCTGAGTTAAATTGAATTATTAATTCTACATTGACACTGAGAGAGAATGTAGATAGAATTAACGTGAGATATTGTTTTTTCCCCACATTTTTATTCAACGCGGTTTTGGTAAAAGAGAAAAATATGTTGTCGTCTGTTTGTGAGGTCGTGCACGTACCAGGATACCAGGAAACAAATAAGGGTGATGGATACTGTTTTACTAGGTAGTACGTTACATAAATTATTTACCTCTTACTGTGTAAATGTTGTTAGTCCAGTTAGAGATTACCTTGGCTTTTAATCATGCATACTTAACTGCTTACTTAACTTCGTTTTTCGCCGTCTGCTCCTAGATGCTTAGATTGTGAACTCAGAGAAACCGATTTTAAAGCGATTTTTTGAATAGATAGATAGATAGGGACATTCTAGAGGTAGTTTTCAAAAAGCTCAATTATTACAATCACCTCAAATCATTTGACATATTTTTTATAAGTTTTCAAATACGCTTCCCAAATAGACTTATTCAGGCAATAATTATGGGCTTTTAACCTTACTCAATTGACTTACGATTTATTGATTTCAAAGCATCAAAAATCCAATTTAACAGCGATTTGGAAATTCCAATTACTTTTTAATCGTTGTAAAATTGGATTTTTGATGTTCGCAGCTAAAATAAGTATTATTTGGAAATGATGTCTTAGAACACCCAATTCTCTATTAGTAAAACCAATTTAGTCCCTAAATGAAATATGTAGAACTAACTATAAATAGGTGAGATTTATGCCGATGTGTTAGTAATGTACCGCGGTCGTCAATCAATCGCCTTGATCGAATTCTGACGCTGACAAACAACTGAATTGGACTATAAACTATAATTGATTGGGGTTTAATTTTAAGTTGATGCTTTTGTTTCGCCATGAGGATCGAAGTGGGGTCGGCGACAAATGTCATTAGCATTTTTGAAATCTTAAAGACCAAGATCAAGTCGTGATGGCCTAGTGGTTAAGGCGCCTGCCTCTCATGCAAGAAGTTGCGGGTTCGAATCCGGGCAAGTACCAATGTGACTTTTTCAATTCATATGTACTTTCTAAAGTTTATCTTAGATATCACAGACATCGGTGAAGGAAAACATCGTGAGGAAACCTGGACTTGTAGTTAATATAAGTCCGAAATCACCAACCCGCCTTGAGCAAGCGTGGTGATCAATGCTCGTGCCTTCTCTGTATGAGAAGAGGCCTTTGCCCAGCAGTGGGACAGTTAAAGGCTGGTATTATTATTAAAGACCAAGAAGATTATATCACAATATTTATTCTTAATTGCTCTAGATTTCTTTTGTTGAAATATTTTAAATCATACAAAAGTTCAGCAATAAAATCCTGCAAGGTTATTACTCAAAAATAATAATGTTAAACCACTTTTAGCCATTACAGAACAACATTTAGTTTACTTGGCTCGAACGTATTTGCTTGGCTATTACAGTTACAGTACGTAACACCTACCATTGGTGAACCATTATTGTGACAACAAAGGTACCTCCACGGTTACCTCTAAGGTTAAGTACCTCTGCCCACCCTCATAGAACAATGTATCTATTAATAGAGCTCTAGGAGAGGGTAGAGATGATACCAAACTACTTAAGTACCAACCTATTTGCCTGAACTGTCAAAATAGTTTATTGTTTCCGAGTCCCAACAGTTACCGACTTATTTAAACTTCGAATGTTGCTCAAGTAGGTCAATCAGAAAACTTTTTAAAAGTTCTTACCGAACTGCCAGAAACTGTCTCTTTGCTTGTAAATGCTTTGCGACGCTTCGGTGAGTTTCTAACATCCCTCCTTAATAAAAGATTTAAGTTTCTATTAAATATTACCTAGCAACAACTTTGTCTCAAATGAACAATTATTTTATTTTACTAGCAATGCTTAATAAGTAATTTTAATTAAAGTGCTTGTTTTTGACAGGGGCGGCGACTGTCTTGAGCTCGGAAATTATCCCACGGGAATATAATACTAAGATGTCTTATGTTCTTTTAAGTGTTCTATATTCTAATCTAAGTCATTGTCTCCATATGCCAAATTATTCCAAATTCACGCAGCCGTTGTTGAATAAACATTAAATTTTAAGTATTTATTTTAAGCACTCATTCCTAAAAGGAAGAAGTCTATCTTCAGAGGTTTCATTTACCCTTTCAATAAACGTTTCAAACTGGAATTAACCGAGATAGGCACTTAGATAAATAATCATAATTTCACAAACTTCGAAGATTTCAATAGACATCTGTTACTTAATAACAGAAAACCTTTTATCGTTACGCCTACAGAAGTCTTTAACTGAAATGTTCGGAGCTTGAATAAAACGGCTCGCAAACTTAGACATTATTAAGCTAAAATTGAACCCTTTGCCTTTGTCACTGACTTGAATTTACTGTCAACACCGAGGATGTTAGCAACTTCATGAAGTGTAGGCGTTATAGAAGAAAACAGTTATGCAAAATTCAAGAGCCGAACACATAATTTGAGAAGTTAAAGCTGAGTTTGTAACTTATAAAAATGGTTTTATTGAAATGTAAATGTTATTTTATCAAATGTGTTCGGTTTTTTTTTATTATTTTGACAAACTTCTTTGAGATAAATTGTGGTTGGCACACTGGGACTTTTTAACGCTGTATATTGTTATTAAACTCTGAATATGTAATAAAGGACCGAATCTACAATAAGTAGATTTTTTAAAACCTTACCTGACATGAGTGACATTTTTTCTCCGGCATTTGTTCTCAAAAACAAAAAAATACATTTATTAAAACTACAGGATGAATTTTGATACGGTTTTTTAATAAACAAAGTTTAATAGTTTAGTTTAATAGAAAGATTAAAGAGGAAGATTGTATGTATAAAACATGTTTAATATAGTAGAGGAAAGTCGAAATTTTCAATGATTTGTAGCCCCCGTGCGAAGCTGGGGCGGGTCGCTAGTGATAGAATTAGGGCGGAAATGTAAAGACCGATAAGATTCCAATAAATATAATTTAGCCAGAGCACATGCATACATTGCAGAAAGTAAAATCAAAAGGAATGTGTCAACTTCAAATAACGTTGACTGACAGACAGACCATCATGACAAAGAGTTTATATTTCCAATACTACCCCTTAAACCAAAGTCATGATGCTAAATAGAAGTAGTTACTTAACAGAACAATTTATTAACCTAATGATGTCTACAAAACTTTAACACAATATCACAAAGAATTAGAAAAAATAAACGTATAACCAAAACCTTACAAAATATGCAAACACAATCCTTTTACAAATTGATCATGTTTCTCTTTAGTCAAAGGTTTTGTCAACAGATCTGCAATCATTAAATCTGTTGGTAAATACTTAACATTAACAAAGTTTTTCTTTATATTTTCTCTAATAAAGTGATGCCTGACATCAATATGCTTAGTTCTGTTATGATACATACAATTCGTAGTTAATTTTTGAGCAGACTGATTATCATTAAACATTGTTACTTGACAATGAATATTTAACAATTCATTCAAAAAACTTCTTACAAAAAGAGCTTCTTTACAAGCATCAGAAAGCGCCATGTATTCAGCCTCTGTGCTGGAGAGAGCAACAGTTTTTTGCTTACGACTCTCCCAAGTAATCAATGAATTACCAAACTTAAAAATAAAACCGGTGAAAGACTTACGATCAAGTTCGTTTCCACCCCAGTCAGCATCTACATGAGCAGTTACATCCACTCCGCTCTTCTGGAAAACTAATCCATAGTTAACAGTACCTTTTAGATAGCGAAGAACCCGTTTCAAAGCTTTCCAATGTACTTCTGTATGACACTCGTTAAATTGACTGAGCACACTCACAGCATGAGCAATATCTGGTCGGGTACACACTGCTATGTACATGAGACAACCAAGTAAATTCCTGTAAAGAGAATTATCACTTTTAGTATCACCTTTTGGTAACTTGATTCCTTTTTCCAATGGAGTTTTTGCAGGTTTGCAATCTGCCATGTTAAATTTCTCCAATACCCTTTTTATATATCCTGTTTGATCGAGTGTAACTTTGTTCTGAGTTTTATTCACTCTCATCCCGAGGATTTGGTGTGCAGACCCAAAATCCTTCATTTCAAACGTGTTCATAAGTTCACGTTTAACCTTTTCTTTCAAAGCTGAATTACTTGAAAACAATAAAATGTCATCGACATATAGAGCAATTATTATTAAATCACTCTTAGTTTTCATGTAAAAAACACATGGTTCCGAAGTCATCCTTTTGAAGTGCATTTTCTGTAATAATACTTCGTTTATTCTCTCGTACCACATTTTAGAAGCTTGCTTTAGACCATAAATAGCTTTATTTAATTTGTACACAAAATGTTTTTTATCTTTTACTATGAAACCTTCTGGTTGTTCCATATAAACATTTTCATTCAAGTTGCCATTCAAAAAGGCAGTCTTGACGTCAAGATGATCGATGTCCAAATTAAATTCAGCAGCTATAGCAAGGAGTGTTCTAATAGTTGAGTGTCTTACCACCGGAGAGAATGTTTCATCATAATCGACTCCATACTTTTGTGAGTAACCTTTTGCTACCAGCCGCGCTTTGTACTTCAAAAGTTCTCCATTGAGACCTCTCTTCTTTTTAAAAATCCATTTGCACTTTATTGGTTTCTGACTCTTTGGCCTCTCTACTAAAGTCCAACATTTGTTGTCTATAAAAGATTTATACTCATCTTTCATAGCTTCTGTCCACTGAGCTGCATCCGTACCAGCCATAGCTTCTTGCACCGTTCCTGGTTCGTCATCGCCGTTGCATAGTTTATTAACCAACAGAGATACAGCCTCGTCGAGATCTTCATATACAGATGAATCCGATGTCATCTCATCCAATGTTGAGCTACCTGGAACGTATGTGGGATCCGCAGAGAAATTTGATTCTAAAGTGGTGTCAATCTCACTATCTGAATCATGCACTGTAATTGTGCTCGACCGCGTTTTTCTTTGGTCATCAGAAAATTCTGGTGTTACAGTGGATGGTTCAGACTGACTCGGCTCAGCTTGTTGTGAGTACTGGCCATCATGAACAACATTCACAGGTTTCCTCGAAGTATCGTTTTGAGGAAAATCGATCAACACATAGTCAAAATTATCATCATGCGACCTATTATTGAGAAACTTATTCTCCAAGAAAAACACATCTCTTGCCTTGACACACTTAAACGATTTTTCAGGATCCAACAGACGATAACCTTTTGTACTTTCACAGTACCCAACAAAAATATGCTGCTTGGACTTCGAATCCAATTTGTTTCTATTCGGTGTAACAGCATAGGCAATGCAGCCAAAAGTACGTAAATGACTAACATCTACCTTTTTGTTCGTCCATTTTTCCTCAGGTACTAGTCCAATAAGTGCCTTAGTTGGTGTCCGATTTTTTAGATACACAGCAGTATTTACCGCCTCTGCCCAGAATTTTTTGTCCAGGCCAGCATCCCTTAACATGCACCTAGCTTTCTCGACAATAGTTCGGTTCGCTCTTTCCGCCACACCGTTTTGTTGCGGAGAATACGGGACCGTTGTGTGATGTTTGATTCCGTTCTCTTTCAGGTAAGCCTGTAATTTCGAGTTAACAAATTCACCACCATTGTCACTACGTAGAATTTTAATTTTGTGGTTAGTTTCATTTTCCACTAAAACTTTAAAATTCTTAAAATGCTCAAAAACCTCGTTTTTGTTACGCAAAAAATAAACAAATGTCTTCCTACTCAAATCGTCGATAAATAACAAAAAATATCTAGCGCCACCAATAGACTGTACTGGCATTGGTCCACACAAGTCTGTATGTACCAATCCTAGTAACTGTGTCGCTCGTGTATATGACCTCTTAGGAAAGGGAGCACGAGTTTGTTTCCCTTCAATACACGCAACACAAGGATTAAAAATATTTGAATTATATTTAATACCTGTGACCATACCTTTATTCATCAGTGCCATACTCCTGGAGTTTAAGTGACCAAGTCGACGATGCCACAACTCCTGCAACTCCTCTTTCACTGTACCTTTAACTGAGCTTGACGAAGAAATCATCACAGTCTCTTCACTAGACTGCTTTTCTTTGGTAACTGTACTGGAAGAAGCAAAAATAGTATTGCCGCTCCCCCCACACAAAGGCTGATTAATGGCATCAAGTTGATATATACCATTCCTAAGAGTGGCAGTTGCCAAAACGTTGTCCTCATTAGATACAATACATTTCTGTTTATAAAAAGTTACTTTATAACCTTTCTTCACTAAACAACTAACAGAAAGCAAATTTGCCGAAAGATTTGGCACATAATAAACATCTTTAATTTTTCTTACACAGTCCTGCAGTTCCACATATACATTACCTATTCCAGCTATTGACAATTTATCACCGTTAGCAACATTCACTTGTGACGAACTTACTACATTAAAATCACGAAATAGTTCCCGATTGTTGCACATGTGATTTGACGCGCCGCTATCCACGTACCATACGCCACTCTGGAAACTGACGGAGAGTGCCGTTAGACGAGCCTCTGATTTAGATTGTTTATCCTTATCAGACTTCTTGTCCGGCTTCTTATTATTCCTCCAGCAGTCCTTGCTCAAATGTCCAGTCTTCTTGCATTTATAGCACTTCGGTGCTTTTCTGGTTGCAAACGCCATGGTATCATCTGAATTATTCCTGCGGTCGTATTCTTGCAATAACTTGCCTTTGACAATGTCACTTGACAACTTTAAATTCGAATTCTCCAGTGCCATAATAAGCGGATCATAATTACTTGGTAACCCGCTGAGCATAATGACAGCCAAGAATTCATCATCCAGAGATGAATTGATATCCAGCAGTTGTTGTGACAGTTCCTGCAGCTTGCCAAGGTAACTTTCCATGCTATCATGCTCTGTCAGTTTGGTGCTAAACAGCGCTCTTAACAAACTTAATCTTCGGCATAGCCCTTTGTCCTCATAGGCTCTGCTCAAATTGTTCCACGCTTCACGTGCATCCTTCGCGTTCCTGACATGAGGGAATGCACTCGAATGTACCGACAGACATATCCGTGCAAGTGCCTTCTGCGTTTTTTTCATTTCTGCATCGCTCAATGTTACTTTTTGCTCACCATCGATAGTATCCCACAGGTCTTCATGAATTAATATCATCTTCATGCAAAATTTCCATGTAGAATAGTTTTCTATACCTTTGAGCTTTTCGATGCTCTGCATTGAAAAATTTTCGGCCATCTTTTTTACGCGTAGAATTTATAATTTATTTAAATTCTTCTTTCGCAAAAAATATTACCATTCCCGCACAGCGTTAGGCGTTCTGGGCCCATAACCTGATAGAATTAGGGCGGAAATGTAAAGACCGATAAGATTCCAATAAATATAATTTAGCCAGAGCACATGCATACATTGCAGAAAGTAAAATCAAAAGGAATGTGTCAACTTCAAATAACGTTGACTGACAGACAGACCATCATGACAAAGAGTTTATATTTCCAATAGCTAGTAATTAGTATACGACCATTTCTCGAGAATATTGCTATTTTGACCGGCAATGTCAATGTCTAACAAAGCACTAACTGTACTAACTAATTCTTGGATTCCTAGACACTGTGTGCAGACTACACTTAACATTGGTATAGAATTATGTATGTACATAGAATTCAATTATTATATTCTATCCAAATTAAATCTGTATTTATTGCGAGAATGTTTATTTTTGTTGAGTTAAATGCCAATTTAAATTCTGCGAATTCTCTGACGTGAGACATCTATACTATAATAAATGTTCGTTCGCTTCTGCACGGTTCAAATGAACTTGATCGGTTGGTTTTGAAATAATTAATTGAAAAACAGGGTTTCTGTAGTAAACGGACTTTCTGACTCATAACATTATAGTAACGGTTTAGGTTTTTCTGACTTCGGTTACCAACATTTAAACTCACTTACACAAACGATCAGAAAAGAAAAATCTACGTATAGAACATACAAATATTTGTCCCGTACGGGAATCGAAAACGCGTCACTGCCAACATACGAGTAGCTATCGCTAAACTTGCTTATCGATTACTAAATGCTAATCGGCGGGCCAGGCACACGCTTGCTAAGATCTCATCCAGGCCAGATTATTAACCGTCTTCAATAAAGGAGGAGCTTCATAATTCGTCTGTATGTATGTTCACCGATATTTCGGCCAATTATGAACGGATTTTACTGGTTCTTTTTTTGTTAGATAAGTTTTGTTTCAGAGGTGGTCCCATATTACACGGCGACCGGATCAGTGCTTCCTGAAAATTTTAACAAAAACAATAAAAACGAAATATACATTGCCGATTTGTGTTACTTCAAGTTTCTATTTTCGTTTTATAAGATTGAAAGTAGTTTTATTTTGAAAATAAATTAATTTGAAAGTTACTATAATAAAATATACAGTCAGACATTGGGACTCGGCATTAAATATTAATAAAAATAAAAAGCTTTTACCAAAAAAAAATAACCGCCTTCTTCTTCCTTTTTTGAAGGCTTAAGGTCAAACCAGTAGCTAGTTGAGATAGTTAGAGAAATAGGGAAACTTGTGAACTTTGATGCAAACGTATCCGTAAACAGGAAACGTTATCGGCGATTTGTGGACGATAGTCCTCCTTGGTGCTCTCTACGTATAGTCGAAATTGAATTAAAAAGAAAATACCTATCTATTTTAGACCAGGCACACATTGACGAATGCAAAGTCTACATACCGTCACCTTATACGTGACTATAAGTATATATTTCTTTGTCCGTCTTTTAGTATAAGTCATATCTTAAAGACGGACAAAGAAATGTACAAAAAAAAACTGTTTTATATAAATCAATACGTACAGCAAGTTAGCCAGTACGTTTTTGTAGACATCGTCAAAATCTCATAATCGTGACTGCTTTCACGGAAGATGCGCAACGAATTAAAATTCTACCTCATTGTGAAATACGTTCCTTGTTAAACAGGCGAATAGGCGAAATCATGTGTGCCGGACAAATGACAAAGACTCGGAAGACGTTCGTCCCATATAGGCGAGTCGGTGCGGAAAATCTAGCGACCCAAACGTAACTAATGTTGCCAGGCGTCTCACCTTTGGAAGGATGTCTCAATTTTCAGGTTTTCTAGGAATTGTTCTTAGAGCATGAGCTACATTTTGCCAATTTGGCTTTAAAAGCGGTAAGAGAAAGTAGCTCAATGAAAAATACTTTTCAGCTGAATTTGGTTAGACTGCAGACCGATCCTAACATACGCGTGATAAGGAAAAATGGTACGGAAATGTTCTGTGTAGAATGATAATTATTATGGTTTTTGAAGATAGATAATTACTAATTATTTATATCAGTATTCAGTTTATTTATAGAGAAAACTTCCTTGTTGCTTGAAAATAAATTAACCCTCACATCTATTACTACCTAAGCTTATTCTAATAATACATATCTAATAACATATAAGGTATTAATAGCTGAATTCTAAGCATTCTGTACAATGAATATTTTAACACCCTTGTAACATATATGTTGAAATTATGGGTACCTACAGACTAAGGTCTTTGTTAGTTAGTCTAGGACCTTTAAAGCGAACAATATGAATAGAACAATTGCTTACTGGCAAAATTTACAAACAGAAATAGTATATTTTAATTGCTTTTGTCTATAGTTTTGTCCGAGAGAATAATATGAGGACACTAATGGGGGTCTTGGATTTAAAATTTCCTACTCCAAAGTTCAATATAAACAACAAAATTGATTTTTGATTGACGATATTTTTCAAGTCCTTATAAAAACTTTATTTCTTGTTAAGCGATTATGTAAATCTTCGATAAATAAATAAAATAAATAAATAAATATCTCGGGACAAGTCACACACGGTCAACTGATCCCAAGCTAAGCAGAGCTTGTGTTATGGTAACCAGATAACTGATATACATACTTAAATATTTTATAAATACATACATATTATACATAAATTACACCCAGACACAGAACAAACAATCATGCTCATCACACAAAGTTTGTCCTGGGTGGGAATCGAACCCACGACCTCCGGCTTAGCAGTCAGGGTCACTAACCACTAGACCAACAGGCCCGTCAAAACCCGCCCGTAAATGATAATCTGCCCTATTTATAATATTAATATGGATTCTGTCTTCTCGTTAGCATAAAAGTACTTGTATTATGTTTACGTAAGTATTAAAACAATGTAGAACTACAGTCACGGTATTATTGTCTTATTACTAAGTACCTTTGTAATACGTCCTCACACTTAAAGCTAGTTTAGGCGTGTTTGAATGACGCAAGTTGACAGTATGACAAGAAACTCGCGGAAGAGAAATATTATATGCGGTTTTTGATGGCACCAGTACTACTCGTGCGAGATAACATGGCACCTGGCTCGAAAACAAACGTTTCCCCGCGACCCCGCGCGGCGCCCCGCTCTCGTCTTAGCAGTAGCGTTAGCATCACTGTATACATACGGCACAAGTTTAACTAAAATGGCAAATGTGCAGAAACAGATTTTCAGGCGTGCACGTAATTTCTTTTTTACAACATTGTTTCTAAGTATTTTGTTAAAAACAAAAATGAAAACGTAACGTAACGTAAACCTAGTATTTTGTACAAATTATCCATAAAATATATTTTGAAGCCGCAGTTCTTTACTTTTAATTAATTTGTTAGTATTTTTATGAGTCTCCTGTTTTTTATTATTTTTTAATTGGTGTTAGCGTAATCTGTCATCTGTCATAGTGTTAGCACAAAATCGAACAACTCCTTTTTTGCACTTATTACTTTAAATGTCATTCGTTCGAGCCAGGTGCCATGTTAGCTCGCACGGATAGTATACTATAAAGAAAACTAATAAAACCTTCCGATATTTTTTTACTGGCAGATGTTGTAGATATTTTTTTATAAAATTTTTACCTCAATGTAAGAGGCTGTGGCTTAGAATTCCGGCAACTATCAAAGTGACTTTTAAAATTTCTAAGTACTTTCGTTTAAATCACAGACATTACCATTTATATTATTACTAGCTTCTGCCCGCGGCTTCGCTCGCGTTAGAAAGAGACAAAAAGCCTATGTTACTCTCCATCCCTTCAACTATCTCCACTTAAAAAATCACGTCAATCCGTCGCTCCGTTTTACCGTGAAAGAAAGACAAACAGACTTTTACTTTTTAGATTACTTTGGCCAAATTCTCGTGTTTGTATTGATTATTTATTATTACTATTGTTTACTTTAGGTATATCAATAGGTATTGTAAGCATACCATCACAGCTGATATTTTATTCGCAGGCTTTGTTCCCATAATAAAAAATGGTTTGTTATCATGAGCACAATCACGTGTTTACGTATCGTACACTAATTGCCAGTCATCCTATATAGGTATATTGGCTTCTCCGCAACCGTCTCCAATCCTGTCCGTGTGGAAAATAAGTATACCAAAATTACAGCGCTAAGGCTGTTAAGCCTAAAGGTTAACCTTTTCTCAACTTCATTAGGATCGGCATCCAAACTAACTGGATTCAGCTGAACACCAGTGTTTTACTTGAAGCGACTGCCTATCAAACATCCCACTATTACCCACGGGAAAAGTAAATAAAGACTTATAGAATATTACAAGCGGAAACGAAGCTGCAGGGTAGTATAATAGACGATGACCGAATAATATTACAGACATTCCAACACTAGTAACATAATCATAATTATCATCAATATTACCACTATTAATTCGTCAGAAATACACCAAAACAGTAATACCTTAATACTTATTTACGTTACGATAGGGGCTATAATAACAAGCGTGTTCATAATATCCTTAATAACAAAGGGCAACGGGCAATTACGGCGGGTGATGAAAATTAACACGTAGCTCGACAACTCAATTTGTTTGTGTAAACAAACGTGATTACTACACATTCACAAGTCTTCATGAAGACGGGTTTGTTTGTAAACAGACTTGTAAACTATAGGTACGATTATTTTTTATTGGTAATTATTGCTAGTCATTGTCATTTGTTGTATTGGTCGCACACCTCTAAATGTAAATAAATATTTGCCGTGTTCACTTTCGTATGTGATTACTCGTACTGCGCCAGCGGCTCTCGCGTTGTAAAAAGTGTATCTGTTAAATCAGTAAAAATGTGAACCGTCAGTGCGCTGTCAACTCACATATTCTTGCTCTCACTTCACCTATATTCACGTAATGAAATATTTTACAGAATAGCAGAGTAGGATTCCTGAGAGATACTTTAAGTATCTGACATATTAATCATCATTAAATGAACAGAGTGTATGTAGTGTGTTCATGTTAACACAATTACGCTTTACAAGCTTCTGCTTGCGGCCTAGTGCGCGAGAAAGCCAATATACAGTAACTTGAGATACGTCTATGACATGAGCTTAGATTTTTTTGTTATTTGTGCGAAATACTCATTTTTTAAATTAAAATAAAGTAATATCATCCATTTCGTAGTACTCATCGTCGTCATCTGCAAGTAAAAGCCCTGCAAAAATTGGTTCAATCGCTTCGATTTTATTAGTGCTGTATGTTAATTCTTAATATACTAATGATACCATATTATTGTTGGTACTGTCCTACTGAAGGGCAAATACTATTCTTATAAAGAAAAGGCTCGAGCAATCAAGCATTGACCAACATGTATGTTCGAAAGGGATTGGCGATTTCAGCGATATTCTTAATATTCATTGCATTTAGTTTATTAAAGTTCTTTTACCATTACAAATAGTCACATCAGTTTTATTTATTTCTCCTGAGCACAAATACTAAGCCAGCCCATATTTTTATAATCAGCTCATAAATTCTGAAACCATTCCTTTGGGGGATTATATTGAACGCAGTTTGTGAGTTCGTGTCTATAGTGAATACAATATTATTTTGCGTTACAAAAAGATACTAAAAACTAAACCTACATTATGCTTACTCGTTTCGAGCATAGAAAGAAATCAAAACATTAATTTCTGTAAGCTTTTTTTTTAAAGTCAAGATGCAGTTGTAGGTTTAAGACCAGGCAAGTACCAATAAAACTTTTTTGACATAATTCCTAAGTTTGTTTAGGACGTCACTGACATCTCGACGTGTCTTGAAAAGCAAGTAAACCACGTTGTTCCTGTGTTCATTCAATATTCTTGACATAGATAATGACAAGCGTCATTATCTATGTCTAAACAAGTAATATCATGTTACCCAGTAACGGTTTGCCACAACATTTTTGTATTTTTATAGCAATTCACCTGATCCAACCAATAAGTATTCTTTAAAATATTCTTGCAATATTCCTGTCACTAACGCACAATTGCTAAACGACAATGCCAAGAAAGAGACGCAGAATAGCTAAGCCAATAGGCAATATACTAAGTAATGTATATTTATCTCGGTCATAGAGTCTAACCCCAGGGTATATACACAGATACCTAAGTAAGATCTTTAGAATGGACTAAAAACGACGTCTAGACTGAACCAAAATGACAAGTTATTCAAGTATGTTTCATAATAATGTAATACCCAGGTGTATCGTAGTTCTTTGCACCTTTGTCTTTCTACTGTGTCTCGAATCACGTGTGTTCGAAGGTTTAAACACATAGTTATGCTCATGATAACAAACAGTCTGTCCAATAAAACCTTTTTACAATTAAACTCAACCTCAACTATACCATGGTCTCAAGAACAGCGACATGCAGGAAAGTCCGTTGTATTACGTTTTTTGATGTAATTATCACTTCGTAGATTTACTCGAGTACTCTCTTGCGAAATCGCTAGCCCAAAATACAATTATCAGTGAAATCATCGTAGACACATTGTAACGCCTTCACGTAAGTTCATAGCAATGTCATTTATTTGAAGTTTTTTGCACCTTTGTCGCAGGAGCTACAATATTTTATTTTCAGGATTGAGCTTTTATCTAAATTGCCTGAAGCTTTTTCAATTCAAATTACTAATATTCAGCTATTCAGCTTTATGTACTGCTAGGTGCCATGTTAATACATGCATCTTTGTTGCTGGGTTAGTGATCCATACTTCCATTTAGCCATCTCCTTTCCAAAATAATATTTCTGGTTCAGTAGTTTCGCCTTGAACGTAAAATAAAGACAGACAGTAACATTCACATTTTCATAATATTAGTATGCATGACTGATGTTTAAAGCGGCCAATGAAATAAATAAACATCTCATGGGTATTCATTATTTTATTTCGAATATAATTTACATCGTTTTCAATTCATATTACATTGGTTCTTCCGTGTGCATGCCTCCGGAAAGCCAAAATTGAAACGAAATTGTTGATAAATTTTACGAAGAGACTTAATAAGCTTAACGTCGGAAGCTGAAAACAAATAAAAAACATGAAACCTACTTAAATATCTTATTGTAAGTAATTGAGCTATGAGACAATTTTGATACCCCCGTTATATTTTAATACTTTATACCTTTATAAATTCGTGGATAGCTTTTGACGATTAGTCAATTAGGCAGATTCCCATACAGTAGTACGTTCAGTGCCTATTCTCCTTTTAAAAAAACTGTTAAATAGGTGCCTAATATTTTTACTTTTTCTTGTGCAAAAAGAACATTTATGTTATCATTCTTCTAGAATTAATCCAGAAATTAATAATTTAATTATTACAACAAGAAACAGACAATAATCCTACGTTATCCAAACACAATCACTTTTCAATGTTAATATTATTATGTGGTGTTTTAAGGGCACAGGGCGTTGACCCCGATGTATGGGCGTAGAAAATCCCAGAGCTAGGCGCCAATGTGTCGATCTCAGCGGGTGTTTAGATAGACTGGACGTGACTGTACATGGGGTTACGTTACACCATGTACATGTGAGTGGAAAAGCGAATACGTGATTTAAATGGGGTTGTGTTGGGGAGTGTAGTCTATAATAAATATTATAAAACTAAAGAGTTTTTTTTGGTTGGTTGGTTGAACGCGACAATCTCAAGAAGAAAAGGAAGAAGAAAGTCCGATTTAAAAATTAATTTTATGTTAGAGAGCCAATGTAGAGGAAAGCTCCAGGTGATTGATTGATGATTGTAGGTCATTTTACTTATAAATACTATTTTTGATAGTGCCTTAAGGTAAAAAAACATTTCATTATAGAACAAGGATAAACACAAATTCTCCAAAAAATGGAGATTAAAAAAGGAGACAGAACATAAGTAGGCCGATAGGCACAACGCTACGGTTACAACTAGGAGAAGCTCAGATTGCCTAGCAAAACGGAACATTAAGTATAATTACACGGTCTAAAATGTAAGCAGTTACTTTTAATGGTCCTACTTATGTTATCATATTATTCACACGCGTTTTGTTAGGTTTTTAGTAACTGCCCCGCACCCGTGGTGACCCACGGTGACACCGTAACGGTATGATAGTGTTATTGACGTGTAAACTATATTTCTACAAATTTCTAAGAAAATCCGTTTGGAAGTTTTTGTATTAAAAAGTAACATATTAGATAGTAAGCCATCCATATCCATCTATCTGATAAAATTATCACATCCTACTAAAATATTATAAGTGTAAAAGTGACCCACGAAAATAGGGCAGCAATGATATACCTAACATATCGCGGGGCAATAATAAGTATATGAGAAAAACGTTGAAAATATCTCTAAATGCATCCCTCAAACAATCCATGAATAGTCTCTAATTTGTATCACAACCCACAGGCTTTATATAAACATTACTCGGAAAGGTTATTTAGTCACCCAAGTTTTCAATAATCACTAGCAATACCCTAGAGTGTAAAATAAACGCCCACTTCTCCATAATAAAAATGTTAAATACTTGAACAGTGACCCTTAACTAATTAACTGCCAGATGCAATGACAAGCTGACTACTCCATTGGTTTAAAGGTTGCTAGAGCGACTCACGAGCGTGGGCGCCTGAGTTCGATTTCCGGATAGAGCAGTGTTATTGAATTTTGCGTTTCATCGGAGATTAGAAATGATTAGTTATACGCTAGGAAAGCCTGACTATCATATTTGATTCTTAGATAAGAGCCTGTGGATTGTTGTGGTAATCAGAAACCTAAAAGCTGACATACAGTCTAAGTTTTTGGGTAAATTTCTGGCTCTACCAAGTTTTTGAAGTGTTTTGGAGGCGACTCTCCAAGTAAAGCATTCAGTTCTAATAAAAGCCGACCCTAAAAAAGTTGAAAAATGTAAGAGAGATGTTGATGCAATAAGACGTATGGTAATTTACTGCACTGTATGGACCTACTTCTTCTTGGTGAACTATAGGACACACTTGCGGCTAAATCAATACCAGATGCATTAACTAATTGATACTACAGCTACAGAGGAAAATAGCACTTTTAAGTGTTAAAACGCACTGTGGTTTTATTTGATCATATCAATTTTAATAATTTGCTTATTGGTAATAACCAATAAGCAAATTATTAAAATTGATGAAAGATGAAATTCATATTTCATTTCAGAGATGAAATATGAATTTCACTGACAAATTATTTGATGAATTTATTTAAATAATAGTCGCTTCAGGTTTGAGTAAATCTATATAGATATAAATAAAATGGGTTTTTTTTTTTTTTTTTTTTTCTTACTCCTCCGCTGTTCTTTTCTGATTAATTTCGTTGCGGAATCCAAGACAGTTGTATCGTTTCTCCGGGACTCGTCGAGCTTCATTGCTCGGCGCTTTTCTGGCGGACTCCACTGTTGATTCTGGCTTTCAGGAGTTGCAGTGGTTGGGAATAGTGTGGTGGGATTGTCCCATTAAAAAAAAAACATATATAAAATGGTCAACTGTCTGATTGGCAGTTGATATATCAACGTTGAGCCCAAACTACTGGTCCTTAAGACATAAAACTTGGAGAGTGGGTTCTTTGAGAAGAATAGGTAGAAACTAATAAAAGATATTAAGAAATTCGACCCCTAAAGAAAATAAAATAGTAGATAGAAGTTCGACCACCAAGCGATCGGAGCCCTGAGTTAGAGCTAGTACGTTATTATAACACCTAACTTCCAAGAGCGGAGCGGTAACCAAATCGCGGCGGACAAAGAGATACGTTATACAAAATTTACTTTTTATTTCTTAACTCTTAACTAAAGCACCAACACTCAAGCACGATACTTAAACCACTCAAATCAGTTAAATGCAAATCCACTCACAAATCTCCATCTAAAAGATTCCATTAATCCTAGTTTACTGGCACTGCTCCAAGCGACTGAATTTAACGGAACAGTGGGAAACATGCATGAACAGAAATACAGACACCCTAGATATCTATATCTTACTGTTGGGACTACAAGAGGAAATAGTAAAAGCTCCTGTACTATTAGTTTTGTATTACTGGGTCGAACATAGAGCACAGTCATTACAGAAGGTCGACTCCTAATAACATCGAAAACTGAAAGGCAGTTCTACTTACGGCGACATCTACCGCCCAACGTGAGAACTACAACTGACTCCTGCATCGCGATGTAAGAGTTTGACGTGAAAACGGTCAGGTAGTAGCCCACCAAACAAAGTACCCGTTTGTTTGAAGATGATGAGAGGATTTACCCTCTCATCCTGAATTATCGACAGCGCACCATGTTATTGAAGTATTCTTCAGTGCCCTATACATGCATAACTATTTCTTAGGACTGTGTGATTGAGATAAATAAAATAATAGAATGCGGTTGTTTTGAGAAGCAATATAAGTCGGCTTCTGAAAGCTCTACCCAGAGAGTCTAAGTGAAGAAACTAATCCTCCCTAAAAAGTAGGGTTTTAAAATAAGAAGAAGAATGCCTGAACTTTTTGTACCTAAAGTGTAGTTATACATATTTTATCTCTCAGTGTATTCAGTTGACCTTCTGTACCTTTCTACTCTGTACTGTTAGTACTACAAGAGGAAAGGTAAAAGCTCCTGTATTGAAATATATGGGTCCTAGGTCCTACACTCTCAGGTAAGAGTATTTACATTTTAGACAAGGAATTATGTGAGGACCCTTGCTGACTGTGCGCTTAATAGGATGCTAGTTTAGATGTCAACACGAATTTATGAGATTATTTTGGGACAGTTTTAGTGAGTTTAGATTATTTTAGTTTGTATGTAGTAAGTTATATTATTAGTTGGAAATATGACGGATACTGTATAAAGCTGTTTCATTTGTTTATATAACGTGACTAGTGTTCCGGCCCAGATTTGCGAGAATGCTACAATTCCTTAAAATACTTTGCTGTTCTCTGCACTAATATGCACATAACTTAGAATAATATCTGTTTGTTGATGAGAACTTTTTTTTCTGAACGGATTTTCATGGTTCACTCGAAAATTCTACTTAGTAATCAAATTTGTTTCGAACGACAGTCGCGGCGGGAGACTCTGTCTTATTTTATAGCTCTTTTCCATCCGATAAATAAATAAATATAAATATTTAGGATAACGGGATAAACCAGGCAATGTTAACGATTAAAACTCTACATTAGATATAATTTACTCGTATATATATAAATCTCGTAAGACAAACAACAAGGGTGAAAATACACGCCATTTCTCCTCTTTACAGTGTCACACTTCGTCCATAACACTTACATATAAACCACTCTTTAGAGCGCTTTCACACTTAGGCGACTTTAGCAGCGCGACAGTCGCGCGGCTGACACGCGACTGTCGCGCTGTCAGATTTTCATAGTTAAAACAGAAGCGCGGAAGTCGCGCGCTGCCGCCGCGGCCGCCGCGTTTGCAGAAGCAACAATGTTTCCCCGTCGAATCCATTTTTGAAATGGAGGGTGAACTAAACTGCGTCGCGGCTATTCCTATAATGTGAAGGAATGTGCTTCTGCCGCGCTGCTAACGTCCTAATGTGAAAGCGGCCTTAGAGACACAAGACACAATTCAACTAAAGGTACAACAAGCTAATAAAATATTATCCACAGCAAAATCGCACCGAAGCTCTGAGAGAAATATCATAAAGCCCATTCTATCTCTTCTAAGATAGATGTTTACTTTCAACAGTGATTCTGACGAAATTATTTTGTTATTTATATAAGACCCAATCCGTCTTTTAGATCATAATTGAAATCTAAGCTAAAGCAATATCTGTTTGGACTTGTGGCAGTTGGTGAAAAGTTTTCGTTCAAATTCTGAACAGTTTTCCTCGATAAATGTTTGAACGTGCTGAGTTGAGATGGCGGTCCGATGATATATTGGTTCATATTTTTGGATCGGTCCTCTAATCCTGATCGTTTCTTATACGATGCATTGGGTCTGTGTGTGTAAGACTGATGTAAAGCAATTGTGTTTGTGGGACAATATCATATATTTATTTACTTAACTAAAGCAAGTCTTTCACAACATGTGTGCGATAAATCCATACTAATATTATAAATGGGAAAGTGTGTCTGTCTGTCTGTCTGGCTGTCTGTCTGTTTTTCTTTCTTTCACGGCAAAACGGAGCGACGAATTGACGTGATTTTTTAAGTGGAGATAGTTGAAGGGATGGAGAGTAACATAGGTTACTTTTTGTCTCTTTCTAACGCAAGCGAAGCCGCGGGCAGAAGCTAGTAAATAAATAAAGTATCAATGTTACTTTTTCAATTCAATTTATTTTCTAAGTTTGTCTTGGGCATCACAGAGATAGGAAAAGAATAATAATTCATCGCGAGGATACCTGGACTAATCAATACTAATATTATAAAGCTGGACAGTCTGTTCATTTGGTTAAACGCACTAAACTTAAGAATTAGAAGTAGTAGTAACCGAAGATGCGGGTGAAGCCGCGGGGGACAGGTAGTAAGTAATAAATATAAGTTCAAAATCGCTAATTTACCTTGAGCAAGCATAGCGATCAATGCTCATTTCTTCATTGTGTTTTTACTTAGAAATCTAAGTGAAAAATATATTTATACAAACTTTGTACAGTAACGAGTACGCGTATACTCGAACAAAATATAAATGATAAATCTCATCGATTTAAGAATTAAACATATTGATTTTGTTACACCTGTCTGTTACCGTAATACCAAAAAAAAAGGTTTCCTTGGCCGCTACTGGCTCGAAGGTACTTAACAAAATAATAAACATACGTATTTTTTTTTACAACAAACATAAAAACAATAATTAACCATGAACGCCTTTGACGCAAACGACTTCAATTCTAATTTATATGACGTTCTATATGCCCCAGAATTACAATTGCAAATGATGTCACCTATTCACAGTAATGCTCGAGTTAATCGGGGCTGCAGAACCCTTCCCCCACTCATACATAAACCCAGTATTCGTTTGTGGAACAAGCGTCACGCTTGCGGCGTAAAGTGATAGGCAGAGTACTGTCCTACTTTAGTTGATTGTACGTCTTACACAATAGACTACTCTTTTTTACTGATGGGATATTATCAAATAACTTCTCTCACCCTAGGGGGGTGGGCGGGAGGGCGTGTCAGACTTTTACTGACTAAAACCTAACTACGTTCCTTTGGTTGCCCTTTATGTTCCGAGGCCGCGGTAACTATTAGACCTGCTGCTGGCTTTGGCTGCGTGGAAGTCAAATTCTGTACATGCATTGTATGTGTATTTGATTAAAATGAGTTTCAGAATGGTTCGAAAAAACAAATTAACAGAGTAGATGGCGCTACTCTCGTTATTTCACATCATGAACATGAACGAATCTGGTGTTTCTCCAGGCATAAGTAATTACTACCCTTTGCCTAGACAGAGAACAGAGACGTATTTATTTTATGGGATGTTTTCTCAAGTGTTAATGTATCATCAATAACATCAATTGTGTTCAAGGAAAAACTTAGGTAATAGATTGTCAATATGTATTTTGCGTGCGAGCAAATAATGTTCGTGAAATAAATGCTTTTTTGTAAAATTAATGCATATACATACTATGTTATTGGTAAAACGCCGACATCCTCTCAGGACTATGTTACTATCATCATAAACAACAACTTTTCTTCTATGATTTTTTACTAAATGTTATACATTTTCCAAAAACAAATCTTCGAGATTGCGTTGTCCTATCTAACACATTTCAATTCTGTATTGTGCCGTAACAACATACCTACGCTTGCCGCTCACTGTCCTCGTTTGCTACGCAGACTTCGTCACATTTAGAGTGTTCAATTTAAATATTTTTAATTTTGTATGAAAATGTAATGAACTAAAATATGATAATTTTTAAAATAGAACAAAAGTTGTTGATTATGATGTTAGTAACATAGTCCTGAGAGGATGTTGGTGTTTTACCAATAACTCTGTATATTAATTATGGCTTAATTACTGTACTAGCTTCTACTTGCAAGTTCACCCGCGATAATGTCTGTTCAGATAAAACGTAGACAATATTCTTCTTTGAGGTTTAAACTTGCTCCATTTCTCATTAATAACATGAAATTTTCCGGGATTTCCATGTAGATGCTTCATCGAGAAACGATTAAACTATAAAGATGTATCCATTACGACTTCACCTTTTAACTTCCAGAGATTTTAGTCAAAATACGTGATTCACAGAAAAAGGTTGGTTTTAAAATTTCTTTTTCATACTGTGTTTTTAAGAAATTTTTGGTGTTCTAAGAAATAAATACAGTTCTAAACAATGTGTATACATTTCTGTTTGCACATTTTTTTTTAATTCAGCTGTATTATTTATTTTAATAAATCACCAACAATATCTACTTCCACCTTTACATTGTTTGTCTTTACGCCACAAAGAAATAAACAGGAAAAACTTTCAAAAAGGAAAGTGGTTCTCAGAAACAAAGTGAAAACAAAAGATGGCGAATTTGACTATACTATCTAATATTTTACATATTTTTGCAGGTTCGCTAAGTAACAACTTTATTTACTGCTCTACTCCTGTGGATCATAACGTAATATTATAGTCTTATAAAGCCGACTCTAGCCCTCATAAGCAGGTTTTCATAATAATTAGGCAAAATTGTTACCAATCCGACTGCTATTTTAAAAAATTCATGCATTTGATCAAACAAAACAGTTTATTACATTCTGCTCTACTGCGTACGCTCAGAGTAGTGTCACTTTAAATGGACTTTGAGTGAATTTAATAGGATGAATTTGTAAAATGCCTCTTGGTTCTGCATTATATAATACATAACAATACTGAATTTATTATGTTAATACACGGCTACAATATTGTATTACACTTATGATAATTTCTTTCGTTAATAATTAATAAGTAAATCAATATACACCGTGAGGGACGAGGTAAATCGAGGGACATATTTAAGGACGGTTTAGATATTTTTAGATAAAAAAATACACTGCTGGCGATTCACCGTGGTTATGTCTGTTTTAGCGGCCGAAAACCAAACTACGGATAAAAAAGTCCTTCTCCAAAGAAGGTCGAGGTGTGCTCTATATCAACACCCATTACGCCATAAAGTTCAGCAGCAGTTCAGCAATTTAGACAATATCACAATAAGATAAATGATATTTATTTTTTGTAAATAAGTTAGATACTCACACTCATTACTATGATCACTTATGATCACTTTTACACGTAAATATTTTGATTTCATCATTTTGATAAAAAAGAAGAAGAAGAAGAAACATCCGAAACAAGCTCAGAGGTTAAAGTCTCTTTTAAAGTCCATACAAAAGTTAATATCTATATACTCTCTTGATGAGAGAAGCACACAGATTTGAGTTGACCTATCCAGTGCAAGCATTTGTCAGTAATCGTTTATCTCAACTCAAACTTTAAGGAACCCAACATAATAAAGCCTACCTAACATAAATAATACTGGAACTCCATTAAAGGCTGCAATATAAAAGCAGCAATTTCCTCAGTGCGCTTTTCCGCATTTAACTACTTTCTTCAGGTCACGTTTCTTAGAACCGTTCTCTTTGCGATTCCTTTCAATTCATTTGCTGCAACGTTTTCTATTCTGCAATAAATGCTCATTGAAATGAACTTAATAACTAATTAAATCGCTTACTGCAAGTTTTTACTTACAGCTTTCAATGCAGTATGTGCATTAGTTGATTAATATTTAGAAATTGAAAAAAATAGCATTGGTAAATAGGGTCAGCGACAGAGAAAAGGAATTCTCCCGTCACTTGAGCAATACTATTCAAGTCTTAGAGGGTTTTATACAAGTCAAAAATCTTAAAAAAATATATATCTAAGCCTAAATATGTATAAATCTGCACACTAACATGAAAAATACAAAAATGAAATTTTAAACGTTTATTACCATAGAAAAGTTCTCTAATACTTTCAAATCTGCCAGTCTGGCCCTTATCTACTGGAACACAAATGCCCGGTAGTGACTTTCGTATATAAAACACCATTACGCCTTTTTTAATGTATTCCATTTTGTACCTCCCCTTTAAAAACGATGTGGAGAAACCTAGTCGTATAATAATAATAATACCAGCCTATAACTGTCCCACTGCAGGGCAAAGGCCTCTTCTCATACAGAGAAGGCACGAGCATTGATCACCACGCTTGCTCGAGACGGGTTGGCGATTTCGGACTTATATTAACTACAAGTCCAGGTTTCCTCACGATGTTTTCCTTCACCGATGTCTGTGATGTCTAAGATAAACTTTAGTAAGTACATATGAATTGAAAAAGTCACATTGGTACTTGCCCGGATTCGAACCCGCGACCTCTTGCATGAGAGCCGGGCGCCTTAACCACTAGGCCATCACGGCAATGCGTAAAAAAGTATAAAAAAGTATAATATATGCCATAAGCAAGCGTGATACTCAATGCTCAAGCAATATCTGTATGAAAAAAGGTATTTATTTTGCAGTAGGACATTAATAGGCTAGTATTATTATAGGTAGACGTTTAGACTATATTGTTAATGCGGTTTTCCGTTCACGCATTGAGTAATCATAGAAGGTAAATGCACTTTCATAACCTATAGCGTAGTAATGAATTGTTTTTATTTTATAACTACAGTTAAAACATACTTATACACTGCGTCTTACACCTCTATTTATTTCAACAATCAGCAATAAAATAGTATTCGTGATTATTAACATTTTCCAAAAAAACATTAGTAAAGCAAAAAAATCAGTAACCTTAAAACCAGACGTACCGCGGGTGAAACCGCGAGGAACAGCTAATAAAGAGGAAAAACTTTTATGTTTGTATTTTGTATTGAACAAATAAACTCAAAAACTACTGGACCGATTTCGAAAATTATTTTTTTATTAGAAAGCTACATTATCCCTGAGTAACATAGGCTATTTAATATCAAGCTATGTTCCACGGGAGCGAAGCAGTAACCAAAAACCTAACGAAACGCGGGTGAAACCGCGAGGATCAGCTAGTTCAATAATAAAGCAAGAAAATAGTATTCGTAATAATTAGAATTAGTTTTTTATACGAAACCTTCAAATTCAAAAGCAAAAAGATTTTTTCAAAAAACCGTTAAATCATTCCTAGCCTTTTCCTATGTAAGGGTTGGCTTCAAGTTTAACCGAATGCTGCTGAATAAAGCGACATTGAGCGACCAGCTCTTGATTAGACTGATTCTGCTTCTAACTGCCCATACCTACTATCAAAGATCTACAGAACAAAGACATCTTAGGTTAAATTAAAAAGCACATACCTATGCATTGAAAGTCATATTGGGACCTGCCCGGTTCCAACTTAATGGATAAAAAGTGGGAGCTTTCATTGAGCCATACCATAAGAAAACCTTATAAACCAATTTAATCATATAACAACGAAAACCTTTTGCAACATGATACCGCTTTCAAAATCCAACGGTACCTGAGCCAGTAACACCAGAAACTTTTTTCCATATTGCCTTCGATTCATTTTAATTCGATAACTTCCTGGATTTTAATATTTGCATGCGTCGGGAATAACCTCTAAATTACTTTCCCCAGCGTGTGGCGGCATAATAATGTCGTTAATAAGTTCTCGCATTATCATGAAACCTTGGCTTTTTCAGCGGTAATACGGCGGAATTTAAGTACGATATGTGCGTTTATCTTGTCTGTAAGAAAGCGATGAAATTCGAGCTTCAAAAACTGTTTATTGATGTTAAGTTTAATATTAACAAATTGGTTTTAGGTAGTTTATGCAGTAAGTTTCATTTAAAGTGTTATTCTGCACTAAAATTAAAAAGAGA
This sequence comes from Athetis lepigone, assembly GCA_033675125.1. NCBI lineage: Eukaryota > Metazoa > Arthropoda > Insecta > Lepidoptera > Noctuidae > Athetis > Athetis lepigone. The sequence continues at coordinate 7,612,022 of CM066240.1, forward strand.
CAATTGTACTTAAAGTTTGATCTATTTTACAATACACTTAACTAATTAAAAGGCACGCCGATATCAAAGTCATAGTACCTAGCACTTAATTAATTTTAAAATTCGTTTCCCAAATGTAATTGAAGCTACTAGAGAAAACGTGTAGGGTGTAAAATGTCCCAAATATGCACAGGTAAATCCAACCTGTGAACTCAATCGGAAAGCCCGACAAATAACCGAGTCTTGTTTACACGTAATCCATTCATTCCCACGCTCAAATTACACACCTACCAGTTGCTCCACTTAGTAAAATCTCGCATAATAAACAAATTATCATATATATAACAATTATGCGCCCACGCAACCGAATTTCCCCGCGCTTCCCTAACACAAACAACAAAACGTAAATCGCCCCTCGGAGCTCCCACTATGCAAGTACGAATGAATGAAATAGGTACAATGACGTCACGCGACAAACGGACTCATCTTTTACGGCCTAATAACGGCATTGGTATGGTAAACAATAATTCATTAACACTGCTAGCTCTCGACCTAAAAACCGGAATTGGGTCGGTGGACATCCCTAAGTGCGGGCCCCGAAATTAGCGTGATTTATAGGGTCGCGGCGGATCGTGACGGGGTGCTTACATGTAAAAATTGTGCTGTTATGTAATTGGTTTAATGGCCCGATGTGATACAGTCACTGTTACATGTCATTCAAAATTGGGGGTAAATTGACTAATGAGTTACGTGACCATTAGTGGTGTAAACTGAGGCCGAAGTAAATAGACGTTGCTAACATTGGTTAGAATAGTCATATTAACCGAGGACTTGAGTGATGATCTGGACATGGAGAGGGAGCGCAGGGCGCTGGCTGTCCGAAGCAATATGCTGAGCCGCAGATTTGCACGCTGTAGCAAACAAGTAAAAATGACACTGTTCAGGGCATATTGCCAGTCCTTCTACACGTGCAGTCTGTGGGTTAGTTTTACGCTAAGGTCATACAACGCCCTGCGAATACAATATAACAATGCGTTCAGGATGCTGATGGGGCTTCCACGTTTTTGCAGCGCTTCGGGAATGTTTGCCGAGGCGAGGATAGATGACTATTATGCCATCATCCGGAAGCGCTGTGCCTCCATTCTTCGCCGAATGCGTGCGAGTTCCCACCGCATGCTGAGCACATTGTGCGGTAGGTGGGACTGTCCGTGGATACGTCACTGGATCGGGCAGCATACGTTTGCGGGTGTGTCCTACACGCTCCGTGGTTAGGGCGTTATCGTTTAGCCTTATAAATATTTTACTAAAAATGATTTAAAAAAAATGATGATTTAAAATGATTTTTATTTCTGTAAATAGGTAATAAATTACACTTTTACACGTCATTTTTTTTTTCTTATTTTATTCGAACGATGGGGCCGGTGTTTCCTAGCTGGACTACTCTGAGAAGAAACAACCGAAACAAACTCAGAGGTCAAAGTCTCTTTTAAAGTCCATACAATATTGTATTGGTCAAATTATGCGAGGACCATGAAGGAAATAACTGAAGTGATCTCTTGATGAGAGAATCACACAGATTTGAGTGGACCTGTCCAAACAGTGCAAGCATTTGTCAAAAGTCGTTTAGCTCAACTAAAACGTAAGGAGCCTAACGTCTTGACGAACAATACCAAAGTAAGGACATTCGGGTAGGCCGCATTAAATACTCAAACCGTCAGTAATAGTCAAATATACTAGTAAAGTAACCTAACAGCCCACATAGTCCTCACACTCACAATAAATAAAATAAAAGATATACTTATAAAAGTACATAAATGTCATGTATAATAATTACAATGTCAAGCAGAAAAAAAAATCAATTAAATATGGTATACAAGATAATATAAATCATAAAGTACAAATCAATGTCAAATAATAAGAATTTCAATGTCAATAAAATATAATAATAATGTAGACAAATAATTAATGTCATTGACCTATGTAAATAATTGAAGCAGCTTAATTCCAAGCATTTGAATCATCAATATACTCTTTAACAGAATAAAAAGCATTACGGCATAATTTACGTTTAATAAAGAGTTTAAATTTGGTAATGCTTAGTTCTTGAATCTGGCTAGGAAGTTTATTATAGAAGCGTATACATTGACATTTAAATGAACTACCTATTTTCTTTAGCCTAGTTGAAGGAACAATATATTTGTCCTTGTTTCTTGTGTTTATGTTGTGAATATCACTGTATTTTTTAAACTGATTAATATTTTTATGTGCATATAACAGATTTTCATATATATACTGACAGGGCACAGTCAAAATATTAATGTCTTTAAATTTGTCTCTGAGGGAGTGTCGGGGACTCAATTTATAAATAGAACGAATAGCCCTTTTTTGTAAAACAAATATTGTTTGTATGTCGGCGGCATTTCCCCACAATAGAATGCCGTACGACATCAAACTATGAAAATAGCTGAAATAAATTAAGCGGGCTGTTTCCAAATCCGTTAAACCACGAATTTTCCTAACGGCATATGCTGCAGAGCTGAGTTTTTTAGATAGTTTATCTATATGGGGGCCCCACTGAAGTTTGGCATCTAAAGTTATGCCTAAAAATACAGTGGAATCGTCTGGTCTCAATTCTTCACCCTTTATTAAGACGCAATTGTCTACCTGAGTGACATTTGGTAGCGTAAATTTTATAAGTTTAGTCTTCTTTTCATTAAGGAGTAAATTATTTACATTAAACCAGTTTACTATTGAAGCGAGAGCACTATTTATATCGTCAGTTATAAGTTGCTGACGTTTAAGTTTGAATAAAAGTGAAGTATCGTCTGCAAACAATACTACATCATGCTTATCTTTAATGAGATAAGGCAAATCATTAATGTAAATAAGAAACAAGAAAGGACCAAGAATTGAGCCCTGGGGCACGCCCATTCTTACTACAGAACCGGGTGATCTTTCACCGTTCACATCAACTCTTTGAATCCTATCACTCAGGTACGAAATGAGAAGATCCAGAGAGGAGGCCCGGACTCCGTAGTAGTGTAGTTTCCTGATTAAAGTTTCATGAAGAACGCAATCAAATGCCTTGGATAAATCGCAAAAAATTCCCAAAGCATCGCATTTGTCTTCCCAGGCATCATAAATGTGCCCTAAAAGTTCAACACCTGCATCGGTTGTTGAACGACCCCTTGTGAATCCAAACTGTTTTGTATGCAATAACTTGAGTTTATTAAAATATATCTGCATTTGATTTAAAATAAGTTTTTCAAAGACTTTACTAAAAGTAGGTAGCACTGAAATTGGTCTATAATTACTGGGGTCGGATGTGCTACCTGATTTAAATAATGGTATTATTTTGCTGTATTTCATTAAATCAGGAAACTCACCACTATCGATACAGTTATTAAAAATATTAGCTAAAGTAGGTGCTACAATATTTATAATAGACTTTACAACATCTACAGAATTACCCCATAGATCTGCAGTCTTTTTAACATTTAACGTGTGAAATACTTTAATGACATTCTTACAAGTAACATGTTCGAAATAAAATTCAGAATCACAGGCCGGAACGTTTTCTTTGAGTAAAGATTCTGCAGCTGCAGGTGATGAATTTAAAGATTTAGTAGTCGAAACGGGAATCATTGCAAAGAAATTTTCAAAAGACGCGGCTACTTTAGAATCTGATTTAATAATATTATCATCAATAATAAGGCAATAATCATTAGTTCGGTGGCTGGACTTTCCCGTTTCGCTATTAATAATATTCCATGTCATTTTTATAATATTATTACTATTTTTTATTTTTGAACTCAAATATCGTGACTTGGCCAAGTAACAGACCTTTTTAAATAATTTAGAATAATTCTTTACATATAAATTAACTAACATTAGTTTGTAAGTATTTATGTATTACTAACATTGAATATGAATATGGATTTTTAATTGTCCGAAATAAAGGTTTTATTATTATGTTTATTCATTTATATTACATAAAAAATACATTTTTAAATATTAATTTATAAAAAAAAACATTTAAAAATATAAAATTTAGTAGCCCACCGGTATCGGGAACAGGGTCCAAGCTACCGGTGGTCAGGGCTCCAGAGAAAGGAACCTCCTGACAATGCGTGCCGTGTCCAGTAATACTGCCTTCTGAATCAAGCGCTTGATCCAGCTACCTAACGAGAGCCTCTTTAGATGTTGATCGAGGCTCTTGGCTATTAAGCCATTGGCAGAAACAACTATCGGCACAATGATCGCTGAGTCCACATCCCACATGTCGACAACCTCGCGAGCCAAGTCGATATACTTAATTTGTTTATCTTTCTCGGCCTTCACGAGGTTCCCGTCATGCGGGACCGTAACGTCTAACGGCCATAACGTTATTATTATTATTATTATTAATGTCACCGTCGCGCAAATGACTACTATGACGAGATAGAGTCGGAGATTTGCTAAACCAAAGTTTGTTTATCTCAACCAGAAACTAAGGACTGCCTACCTAATGCAAAAATGCGCATCTCTGTGCGATAGTCTTATCTATTATAATATATACTTAATATAGGATTTCTAACAACTATATTTAAAATAAAAGAAACAAACAGGATAATGTATTTTTTTTTTTGTTTCTTGTTTGTGGAAGTTTCATGAAATTACGTACCTTTATACTTAATCAATTCTTCGAACACACGTGATTTGAGACACAATAGAAAGACAAAAGCAGCCCGACAGCCGGCTGTCCCACTAAAATTAACGCCTTTCAAAAAGATGTAAATATTTCATTAAAAAGCAATACCAACACTATAAAACTATTCAGGGTACCCGTGACCAAACTCATGTAATAAGTGTTAATAATGTAATAGGTTAACGATATACAACACCAATTGACCAGCATAACTTGGTACATGGCGAGAAACGGAACGCTATATTCCAAATTGTATAGAATTTATCGTGACCTCGACATGAACGCCCAGTTTAAACTTGGACAAGTACCAATGTGTCATTTTCAATTCATATGTAAAACTTTAGTCAGTATAGCCTATTCCAGACTCATACTTAGAAAATCAGTGACATCCCGTGCCTGTAGACATGTAAACCCGCTTCTGAGGGCCTAGACAAGTGCATTGTAGAATAGATAGCGAAAACCAATAGATTGTCAAATGTATGGAATCGATATAAAGCTTTAGCTAAACAATTTGACATCTCCATACATCCATCCATACTATACTAATATTATAAATGGGAAAGTGTGTCTGTCTGTCTGTCTGTTTGTCTTTCTTTCACGGCAAAACGGAGCGACGGATTGACGTATTTTTTTAAGTGGAGGTAGTTGAAAGGATGGAGAGTAACATAGGCTACTTTTTGTCTCTTTCTAACGCGAGCGAAGCCGCGGGCAGAAGCTAGTTTGACAATATATTCGTTTTCGCTATCTATTCTACAATGCCACTTGTCTAGGAGGGCTGGTAGTCATTCGACGTTGAGAGTAGTCAGAGGCTAGAAAGTCTGATAATCGATGTAACCAAGGAGTGTTGTATTACCCAGTAACTGGGCAGTTCGGCAGTCGCTCCGTAAAAAGTTAGGCTAGAAGCCACCAATTACCTAAATTTTGAGAAAAGGTTAACGAGATGATGATAAAGTAGATACTTTTAAAGTTTATTAGTGAATCGGTATTGAAGACATTTTGGAAAAACTTAAAAACTTCTAATTTAATAAACGTTAGAAATCATCAAACCATGAGCAAGCATATTTAAGAAGAGGATTTCGTCAATAATAGGCTGGTATATTGATATTATTAAAATAGGCTTATAATTCCCTAGCCCTTACAAGCAACGCCACCACATAATATCAACTTATAATGGATAAGCTGCAACGTTAACCTACTCTCGATAATGAAACAAAGCCTTATTACCGAGCTTACGGCTTACTGCCCCTTTATAGCCAGTTCACCTACTTTAGTTTATACTGAAATAACTACTGCCTTGTCCAGTAGGTAATTATTAAATTAACTAGATCATTATAATTGACGGATATGGTTAAAATGAAGTTAAAGCGCTTTTGAGAGAAGCTTCATAATATTCATTGCATGTTTGTATTCACTCTTTTGCACAAGGTCTTGCCATATGTCTTGAATTTAGTGACAGTCATAACTCCTTTTTTCAGAACTACACTAACCTCAAATACATTGCACCGAATTCAACGAGGAAAATTTGTACACAAAAAACATGCGTTGCTATAGTGTTACATGAAATGTTTTGTGGGATATTTTTCCGTGATTATGACTCAAAAAATCACTAAACTTATGTGTGTAAGTGGCAATGTCAGTACCGAATAATTCATACATAATAAAATATACTCGCTGTCTCTTGCGGTTCCACCCGCGTATTTAGTTGCTGGTTCACTGTTGTAGTCGATACATGCATTGTCTCGATAAATGGAAATATCAAATCATATCAACCTATTGCCCTCCACTGCTGAACGTAGGCCTCCTGCAAGGAACGAAAGCCATTCCATCCCATCAGGCATATTAAAACGTGATTAAAATTGATGTAACAAATCGCAATCCAGAAACAAGGACCCTCTAATCAATGCTCGTAATTCGTATCAAAGGCAATCTATTCGTTAAGTAGCGCCTCGAATCCAGCACCATAAACTTAAGCTGAAGCCCGCTTGTTTCGCGGCCATAAAATTTATAAAGACGATCCGGATACAATGGAACCGTGATAATGATTACAGAGATACAAGGTTTAGTCACCGCTCCACGCATTTTTCCCTGTGCCTAATTGAAAACGGCTATCCCCAATTGCTATGCTCTGTTTCATTTCTAATTTAACGTAACATTTACTGCTACTTATAATGATGGAGACGAATGCTGGGTTGTATACTTAGATGTTATCCAGATTATGAGATGGTTGTTTTGTTTATATGTTTTGGTGTAAATCTATGAAAATGCTTAGAGATAAGAGTGTTTTTGGACGTTTTAGGGCTCACAAGTTCCTGTCGTTAAATATTCATTGAAGAGGTGATGATAGATTAAGCCATTAACATTCATAGGGCTTGTTAATATGCAATTATGCTAGGAGCATTAGCAACAGTATGTATCGAGTGTAATTGTACTGTATACTTGGACATTGTATTAACGCTTGATTGCTAAATGGCTTATGTTATACGGTGATTGACTGAATATTATAAGTTTACGTAATCATTCAATACTATGCATACATATTACTCTTTCACCATTTTATCAAATAGCATATTTTCAGCTATGACTACAAAATATGCACTGAAAATATAAAACGACAAATGTAGCATCTTTTTACTTTATCAATTGAACATTCTATCCTAAATTAATTAACATTCAGCAAAATATTGTTGGGGAAATACCACACTTTAGAGTGACATCAAGCGTCAAACTTTGTTCTAAATAAAAACTAAAACCATTCATATTTTGTTAATAATAAATGACTCAGAACAAATAAAAATATCCCTAAACGGAAAGAACATAAAATCTTTCAGCTAAAAATCTAAAAGTTCATTCATGCTGACATGCAAAATTCTACTAAAAATAACTGGTAATGAATCGAACTTTGAACTTGAAGGTAAATACATAGGTATATACCGTGTAGATTTCAGTGTAAATACAATGTATATACCTCATATTATTATCAGTACATATGAATAAAATTAAGAGGAAAACACATTGACGCTGACGTAACTAAAGCAAATGTTAGTTAATTGTAATAAACACTGGTTTATTACAATTAAGTAACATTTGCTTTTTTTAACATTTGATTTATATAGTAATTATGAATTGGATTTATGTCACTGTTAATATATAACAATATCATAAACACCTGTGATTGTAGCGATGAGCAGTCACACCAGTACTTAAAAAAAAATATTCTTATACTCTACCGAAACCGCGAGAAAAAGCTAGTTAGCAAAACAAACAAAACAGTTAACTCCTTTTCACAAAAAAAAAACGCACGGTAAAGTCACGGCCTCAAAAAAATATGGATAATAAAACCGTAATCAGCAAATCATTACGAGTACTTATTCCCAGCTTTTTCCTTAAAAAATCCCCTTTATTTGGAACATGGCGTTTTACCAGTACTGTGGTTGTGGTTTTTATTCCCCCCTGCATTTTCCCCCGACACCATTATTACTGCCGCGAAAGCAGTAATTGTCCTACTCATTTTTATAGCCTATAAAAACAGAGCCTCTGAAAACATTATCTGTAAGACGTGAAATCTGAGGAAAAGAGCAGTTATTGAACTTAATATTGCCTATATTTTTTTAAGAATTATTGGATAAAGCTATATTAAATAAAAAATCAATATTTATTTATTTTATATGACTCACTCGCGGTCATTTGGTTCCATTCTAGGCAGAGGCTGTACTATAAATAAGCGATATAGATCTTTACATACATAGTGTAAAATGAAAATGCTTTCCGCTTTCCTATCTGTTTGTAGGCATATATTTAGAACCAAGAAACGGATTTTATTGTTCTTTAATCAATAGTTAGAGTAATTCAAAAGTCAGGTTTATGTGTATAATACATGTATTATATTTTATATTTTAGTGGAGAAAGGGCATTCCAAGGATTTTTAACACGGTCGCGAAATGGGGGTGGGTCGTTAGTATAAAATATAAGTCAGTAAAATGTAAGATATTTTTGCTCATGATAATCTCGAGCCTTAATAAATACTTCTATTAAATTATCTAATTTCTCAAACACAGTACACTATAATTTATTATCAGTTTAGTTCATTATAAAGGCTAGTTAAACCTCGGAGACTCGTAAATAGCTTAATGAGCAAACTTCATAGACCATTTTCTAAGAAGTTTAATTACTAATCAGCTTCCACTGATTCCAATAAAACTTGGAAGGTCTTAATAAACTATAAACTTAATTATTTAACAGGATTGATAACACAAAATGTTATGAATGCCAAAAGCAAAAGAAAACCTTAGGGCCTAGACAAGTGGCATTGTAGAATAGATAGCGGAAACGAATAGATTGTCAAATGTATGGAGATGTCAAATTGTTCAGCGAAAGCTTATGACAATTCCATACATTTGACAATCTATTCGTTTTTTTGGGGGCTTTTGGGGGCTTGAGATGTTAAGACTGTGGAGACCAGGCTTTGGTAAACACAAAGTTGAGTTTAGTAAGCATAAACTGTGATGGCTCTCATCTACTTTCACACAATCACAGCAGATACACACAATATTAATTGTCACTTCAAAGCGTGACAGCTTAAAAGATTGTAATTGGGTGACTGAAAAAAAACAGCCAACCAAATCTCTTAGACCAAACGATTACATGAATTAGAAGGTAACACAAAAGATACATGGCTGAAATATGTCTAACGAAGTGCCAATAGCAATAGCTATAAAGCTATAGAAAACATCTATTTTACTTCTTCATCTTTTGTTTACTTCTTTAACTTTGACTTTGAGTTAAACATGACTTGTTGACGTCTTCTAAATTCGTGAACAGACCGACTCAACGAAAAGATTCAGGAAAAATTGTTAGATACACAAAAAAAGAACAAGGTTTTCATTAAATCTATAAGGCTTTAAACATGAACGCAACGCTTTGGGATCGGTTTTTAAAACTTTTTTGTTAATCCGCGTTGCCCCAAAAAGGGATCGAGTGTAATAACAATTACACAAAGCAATTAATTGTAACGACACCATCTGGCAAGATTATCTGTTGGGGAAATTAAATGACTCATACAAAACCCAAAAAAAACTGTAGTAGAAACATTACTTTTCACTCTATACCTCTTTATTCTTTATTTATTTTAACTTCATGACAAAGGTACACCAAAACGGACTTAATACTTAATGCTTTATTTAGCAAAACATTAAATTTATTTGTTCGCATTGATAATAATAAACAAAAGGTTTTCCCTCAAACATTGAATTATGGTTCCTTAGACGAAACAAATATATGTCGAAGCGCCGACGCACACATTCAAATTAACGCCATCTAACTTTGTTTGTAAGAGCTAATTTGTTGTTCGTAGGAACGTCAAGTATTAACTTGGGGATGGTTAGTGTGGAGTAATGGCAATACTGGACAAATGACCAACTGACAGTTGACAGCCCTTTTCTGACGTTTGGTGATGGAGCGAGCAGTTCATTTCACTTTTGGATCGGACACCGAGTGACACGGTTGGCCATTACTCCGCGCTAAACTTCCCGCGTTCCGTATTTCAAATCTGTGTAGATCTGTAGCATCGTTTATTATTTTGCAATACTTATTTTGTGATTAGACAATATAATTTAAAATCAAAGTTTTGTGAGTGTTATTTCGTGTCCATCGCGATGGCTCGACCATCCGGCGACAAAACTCCGACATATAGAACATTTTGTCTGGAAAAAGATTTCATCAAGAGTGCTTAAATATTTTTGCGGGGATAAAACGGATGTTAAGTAAAAGTTGTGATGTCAGAATAACAAAGCTAAGACAGTTAATTCGGTCATTTATTAAAGCAGTCAGTTTCTGTGACAAACTCTCATTGTTATAAAATGTTAGAGATAATAGGAAAACTTTGTAAAACTTTTGGTACCTTTTAATGTTTTAATACTTCCTACTCTTTAGGTGTAAATAAAGGAAAATTCGGTTTGGTCGTAGTTTGAAAACTACGTTCAAATATTTCTACCCTGTGCTAACCCAAGTTCTTTCATGTGCCAAGCTAAGAATGTTAATTACGCGTTCTTTTGTTTATTTTACCTTAACTACCGATAGCGTGAGTGTACCAAAATCGGCGTAATGTCACCATGAACCTATGTTTTCGAATGTTGGCATGTAAGGGATTGAAAAGTATGCATTGAGGGAATATATAGGGCCTAAAATAAGTCGGAGAACTAAGTAAAGTCGGCTTTTCGTACCATAAGTCGTTCTCCCAACTTATTTTTGACATTCGTAGAATAAAAATAGAATAGCAGCAATAACTTCCATCCACGTTTCACCCATTTGCTTAAGATCAAAAGTAAGAAAAAATCATCATCACGTCGCAAATATCGGCGACTGAATCTTGCAATACACCTTATTTTCATCCCCTTCAAATTGTGCGAAAAGCCACCATACACAAACACAAATTGTCTTTCAAAGACTATAATTACATCAAACAAAGAAGCTTCCACAATCCTCTACAGCAGGGCTGTCGAAACAAAGGCCCGCGGGCCGCATGCGGCCCGCGGCTTGTTTTCATGCGGCCCGCAACACACATTTTAATCTCAAAATAGTTTTGGACACAAATAGTTCGGATAATATTATTCGTTGTCAAAACATGTACTTACTCAATAATTGGTATAATTTATTTATCTTTAGTCTTGCAACATTCCATTCGCATGATTACTTAAAAGTGAAGTTAATTTTACTATTAAAATAAATGAAAAATAAAAATAAAAATTTCGGCTTGAAATGGGATCGATGATGGGCAGCACTTATTTATGTGAAAGTGCATTCAACAATGAATTTTTTAAAATCCAAGTATAGATCTTCACTGTCATATAAATCGCTTCTTCATGCAATGCGCCTGGCAACAACGAATGTTGACGTGGATATTGATACTATTGTTAAAGATAAATTAACGAAAAATCAATAAACACAGAAAGACAAAATTACCCTGTATTTTATTAACTTGACAACGGAAAATATTTTTCTGGCCCTCCAGCTTTTGTATGAAATTTAATTAGCCCGCGAAGGTGTATAGTTTGGACAGCCCTGCTCTACAGTGTTGAAACAACCCCAAATTAGTCGAATTCAATTACAGCCATCTTAATCCGATCGTATCTCAATTACTCTATAACTACAGACTGCAAACACCAAGGTCCTTGTTGACGTAGGGCTGACAAGTTAAAAGCTTGTCGTGGGCGAACATTTGAATGAATTGTGTGGGTAGCGACAGCCCTGTCAATGTCCTAACTGCGTCTTGATTTAAACCTTTTTGGGCATTTTAGGATATTGGTATACTGGTCTAAGACTGTGTTGTGAATAAAACTTAATTAAACAAAAGGGTATGATTATTTTTTCATATGTACTTATAAGATAATTAAATACATTAATTTTATTGATCTAAGCTACGCCTAATAAACTCGATTTTTACACGGCCAAAGTCGCCAACAAATAATAATAATAATACCAGCCTATTACTGTCTCACTGCAGGGCAAAGGCCTCTTCTCATACAGAGAAGACACGAGAATTGATCACTACGCTTGCTCAAGCCGGATTGGCGATTTCAAACTTATATTTATTATAAGACTAGGTTTCCTCACGATGTTTTCATTCGCCGATGTCTGTGATGTCTAAAATAAACTTTAGAAAGTACATATGCATTGAAAAAGTCACATTCGTACTTGCCTTTATTCGAACCAACAATCTCTTATGTCATACGTTAGAGGCGGGCACCTTAATAGGGCCATCACGACAGTTTACAACGTTAAATAAATTCTGAAAGTCAATGATTGTTCGCTTTTTCAATAATGAAATAATTGTCGATGAAAGTGACCTACAGTCTCCGTTTTATATCTTGAATCTTAGGGCAAAATCTCCCCTTTTCATTTTAATTAATTAAACGAGGAAGTGTGACATCTTCAGAGACTGTCATCGTAATTTTATGAAAAGGTAAAATTAATTTTCGCACTACGAAAATACAACCTCTAAAGCCACTCACAGCAACATCAACGAAGGTCAAGGACATGAAAAGATGAATAAATATAGTATCCTCAGAGGTTTCTAGGACACTGCGGTTTAATAAGTCAATGAATTACTCTGCTAACAAAACGATGACATTTCCTACAATTGACAATTTCAGTACATTTAGGAAAGGGACTTAATTGAATTGACTTTGAAACCGGTAAGATTTATGTGTCCGGAACGAATCTTCTGATTACATTTCCTAAACTGGACCTCATTTATTAGTGAAAGTAGTTGGAACTACCCACCATGATAAATTGGGTTACGGTGTCAACCCACCTTTGAAATTTTTATGTTGAGGCTAACTTCCTTATGAAATTCCGATAAATCTTTCCTCGTTACTGCTACGTTCTGCTGGGCCAATCACGGTCGTTTGTGAAATATTGACATGTTAAAATCAAATGTGCTTCGTCATGCTAGCATCGCACTATATCAAATGCGAGTAGAAAAAATGTATTTAACAATTAATGCTACAGAAATATTCTACAATAAAAGACATAGGCATGTTTCTTTTTTTTATAAACTTCGGCACGGGCGGAATCAGATTGAAAAAGCACGTGAAAACACTGTACTTAGTGAACTGTTATTCAATAACGATTAGTTACACAAAGGTTAAACAAAAGTTATAAGGTTCAGTAGTTTCATATTTGGTTGACTATAATAATTAGTTGTTAACTTGTAAAGCCTGTTCAGTTTTGATCATTTTTCTTTTCTGTACCTACAACTAATAAAAATTTTTGCAGGTCACCAAATCATTTATCTCGCAGAACTATTAATTTAGAAGTTAACAGTTATATTAACAGTGCAAAGCGTAATATTTCATAAACAATACCCTAAATACCTAAACAACGAACTTAGCTAAAACTCCATTGCCATCGCAAAGAGCAATGAAGTTGGCAGCAAGCGCGTAAATGTCGCCATCACTTTTCATTTTACGTTCCACTGCACTCCCCGTACTTATTCCAAACACATTACCGACGCAACACAGTAGTGCACTGCAAAATGAAAAGCAAAGGAGAATTCTATTAGATTTCGCCACATACGTGAAATTACATAAGATGCTCGAAACGGAATGGATACAGCATTAAGAGCTAGTGCAAAGGAAGCAAGGATATGCAAATATTTTCATTTCCTATCTGTATTATTCTTGAGTGTGACTTTGCTATTACACGACAATTTACTATGTAACCGATTACTGAATTATCAACAAGCGAGCTTGCTTATACTTATCTTATCTTTAATTTTTCGTATTGTGCAAAAAGGACTCCCTTGAGGTATGCATACTCAAACTCATAATATAAAATAAGACCCGGCTAAGTTTGGATTCGCACACGAACCATATAATATTAAAATCGAGCAAAAACGCCTCTTCACGAAAAAAAATCATGTTTTGTATGGTATAATGAAATGAAATGAAATGAATGAAAATGAAATGAAATGAAAAATGTAAAACTTACGGTAAGATTTTTTCCGTATGGTATGCCTTTAATTACTATAATTTACTTTAATTTATTTGTCATTACAGCGGCAATAGAAATATAATAGAATAGACGAAAAATCTTGCTTTGTCCCTATAACGGTCCATGATATACAACCCGCTAGCATACAGCAGACACTTGTAAAAGGGTCCAGTCCGCCACCGCCCAACATTAAAAAGAACAAATTCGAACAATCATTAATCCTGAGATTCTCGATTCCATGTGATTTTCAAAGCAGTTCAGTTCACCCTCAAATGTCCAACATTTGCAGGAGACACTATCAATTACTCAATGTCTATATACCCACAATCTTGATACCTCTTAAGTGCTCGGACGGACACTGACCGGGATCGAATTCATCTCAATTTTAAGTACTTGTCATCTAGGGTTACATTTTGATGAGCAATGAAGAGGATCTTCAAGAGTTTTTTTACGCATTTTAAGTACACTTGACTCTTTTTTAAAAGCTCTCGATTTCAATCGATCGTGAGTTGATTTCGGAAAGCTAAGCAATATGGTAGCAAAAAGTTCATATTTCAAGTGCTCCTTCGGTACGAATTTTAGAGATTAAAAATAAATTGCTTTTTTAACCGTTAAAATGGGCGTGTGGTAGCTATAAATATTAAATCCGCTGAATGATTATTCAGCGGATTTAAATTTGGATTAATGCAGATTTTCATAGAGCAATTGAGTTGATTAAACCGAGAAACCTAACTACTTTAAGATAAGTTTGAATCTGGCTGTCAGTGTTGAGGGTTGTGGTCTAGATTTAGCTCGGCTTGGTGTCCGTTTAATATGATTATGTCTTAGTAGCCTCCCCCGCCCGTTTCGTTTTATTTTAGGTCTTTAGTTGCACCTTCGCTTCCGTGATTTTTATTCTATTATATAAGCTATATTATTGAAAAGTTTCAATAAAATTCGCACATGAGCTTTTGCATTAAAGAGTAACAAACATTTATCTTCACAAACAATAATAATTAAAAAATATAGGTAAATTTAAAATAGAACGATGATACGGAAGGGAAAAAAAGGAAGAACTTTATCAAATAAAGTAACAACAGCGTTACACAAATTACAATTTATATCTCCAACGCGATAAGAAACGTAGACGCAATAAATACCCAAACTGACAATGAGAACAACCATCCCATAGTCCCACGAACACAATCACGCCTCACATAACAAACACATTATCTTCTTTAACTCATAGCTGTATTTACATTGAATAATAAACGAATACTAATTTATTTGTACAGATACGGCGGAACGCAGTGGCGGCCGATACGAGATACAAGATACCAGCGCTTCCTGAGCAGCTGTGACCCTATAACCTCATACATCGACAAAATGCGTTATCACCACAACACTACCAACTTATTGACCGACACGGAGGTTCTTTATCAGTCGCACACGAAACCCGGCAGCGTAAACATGAAATAAGTGATGAAGTCCATTAATGTGACGAATGATGTGCGTTAATTTGTTACGATGGGTGATCTGTTACCAAGTATACCGAGGAGTACGTTCGCGAGTGAAGTGGATGGCGGGAACTACAGCCTCGAGGGTGTGAGGGTGTCGGAGTACGGGTCTGATGCGGAGCTGGCGGCGGTGGAGCTGTTCCGTGACTACCCGGAGCCGCTGCTGCGCTTCGCCTCTGTGTGCTGCGTGCTGTTCATGCTGGTCGGCATTCCTGGCAACCTCATCACAATTGTTGCACTTGCGAGGTGCAAGAAGGTTAGTAGTTTTGAGATATTTGATGGGTTCTGTTATTCATATTACTGTTCCGCTCTGCTAGGTCGTAACAAGATGTTGAAGCCTTAAGCCATTTACGAAAACATTTCTACTACACAGTAGAAGAGTGCTATCAACCAGTTACTCCTGAAAAGCAATTTCAACAAAATATCACACGTAATAAATAGTTTTTTAAAATTATCATAGATTTTTGCTGTGAGTACATGTATATTTTTTAAAAGCAACTAAACGGTATTATGACAGGTGAAAGGTCAAATCACGCTGATAAGTCATACCAAAGACTGTTTAAGCACAAGGTTAAATAATTAATAAATAATAAGATTTGCAATATTGTATTAACAATCACAACATTGTGCTCTTTTTACCATAGGATATTTTTCGGACAGAATGATAATAAATTAATTTCGTGCCAGGAAAGTAACTGTTATATAAAACGCAAGTGAACTTTTGTGCCTCTGAAAAGTACTTAATAATACGTTTACACAGTTTTTTCTTTAACCAAGTTGTCCAAACAAATGAAATCTATTATCAATTAAATTAAAGACAACTGGCTTTTGCCCGCGACTTCTTCCGCGTGGAATAATAGTTCCCGTTTCTGGGGGATTTCCGGGATGAAAAATATCCTTTCTCGGGTCCCAGACTATATTATCTGTGCCAAATTTCGTTCAAATCGGTTCAGTAGTTTAGGCGTGAAGAAGAGACAGACAGACAGAGTTACTTTCACATTTATAATACTAGTACGGATTCTTTCCAAAAGTTTTTTATAAACGACATATTTTTCAAAGTTGGATTGCAGACAAGCAGACAGTCAACACCTGATGTTAAATGGTCACCGGCATCCATTGACATCTCAGAGACAAACTTAATATGCCTCATGTGCCTGTGATTAAACAGGAATACAACACTACTTTAAAGCAGAAATAGATAACTGGTGGTAGTATAACCCCGGACGAACTCCTTCCTAAAAAAACACGCTTATTCTAAATACTGACAACAAAAAAGAACATTGTACGCCTAAGACACGTCCGAAATTAAACTGCGTCCTTATTATACCGAAACTAGTTCATTAACAACAAAACAAACAAGTTTACTTAAGTGTACGCTAATTGCACATTCATATTAATAGAGCAAACGAATGAGAACAAGGAAATGTTCAAATTATTTCAGCTAACAGCTACATAAACTTTTATTACTCTAATTACATCATTAGATAACATTTTGATAACTATGTAAACTTCTTAGATAAACTATTCTGATGGTCAGTTTTATCTGACAACATATTTGTTATATCTTCTTTAATTTGATAGTGTAAATCCTTTTACAAACGCCGTGTTCAATATTTGTAGTTTTATAAGTAAGTTGACAAGATTACTCGACAGTTTTACTGCGACTAATTTTATTAAGGTCATCCAGTACTTGTCACTCGCGCATAGACTGTTTTTCTTTCTTTCTTTCTTTCTTTCAGTACTACCCCTTGTAACTTAAACTGTTTCTTAAATCTGAATTGAATCTGATTTGGTTTCTTAATTGGAGCATGCCCCAAAAAGTAAAATTTTTAATTATTACGAAAAATTCGTTTACGATTAAACTTAGGTAATAATATCAAATCCCGTAAAATGACGGATTTTCATGTAGGTTGTAATTTTGAGATAGTTATAAGACAAGTCACTGCTTTCTAAGAAAACTAAAGCACTCTGTACCGTTTCTTATTATTTTTAGAGTTACCTCAAGAGGAAAAAATGGAACCATTATAGGATAACTTTGTCCGTTTGTCGGTCTGTCAAGACCATTTATCTCTAGAGCGCGTGGAGGTATCGATTTAAATTTACTGTATTACAATTCGATACCTCCACTAATAAACCGTATATAAAATGTGAAATGAAAATGTTATTTTTAAGGTGGGAAATCATTAAATGACTTCACCCGCTCTTGGCGGGGCGGAAGGATGTGTAAGACTTTTACTGACAAAAACCCACCGTTGTTCATTTAGTAGCCCGATAAACGATTTCGTTGTCGACGCCATATTAAATATGGTCATTTTACTGTTATGTTTTCTGATAAATATCAATTTAGAATATTGTTTAAGAACTTTTCTGCAATTAAATTTAAAAGTAATCTTCATTTATGATTGAGTTACACTTACACAACTACTTTTTTAAAATCACTACCAAAATTTTTCATTTATTTGCTGTATAAAAAGATTGGAAACCTTTGCCCCGAGACGATCATTAATACTGAGAATTTCACAATTTAATTGATCCTTTAGGGAATTACAGCTCTCGAATTTCAGTTAGAGCGAGTCATTCCAGACTCCTTAAAACTGTTTGGAAAATCCACATCAATCGTAAAACAGTGTACCCAATTTAAACCCCACAGCACATCTCGATTTATGTCCCGCGTAAAACGTCTAATAAATTTACTATTTCAGTATCAATGTTATAGTTTTAGAATGAGAAATATTATTGAATACTAAAATAAATCTCTTAAGATAACTGATATGCACTCTTACTGTACGAACACAGCTATTTACTAATTGTTTGTTGTGTTAAATAAACAAGATAACTTACGAATCGTGAATCATAATATCAGATCGTAAATGTCTTAAGATGGACGTTGGCCTCTCCTTAGTAGACAGTAAATAAGCATTAAAAATACAATGGTAACTTATTAATGATCTAGCAAATGCAAATGCCATTAGGATTGAAGCGCCGGGGTTGCGGAATGTTTATAATAGTTACCGTGACCCTGGAACATAAAGGTCAATCGAAGGAACATGAGTGGGTTTTAGTCAGTAGAAGTCTGACACGCCCTCCCGCTGCACCCAGGACGGGAGCAGTCATTCGATGATTTCCCACTCACCAAAAAAAAAAAAGGATTGAAACCAATTATTTTGGGCGACTGGAATGAAAACTATACCTAGATGATTTTAAAAACTGTTTACTTAATAAAAAGTTGGAGTAGAATACCGTCACTGCCATCTTGTCTATTTTCCTGACATTATCTTATATTCACTGAGACAGGTACACGTGTGTCCGTATCTTGTGTTTTCTGGTAAAAACTAAACTCAAGAACAATATTTAACAAATCATTTTTGTCCCAATTTATCTGCCTTAACGCACGTTTTACACAACGAATTTATTATGCAAAGATTACATTTTTATGTCAAGTACGCGTTACATTTATGTTCTACTTCCGAGGTGATAAAAATATGTACTTCGATATTCATGAGAATCTCGGTAATACTACTGAAGTCTAATAATAGAAAAACTGTACTAGCAAGTGAAGTCGTGATTAATTCAACGCCACTGATAAGAATGCCAATAAATGCAATGAAATATTGCACTTTTACCGTAGGTCAGTGATCGCCAGCTCTCCGTATAAACAGATTTAATTCACTCCTACAATAAGTTCGTGTAAATGAATCAAGCTTCCAACTTGTCCGTAATAAAATTACTGTATCAATGAATTTTTAACGAGTCGTTGAACTTTGAAAACTTTCTGAAATAAGTTGAATGAACGAACGTCAACACACCTGCCTAAAACCGGCTATTGTTGAACATCCATAAAAGGCCACTAAAGTAAACAATTTGAAACTCGGTTATAAAAGCGTTTCTAAATCAATTTGTGGGGGCTCAGAGTAAAATTGTTGCCCATTCTTTATTAGAAAGTTATTTTCTAAACTTAACGTTAATGAAAATAAAAATAGGCAGTTCTACTTTTGAAAGCGGTAATAAGAATCATTATCATCTCTCCAACTTTTCCCAACTACGTCAGGATCGGCTTGTAGCCTAACTGGATTCAGCTGAATACAAGTATTAGACCTCCACACACCACAACCCATTTACTAACTGACAAGACAGCGCTTGGTTATAGTCAAACTTTTTGGCTTCTGACTACCCCTAACGACTGTTAAAGTTCGTAGTAGTAAGCAGGAATAATAATATTAACCAAAATGTTTATTTGCAGGTCCGCAACGCAACTGCTGTGTTCATAATGAACCTGTCATGCTCCGACCTTCTTTTCTGCTGCTTCAATCTACCCCTCGCTGCGTCAACCTTCTGGAGACGATCCTGGGCTCACGGCAGGATCCTTTGCCGAATGTTCCCTCTCGCCAGATATGCCCTGGTCGCAGTCTCCCTGTTTACCGTCCTAGCCATCACCATCAACAGATATGTCATGATCTCCCATCCACGCCTCTATCCCAAGTGAGTATATTCTAATTATATGCTTAACATAATCACTGTTTATGACGTAATTAACGTATAACGAGGAAATTTTGACTCATATTTTAGTATTATCATTTCGTACTAGGAATATTCATTAACTCTTCCGCGATGTTACTAAATTGTTATTCGTTGATGATAACATTTGACGTTTGTTTTGTCAACAGGCTGTACCGACGTCAGTATTTAGCAGTAATGGTGGCCAGCACCTGGGCATTCTCCTTCGGTGCACTTATAGCCACTTGGTTGGAGAAATGGGGCAGATTTGGTTTGGACCCCACAATAGGATCCTGCTCTATACTTCCCGATAAAAACGGTCGTTCTCCGAAGGAATTTCTCTTCGTAGGTGCCTTTATGCTACCATGTCTGGCTATAGTTATATGCTACGCTCGGATATTCTGCATAGTAAGGGAAGCCGCAAGAAAGTCTCGAGCTCCGGCTCGGGGAAGACTAAGACCGGGCTTAGAAGATTCTGCAGTTGGCTCAGCTTCAACAGCTTTGGAACGGTCACCTGGTCCTGAAAACGGTGTTAACCACGTGGCTCCCCCTCGAAGGGCACTTCTAGCGCCACCTGCTTTACACTGCCCTCCGACACCAGGACCTGAACGCTCCTCGTCATCCGGTGTTGATACATTAGACGGACACGATGAGGAGTGCGCTCTTGATGCTAAGCCTCGAACACCTAGCGGCGGAGAAACGGCTAAGCGGCTTCGACAAGCCGCTGTCGCACTAAAGCGATCGCCTGCTTCCGTGCGACCACCTCGTCTGACGCCGAAGGACAGAAAGCTATTAAAAATGATAATGGCAATCATGCTTTCATTTTGGGTGTGTTACTTACCAATAACTTTAACAAAGATATTTCGGGAGTTCACATCGCACCCAGCGGCGAATATAGCCGGTTATATACTGATTTACCTAACGACGTGTATCAACCCTATCATCTACGTAGTGATGTCGTCGGAGTACCGGCAGGCGTACAAGAACCTGCTGATGTGTCGTCGCTGGGCGTGACGTTCGCCCGGCGATGGCGCCTCTGAGAAGCGCCCGCCGTGACTAGTCGTAAATCGCTGGACAGCCTGAATAACTGCAAATAATGGACACTCAAGCACATGTGTGTAAAAGATAAGTGACCATAAACTTGTGTACTGTAGTGACAGGGGCAGCGTTAAAGTTATTTGTGGATACCAAGTGGAATTGAGTTATGTAGACAATTTTGTAATTGCGAACCGTCCGTGATTGTGCTTATTGGGAAGGAAGCAATTAGAATGTTTTATACTGAAGTAGATTAAATAAGATGTAAGCTATCTTAACTAATAATCTCGTAAAATGATACTCAACAACGGCCGCAGGATGCCAGAAATTATACATCCTATGGCCGTATTATTCATCTCATTCATGAATGTATTTAGTGATTTATGTTTTTATCATCGAAATTATATGTATGAATCATTGTTCATATGTAACTGTATATTGTACAACATTGTTAAGCACTTATTATGTTCAGAACTTAGCAATAAGTAAACGAATATGTATAAAGTTGGAAAGCAATATTAACGTAAATGAACGCGTCAGGTTAATATGGTAAACTGCGGTCTGGAGTAAATTATCAATCTCGAGCACACCCATGACAGTTAAATATTGACTCATTAAGGAAAATAAAATAAACAAAAGTTAGTAACAATTCAGTATTCGTATTCATTTGTAGTGGAATGTTTGCCTTTGAGTGACGTGCTTCGATTTGTGTTATTAAAAATGGGTGGTTCTTCGATGTGGGGTGGTGAAAATGCGAGTGCGATACCTGGGCTGTCTTGCTATAAGGATGACGCGGCGCTGGCGGCAGTGTCTTTGTTCGAGGGCTATGACCAGCCCCTCCTGCGGTTCGCGTACATCAGCTGCATGCTGTTCATGCTCATCGGGATTCCTGGCAACATCATCACCATCGTCGCGCTGGCACGGTGTAGAAAGGTGAGTTCATTGTACCATCATAGCAGAAAGTACACAAAAGTTATTCCTCCACACATCAGTATTGATAAACGGGCGAATTTTGTGCAGATGTCTAGGTACTTTGTAAAGGGTTCTTTTTATATATGACATCTGGGGTAACCTTAGTACAAATACATATAAGTATAGTTTTCAAAATGGAGGAATATGTATGAAAATTAAACCGAATGAATAAACTCTAAATCTACACTAATATTACAAAGAGGAAAACTTTGATTGTTTGATTGTAATGAATAGGCTCAAAAACTACTGGGCCGATTTTAAAAATTCTATTACCATTCGAAAGCTACATTGTCAACGAGTAACATAGGCTATATAATATCACGCTATGTCCCTTGGGAGCAAGGCAGTAACCAAAAACCTAACGTATTTCTGTATTTGTGAGCTTATCTTTTTGCAATGCAATATTGCTAAACATAATCTGAAATCATTTTTAGTTGAAGACCGAACTACTTTGTCTAAATTCTTAAAGCTGCAACTTTTAAAGCTGGATTTGCAAGTGTAAGCGCCATCTTTGTTTTATGACGCGGTTCTGTCAGAACATGATGGTCTTACACTTAGACGTCATTTCAAGCATATTCAGCGCATAGCGTGTGAGATATGATGCCATATCTTGCACACGCTATGCGCTGTTAAAATTTATATTGAGAAGAGATGTAAGCTCAAATAAAAAAATATTTACAATGGAAATTTGAGCATTGAGTCTACTTATTAGTAACTTATGACGTATTTGTAGGTTACCTACGTCATTTTCCACAGAACATAAGCGTCTTAAACAAAAATTTGTACCTATTTCTTTTATTCCCAGTTCACAATGGTATATGGACTTCCCGTAGTCTTGTTTAAAGTGATATTTTACTCGCACAATTATATGACATCAATAGGTGTACATGTACCTACAGGAAAGTTATATAGTTACTAATTCAATGAAGAAATCTATATTACAACTTCGCAGTACTAGTTTCAATTTGTGCATTGATAATTAACCTAAATACTTGCTAGATAGAGTTAAAAATTGCATATTAATGTGCTAGATAATATAATACAGTAAGTAAACTTAATACTCTATTTGAGGTGTTCGTTACTGTAATTATTGTAAGTAAACATAAACTCGAGAAAACAAAAGAAGACAGATAGGTATTAAATAACCAAGACGTGATTACAAAACAATACCAGAAAATATATCTGAAACGAGAACATGTTTATAATCACGTAGGATTTCCATGTTTACCTGTGTTACATGTATAATACAAGTGAATGATCTTGTACTGAAAATAGGTACTTGAGGGCAATCCATTAATTACATCACATTTTTTGAAGGAAAGGGTCAATGAAGTATGACATTACGTGACAAAGCTGTGTGTGTGTAGGCTTCATGACGTCATATTATCAATGTCTAACCGAACCAAAAAAAAGGGCTTGGAACTATTGTATCACGTGACACGTGTGTAATTTTGCATTATTTGTGACGTCACATCAAAAAGATAGAAAGGAGAACGGGTAAAGTATAAAAAAATATGAAATTCGTGTGACGTAATATATGGATGGCCCTTTGCCAGTATCTACGTAATTGATGTACCTGCCTATTTCCGATGGTTACCAAAAAGTTATTATTATCGAAACCAAACATTTACATCTTGCGCAAAACGGTATTTGTAAATACTAGTGATTTACATTGTTACGTTGAACTAGCAATTAGAAAATATCTGTAACATATCAAACCAATATGTATTATGAAGTTTCAGTTTTAGATAAGACTCATTATATAGGAGATTTATAAAGTCTGAGGGCAATGAAGATTTGCATAGTAACGGACTTTTCAAAAACAATACGTAAAGACCTGTTAAGAAATCTGCCATATACCTATCAAGACAACTGACTGACATATCAACGCACAGCCTAAACTGCTGAGGTTAAGACCTTTTAAACTGTAGGTCAGAAAGGGATGATGATTCAGAAGGGGTTATTATAAATTTACCCCTATAGGGTTTTTTTTGGTGAGTGGGATAGCATCACTTACTTTAATCCTTCGAACACACGTGATTTGAGACACAATAGAAAGACAATAGCAGCCCGACAGCCGGCTGTCGGTTGGTCGTTGAAAGGTTAGCTACTTAAATTGTACTTTTTTTTTTGTTGAGTGGGAAATCATCAAATGACTGCTCCCGTCCTGGGTGCGGTGGGAGGGCGTGTCAGACTTTTACTGACTAAAACCCACTCATGTTCCTTCGATTGCCCTTTATGTTCCCGGGTCACTCGAAATATTATAAACATTCCGCAACCCCGGCAGATAAACATTCCGCAACCCCGGCAGATAAACATTCCGCAACCCCGGCAGAAATTGTACATCTCAGGCCAAACAATATTTCTGTGACTGTCACACAACTGCCAAAATTCGATGGCAAGATAAAGACGGAAAATAGCTACGTGCCAAGTAGGGTTTGTTTATCAAAAACAACGTAACACGTGGCTTTTCCCAATAACTCACCTTGTTATTTCACCAACATTATTCATTTCATTTACATCGTGAAGGAAAAAATAAGGAATACCCATATGCCTTTTGTTTTTATTAATAAATGACATAATAGGTATATACCTAACGTAAATAAGGTAGGTAGCTTTACATCTTTAGTACACCAAATTTTTTTTTTGGGTAGTGGGAAATCATCTATGACTGCTCCCGTCCTGGGTGCGGCGGGAGGGCTTGTCAGACTTTTACTGACTAAAACCCACTCATGTTCCTTCGGTTGCCCTTTATGTTCCGGGGTCACGATAACTATTAAAAATATTCCGCAACCCTTAGTACACCTATTTGGCATATAAATATTGAAAAAGCTTTATTTTAGTTGGTTAGTAAATCTTTGTATAAACTATTTATTAAGTACACTCTAGTCCGAATTTTGGTTAAAACACAGGAGATAACACAAGTGTGTTTGTCTCTCTCCCCTCTCTGAGCATAGAGAGATCTCGCGTAAGACCAACAGCTTTACATACATTTTCAAAGCACAATGGTGTTGCACCACCAAATGTCAAACTACCCGGAGATCAGCACTACTACTGAGAAATTCATAATGGAAAAACCTAAAAGCACATTTTGTCTTACTCGAGAATCGAACCCCAAGCTCCATGCTCAGTATTCACGCAGGCAACTACAATACCAACGAGTCAGTATACGTCAGTCGCCGGGGTTGCGGAATGTTTATAATAGTTACCGTGACCCCGGAACATAAAAGGCAACCGAAGGAACTTGAGTGGGTTTTAGTGAGTAAAAGTCTGACACGCCCTCCCGCTGCACCCAGGACGGGAGCAGTCATTTGATGATTTCCCACTCACCAAAAAAAAAAGTATACGTCAGTCCCGTTGGTCTTGCGGTCTCCATAAATTGATTGTCAAGCTATTGAATGCTGTAGACTGTGCGTCTGCATTGACAATATAATAGTACTTCCAGTACAATATACAAAAACCACAAAAATAACCGCGTACAATGACGAAGGATTAATTGTACGGTGTATGACAAATAAATGTTACTAACGTCATTAACCGTACGTATTTTACATGAAATACAAACGCTAATAAATAATATTGTTAATGATTTACCACTTTACTAATAAATGTTAGAGATAATTATTGATTGACGTTTGCTTAACCAATATGACTTACATCGCCGTCGTCAGTTATGTAGATTATAACTTAGGGTAGGTAGTAAATGTTTATTAGAAATCTTTTTTTTTTGCCGGCAAATTACATATTATAGCTTCACTCAGAAATACCACCAAATAAAAACAAACTTTACCTATTTATTAAATAAGTGTGGATAATTATCTTAATCAACTTCGGTTTAAAGTAATGATAGGATAATTAGTTTAATTGGTTATAATTACTTTCGTTTAATTAATCAATTATATACTTTACCAATACTTCGGCCTGTTATCATAATTAACATCGGCTTGCTACACTGACTATTATCTATTTTTAACTCAACGTTCAACCCTCAACCCTTTTAAAGAGTTTTAATTAATCATAAATAAATAACTAAATTTATTTACCGTTAATATATCATGCTTATGTGGAACATAATATTTTTCAAGCTATATATTCTAGCTTCGTATATTCTGTCTGTGGAAACTTTTAATTGGGCTTTGTTTATGTTACTCAACCTGTGTATATTAGTTTTGTATCTAGTTATAAGTTTTCCAAATAAAACTAAAATAATTGAATTAGTCAAACAAGCAAAGTTGAAGTATTTCAAGAGAAATGTGGAGTCCAAACTAAGCATAGACTTCTGTCTTATAGTCAATTATTTGTTGAATCTTAAGTAAAAAAAAATGTTTACATCGTACCGTATCACATTACTTCTAACCGGAGCTTAAAACTTTGACTGAAAGCACTTACAAAAAAATGTTTTCTACCCTTTACAGGTCCGCAATGCAACGGCAATCTTCATCATCAACTTGTCCTGTTCCGACCTTCTGTTCTGCTGCTTCATCCTGCCCCTGGCTGCCTCCACGTTCTACAACAAGTCCTGGGCCCACGGCAAGATCCTGTGCGTCATGTTTCCCTTCGCCAGATACGCCCTGGTCGCGGTGTCCCTGTTTACAGTCCTTGCCATCACTATAAACAGATATGTCATGATTTCACATCCAAGGCTTTATCCCAAGTGAGTATTCTGATGTTATTTTAAACGTAGAAATATGCACAGTAGTTGCAAATAGTTTGACTTTGACTTTAAACATATCGTTTTCTCAAAAAATTTCAATAAAATTACAAACTCTGTCAAGTTTTAATAAAGAAAAAAAATTACTCGGTTATAAAATATTACTAATTAGAAAAAATATGTTTTGCCAACAGATTATACACGACCAAAAACATATGCCTGATGATTGCATCTCTCTGGATATTTTCTTTCGGCGCATTGATACCTACATGCCTCCAGGTTTTTGGCGAGTTCAGCTTGGATCCCATAACTGGTTCCTGTACGATCGTCCCTGATGATAACGGTTATTCACCAAAGAAATTCCTCTTTGTCATCGCGTTTATTCTCCCGAGCGTCGCGATCATCTTGTGTTACGCCCGTATACTATGGATTGTGAGAAAAACAGCAAAGAAATCGCATAAACCTGCTACCCAAATGAAATCTTTAAGCATGAGTACAACAACAATAGCAACGAGAATTGTAGACTTGGACAAACGCCCGTCCAGAAAAACCATGCCTGTTTTTCCTCTGAGTTGCTTTGTGCAGACAGGAGCTGAAATATCATCCTCTATGGAATCGGAGCCAGAAAGGCCGTCTACTGATCTTGACGCGAAACCGCGTACTCTTGGCGATGAAAGCAAAAACTTTCGCCGAAGTTTTATAGCCACGATGAGATGGACCACAGCACCGATAAAGCCACGTCTTCCCACGAAGAAAGACAAGAAGCTACTGACCATGATTGTGGCCATCATGGTCTCGTTTTGTGTCTGCCACTTACCTATCACGTTAACAAAGACAATACTCTTTGAAAATACAACGCACTCAGTAGCTAACGTGATTGGTTACGTCCTCATATATTTCACGACGTGCGCGAACCCCGCCATTTATGTTGTCATGTCCAATGAATACAGACAAGCATATAAGAGTTTGTTTAAGTGCAGACGGTGAGATTGGTTTAGTTCATGTAAATATACTCAGTAGACTGAAATGTGGAAATTTTGTTGAACAAGACTTAATTTGCGAGTCGTTCGTGAGTGTTATGATAGAATTATTTTAACAATCAATGATTGAAAGTAACACCATTAAGAAATACTATTCTCGATCAAATAAAGCTTGAGACTATTTTTATCGTGATATAATATAAACATCTCTCTAATATTTATACAGTACAATAAAATTTAACACATCAAAACTTTTTTTGACACACATCTAAATTGGAACATCGATAATTTTAAACAATACTGTTACATTCCGATTAAAACAAACAAGCAACTCAATTGTCTTCAGTTTACCTTCAACTGTCTAAGTCAGTGGGAGTCTTTTCTATAATGTCCTTTAAATGTACATATTTTATATCTAAGCTTTAGCAATAATGTGTAGACTAGATCTTAACCTAACATTACATTAGAAAGCAATCAATTTACTCAGGTAGGATAAACTTAACGACGATTTTAGTTTAAAACTTATAAATACAATACATTGTTATAAATCAAAATATTCTCAAACATTGTTGAATTAAAATTCGTGGTATAAAGTTGAAATGAAATAGTTTATCTAATATCGTAACATTCAACGATTTGAAAATTATAACATAAATTCTACCAATGCTTACATAAATGTATACCAAATATAATTTAAAAAGGAACTGAAGCTTGTTACCTCTATGTAGATTATACAACTCATGATATTAAAATCAAAACTACTCATGTATAATACCTTTAATAATAAGATTTATACGATATATAATTAATTTACTATTAAGTATTACGATAAATGTAGACTTTTTTATATAAACAAAATAACCGATCAAAACAGTTCGGGTTCTAATTAATAAAAAAAAATCGAAAACCTCTTAATTAAGGTGACGGTTGTTTGCCGCGGCCGTAATGACGCGTTCATGTATAATCGCGGTTAAATTCTACGTAATAGTGGTAGAAAATATACCACTTGTTTACCAACTCTATTTATAAGGGAATAGAGTTCAAATATGAATTAAACAGTGTTTCCTTATATTTGCGGTTAATGTATGAACGGTTTCTCTGCCGGGGCAAATACTAGTCACCTGGTAATAAAGGTATTTCGTACTAGTGTACAATATCAATGTGTGATATTATTGTAAATAAGGAGGATGTCAAAGACATAGAAATTAAAAAAAAACGTTTCGATAACGATTAATATTGAATCGAAGACGGTGCTGTTTCGTTCGATTGAACCTGAGTATACAGATGAAAGACGCAAGTTTCTGATGGAAATAATGTTAATCTTTTTGAGACTTAATTCTCATTCAAATATGGCAGCATTTTGCTTGAACTTGTTATTAGTTAAGTCAATAATTAAATTTATATAGTTTGTAAAATACGATATTGACATCGCTTTGGTTCAACAATATTAATACAAAATATTAAATGACGACCATTCCAAATGATTGTCTGTTTTCGACGAAATATTAAAATGTTACTAGTGTTTAGAATTAAATATTTTATATGATAGATATATTAATAGTTGTGAGATAAGTCGTAACCGAAGATTTCCCAAAGATATGTTATAATTGTATAAAGGAAATTTATTTAGTTCATAGTCGATTTTACTGTATTTATTTTACTTAGCACGTAAACAAACCGATTTATCAAAGCTACTGTGAGTTGGAGAAAATATAATTGAAACGTAAAATTAATTGAGCAGAATTCCCGCTGGTTGAACTCTGAAGCTGGAATACGTGTTTTGTTTAAATTATAATCTTTGGTAGCAAAACGAATGTAGAATAAACACATTCTAAAGTTTGATATGGGTCTGATAGGATAAACTTTTGTTACGGCTTCGAATTAGAACCGCAGAAAATGTACACACTTCAATTCCTCTGGTTTATAAAGCCTTTTCAGCTAAATCAATTTACGAATTAATGTTTCGAAACTGTCTATGCAATTTTGACCGGTTGTGTAACTTTTTATGGCCAATGTCAGCTTGAAGCTTACATTCCACCGACAATAGGTGAACATTTTGGATGTGATGCAGGATATAATGCAGGAAGCGAAAATCGCACATTACAAAGATTTCCAATCATAAACCTATTTAAAAAGAAAAAAAGTTTTAATAACATTATAAGTTCATACTTTTCATATTAATATCCTATAAGTAATAAGACGGAAAAAAGATGTCCCTTGAAAAATTAGACAAATTAATATGTGTAGCTAAAACGTGGTAATTTCCTAATTTACGTAAAATATGTTAGATTATTTTCATGTAGATAGAAACCAAGAGTCATAATTTGTAAAATATTATTTTATTAAGTCTTTCACGAATATACTTTTTACTCTTATTTATTTGTTTTACAATTTAATTTACAAACGGGCTGCGATAGAATCATTTAGTGATCAAATTTTCTAGAATTAAAAATAATTTCAAAACGCTAAACTAATTTCAGTTAACCACTGTAAGTTTCTTAGTCATCGAGATGTATTTGTGGTAAAAAACCAGTATGACACACAATAAAAAGCCTTTGTGAATTTAATTAATTTTTGTTTGTATTACTGACTCTGCGTTACCAAGAAATTCTCTGTTGCACATAAGAAAGACTAAGGTCAAATTACAGTAAAGGCGTAAGGTCTCTTAGAACCATTCCGATAATGTTTTGTCTCAGCCTGTTCAAGTTGTATAGAACTGTTATATTAAATACTCTTTTGTGTTACGAATGAGGTCATAAGTGGAACACCAAGACGTAGGTACCAAAGAACCAACATCAGGGGCCATAACCCTTAAGCCATTGTACTTACCAAAGATATGATTAAAAATAAATTATAAAATATTACATTTTTTAATAGTTTTATTGTATCCAACTTTGATATTTGGAGCGGCTACTGCACGGATAATGGTAAGTTTTCCGGGGTTGCGGAATAGTTCTATTCTATTCTGCAGTAAAAGTAGTAATAGTTCTATAATAATAGTTACCGCGACCCCGGAACACAAAGAGCAACTGAAGGAACAAGGGTGGGTTTGAGGCTGAGGCTACACTAAGCTGCGACGCGAACTGCGACGCACGAGCGATTGAAACAAATACGGTCGCGGTCTGAAAAGGGTTACCAATTTTGAAAGTACATTCTATATCACACTTTTTTCATTAAAATCTAAAATGCCATATCATGTTACTTGTTACCTTTTAGAAGTTATTATGCAAAATGACACAACGAGAACAACAAAGACGTTACTAAGCAACGGCTTCGGCTTAGCCATGTTTCGTCTCTATCGTGCACTTGACGTTTGGCAGTTGTGTAACAGTGACAGGTATAGTGCCAAAGTCAGTGCTTAGTAACGTCTATTTATCTCGCCTTATGTGATGATGAAACTCTTTTCTTAATTTGTGGAA
This sequence comes from Athetis lepigone, assembly GCA_033675125.1. NCBI lineage: Eukaryota > Metazoa > Arthropoda > Insecta > Lepidoptera > Noctuidae > Athetis > Athetis lepigone. The sequence goes on from CM066240.1 coordinate 7,643,224, forward strand.
TTGACATTTGTCAAAAAATATCGTTTGAACGTCGTTTAGACAAGAGTAAAATTTTACGAAATATTTTTATTCAAATCGAAATAAAATGGCAAGTTTAACCCTGGAGCAAGGGGCAATCTTTGAAAATGGACATAGTTTTATATCATTAGTGCCTTATCACGAAAATTCATTATAACTATTGTGATTTACTGTGAGGTTATATTAGATCATGGAAATTATTCAGGAAGAAGTGATGCTGTCTACTACGTAGTGTATCCTGCAACAGAATTCTTCCACATTAATTACGTTCAAGATAATGCACGGATACACCCAGCTTGTGCTACTATGGCGTGGTTCATTCTGCACCGTGAAATTATTCATCTCATTCAATAGCCCGCTCGGTCTGCTGATTTAAACTCAATAAAAAATTGTGAGGGCTTATGGATCAGCGCTGGAACCGACAAAATGAAAGAAATCCTCATAGATCACGCTGTGCTCGAGTGATACCAGAAAATGATACCAGAAATACTGATATATGCGCGTATCTTGTTGCATCTATGCACTAGTCGTAACTGCGGAGTAATGTTATACTAGATATTGAATAAAGATTTTTTAAGATTTGATTTATTATTTCCTTATTCTTATTTAAAAAAACTATTATACTACTATTATAATTGCGAAAGTAACTATCTGTCTGTTGTCTTGCTTTTGCGCCAAAACTACCGAAACGGGTACACAGATAGTCTATAGCCTAAGCAAGGGCATAGGAAAGTTTTTTATTTAATTCCAAGGGAACGGGAACTACGCGGGTAAAACCGCGGGGGACAGATAGTATACATATATAAAGATTTTGTTCAGTGTTTTTTTATTATTTCTTCATATTCATATTCAAAAAACTAAATTAGTGAAAGCTGCAAAGTGATGTTATACCAAATTATGAATAAAGTTTTTTTTAAACTTTTATTTATATTATGTCTTCATATTCTTATTTAAAAAAATAATTGTTTTTAAAAGTAGGTTTTCTGTATATCAAACCTTTATAGTAGTCAGTCCATCACCTATAGCGATTGATTGTCATATCATTAGAGAAAATAATCTGTGATCAATCAAATTATCATGAAATAGACATTTAGAACTTGTTGCCTCAATGTGTGCATGCAATTGTGATCCTTATGGTGGTAAAAACTTTCAGACCGTGACCGTACATGGATTCTCACTAAATGGCTACACCGTTCATCAAATATTACTAGGGATCTTTGATTATTTCTGTGACAGGAACTACATTACTGTAATCGCGGCACCGGCTACATCGACGTATCAGCGAAATAGAATCGAATATACGCCAGATTTTCGCTTATAATGTAGCCATTCCATGTTTATCTCGTTTCGCTCTTCCAGTCGCATCGCAAATCGCTGCCTACTGTAGCCTCAGCCTTAGTAAAAATCGGACACTCCCTCCCGCCCCTCCCAGGGCGGGAGAAGTCATTTGTTGATTTCCCATACATAAAAAGGTAAGTTACAGCGTCCTATGTCAAAACCTCTCTGCAATATCAGGGCATTGCAAAGGTATGAAATTCCTAAAGACAAAACTGAAAAATAACTCACACACGGCCATCTGACCCCAAGCTAAGAAAACCTTGCGTTATGGTGACCAGAGAGTTGATATACACTTGCATAATTTATAAATCCATAAATATTATACATAAATTACACCTAGACATAGAACAAACATCAGGCTCATCACACAAAGTTTATCCTTGGTAGGAATCGAACCATAATGGTTATTGTGATGCCCAGCAGTGGGGTCCCACAAAATGTAACATAACTGTATAATTAGGACATTCTTACATAACACATATTTAGTCAGCAAAGTAGATAAATCTCCAGAGACAAAAGTACCCAACAGTTTTTTTCTCAAACACCGATGGATAGTCTACTTTTAGTCAATCAGAAAATACTGTAAATTTTATTTTAATTTACATTTCACTTATAATATACATCCGTCAGTGTTCAAGAAAACTTAAATTAATCTCACAGCCCTGCATACTTATCTACTTTCCTGACACATCAATCATGTTCTAAAATATGAAGCAAGTATGAAAATTATTCATCATACCTTAGCCGTAAAGTTTCTGTTTAAAATGATAAAATTCAAGGAAAAGTTGAAGTTTTGAATAATAAATTGGTCGGCCTACTTGTGACTGAGTTTTAAGAGCCAATTTTCCGTAACAGCTGACGATCGTCATTTATTTGATGTTAAAAATTCAGATTTCAAAGTACTTTTTTATGTATCTGAAGAAAATCAGGAATACTATTAAAATTTCATAAAGTAACTCATTTGATAAGTCAATTTAAGAGTTAGGGCCTTATCACACTAGCGGTTTGCAAGCGGCTGCGGAACGGGGCGGGTGCGAAACGAATGCGTCGCGACCATTCCGCGGCTGCACAACGAAGACATCGCGGACGCGTGGTGAATTCGCAACGTTTTCGTCGCGTGTTTGTATCAAGTTAACGAAGAAACTACACTGCTATTCACAGCAATCTCGTTGCGCGTCCGCAAAGACTTCGCTACGTATGCGCTGCGAGTCTGTTGCGCATCCATGACGTATTCTTTGCGCGTCCGCTTCGCTTTGAGATCGCTCTCAATCCGCTAGTATGATAACGCCCTTAAGGCTCCGCTACACAAAATCCATCCCGTCATTGTAATCATAATGCTAATTTAATTTAGAAAACAGGTTTTTTTTATAAATAATTTATAACCTCGGAGGAGGTCGATGTACACTTCTATGCAAATCAATTATTTAAACAATAATACAATACTTAGTTGCATAGGTTCCGTACCCACAGGGTCAAACTATACCCCGTTACTACAAAAAACACGATTCTTTTGCCGTTTGAGACGATAATAGTACGAATCCCTTTGTACACAAGTGATGGAGATGTTCTACTCAACAAAATTTATTTTGTATTACTCCCATGAACCTTTATACTGTTGCATGCACCAGTAAGCACAATGTTTTGGGTGTGTTACATTGAATAGAATTGGTCGTGTAATGTCCATTACACAAAAAGTAGGTAAATGTAAATCGTTCCTATGAAATAGTTTGTGCCCAATGATATTCAATTTGATAATCAGCATACGCATTTAAAGGCCAAACCTGATCAGTTGAACTGATGATCAAAATATAACTATGAGTATATCTTAAGTTGAAGTTTCATCTCATTACATCTCATAACTGAGGATCTAATTGGTTTAATACACATTGAAAGTCAGCTTAAGTGATGAATATATTTACATAGAAACAGACTTGATTACAAGAAAAAAAAATATTTGATTAAATCCGACATTCCAACAAGGTAATCTTAGACCGATACCAATCAACCCACAAGAGCGATATCCTTAAAATAACTCCAATCGAACGTGGCAATGGTTAGAACGACATACGTGAAAACCAGCTCAGCTTAATTCACCAGAATAGTTAACGATGAAAGCCAGCACGTAACTGGGTCAATTAATTTGCCAATACCGAAATAGATTTTTCGTATACTACCTACGATACGAGGATGTCGAAATAGGGCGAAATTGACCTGCCCAGAAAGGCATTAAGTTACGCCACTAATGGACTGCCTTAGGCTATTCCATATTTTATTCATTAACTGATGACTCGCATTGACCTCTAAAATGTCTTGGATAAACTTATAGAAGGGTGACTACAACGTCGTTGCTTTGTGGAATCCTCAATTCAATTCCCTCTTTAAAAGAGGCATTGACTTTAAAAGAGACTTTGACCTCTGAGTTTGTTTCGGTTGTTTCTTCTCAGAGTAGTCCAGCTAGGAAACACCGGCCATGGGAGCAGTGTTTCCGTTCGTTAAAAATAAAAAAAAATTATGTGTAAAAGTGCAATTCTTTTACCTATTTATTAGATAAAAGATATCATATCAGGCAAAATGTTATTGAGTTTTCTTTCCCAATTGGGAAATTCGCAGAAGTCCAAAGCTAGGGTAGACTTTCATCCGTCAGAAAGCCGTTGGTTATTAAGATCACCTTGTCCGAATTTGAGTCAGACAAATATTAAATTGTTTGCTCAGCTTCTGATGTCTCCCCGGTCGCCGGTCGTGCCGGATCGCCGTCCGAATATGAGACACACTTATATCTCCTCCGTGGTCGACTAGTATTCATTACGGTTGACCACAATAACCGAAATTCAGTCGGAGGAATATTACAGTCAGTACAGGACAGTATGTAAGTATTTAATAAAGAAATGGTATCTTTAATATATCATGCAGTATTATGCACGTCACAAAATAATGGCACGAGTGACAGCAAAATTCGTTTAATACGTATTAATAATTATTATTGAGTAGTGAGTACAATATACAATTAGCTCTTAGCTATTACCTATGATGCTGGAAAACATCATATTGTTTTGTGTCTATTCATATAGTAAATATTATATTTATTGCTCTTACAATTCTACACTTATTAACATCTATAGAATCGACCTTACCACCGGCTAAGAGCAGTCATATAATTAAGCAAAATTTTAATAATTTGTCTACTGCTATCCCATGAGAACACGCGCGTTAAGTTGGGTTTTTAGTTATACTGGCTAATTGCCCTTTTGCTTGCTATATACTAGAGATTTGGTATTATTACATCAATAGCTAATATTACTTTCTATGAATAACAAAGCCAGATGGGGCCACCGTAGTAGCGATTAGGCCGGTAATGGACGAGTGGCTTAAAAGACACGACGCCGCCCTTAGATTCCGACTGACGCAGGTATAGACTGACTGGACGTGGTTGTTACGGGAAGTGGGAAGTAACTGTGATGCAAATACTTCTTGAAAAATACATATACAACTTTAAGGACAAGTTAAACTAACGTCGCATAGCAAGTGCTAAGCTAAGCAATAGTATTCATATCTATATTCCTTATTGCACACTGAAAAGAAAAATGATACATAAAAGTAGCAAAAAATGGCAAGCTTAGCCCCTAAATATCACTGTCACTCTTGCACTATTGCCAAACTACTACAGCAAGAGAGAGATGAAGCAGATCTAAACCAAGGTACCTGCTGTGTAACTTATATATTTTATCTCTAGGCCTTAGCTTTACTCAATTAGTATAAATTTCATTACGTGCTTATCAAGAAGATATCAACTTAATAATTTTAAGATAATTAAATCTTTGAATTTCATTATTTTACAAGGAAAATTATTTACTCCAGTAACTCTGTTTTATTAAATCTATTTATAGTGTTAATCAGCAATATTTCCTATTTCCCTATTAATATCTAATTAACTTTATTAAATAGTAGCTGCGTAGAATTTATTAAGTTCTTTAGTTTAATCATAGATTGTTTACGATGTTATGCTAGACTATACGTGATTATTTTGTATAATTACTTATGTATAGCTTCGCTTTAAAGTAACTAAGTACAACTCTAAATATATTACTTTTTGATTACGGAATTGTTCAAATGTTAGGTGTTGAAAGTTTTTTATCGAATTTAACTGGGTTTATTTTCAGGCACAACAATTAGGTTTAGTTCCTACTTTCGAAATGTCAGCTAATAAACGACCTTACAGCCTCTAAATTAAATATCATTTCAGTATTTAATATGCACTAAAAGAAATGATTCAAAATGCAAACATCGTAACATTGTTTCCATTATCAATTTCAACCGACCGCCAAAAGGACGAGGTCTCTCAAACTGATTTATCTAAAACAGAACCGAACATTTGGCCCTTCAAGTGAAAAAGTAGAACCGAAATCATTTCGGCCAAAAATAAGGGCAAGAGCACACCTCCTAGATTTCCGATAGATGAAAACATCAGTCAGCGTAATGTGTCGCTCCATCATGTTCGCCGCATGTGAGGACACGCACCTACAGTTTAAATAAATTGCCCAATTTATTTTTCCTGATTTTCTCACCTATTATGAACGGTGGTTTTCGGAAAACACCAGTTTCCTGCCACACCTCTGATAATAAATCTAAAGGAAATAATATGGGATTTGTATTAATGGTGAACATGAACGTGTTCACAGAGTCACGCATAGCTATTATGTTAATTCGGGTCAATATGCTAAGTTCAGGAAGTGGTGTAGCTACTAAAGTCGAGCTGTTGCCAAAGATATTGCGCCTATAAATGCTGACGTCTGTGGTTCAGTAGACTTGGTTATGCAAGCTATTAATATTCAGCTCAAAGATCTGTGATGAAATATCTATTATTCAACCTTGCTCTATGTACAGTAACAAAATACTAATGTGGATGTCATTTTCTGGTATATAAAACATAAAAGGTCTATATGCTATGAATTTAATGAATGTTTAAAATTGAAATTCAATTTAACTGCAAATTCTCTACAGGAAAATAAATGTGCGCCCAAATTAAATTAATGAGGATCGTACTAATCAGCGATATATTACAAAATTTTCCATGTAAATGGATCGTAATTATCGTTATTTCATCGAGATAAACTAAGAAACGTTCCAAATTAAAGTATGCATGAAAATATAATATGATAATAATATGGTAAATGGTATTTAGTTTTATCAACCAATTATTCATTTATTATAAGAACTATTTCACCTTGTCACACCACCTGAGAATGACTTTTTCGTTAATAAATGTAAGCTTGTCTAAGGTTCTTACAGAACAAAAAGCTAACAAAATTGTGCAGACAATTGGAAAATATCAGAAAACGTCCAATGACGCAGGAACCACGGGAAACAGCTAGTAATGTACAAATGAAGTCATAATGAGGGACTTAGCAGTGATATTTCAATTAACATTCAAGGTATATTGTAAATGATTGAATGATAAGAACAGCTTTAACGCACGGGACATTTTCTTCTAACAATATACATGTCAAATTGCTAAATTAAATTTGATGGTTGACATTGTATTACCATTACTGGAACATTGGGATTTGTAATGGACGCCCGACTAATTCAATGGTAATCTCTGCAGCTTTAATGAAGCTTTTGGTACACAGAAAATGGGTATTTCCTTGTCACATTTTACCTTTATTAAAAGGAAGAGAATGGATGTTGTACGCTTATGAATAACAAGTGTTTCACTGAGATTTTTTCTCGTAGTTTTTCTCGAAAATCACATATGTTTTTTGTCTTCCCTCTTCCTGTCATCATCTTTCGTTTTGCCCCCAATAAGTCTACGTATAGATGTTATCTGCAAACAGCAAATTGTGTCAGGGCAGTACTATATTATTTCCGGGATTTATCACCTTAACGTAACGTTAAAACGTGACAATTATTAATGTTTCTGCTCAAATCATGTGGACAAGGGTTATTCCCTAAAGATAAGTATGTAACATCCGTAGCAGTTAGCAGTCACAACACTTCATGAGCAGTACATTGACCTCGGGCCAGCTTTTCCCGGTCGTAATAACACAAGTGACAGTCGAGACTCGCGTTATCTACCTCATCGTATTTTTCCCTTCGCTCCGCAATAACAAGCTATTTAATATCTCGAGAAGGTACCTGGCAAACAGTCCATGACAAATATTACCTCGCCTGGGGGCAGACGGGGACTAAACGCCCGATGTAACACCCCGATGCCATCTCCCCCAAACGATTTGTAAATTGCTCTATTAATTTAGAATCCTGTGAGATGTTATCGCCCGTGAAATATTGGAGGTGGCACAAATTTAGGCGAGGATTTTCAGCGGTTTTGGGTTACCGTGTGTTGACAAATAATCATCTACGAGGCTAAGAAGAATGTTAGAAGATTTTGGAGGTACACAGACGTCACGATGTTTTGTTGTTAGGTTCATTTATTAAGGAGGTCAATTCCTCCATCCTTATTTACATGATTCTTCAAATTATTCTTGCTACTACTTTAAAAACTTCTAAAAATCAAATATTAATGGTGTTAAAAAAATGATTTTTCACTATATGTATATTTGTTGGTTTCGTGCTTGAAAAACAAGCACGATACAAAAGAATAATGCAATACAACTGCTGCCTCAGAACAACAACAACAAAGATTTCTTTATTTGCATTCAATGAAAGAGAACATTACAAAAGAAAATAATTAATCCAAATTCAGTTAATTTCTTTCTAATTTATACCATTCTCGTCGCAAAATTTAAATCGTTTGACCAAGCAGAAACAAGTTCTTAAAAGTTATTCCAAAAAACAAAATATATTCTGAATTCTGATTAGTTTAATTTAACTAAGCTATGATTTGATTTATATCTTTCGCTTAAGTGTTTCATTAAGTACATAAATTTTACCTAAATTCTAATCATTTTAGTGCTCATAAATATAGAAGTAACTTAACCCGCTTCTAGATCTTGGTTATTTATTATGTTAATTTTACGTTATTAAATAAGGATTACAAAAATCAACCTTCAGCCCCTTTTTTTTTGGGGGGGAGTGGGAAATCATCAAATGACTGCTCCCGTCCTGGGTGCGGCGGGAGGGCGTGTCAGACTTTTACTGACTAAAACCCACTCATGTTCCTTCGATTGCCCTTTATGTTCCAGGGTCACGGTAACTATGATAAACATTCCGCAACATCTTCAGCCCCTTTACGATTGGTTTGGGACAGTGGAGTGCCAAAGGGTCAAAATTAGCACAATCCCAACAGATTTTTACGATTAACTAATTAAAATGAAAGGAAGTCGCTAAGACACTTTTCCCATGGCTATTCATTTTTAAATATTTATTATTGACTAGCTGCTGCCCGCGACTTCGTCCACTGTTTTGTTTAATCCACAAAGGTGATAGCGTGATAATAAATAGCCTATGTTTCCCGACCTAATAAATAAATATTGGTAATATTTATGCAAAATTTGAACGAAATCTATGCAGTATCCTTTAAGCTTATCCCAGACAGGCATAGAGGCAAAAAGTCAAAAATTCTAATTACTATATTTTTTATTTTATATGAACGGGTTTGACTTCGTTACAGTTTTATTTTATGTATAAATAGTTGTTTACTAACAAGCTCTTGTTATCGGCTTGTATGAAAGGCACGCGGCTTAAAAAAAATAAGCACGTTTAGGCTTTTTTATGATGGAGGTTTTTACAGCTCTCTCAACTTTCAGTGGCCGGCTCAACATGGACCGTTGTAAATTGAGAATTCGACTGTAGTGGGCTTTCGGAACGGAAATTTACATTCTACAGCATTTCGGTTTAAATTATACAACAGACTCAAATCCATACTAATATTATAAATGGGAATGTGTGTCTGTCTGTCTGTCTGTATGTTTGTCTTTCTTTCACGGCAAAACGGAGCGACTAATAGACATGACTTTTTAAGGGGAGATAGTTGAAGGGATGGAGAGTAACATAGGCTACTTTTTGTCTCTTTCTAACGCGAGCGAAGCCGCGGGTAAAAGCTAGTTATATAATAAAGCCTTTAATGTATCTTGAAAATTGTGCACAATATAATTTAGAAATCGATCCAAGTTATTCGCCGCCTTCGTGTTTTACACAAAAAAAAATGTAAGCTTTCTTTTTTTGAGCTACTTATTAATTTACTTTCTAGTAAACAAAATACAGTAATAATAAGAGGCAACAAAAATATTTACGATAAACACAAAACTAGTTCGAGAAGGAAACTGGATCTCACAAATTGAGCAATAGTGGACATTTCTTTAGCGTACCCAAATTATTAACCAAAGAAACTCCAAACTTTGATTCGCATTCAAGAATGGTACTGTATAAAAACTTAACTTATACACAAATTTATCCGAAAATTATACAGTTTTCGTTGAAAAAATAATGTTGGACTAAGTTTATTTGTACCAAGTTCTATTCATTTTAATTTCAATGTTGCGGAAAGAATAGGAATGAATAAAACATTTTTGGTCAAATATTTGCAATGAAAGGTAAAGCTTATGAATAATAAACGGTCCCTGGGAAGTCACTGGCCACTTTATTTTCATGTTCACGGTTCATTTATTTTTCCAATTAGGTGAATTTTTTTCTTAATAACAGTCGGGGAAAGGTCATCAAAATCAAAGTCAATATTATAATGTGCCATTTTATTGTGTTCCACTTTTGGTTTGTTAGGGTTCTGTTTCTCTAAATATAATTTGGAACTCTTATAAGGTCATAAATGCCTTGAATTTTGAATTATTTGTTCCAGAAACGGCTGGTGTATTAATACTACACACTTAAGTCAACCTCCTCTTGAAGCTGAACGCAATCAATCGGTCGATTATACCACAAAATTATAGCTTGCAAAGAAATTGCAACCTTTTTGTTCAACCTTTGTGACATTTCTTGACTTAGAACAACGAAATTTGGTTAGAAGTCTATAAGAAAAAAAAATACAGATACCGAAAATATATAGTTACTTTACTAAATAATTACAATTGTACAGTCAAGGGTCAGTACATTCGTAATAATTCGGCGTGCGACTTCGACTCGCAACTGGCCGGTATTTTTTCCCTTAAATTATCTCTCAGATTTATCAAATTAACAAACAACTCTTTCTCGCAAAAGGCTAGCTCTACGTGATGCCTACAGCCAAGCATACGCATTGCTGCAGTAGACAGGTTGAAACATTCGTTTTTCATCTAGGACGGACAGCATCCGATATTTTTTTTAATCAAACACTAACGAACCCAACAAACTAGAATTAGACACACAAAAAATTAAAACAAACACAAGGCTCTAATTATAACTGTGACGTGCTAACTAACACACATATAAAAGAATAGCTTATATATCTTTACATACAAAACGGTTCTCACTTTTCTGTTTGTATGTACAAAATGAATCCGTGCAACCCTGGGTCGGATCGCTAGTATTAAGATAATAACAACCTAACCAAGTTAATCTCAGGAAACGTAATATTACAAAAAACAAAATTTACCACCGCTTTTAGTAAGTCCACGAGGACTTTGAGCAACCAAAAATTGTAGCCGAGTCGTATGAAAAGTTGCTAAACAATTTACATGCTAATTCGGGCTCAAAGAAAAACAAGGGCTGGTTCATGACGCGTAAATGATGAGGTCGACTGAGGAAAATAACAGATTGGAGTCTGCGTGTATGTTACTGTAAATATACGCTATCAATGAGCTATTTTTAAGCTTTGTTAATTTTTACAAAAATTTTGTTACAGGTTCTAAAAATTTAAAAAGGCGAATATCATGTCCAATGCTTTTTTCTAAGTTCGGGTTCTAATCCTGCTGAATCCTAGTATTTTACAGGCTAGCGACTGCCTATCACACCTCCAGTACAATTATTGAGTAACCGGTAATCCCTTGGTTTGGCTGGTGTCAGCCTTGTGGCTTCTAATTTATCGTACGACTGTCAAAATCTATACTTGTCAACCTATGCTTTCCGAGGCACAGATTGTCAGTGTTGTTCTGGATTTATAAACATAAAAGTACATAATATGAATTGCAAATGACTTCTCTCGTCCTTCGTGTCAGACTTTTACTGACTAACACCCACTCATGTTCCTTCGGTTGCCCTTTATGTTTCGGGGTCACGGTAACTATTCCGCAACCCCAGTCACATTGATACTTGCTTGGTTTTGAATACGCAATTTCAATAATAATAAAAGGCAGGCGTTGAAATTACTGAACCATCACTACAAATAAATGCAAACTATAAAAAAAACACACGGCTGCAATGGCAAATTGTGAACTAAAAAAGTATTAAACTAGAAGTAATTTCATCGTAGTCGCGGGACCGTTATGTGAAACACATCATATACGGTCCCCTGACTGCGATGAAAATACATAATGTTTTATACTTTTTATTAGTTTGTATTTTGCCATGGCAGTGGGTTATTTTAATTTATAACAGGTTTCTAAAAAGAAGTAGTTATATTTAGCCTGTATTTTTTTTATAAGTTTTATTTTACAGACGAAATAAAATGCATAAGTAGGTAATATTATGTATCACCTTGTTATAGATGCAAGACGTTAACAATATGTAGATCAGAATATATTATTATAAACTTACATGTAATTTACATGACCCGTGAAAATATTACATACCTGGTTTAATAAAGTTATGATTATAAAGGTTTTCAATATTATGAAAAACTTTTACCCATGAACTCACGACAGAAAATTTGCTCATCGATATATTTTTTTGACTAGCGGTTGTTTATTATGAAGAATACGATGATGTCGTGAGAAACAGACTATTATATAATATTAACTTTCTGTTTCCCTGAATTTTATGAAAACTTTGTCAAAGTATCAGAAAATCAGTTAATTCCATTTCAGCTTTAATGCCAATGTAATTGTAGAAGGTCATCCTTAAATATTAGTAGTTAAATTAGTAAACAATCCCCTGCCGCGATGCCAATTTCGAAACTGCTGAGCGGATTTTCACGTCCTTTTCACCAATAAACATGCTGCTATGCAATAAGCATGCGTGCTTAATCATAAGGAAAGTTGATGTGTATAATATTTGCAAATTATAGTAAAGAAAATGCCGAGAAATTCAAAGTATTGTAGTGCGAAACTGAAGCGTATCGCAAAATTTATGACAGAAAGATATCAGACAGGTACGTAAAACCAGACATTGTTTCATATAAATGTTATTCTTGATTGTATGAATATTATCTTATATCAAGTTCAGAACAAAAACAACTACAGAACATTCGGGAACGGGATCCCTTATCAGTTCTCAGTTGCAGACAACGCGTCTCTACGTCGCGTCTCGTTGTCCACGTGATTGATTACGCGAACATACGTCACAGCTACTGTTGTGTTTAGGACGCAGATGGGGTAGCGCCCGTTTTGTAATGCTCCTGTTTTGTATTTTATTTTATTAGGAAAATTTACAGCTAATAACAGAAAAAAAACAGATTACTAAGACAAAGGTCAATTACAAGTTTTCACAAATAGAATCACTACACATACCGTGTCGGGGTGTATCGCATCATCGCATGCACTAGGTATAGTCAGTGCGAGGAGTCTAATTTTTAAAAATGTAAATACTTGTTTGACACAAAATTTGTAATGTATGATTTGTAGTGCATGTCTATTTAAATTAAGCTAAGAAATACCAACAACATACGTAAGAACAATATAAAAAAGGTAAACTTTGTGACTGTCCTATAGTGACTAAGTATACAAAACAAAAATAAAAAACCAAGCTAATAAAATGTACAAACAAATTAAATTAGAAATCAAGAAATGCATACAAAAATTTGGTGGAAAAACCTAAACTTTTTAGTCTGACTGCACATTAAAGCGAGCTGTGCACGTAATATCAACAAAAAAAATTAATGTAGGTATATAAAGCGTTACAAAACTGGAAAGTTACCAAACAGGCGCTACCCCACATATGTGCCTATTGTGTTATGTCCGTAGAGGCGTATACGTAATGTGTAGAAGGAAAATTTTGGAAAAACATTAAGTCGAATCGTACCTAGTTTCTTCAGTATTTTAATAACTATTCGTTAAATCTCATCTATGATTGATGCTTTGCTCCTGTAGTTTCCGACTCTTTCAGTCCTATCAAGCAATCCGTGAAAGAAAGCGTGACACTCAAAGCGCCACAAGTCAATATTGTTAAGAATAAGTAAAACTAAAAGTAAATTAATATAGCTTTATTTATTTGCTGGTATCATTACTAAATATGTGGTGTTGTAAAATTGTAACGGGTATCACTGGGGTAAAAATTGTTGTGATTGTTAAGATCGTACGCTGTTGTGATTAAAAATAAAATCATTAAAAATCCAGTAAAATCCTTTTCTTTATTAATAAAAATAACATTAAAAACTCTTCAAATATGACGCCACTTTATGTGCAGTACTTTTCTAGTTTCTGTGGTAATATTTTTTTAAGTATTTGTATTTTTATTTATATAGGCCCTTCTAAAAAATAAATAAATAATATACTTATTAAACTGTCCCACGAAATAGAACAAATTTATTGAAAAGTGCGTTTATCAAACTTTACTTTTTAGCTCCTAGATCTACCCAAGCAACGTTTTCGTGTACTATCTAAACTAAGCGGTAACAGCATCTAACCGCATTTTAAGACTATCTCGGGAAAAAGTTCCGTTCATTAATTCTCAGAAATAGAATATACGACAGAAGTATGACATACTTAGCAATAGTTTTTAGAGAAAATGTCGTTATTATGTCGACTGAGAAGTTACTAACCCTAGGGAGAAAACTTTTGATGAATAATGTTTTATATAACTTCTAGGCAGCCCACATACTCCCACACGTAACTAATACCACTAGACAAATTACAGCAATTATTAATAAAATAAAGAAGCGATACACAATATTTTTTTCATGATTATTGTGCAGTGCCCCTGGTCGCTTTGAAAATATCGTATTTTCAAACCCATACTATTTATTTTACCCTCTTAAGAGATTATAGATTAAAAAAATTGCTATATAGTGAAACTTTACGTTACAAACAGATGTCCTATTCAAAATCATGATCCTAGCCTCAGTTTCGCCTGTGCGTTAATATACAGACAGCTTTAAGAACAGCAATTTTCTTAAAGTTCTTGACCTACACTCACCTAATTTCTACTGAAAAATCATAAGAATCCATTAACTCTAACTAACGTATGTATGATTACCAACAGTATACCTACAGTATAGTTTCTACATCAGTAATCATATTACGTAACACAACTCAACACATTTTTCCTTTTCTTTAATACAAGTGAAAAAGAATTCCGAAAGCGGGATACATTTTCAACACAATACACTATAATAAATAATAAAAGGTTTTTCAAAAGATATATGAGAAATAAAAATCACAGTACGTTGTAATCTTGGTGATCACGCACGAATTCTATTGTGGCTGCGAGGACCCTCGCCGTAATCCTGTCCGTCATGCGAAGTTCAATGTTCTGACCACAGAGTACGTATATGATAACATGTAGCTATACTCCTTTTTCATGTTAATAAATAAATCTTATGAAAACTTACCCACGGCCAGCTCATTCCAAACCAATCAGAGCCAAAGGTAACCAGAGAATTGATGTACATAGATATATGTATAAGGATCCGTCACACAGGGTATCCTAGTACGGACACCATCGCCAGTCTCTCACAAAGGCTAATTATTTTTTCGATTATTTGCTAAATGTGTCTCTTGTCTGATTTGTTTATATTTATTATGAACCTTTGTGAAGAGAGAAAATAAAGATATAAAGAAAGATAATTTATTAAGTATTATATCATGTATATAGTTTATTGACTATATAGTTTATAAAGATCGCATATAGATTGTAAATAAATTAAACCCAGACATAGCAAAAAATCATGCCCATTACAGAAAGATTTTATCCTAGTTGGAAATCGAATCGACGACGTCCAGCTTATCCTGCAGACAGGGATACCAACTACTAAGTACTAAAACTGGTATATTAATTAACTAGCTTTTGCCCGCGGCTTCGCTCGCGTTAGAAAGAGACAAAAAGTAGCCTATGTTACTCTCCATCCCTTCAACTATCTCCACTTAAAAAATCACGTCTGTACGTCGCCGCGTCGCTCCGTTTTGCCGTGAAAGAAAGACAAACATACAGACAGACAGACACACTTTCCCACTTATAATATTAGTATAGATTTAACTTTCCTTTAAAAAAACTCTTAAATCCATTTAAACTAATTGGATCAGAAAAGCAAGACAATTATATTATCTTTTAGCGTATCGTTTACAGTGAAATCTTAGTCTCAGTCTGTCAAAAATAGTTATTCAAGTTTTAAAGAATTCGCTCTTAATGGTTGAGGGCGAATTCCTCGAACCTTAAATACCTCGATCAAGTATTTTTTCTACGAAATAAAGATGAAAACTGACACTTTTGTGTAAAGATATCGACCAAGAGCAATGTGGAGTCGCACACCGAGAGTTTCGTACATCATAAAATATGTGAGGACCAAACATATTGCTAACTAAAAAAAACTGGATAGGAACTAAACTTATTTTGACATAGGTAGCGATAATTTCACCAAGTGCAAGTTTTTTACAGTTTTTCCTAAATTCGCTTACGCACAATTAAGTGAAAAATTTTAAAACCCCATAAAATCCGTACTTATATTATCTGTACTAATATTATAAATGCGAAAGTAACTGTCTGTCTGTCTGTCTCTCTGTCTGTCTGTCTCTCTGTCTGTCTGTCTATTCTTCACGCCTAAACCACTGAACCGATTTGAATGAAAGGTATAGATACAGTCTGGGATCCGAGAAAGGACATAGGATAGTTTTCATCCCGAAAATCCCCCGGGAACGGAAACTATTCCACGCGGACGAAGTCGCGGGCAAAAGCTAGTTCAAAATAAATAAGATTGAGGTATTGGCTGATCCAAGTGATTAAAGACTTGAGTATTTGATACAAAGTTCTAGATAACTTATTAAAAACAAGACAACTTTATAACGACTCCACGTTCTTTAGAAAATGGGTCTTGACAAACAGAAGTAATCTAAGTCTTGAAGAATGGAATCTTAAAAACTGTCAAAGTTAATTCGACAGACTTTCACTAGGTACAAAAGTTTGATTACTCACCCTAATTTATCCACACAAAGACAAGTTTTTAATGTTAATTGTCGCTGAGGTTATATTGTGTTTCTATTATTAGATTATTTGTGAAATTGGCTTTCATCTAAATGCAAACTGACTGATTGACTGCTTGTTGAATAATGAACACACAGTCCAAATAGCTGATCCTAGAGATATGGTTGCGGAATGTTTATAATAGTTACCGTGACCCTGGAACATAAAGGGCAACCGAAGGAACATGAGTGGGTTTTAATCAGTAAAAGTCTGACACGCCCTCCCGCCGCACCCAGGACGGGAGCAGTCATTGGATGATTTCCCACTCACCAAAAAAAATCCTAGAGACATCAAACTCGGAGGCTGTGTTCTTTGTAAAGAGTAAGTACCCAGTAAGAAAGGATTTTTATACAAAACTCGTAAGGAAACTCATATATGATAGGTTTTGTGTTTATACCATTTCTTAATGAAATTTAGGTGTAAAATTAAAATAAAATAGTACCGAAACAAAATTCAGAACAAAGACACACAAAATAATTAATACAAACAACAATTACTTTTCTAATTAAAATTCTATTTGTAAGAATAATTAGTAGCGTATATGAAAAAACACAATTATTACAGATCCTTTGTCACCAAATGAATATTATGCAAAAATGGCAATTAAAACGTAATGACAAAATAGCTTCATTATCAAATATTTTAAATTCAGGTAATAGCTACCAGATTTGTATTTGACGCAACACAATCAACTTAAAAGTTGAAAGTTAGGGTAAAGCTTAATACTTCTTTAAGTAAAGCGAAACCAGCTTGAGTAAAACTAACAAGAGTTCTTAAAAGTATACGTGGGAACTATGGTTTGGTATATCCTTTAGATGAAACTTACTTATTCGATACCCACCTATACAATATTCGCAGACTGAATAAAACCAATTGTTACTTGATAAAGACAAAGACAAATTTATTAAGAATCAAGAGTAGAGGTCGCTGGATGGCTGTAGATCTTAACATCGCGATTCAGTTATATGAAGTAGATCAACAATGCCATCTATCGCGGTGTTAAGTAACTAAACTAAACGTAATATTGAACACAGACTTTGGTTTTATATTAGGGTTTTCTAGCCCCTACACATACAACTATCCAACGCATTGTAAAGCATTAGTACAAGTAATGAATAACCGCTACCATTAACAACAATTTTAACAGTCAATGCTCAGATTATTGGAACAGCGGTTTACCGATAGACTGTGCATACAAAATTGTCTGGATAGATCTTCTATATTACATATAAAACGGCGCAATCGGACTGCAGAGTTAAATCTAATGACATCTCTTCGAAATGTGTAGCGATTATATGATTTGTGATTGTGGATTTATATGATACTTACAAAAAAGGTTCAGCATTTAAACTAGCAAGCTTTTCACATAGCTTCATTTATGTAATCCTCTATTTATTCACGAAATTTCGGCAATGATAAATACCTTTTGACTATCGCCTCTTGCTACATTGGACCATTACAATAAATCACTTGCTTGTAATAAATAAGAGAGGTCGCCTGACGACGATATTTACCTCAAATAATAGAAGTATGTCACCGGCAAGGGAAACTGACACCAGGAAATTAGAAAGCTGAAAATATCGTTCGCAACATCGTGCTTATTTGATATTACTCTGTCAGCACCCAAAAAAATTTGGACAAAGAAATTAATGTAACCTTCAAGAACTAAATCACAAAATCGAATCTCTGACACGCCACCAACTGTCATAAAAATGAGGCTGGGAAGAAAAGGAAACTGTAACCACATTTTTTGAACTTCATATAATAAATTGAGAGTGCTTTTAATTTGTTACCAACTTAATAATTAAACAGATACAACGACTTAAAAAAATGAATCAAATGGCATCATAAATACTCCTTCGCATTACTGTCAACTAGTCAAGTGGCCCTCAAAGAGAAGGAGTCAGCACAGGAAGGGGCCCAACAGGGCCAACGCCTGCCGGGGTTGCGGAATGTTTATAATAGTTACCGTGACCCAGGAACATAAAGGGCAATCGAAGGAACATGAGTGGGTTTTAGTCAGTAAGAGTCTGACACGCCCTCCCGCCGCACCCAGGACGGGAGCAGTCATTGTATGATTTCCCACTCACCAAAAAAAAAAAAAAAACTAGTCAAGTGGCAACAAGGCAGGTTGATGCGGCCAAGTTGGATGGAAATGCTTATCCTCTGCCAAAGCTAGGCGTTGGGGTCACACGGAAAAGCCTTCTGGACAACTCCTTAAGTAGAAGATGGACCCTCGGACCTCACAAAGTGAGCGTTTGACTCTAAACGGCTTTAAAATATAGTTACCAACGAAATATGTGTACTTTATTATTTTAGTAATACTCTCGATATTTGAGATTTTCCGCATCAGTACTAGGTAAATAGGATGTCGAAAGAGTACACATGTAACGTCCCAATCTGAATTCCCACCCATCTAAACTTGAGAGAACACTTTTTGTCTGTAACGAGGCCGTGACATCCCATCAATAAATATCAAACTCAATACCTGGGTCATATGAATCTGAGACACCCCTTTTTCAGTTTCATCTCACGTAAAGGGCCCAAGATCAAATTTCCCCGTAATAAATGCGGGTATTCATTCAAATTAAATATTTGTGACCCGACCCCTGGCATTGATCGGACAATTTACTTCAATATCAACTGTAGTAAATTATTTTTGTGAGTATAAAAGTTTAGTATAGTGTGGTTTATTAATGTAATTTATAACGTCATACAAGAAAAAACAATTTTGTTTCGTGCCAACTGTATTGTTTATATTATGTATGTAATAAGGAATACACTGTGAGAAACATAGATTTGAAATTAATAAAATATAATTGTCTAAAATCACCAAACCGCCTTAGGCAATTTTCGTACCTTTTCTGTGTAAGAATATGTTGCGTTTTAATAATAGGTGTTATTTTTATAATTATTTTTATCACAAAGTGGTAAAATAGGGACCCTACTGTAACCAAACAAACAACTCATATTATTTATCTCGCATGTGTCTTTCATTAGCCTTACGATTGCTTAGCACGTAAAAATTCATCAGATCGACCATAAAAGTCTGCGAGAGTATTAATTTATACGAATATGGACGTAATAAAATAAGGACTAAAATATGGAGGTAGTAAACATAGAATACTACCTTTTACGCGCGTTTTCGGCCGTGTTAATTAATGTTAGTTATCGGGAATGCTTAGGAAGTCAAAGAGACTGTCTACAAAATTGTTTTATACAGGGACAAAAAGACTAACTTTCGCATTTATATAATGTTTAAATGGACACTTATTTCTGACACAAAATGTTGGCAGCCAGACTACTTAGCATTCTAAGAAATATTTATTTCATAGGAAAAATGCTAAACGAATACAAATTTCCGGGAATTCATATTTAATTGAATGTGACGACTAAATAAATACTTTCGAACAAGTTGCTTCGCTAAACTTTATCCTTACACTGAGGGCAGTAAATCAAGTAACGCAGCGAGCCCCCAGGAGGGCGTTCAGTAGCTCATTCGTTGTTAACCTCAGCGAAACTGGCCAGATAAGTCTCATAGATTCACAAGTAGCTTTGTGCCGCTTAATAAATTGTGTTTCGAAGCAACCGAGCGTGGATATCGTGGTATTTATGACTTCCAGTAAGCAAAGAAATAATAACCGTTGAGACCGTAATAAAAAGCTTTTATTCATATTATTAGATAAGTTACGCGGCTTTTTGTAATGAGACTTTATCTCTGAATGAAACTGGGGATAAATAAGATTCTATTAAGCTAAAAAGAATTCCAAAGCGAAAACTTTTTGCCGAACGTTACAATCACTCCAAATATTTGGGTCGTTTAGCAAAAAATCTGTCTTCAAACTAGTCTAATCGTTGAAAACAATTAGACCCATTTCTTCTCCAAACAATTCGAATAGAAAGGGATTCCTTTGCTAAAAACAGCTCCCAATACGAAGTTTAGCGTCATCAATCTCCCGCCAACTCGCAATCCGACAATAGTGGGTGACTCGCAGCCGCCACCAATTAGGGTCACGTTTCAGCCCCGTAAGCACCCTTATCACCCTTCAGTCAATTCCAAACACTCACCGAATCAATAATATGCTTTAAATTGTTGAATAGACAGTAACTTTTTGATCGAAGTCTACCTTAGAATCCGTCGAACTTAATAATTATGAATGTCTACGACATGTGACAATAGACATTAAATTAAGGCTTAGTAAATAAAGATTTGGCTTTTAAAACCAAATGTCCTGAAAAATAATTCCTTTACGGTTCAAGTGTCTTATACAATCAAATCTTATCACTTCCTATAATATACCGTGACCGAAACATTATAAAGAAGAGCCCATTCAGTCAAGGAGTTCTGATTATAATACGATGGCAACAAATATTACGGACCTTAAGTTAGAGACTTGTATGAGCTTAACAAGCTTTTTGTAGCAGACTTTTCTATGACTATTTTTCTAATGTATGTAGAACTTTAGTTTATTTTTTACATGTCCAATAAGAACGCAGCAAATAAAATGACATGCCGAAACTGTGTGAGTTTCCGTGGCAATATCATCTCGTATCATTTCGTATCGAATACGAAATAAATGTATATTTTTTTTATCATTTTTTTATGGCTTTCGTTCACCCAATCATGGGCTTTCTGCCAAGATCCGATTACATATGTATTTGATTTTTTTCTGTGATTATCCAGCATTACCTAAAGGTAAATCCAGTAAAGCAATAATTTTGTAGCATAAAATGTTGCGTTTACACATAACGATAGTGAATAAACTAAGGCTCTGTGGGTATTCGAAAGTAGTATTGGATCTTACTTAGGCCTCTTGTTGATGACAACAGACAGCGGCCCGATTTTCATAACGGTGACGGGACGACACGCAGTGTTCAATAGGTTAGTGTTGTTTGATTACGCGACGACCACATCCCTGTACATCTACTATGACAATGTAAATAAATTGTATGAAATATTGCACAGCGCCCCTAGCGGTCACAGATAAAATTGACAGTTATATAGGGAATCAAAATTAAACAATCACTAAATTCCTGAAGTAGTTCACTAACAGCCAACCATTCTATTTATTCGGATTATTGGCTGTCACAACATTTTTACGCTAACGGTAGCGAGTAAGTTTTCGATAACAACTCATGGTAGGGGTACTGTTCAACCTTGAAACAAAATTCAACGCAAAAGGCCGTTACCTGTTAACAAAAACGATCGTCAACAACAAGGGTAAGTTTATCAATTTAAAGTAGAAGTAACACTTTGCCAGGCGTTAATCACATATTCGTCTCAAGGAGTTATAAAAAAATACCAATTTCCTAAATATTGAAATTTGAGAAAATACATGCAATGAAATACTACTTTTCAGTTTCACTCATGGCCGTGATCTCAGTACCTATAACATTTTATGTACGTGGGACACTCAGAAAGTTTTGAGAAACTAAAAAACTATCTTCTGTAGATTAAATATTTTTATTGAATCTTTTCAAAGAACTCTTCAGCAGCCTCTATACAAAGTTTTATGCGTCTAAACCAATTTTTAACACATTTTTTTCAGTCCGAGGCAGAACACTCTGTCACGGCCTTCTCGAAGGCTGCTAGTGCGTTTTTCGGCGATGAAAACTGTATCCATTTCAGAAGATTTTTTATTTTAGGGAATAATAAGAAGTCACACGGTGCCAGATCAGCATTGTAAGGAGGGTGCTCGAAGACTCCAACCTCTGTGGTGTCCAGGAAGTTCCTCGTTTTGAGCGCTGAGTGCGTTGGCGCGTTTTCGTGGTGAAGCAGAATCCCGTGGAGCCCGGTGTTCGGTCGCTTGTTGCTCATTGCAGACAAAACTTCTGGCAAGCATTTTGTGGTATACCATTCGTCTTTGATGCGGCTTTAGTCTTGTAATGAAATTGCATTCAGATACCCCGTGAAAGTGAAGAAACTAGCGATAAAAAGTTTGCCTGTGCTTTTCGATTGCTTCACTTTCGTAGGCGTTGGTTCGTTTTGAAACGGCCTAACTGTCGACTGACACTTTGTTTCTGGATCGTATTGATAAATCCAGGATGAGTCACCTGTCACAATGTCGTAAACGCACCAAGACGAATTTGCTTCAAATTTTTTAATCATATCACGGCACCAATCCACACTGGCCTGCTTCTGAGCTTTGGTGAGGATTTGCGGCACCCAGTGGCATACTATCCTCCTCATCGGAAGATGCTCGTGTAGAATCTGGTAAAAGCTTCCCGATCCAATCTGCAGGGTATGCAGAATCACTTCGTATGCAATTCGCTTGTTTTCTTGAATTTTTTTTTTAATGCCAGCACACTTTCTTCCGTGACTGCCGTGTTAGGACGACCACTCCTTTGTTTATCCCTCAAAGTAAATTGACCGCACTTAAACTTGCAATTCTAGTGGTAAGTACACGGTAGCTTTTAAAAGTCCTCCATCCATAAAAGCAATTTGAAGTCGATCAAATGACTCATCAGATTTTAAGCCACATTTAAAGTCGTAGAAAATCATCGCACGAAAATGTTCACGATGCAGATCCATTTTTAAAAGAGACACGTTAATTTGATTTGGCTCTCAAAAAAATGTGGAGGAAAGTTCAAAATTGGAACAATGGTATTTTTACTTTTAAATAACCAAATTATTCAAAATAATTACAAATGGCCAGTGTCTTATACATAAAAACGTTTTTTCTCAAAACTTTCTGAGTGACCTGGTAGGTATCTTCATTACCTATAACGATCGTTCTATAACGTTATTTTGAAAATATGAGTATTATAACGTCTTTAAAGAAAACTGTTCTTAGAAAAACCGGGTTTTACACACTATATTCTTGTATCAGTGTTCGGGTCAATCACCGAACAATAAGAACATGTCAGCGTAATTGCGACACCGCGCTATATGCATTGAATATTTTATGTAGTAATTAAGTAAAATAGTCAGTACGCTTTCGGATAGCATATCGGGCGCGACTCAATCTCATCCTAATCACCTCGTTAGTTTTAATTGTTATCCCATTTGTTGTAGTACTGAAATATATCTATCTTTACAATCTTCAATCTTAGTTTATCTTAATCTCACCCTGACCCCGAACATTGGTCCTTCGAGCCTATTATAGCGGGACCGACGCGTGTGCATAAGTGCAATTCGTGTGTAGCCACTAACTGTACAGTGTGAGCGTCTCGCTTGAAACTTGTAACCAGACCCTAGTGAACAGAATTGAGTGAATCAAAACTTTCATAATCCCGCTGATCCTGTTGAACCTGTTTTTACGAGAGCATCGCATCATCTCATCGTGCTGCTACTCCAGGTTTGTTCTTGCAGTCATCGCAAGGACATTTGATCTCCAAAGAAGCCTTCAGTACAAGTAAGGTCTCTTTTTATCTCTATAATGTCGAAAATGGAAGACATTTTATCAACCCAACATCAACTGATCGAGGCCATAAATGGGCTCTTCACCAATTTCAAGAAGGATGGTGCGGAGCGCAAGACCTCGGACTACCTACGTCGTCGATTAGCTACCTTGGAACAATACTTTACAGAGTTCCATAATAATCATATGGCTTTGTTATCTTTTGGTGATAAATCTCATACTTATTTCAGTACTAATCAATACGATCAAATGACTGAAAAATATAACAATATTAAATCTACTATTCAGAACTATATCCCACTCGCAAACAGACCGCAAACCCCTGAATTGAAACCTCCTACGTTCCAACCTACTGCGGAATCTCAATCTTTAAACCTTGCATCTCAAGCTGCTGCCAAAACTTCTGCTCTTGAAGAGAGTAAAGCCGACATTCTCTTAAAAAAGCAAGCTACAAACTTTAAGGCATTTTTAAGGACATCATCCAACATCGACCTTGATCTCGTCACGGAAAAATGGGAGTTCGAAGACCTCCTGAAGATGATACAATCTCGTTGGGCGGCTATTGACTCGCTTCACTGGGAGCTGGACAATGAGTGTGGCGGATCGAACCCCGAGTACGAAGAACAATTTACTCTTTACGAGAAACATTATAACAAAATCAAAAAAGACATAAATAAAAAAATGTGGTCCGTTGCGCATATTGAAAAATCTACCCCGAAAATGGAGATAGCTACCTTTGAGGGAAACTACAATAAGTGGATTTCGTTCAAAGATCTTTTTACAGAAGCAGTGCACAATAATCCCTCTTTGTCGAATGCACAAAAGATGCAGTTTTTAAAGAGTAAGGTGAAAGGTGAACCAGAAAAATTAATCCAACATCTCCAAATTAGCTCCGACAATTATCTAGTGTGCTGGAATATCCTTAATCATCGTTATAATAATAAACGTCTAATCTTTACATCTCATCTTAACAATATCATGAACATCCCTGCTAACCAGCAACAATCGGCTAATCATATAAAACGCATTCACGACACTACGTACGAGAGCGTTAATGCTATCAAGAACCTTGGAGTCGATGTGACTTCCTGGGATCCCTTCCTCGTATGTATGCTGTCCCAAAAACTGGACTCGGATACATATGAGGATTATTTACAATCTTTAAAATCCCCGCGAGAGTTGCCCGTCTTAGAAGATTTCCTTAATTTTCTAGAAACTAAGTTTATGATGCTGGAAACTTCACGTAAGAAACTCGAAAATTCCGTGCAAAAATCATCCTTATCTCAGTCTAACAACAATAATAAACCACCCTTCTCAAAAGGTTCCAATTATAGCCGAAATTATAACAATCCTAAAACGAATTACTCAACAAACCAAGTTTTACAATCGTCAAAGTCCAAACGCAAAAATAACTATCGCAAGCAATGCCCTATTTGCACTTCCGACGATCATCGAATTCATGCATGTCAAAAGTTATTAGAATTGCAACCTCATGAACGGAAAAATATTATTACTAAATTGAGTCTTTGCATTAATTGCTTGCATTACCACGAAGGCAAAAAATGCCTTTCCGAAATAAAATGCAAAGAATGCAATAAAGACCACAACACCATTTTGCATGAAGCATTTACGTCACATCGGTCTGGGTCAAATACAGACATGATTACGAAATCGTCATCCCAACAGCAAGAACGAAACACAGTCGCATCGCTTCTTAACGAACCCTCAGAAATATTGCTTGCCACAGCAATAATTAACGTACAAGCAACGGACGGATCCTATCAAAAAATGAGAGTTCTTTTAGATCAAGGGTCACAGACATCTATTATTAGGGAAAGCGCAGCTCAGTTGCTTAGACTACCGCGACGTAAATGCAACGGTTATATCTCTGGAATAGGAAATAAGGAAAACAACTGTAAGGGCAGGATTACCATTAAATGTTCATCGTTAGTCAACAATTTTACCTTTGAAACGGACGTATATATAATGAACAAACTGATAAATAACTTACCCAGCTGTACCTTACCCAAACCAGACTGGCCTACTCTTAACCAAATAACTCTAGCAGATCCCGAATTCTATAAAAGTAGGCCAATCGACATCTTATTTGGGGCAGATATCTATTCCACTATCCTTATGGACGGTATTTGTCGATCAGAAGCTATGTTGCCCATAGCGCAACAAACTCAGTTGGGATGGATCCTAAGCGGCAACTACAAAACGTACCATTGCAATGTGATCTTGAATAATATTGAAGAGATTCAGCAATTTTGGGAAGTTGAGGACATACATGAACCTCCAGTGATATCAGAAGAAGATCAAAAATGCATCGAATTCTACCAATCTTCTACCTCAAGACGGCAAGATGGAAGCTACGTCGTGAAAATACCGTTCAAAGAAAACTTTAAGGAAAATGTTGGCGAGTCGAAAACAAAATCGATTGCTCAATTTTTTCAATTAGAGCGGAAATTAAATAAACAACCAGCTGTGGCACGTGACTATAAAACGTTCATTTCTGAATACCTAGAGCTCGGACATATGACACCAGTCGCGCCACACATTCAGCCGGACTGCTACTTATCGCACCATTGCGTCCAACGATCTGAGTCAGCAACTACTAAACTGCGAGTTGTCTTCAACGCCTCTGCAAAAACCTCGAGCGGTTACAGCCTCAATGATCTTATGTGCCGAGGACCCAATTTACAACAAGATCTGCAGAGCCTTATCTTAAAATGGAGACAATTTAGATACGCTTTTACAGCAGATATAGAAAAGATGTTTCGCAAAATCTGGTTGCATCCCGACGATCAGAAATATCAGAAAATTATCTGGCGGAACAATCAATCACAACCTTTAAAAGAATACCAGTTAGCGACAGTTACCTATGGCACAAAAGCCGCACCTTTTTTGGCCATGATGACACTGAAGAAACTTGCCAACGATGAAAGGTCAAACTATCCTCATAGCTGCGCTCCTGATATCTTAGAGGACTCATTTTATATGGATGATCTTATGCATGGTGAACATTCAGCGGGAGCAGCAAAACAGCTCAAAACTGAGATGATAAACCTTCTCAAATCTGGAGGGTTTAATCTCAGAAAATGGCGATCAAACTTACCGGAATTAATAGGTAGTTCTGATGCTCCTCTGAAGGAAGACTTTGACTTCAAACAACCTGAGTCAACCAAAACTTTAGGTCTTAGATGGGAACCAAAACACGATCTTTTTATCTTTCACCCTATAGAATTTATCTCACAAGATATCCTTACAAAAAGACAATTCCTATCTCAGATATCGAGAATTTTCGACCCTTTGGGCTGGCTAGCACCAGTC
Source organism: Athetis lepigone (assembly GCA_033675125.1). NCBI lineage: Eukaryota > Metazoa > Arthropoda > Insecta > Lepidoptera > Noctuidae > Athetis > Athetis lepigone. The sequence goes on from CM066240.1 coordinate 7,670,430, forward strand.
ACAATAAAACTCAAGATCTTGTTTCAAGAGTTATGGAAATCAGACCTGGGTTGGGACCACCCTGTCCCTCAAAACATTGCGTTGGAATGGAATTTAATTAAAGCCGATCTATCTCACATATCTCAATTTAAAATTCCACGTTGGATTCAAACCCAGGATAAAGATACCATCGAACTTCATGGCTTTTGTGACGCTAGCACAAAAGCATACGCTTGCGTCGTGTATTGCAAAATACAAAGAGATCACCAAACCCACGTGACTCTTATTGCAGGGAAGTCAAAAGTAATACCGCTGAAAAAACCACAGTCCATCCCGCGCTTGGAACTTTGCGGCGCTCTTTTGCTGTCAAAGCTTATGCAAAAAATAATCTTAGCCCTAAGAAGCTACAAGGTGCATGTTTATGGGTGGATTGATTCAACGGCTGCTTTAGGCTGGTTATGTGGCGAACCGGAGAAATGGAAACCCTTTGTTGCAAATCGAGTGAGGAGCATTACAGAAATAATCCCTAAAGAGAACTGGAATTACGTAAAATCCAAGGAAAACCCCGCAGATTGCGCAAGCCGTAGTTTACCTGCTGCTCAATTAGCCAATCACTCACTGTGGTGGCAAGGGCCCGACTGGTTGCCACAATATAACCCTAAAGAATCCCATAACATGCCGATTGATACAAGTATTACTAACGAAGAACTAAGGAAAAAAGAGAATGTAAACACGGTCATAATTAACCCCAATAATTCAATAATTATTCACCTTTTAAATAAATATAGCACTTTAAGGAAAGTAACTCGAGTTTTAGCCTACATCAACAAGTTCATCGACATTGTTGTTTACAAGAAACCACGCACTAGTTTCCTTACTCTGCAAAATATGAAGACAGCTAGAGAAATGATAATTAAGCACGTTCAAAATGGATATTTCCACGAAGAAATATCGCGGTTGAAAAACAATGATCCACTAAATAATAAAAGCCAGATTCTTAATCTTAATCCCATACTGGACTCCAATCATGTACTCCGTGTCGGAGGTAGACTTAAACATTCGAATCTTGATCCCGAAATGAAGCATCCCATCATAATACCGAATAAGTCGAAACTGGCAGATCTTATTATAGATGAATCGCACGAACTTGTATTTCACGGTGGCGTAAAAATGACTACTGGATTTATAAGAAGAAAATACTGGATTCTTGGGGGCAACAGAGTCACTAAGAAACGGTTAAGAATGTGTGTCAAATGTTTAAAAAATAATCCCACATCACAACATCAAATTATGGGCGACCTACCTCCAGCACGATTGATTCCCAACCGACCCTTTTACCACACAGGAGTAGATTATACCGGACACATATTTATGAAGGCAAACAAAGGCCGTGGCATTAAAACCTGTAAAGGATACGTCGCAGTTTTTGTTTGCATGGTGACTAAAGCTATACATTTAGAAATAGTCTCCGATCTCACAGCGTCAGCATTTATTGCCGCACTTCGACGAATGTCGGCTAGAAGAGGAGTCCCAGGCCACATATACAGTGACCAGGGAACTAACTTCATAGGAGCCAATAAAATCTTAAAACAGGAGCTGTCTGAAATCTCAAGCATCTTATCTGATCAAGAAGTAAGCTCGACAATCTCTGAAATGAATATAGAGTGGCATTTTAACGCCCCATCATGGCCATCTGCTGGCGGACTCTGGGAAGCTGCAGTGAAGAGCCTTAAACACCATCTCAAGCGGGTCGTGGGAGAGCAAAAACTAACCTACGAGGAATATATTACCCTTCTATCTCAACTCGAGGCTTGTTTGAACTCCAGACCGCTGTGCCCTCTGACAGAAGATCCTGAGGATTTGGATTTTCTGACCCCGGCTCACTTTTTGGCAAGTGGCCCCAACTTAACCATTTTCGAAACAGAGCATGATCTCCGAACACGATGGCACCTGACACAAAAGATATACCAAGATATATGGGCTAAGTGGAAAACTGACTACCTCTCGCAGCTTTCTACTAGGGCCAAATGGCGGCAACACCAAAAAGATCTCAATCTCAACGACATCGTTATTATAAAAGATGACAACCTTCCACCAGGAAAATGGAGTCTAGGTCGCGTAATAACGCTGCATCCTGGAAGTGATGGACACGTAAGGGTCGTCACACTTAAAACCAAAAACGGGATCTTAAAACGTCCAGTTGTAAAACTATCCTTACTGCCGACAAATAGTAATGATCAAGACCCAAATGCCCCAAAAGTTGAAAACAAAACTCCAGCTACGAGGAAAAAACGTCCCATCTCATTCTCAGCTATGGTTTTATCTTTGACATTATTTTTACTGTCACTAATAAACACCGCTCAAGCATCCTACAACCTCACCACGCTGACAAACAATAGTGTCTACTTCGACAAAATATCTAATATGCACTTAATTAGGGATGATTGGCATTTAATAGTCTATTATGACACAAAGCCATATCAAGAAGGAACGGCGGCACTATTAAAATATATCAAGTATCTTGAAACCTTATGCTCTACGATAAGAACACAAACGCCTTGCGCCGGCGTCATGTTACAACTCGAGCACGAGTTCGAGGAAATTAAACATTACGATAATATTGTCATGATGAATGACTCATTTATGACTAATAAGAAACGGCGGAGACGCGGCTTGCTAGACGGAGTAGGCTACGTTGCAAATACCTTATTCGGAGTGTTGGACCAACGATTTGCCGAAAAATATGAGAAAGATATTGACCTTTTAAAGCATAATGAGAACCATCTGTACAACCTCTGGAAGAACCAAACGTCTGTCGTAGAAGCTGAATTTAATCTCATGAAAAGGATGGAGAATACTATTAACAAACATCATAAATTAATTAACCAGAAACTTAATTATCTCGAAGATTCTTACAAAAATGTCGCTCTACAAGTGCAAAATGTAACTTTGATCACAGATTTCATAACTTCGGCTTTCACTGCCAACAACTTGCTGTATACCCTTCGAAGAATCCAGGACTCAATTTTGGATACAGTAACTGACATTTATAGTGGAAAATTAGATTTTCATTTAATATCTCCGAAGCAACTCAGATCAGAGCTAAGTATAATTTCCGCACAAATATCGGGAGACTTGGTAGTTCCGGTCGACAATTTTAACCTTAAAGATCTTTACAGCTTGCTCAAAGTAAGAGCTAAATACTCTGGCAAATACCTAATTATAGAAATAAAAATACCACTTATTGAAAGGGATGTTTACGAGGTATTCAATCTTATCCCGGTTCCACGCAATGTACAAGATCATCAATCAATCATGAAGGTGAAAACTATCTCTGAATTAGCAGCTATCAACATGAGAAAAGATTCGTATTTGACCGTCACAAGCACGGATCTACAATCCTGCATAATACAAAACCCTGCGACTATTCTGTGTCATATCAGAAAGCCTATCCACCACATGAAAGATGATCATAGCCTCTGCGAGACAATCCCAGGAACGAGAACTTGTAAAACTAAAACTACTTCGTGCAAGAACGACTGGAGAGAGTTAACATCAGATAACAAGTATTTTTATTTTTGCTGCAATGAATGTAACGTCAAACTTTTGTGTGAAAATCAAGTACAGGCAGTTAGGTTATCGGGTGCTGGTCTGTTGCGTGTAGGGGAAGGCTGTTTAGTAAAAACAGAAAATTTTATGGTGTACTCAAACAAAAGATTGTCTAGTAAAATTAGCTCGACGACAAAGATTATCTCACCAGAAATATCACCAATCAATCATATGATAAATATCACTATGCCAGAAATCTCATATGAGTTTAATCCTAACAACTCAGACAACCTCATGCAATTTGAAGCTATTAAAAGAAGTCTTGAGATCCTGAAGCAGAGTGAACCTTTGAGCACCAATATCTCCTACCACGACGTTCATCAGTATGCTGCTATATATCTCGTCATATCGCTCATTTTGTTATTGGTGGCAGTTTACTGTTTTAAATGTTGGCGGCAACGACGACGAAACGGAAATCGTTCCAGTCCCACAGTAGAGCGGACATCTGCGGCGACTGGGTTGCCGTCTCCACACACCGTTCCAGAAAGTGTTGTGATTGAGTGTAGTGAATTTAGGGAAAATGGGCAATCTAGTAGTAAATCAGTGAAAAGTGATCCTAAGAGACTAGCTCTATCTAGTGAGTGCTTACAGAAAAAGGAAGATAGAGGTTCTTCACCGATCTTTCGTGTGTTTTCTCTTCCAGATTTAAACTGTAGAGATTCTGTTTAAATTGTAATGTTACCTTCATCTCACCATTTAACATAATTAACCCGACATAACTATTTTATTATTTAAGAACATTGTCTTCACCTTGTTAGTATTAATTTCATTATTAACTTCACATACTAACCTCATCCTTTTTCTCCCTCGGGAGCATGTTCGGGTCAATCACCGAACAATAAGAACATGTCAGCGTAATTGCGACACCGCGCTATATGCATTGAATATTTTATGTAGTAATTAAGTAAAATAGTCAGTACGCTTTCGGATAGCATATCGGGCGCGACTCAATCTCATCCTAATCACCTCGTTAGTTTTAATTGTTATCCCATTTGTTGTAGTACTGAAATATATCTATCTTTACAATCTTCAATCTTAGTTTATCTTAATCTCACCCTGACCCCGAACAATCAGCAATCTTTTAATATCGTTATTTCATGCTGGATATCAAAACTGTCCTATATTTTGTCCTTTATCACAATATTTGTTCCTATTTTCTAAATAACAAATAAGTTACACAAAGTAAACAATAAAGTTAAAGCACTTATGTTCTTACTAAGAAAATCTGCCGGTTAAGAGCTCATGCAGAAAGAAATAGACAACAAATGGAAATGGCACCCAGCTTGTAGAGATTCCAGGAAAACAGGGTAAATCTCGGAAGCATTCTTCTTGTTTCGTGACAATTTTCAAGTAACAGAATCGGGGGTGCTTGGACAGAAAACCTCCACGTGTGCCCGAGGGCTGGAGTTCGCTTATGGATTCTTCCGGGGCGAAGACCAGTCCGAGGGACGGTGCACCCTGGGAGGTGGGCAACGACTCGTCATTGGGTACGTTGTGCCTGTGGGGTCTCGTTGCCCACTTGCCAATATTCTGTCGCGGAGGACTCCACCACCTGTCCCTCTGAGTAGCAGAGGGCAGTGTGTGTTGGAGTCGGGGAACGGGCTCTGCGTGCACTCACCCTGCCGCAGAGCAGGCAGCTGGGGGTCGTCATCCCTAGCTGCCCCCGTTGATCTCGTAGCCCCGTAGTCTGTTACGGTCATGTCTCTGACTTTCGACGGGGGTCGAGGGCCTTGGCTTAACCGCCCGGGCCGCGAGGTAGACAACCTCTATAAAAAATTACCTCTAATACCAAGTTCTGGTGCGTGGCGAAGGTACGAATGGCTGAGGAGTAGTGTCGTCTGTTTGTGGACGGCGCATCAGTCTCTAGCGCACCCCCAGTCAGGAAACCGGTGGACCCTCTGGTTGGGTTACAAATGTACACTTGCCCAGGGACAGGGGATTACCCTGGGTGTACGTTGTAGATCCCCACACTCGTGGGACCAAATATGGATAAACCAACTTATAACAAAAAAAATGAGAGGGAGGAAGAGGCGCGGTCGGTGACCGACGCTGGTACGATCTCGAGCTCGGGGAGCTCGAGTTCGGAGGGCTCGGGCTCAGCGAGGAGCTCAAAGCATGGACGGACGAGCCGCAACCGCAAGCGGACGATGTCGGAGGGCGCCTCGTCGTCCTCCGACAGCGAGGTTACGGCTCCGGCCCCCAAAATCCCCACCAGCAGGCGGGGTGCGGGCCGAGCAGGAGGAGGGGGGCGCAAGCTCCCCGCGCAAGAAGCTGCGCGGCGAGCCGAAAGGCTCGCCCTGGAAGGACGTCATCCCGGAGCGGCTGCAGTGCAGGCTCCGAGGGATGAGCCAGCCGCCGTGGGGAGCTCCAAGGAGGAGCGAGCGGCCGGGCTGGCAAAGGTGGTAGGAGACGCGTTGGCGATGGTGGCCCTCAAGCGCAAAAAGGGGTCCAAGGACGCGGCCATCGCGGAGGCCACCGCTTCCATAATGGCGGCGGCGGAGGAGGCCGACATGGCCGCAATGCGGGCGAATTTAGCCCGCCTAACTGCGGCCATGGACGCCCTCCAAAAAGAGAACGCGGAGTTGCGCGCGGAGCTGGCCAGGCTCCGGGGGGACGCGCCCCGCAGGGAGGAGCCCAGGGAGCAGGACTCACAATTTCAGACCCTAGTGCAGGGCATAACTGACCTCCAGCGCCGCTTCTCGGTGCTGGAAGGCAGAGTCCTCCGGCCCCCGCTCGCGTCCAGCCGAGCGGTCCCGGCGAAGTCGGCGGCAGGGCCAGCGGCAACCTTTGCCGCTGTGGCCGCGGCCCCTGCGGCGAAGCGCGCCGCCGCCGCGCCTCAAACGCCGGCGCCGGCAGGAGAGAAGACTGCGCCGCCCAAAAAGGGCAAAGCGGCGCAGCAGCAGAGAGCGGCAGGGGCACCCGCGGCCAGTGCGGCTGCACCACGCCCCCCGCCGCCTCCCTCTTCTCCCCCGACTGCCGAAAGCCCGGCTGAGCCCGGCTGGCAAGTCGCCGGGGAAAAGAAAAAGGCGGCCAAGGCGGCCAGGGCCGTCAAAAAGCGGCAACGGCAGCGGGAGCGCCGCAAGGCAAAGAGCCTCGCAGCCAAGCTCCGCGCCTCAAAGTCGGCAGCGGTTGTCATAACCCTGCAGCCGGAGGCCGAGAAAAGGGGCGTCACTTACGGGGCGGTCCTTGCGAAGGCCAAGGCGGCGGTCAACCTAGCCGAGATCGGCGTGACCGAAGGCCTGCGGCTCCGAGTCACTGCAACCGGAGCCCGCATGCTGGAGGTCCCGGGGGCAACCAGCGGCCCCGTCGCCGACGCCTTGGCTGAAAGGCTGCGGGCGACACTCCAGGCGGATGAGGCCAGAGTGTCCAGGCCTACCATGCGCGTAGATATGCGCATCATGGACCTGGACGACTCCGCCACTAGCGAGGAAATAGTGGCCGCCGTCGCCGAGGCAGGAGGCTGCCCTGCTGGCGACGTGCGCGTGGGAACCATCCGCCTTGACCGCTCCGGGCTAGGAGCGGTCACTGTGAGCTGTCCCGTAAAGGCGGCAAAGGCAATAGAGGGCCACAGGCTGAAGGTGGGCTGGACTTCGGCGCAAGTCAAATTGCTGGAGCCCAGGCCTCTGCGGTGCTACAGGTGCCAAGTGGGGCACCATGTCGGTGTTCGTTGCACCGCGGAGGTAGACCGTAGTGGTGACTGCTTCCGCTGCGGTCAGCCCGGTCACAAGGCCGGCTCGCGCACAGCCGCGCCGCACTGCTACGTATGTGCGGCAGCTGGCAAGCCGGCTGATCACCGGGCTGGGGGCAAGGCAAGGCGCCCCACCCGCCAAAGCCAGAGGCAAGGGCAGAGGACCCTCTGCCGCCGCTGCCGCCGCTGCCGCTGTTGCCGCCGCTCCCGCCGCTGCCGCTGCTCCCGCTGCTGCCGCCGCTCCCGCCGTTCCCGCCGCTGCCGCGTCTACCGCTGCCGCCGCGACTACCGAGGCCGCAATGGAGTGCCAATAATGGCTCCATTGCGCCTCCTACAGGCGAACATCAACCACTGCGCCGCCGCTCAGGATCTGTTGCTCCAGAGCATGGCGCAGTGGTCGATCAATATCGCCGTGGTCTCCGAGCCGTACTTTGTCCCGCCTAGGGATTCTTGGGTGGAGGACCTGAGCGGCTCGGTGACCATCATTTCGTCGGCCGCCGCCGGTACCCCGACCCTCGAGGGTGTCAAGAGGGCACAGGGGTGCGTTGCGGCACGGTTCGGGGAGATCGCCGTTGTAGGCGTCTATCTCTCCCCGAACCGATCCCTCGTCGAACTCCACAACTCCCTTATGGAGCTGAGTGTCGTCGTCGCCGGGTTCCGAACCCTCCCCGTGCTCGTTCTCGGGGACTTCAATGCCAAAAACTTGGCTTGGGGCTCCCGATACACTGACGCACGGGGCAGAATGGTGGAAGACTGGGCCCTAGAGGTAGGCCTAGTCGTGTTGAACCAGGGTACCGTCCCCACGTGTGTGCGGATGCGGGGTGAGTCGGTGGTGGACATCTCGTTCGCCAGCCCCGCTCTGTCACCGCGTGTCGTTGACTGGCGCGTAATGGAGGAGGTGGAGACGTTCTCCGACCACCGGTACATCCGGTTTGACGTCTCCGCCCAGACCTCCGCTGCGCCGGTCCGACGGACCCCAAGCGGTCCGCGCTGGGCGCTGAAGCAGCTGGACCGGCAGCTTCTCCTGGAAGCCTCGATAGTGCAGGCCTGGGTGTCATCACCGGACAGGCCTGCCGACATCAACGCCGAGGCTGGGTGGTTCCAGGAGGCCATGTCCGAGATCTGTGACATGGCAATGCCCCGGGTTCAGCCTGGAAGGGGTCAGCGCCAGGTGTACTGGTGGTCGTCGCAAATCGCGTCCCTACGCGAGGCGTGCGTGGCTGCGCGACGCCCGTACACCAGACACCGCAGGCTCCGTATCCGCCCTGTGGATGCGGATGCCATTGAGGCGGAGCTGTATGAGGGGTACAGAGCGGCGAAGGAAGCCCTCCGACTGGAGGTATTGCGGGCCAAATCTTCGGCCCGCCAAGAGATGCTGGGGACTCTGGACAGAGATCCGTGGGGGCGCCCCTACCTGGCGGTGCGGGGCAAGCTCCGCACCGCGGGCACCCCCCTGACGCAGAGTCTCCGGCCCCAGATCGTGGAGGGCGTGGTGAGCGCTCTGTTCCCTTCGCGGGGGGAGTTCACTCCCCCGCTCATGGCTCCGCCACCGGCGGTGTCCGATGCGGACCGCAACGGCGACGACGACGACGTTCCAGAAGTGACCGAGGTAGAACTGGGAGCGGCGGTGCTAAGGCTTAGGGCCAAGAACACCGCCCCAGGACCCGACGGCCTACCAGGGAAGGCCTGGGCCCTGGCCTTAGGGGCTCTCGGGCCTCGACTAAGGGGGCTCTTTAGCGCATGTTTGGAGGAGGGCCAGTTCCCACTTCGCTGGAAGACCGGGAAGCTGGTCCTCATACCGAAGCCGGGGCGTCCTGCGGACAGTCCGTCCGCATACCGGCCCATCGTTTTGCTCGACGAGGCGGCCAAGCTCTTGGAGAGAGTGATTGCGAGCCGTCTCGTCGAGCGGCTGATGCGGGTGGGGCCGGATCTGGCGGACGGCCAGTTCGGCTTTCGCAGAGGACGCTCCACGGTGGACGCCATCATGCGCGTGCGAGCCCTCACGACAGGGGATGCGGTGGCACGGGGCAGGGTCGTCTTGGCGGTGTCTCTCGACATCGCCAACGCCTTCAATACCCTGCCTTGGGGGTGCATAGCGGCCGCATTACGGTATCACCGAATGCCGGCCTACCTCTGTCGTGTGGTCGAGGCCTACCTGACGGACAGAGCCGTCATCTACCCCGGTCACGAGGGAGTGTGGAGTCGACGAGGGATGTCGTGCGGTGTTCCACAGGGATCGGTCTTGGGGCTGCTCCTGTGGGACATCGGGTACGACTGGGTGCTGCGCGCCGACCTTCCCGAAGGCGTCAGCGTAGTGTGCTACGCTGACGACACGCTAGTCCTAGCGCAGGGAGGGTCGTTCCAGGCGGCGGCCGACTTAATGTCGAGTGGTGTTGCGACAGTCGTGGACAGGATCCGGCAACTGGGACTTGAGGTGGCCCTGCACAAGTCCGAGGCCATGTGTTTTCATGGCCCTCGGCACCGGCCACCTCCGGGGTCTCAGATAACGGTAGGAGGGGTTCACATCGGTGTCGAGTCGACGATAAAGTACCTGGGACTTGTCCTCGACAACCGATGGAACTTCACGGAGCATTTCCGACGTTTGGGCCCCAAACTGGCGAGGGCTGGAGCTGCCCTCAAACGGCTCCTGCTCAATCTCGGTGGCCCAAACGCCTCCTGCCGGAGGCTCTACGCGGGGATCGTGCGGTCCATGGCCCTCTACGGGGCTCCGGTGTGGGCGCCCAACCTAGCTACGGCTCCGGCCCGGCTTCTGAGGGCGTCCCAGAGGGTCATGGCGATTCGCATGGTGCGGGGATACCGCACGATCTCCTGCGAGGCGGCATGCCTCCTTGCCGGCACTCTGCCGTGGGATCTGGAGGCAACAGTCCTTGCACACACGTACGAGTGGCGCGTGGAAGTGCAACGCCGGGGCGAAGTCCCGCTGCCGCGGGTTATCGCGGCACGGCTCACGGAGCTCCGGCGAGATCTCGGGGCGGAGTGGAGACAGCGACTGTCGCAACCTAGTGCTGGGCACGCCGTGATAGCGGCGGTAAGACCCCTCTTTGAGGAGTGGCTGGAGAGGCGCCACGGCGCTCTCACGTTTCGCCTGACACAGGTCCTCACCGGACATGGTCAGTTCGGGAGGTTCCTGTGTCGGATTCAGGCGGAAGCGACGCCTGGGTGTCACCACTGCAGCAACGGTCGCCTGGAGGACACGGTCGAGCACACGGTGGAGGTGTGCCCCGCATGGGCGGACCATAGACGTGTCCTCGTAGAGGCGATCGGCGGCGGTGACCTCTCGCGCCCAGCGCTGGTTCAGGCCATGCTGCGGGGCGAGACGGAATGGGATGCCGTCGCCTCCTTCTGCGAAGCAGTTATGCTAGTGAAGGAAGCGGCGGCGCGCGAGAGGCAACGACGAGCCTCTCGCCCCGGACAAAGACCCAGGCGAAGACGTCGAGAGTCGCAAGACGACTACCGGCCACCGTAGGCGCGGTTCTGCGGATGGCGAGCGATGGGTAGCTCGCCGCCCGGCTAGGACCAGGACCGCGTAGACGGCGCGTTAGTGTTCCACGCGCGCCTCAAAGAGAAGGAGTCAGCACAGGAAGGAGCCTAACAAGGCCAACGCCTGCCGGGGTTGCGGAATGTGTATAGTAGTCACCGTGACCCTGGAACATAAAGGGCAATCGAAGGAACATGAGTGGGTTTTAGTCAGTAAGAGTCTGACACGCCCGTCGCACCCAGAACGGGAGCAGTCATTGGATGATTTCCCACTCACCAAAAAAAAAAAAAAAGTAACAGAATCGAGTATTCCGGAATATTTAAGTACGTTCCAGAACACTCAATTCTATTTATAAGACGCGATGAAAAAACAATAAGTTTATTTGATTAAAACACCAAAATAAAAAGCTTTTATTCCATAAAAAAATAACCGCCTTCGAAAACAAAAAACACAAAAATAACTAAAATTTCGGAAGTCGGTTGCAACACAAATTGACTGGCAGAAGAGAAGCCACCGACTTCCGAAATTTTTCGTAACAAGTTTTTTACTTTTTAGTGCCGAGTCCCAATGTCTGACTGTGTATTTCAGTATCTTTCCAAGTAATTTATTTTTAAAATAAAACTACTTACAATCTTATAAAACGGAAATAGAAACTTGAAGTAACGCACATATCCTCAATGTATATTTCGTCGACTTTTTTTGTTCTTGATGAATTTTTCAAGAAGCCCTGAACCGATCGCCATAAATCTCTCTCATCAAAATCAGGCTAAAACAATTGATATCGCGTAGCAAACATACAAAAAAAAGAATACAGACGAATTGAGAACCTCCTCCTTTTTAAAAAGGGGTTCGTAAAGGCTGTATAACATCACGCTTCGATCCACGGGAGCTGAGCAATAAACAATGGCGATAAAACCTCGGTGAAAGCTAGTTTTATATATTCACACAAGCACTTCCATCTCCATTTTCATGAAAGCTACTGAAAATAGCTATCATAAAATTGTGAAAAGCGCAATTATTTATATATTTGGCTGCATTGTTGAATTCTTTTCGCGAACACTCACAATGCACGAAATATTTGGCTTATTTTTATATTGTCGTCCTTTTCATTGTGGCATTCATTGTTCAGGCTTTTCAGTCTTGGAAGGATATTACACTTCGCCTGAGAAGCATTTCAAAAGGAATGATGAATTCTCTCGCTGTCTAAGTACCCTTACAAATGATTTTTGTCTCTTTTCTTAAAAGTTTTCTCTAGAGATGAGTGTTCAAGCATTTTTGCAGGTTATCAAATGGCATGCTTACTTAGGTGAGGTTTTTAGGGGTAAGTAAATATTAGAAATAGACATTGCGATTTGAGGTCGAAATAGCGAAACCGTTCACTCTTGAATGAAGCACGCCTTTTAACCTTCTTTTAGAACAAAAGTCTTGTCATTCTAACATATTTTAAGTAACAACATCACTTTTTTCTTTGTCTAAAAACAAAACAGACAAAAAATTACATAATCCCTGAAAGTGGACCGCGAAAATAAATCAAAGTTCATATGGACCCTTGGTACGGATTTATTATATTTATGGATATCACGGACCCTTCACATGTCAGAAATAGACCCAGGGATGTATCAATAAACCCTAATCCGACCTAGTTTGTATTCGGAGCCTCATGTCCCACTTCTACCTACCGAAACTGTTTATAGGGAAATAATTTATAGCTTGGAAAACCTTGACTTACTCCTATGTGGTATTATGCTTAAATTAACATTACATTAAGTAAAATGCTAAGAGGTCAAATTCAAGATAAAGTCTAAAACGAACCCAGCAAAATGCTTGTTTATTCACAATTAAGCATAAATTCCCTTTCATCAAGATTTCATATAGGAAAACAAAAGAGGCTCTGAAGGTAAACAGAACAATACCCAACGATTATACAAAGTGTACCACAAATCGGTGTCCTAAAAATACACAAAACTTTTTTAATAAAGAAATTAATACCTTTTGAAATGGAAAACGGAAAAGGTCGTTATTTACCCGGAATAATTCAAAACTGACGAACAATGTTCAATTAGGACATTCGGCCTATTTTTTGTGATAAGTGGGCGTTCTGTTTCCTCAGCCTATTTTAAGTTTTTCAGGTTGTATGCAAACAATACGTCAAGCTCGGATTACATAAAGTTCATTTCCACCATATTCTGTAAACAAAAATATAGGATTTCAACTGTTTTTCTTTGGCCTTATTTCATCAACATTTACCTGAAGGCTCAACTAAAACATTATTAATTTGGTAGGTTTCCAGAACGAAAATAAATGTGCCAAGCCAGGATTTTCCACGCCCGTTTCCACCTCAATCTGTTTATTGAATCGGGATTAGGTCATAAAAATAAAGATTTTTGTGTTACTGGATTTTGTAGTCTTAAAAACTTCAAAGAAACTCCGTAAAATTCGATACGAACAAATTTAAAAATAATGTTTTTGGGTAATATAAATATTTGTTGACTGTAAAATATATTGTGAGCTGACACGGTTTTAACGCTATACCTCCAAAGATTTTATGACGATACCAAATTGTGGCGTCACTGGTAGATTAATTTACTGATTTGAAAATCCATTTTAAACCTAACAAACGAATTTATTATACCAAGGAGCTTAATTTTTTCATTTTGTTTTGTTTTGTCTAAGGTGCATTTGATTAGCCAACAATTTTTTCATCATTTCATTAATCTAACTTAAGGTTTTCAATGTGAAAGTTTTAAGAACAATCTGGAAATCATTAGTAAATGCGTGTATTATTCTGCCATTACCGTTATACCCTTTCCACTAGCCTGCTTTCTCATTGTTAATATTTGACACTCTGCATGAACCTATTCTCATTAACAGCTATTGTTTGTAGCATCCTGAAGTTTCCGAACACAGGTTATCTCTTAGCTGCATCAAAGTAACCCAATCACGGAGTTTGGGGTTTATAATATTTGTTGTAGGAAACTTTTGCAAATGAATTGTTAAGGTGAACACGACCTGCTGCGACGACGAGCTTTAATAGGTGTGTTTAAAGTTTAAGCATGAGTCTATTTGTTTACTGGTGTCTAATCATAAGTTTATCTTTCGAGAATTTGTGGAATGACCTTACATACAATGTATCTGTCTGTATAGGTACCGTGCCCCGGGACTAAAACAACTACGAGGCATAAATAAACACAATGCTCACTTCTCAAAAAATCATTCTGAAGTGTCTTAAACCAACCGCAAAGGTTTAAAATTTAGAATACTAATTTGTTCGAAAAACTTTGCTAACTTAACTGCTTTGTTAACTTAATGTAGGCACCTATTGAAAATTCAAAGCAAAGATATAAGATAAAAGTTTCGAAGAACGTTAAACCATAAAATATTCCATCTAAAAAACGTTACAAAGATAATACAAACACAGGCGGTTAGGTACACAATACATCTTACAAAGGTTTCGCATTAAAATTGATATATAGCGTTTTTCTTTTCTGCAACGTAAGATATGAAGAAAATATTGATGACTTAAGCCATTACTGCTTATCATGCGTAAAAAATAAACAACGTATCTACTCACACGAAGTTCCTTTTCATCTAAGGAAACCTGAAGTTACACGTCATTAATTCTTTTCTGAGGTAACCTTACATTGTAATGAATCAGAATGGGGCCACAGAACAACTATATCTTTCTTCAAATCTATATATATAAAACAAAGTCGGGTTTGTATCAACATTTATAACTCGAGATCGGCTAGACCAATTTTCATGGTTTTTGGTTCGTTGGATTTGTCCCCGCCCCGAATAGCAGAATACATCTTAAAAATAATGAAAAATCGACGAGAACATAATTATAAAAGATGAATCATTTTCCCTTAATGTTACTTTGTTTCGTACCTGTCAAACATTTGTTGTCCATCCTGTCAAATACTATAAGTAATGGTTGACATGCGTTCAGAAATAATGACAAAATGATGCATTCTTTCCCACCAACTATCCAATTCAATTATTAAACTCCTTGGATGTGCCTGGCTTACCACCGCACAATCAACAACTAAAGATTGGTTCCGTAGTAATCATGCTTCGAAACTTAAACCAACCAAAACTGTGCAACGGAACACGTTTGGTGGTAAGTAAATTAATGAACTATTTGATTTACGCCACAATACAGGAAAATTCAAAGGTGAGGAAGTTCTCATTTCGAGAATCCCCATGATCCCAACCGACATACCATTCGAGTTTAAACGACTTTAATTTCCAATCCGTCCTGCATTCGCGACGTCTCCCGTCCTGGGTGCGACGGGAGGGCGTGTCAGACTTTTACTGACTAAAACCCACCCATGTTCCTTCGGTTGCCCTTTAAGGTCATAGCTCATTACAGCCACCTGGCAGCCACTCCGCACCGACTCGCCTTATAACCGAGGCGATCCGGTGACGGTACGGAGTTGATATAGTGAGCGCATGCCCATACAAGTCTATATAAAGAATACTAGCCGCAGGAGGCGAGTCGGTGCGGAGTGGCTGCCGGGTGGCTGTAATGAGCTATGACCTTAAAGGGCAACCGAAGGAACATGAGTGGGTTTTAGTCAGTAAAAGTCTGACACGCCCTCCCGCCGCACCCAGGACGGGAGACGTCATTTGATAAAAATAAGGATGCTACACTGAAAAGTGCAATCCATGCAAAAAAATAAATAGCAAATAAAGTATCACTGAATTTTATTAGTCAATTTTTTAAAATTATTCTAATTTAAAAAGTAATAAATGTGATCATTTGTTGCCTATAGGGCGAAACAAAGTTCGCGGGGTCAGCTAGTGTAACAATAAAGGGCAGGCTTAATGGGATACTGCACAAGGAATAAAAAAAACATCTGGTCGTAGTAATAACTCTCGCGATGGCCAACTGTATTCAATTAGGCTGTGGCTGAACTATAACGCTATGTATTCACTATCGAGTATCGTTTCCAAGTGTCCAAATAAGTACAAGGCCAATAGATTTTACCGATTTCAAAAAAAGAATTCCTGAGACAATTCTTCAATAACTAGTAACTGTTAATATTTTGTCTTTTTTATCTTTGTTTACTGACTAGTTCATGTTATGATCTTATTAGAGAATGCCGGTATTTTCGGCATGTGCGGAGTTTGAACCTACGCTCAAGTTTCCACCCCTGTTAACAATGGAAAGATAGTTCAAAATATTGAAGTTCTCAGAAATCGAAATCTTTATTATTTGTACTAGAAATCAGCCTACACCTGACCTTTTTTACAAGTCGATTGATTTGACATTTATTATAAAAAGTGTGATCCACACACCTTAGTCAGTCAGTCAAACAAAAGAAATTTATTTCTATTAATATCTTTAGCCAAATTTTTATGACACTTTTCATGTAAGAAGATGAGGGTTATACAGGGTGTCCCACGGCTATGCCACACGGAGGGAAAGTACCTTAAATATTGTAGATAGAACATTTTACTGAAAGAAGACATTATTTGAATTTTAAAAACAATTTAAAATGCATTCATAGTTTTTTAAATAATTAAATGGTTAGGCCGGGAATCGAACTTGTCCCACGAGAAAAAATAAACAGCCTGTAGTTTTATCGGGTCAGAGCCCATTCGTCTCCTAAGATTAGCACCCTGTGCCCATTCGTCCCCTGGAACTTTTGAGGGGCCTATTCGTCCCTGAAGAATATTTATTTAAATTCATTCTTCTAATATAAGTACATGTACGAGTATATGTGTATACTGCAGCTTGGTAGTCCTGGTATAGTCGCGCAGAAAAGGGTAAAATAAAAATATAATAATTCCTTAAATATCATATTTAAGTATTTCAAATAAGATTAAGTTTAATAAAATGCCTCTAGGCTCTAGGCATTAAGTCAGTCTTCAAAATAATTAATAGATTCGTCGGTCGATCGTTTTCTATTTACCACTTCGCGTTACTGCGCGCCTAGTACTTTGGATTGATTAAGGTGATCTTGTGAGAAAATTAAGAATACAGTGAATTTTAAATTTTCGTACATGACTACTTCACGTTACTGCGCGCCTAGTACTTTGGATTGATTAAGGTGATCTTGTGAGAAAATTAAAAATACAGTGAATTTTAGATTTTCATACATGACTACTTCACGTTACTGCGCGCCTAGTACTTTTGTTGTCTTAAGTTTTCAATCATTAATACCCGTTTTTTAACAAGCCATTCGTAAAGAGACAATATTACATCGTAAGTCTACCGACAGGTTATATTATTATCATGACGGATTATCATTCATCATAGCTCTTTTTCCAATGATCTGTTATGATTTATTAAATTAATTGCGTTAATAAACTGTTCACAAGTGTACTATGTTAACTGTTTCTTAGGTAAAATATAGCTAATTTTATCTCAGGGGACCAATAGGCACCTGAATAGGTGCCGAATCTTTAACTAATATTGTGTATATATTAGAGGAGACGAATGGGTACCTTAAAAATAATATTTTTATTAAAATCTTAATTGGTCCCCTACCAGGAGACCAATGGGCACCTATATAGGGGCCGAATCCACAACTTTATGCTGAGGGACAAATTTTAGGGGACGAATGGGCTCTGACCCGTTTTATCATACCGATCGAAAGGTTTCATCATAAGGATTATTTTATGCTAAATAACACTGTGTCGCAACTAAAAGGAAGACCGTGAATTTTAACATTTGATGTAAAATTTTGTTCTGAAAAGTTAAAAGTTACATTGCCGTAAGGACATACAATTGACTATCATAACTACTTATTACTAATTAATGTACCCACTTGAGTAGTACGCATCATTTAAATAAATAACTACGACAACAAGACCAAAAAATCGTCAGGAAACGAAATAATCTAAAGTCATCACTTTGTATTCAAGAAGAAGGGACTCATTTTGAGCATTTGAAAAATTGACTAATTTTGTATTAAAAATGTTAAAATTCACGGTCTTTCTTTTATTTTTGACACTATGTTATTTAGCAAAAAATAATCCTTATGATGAAGCCTTTCGATCGGTAGGATAAAACTACAGGCTGATTAATTTTCTCGATTAACAGGTTCGATTCCCGGTTCAACTATGTATTTATTTAAATATCTATGAATGCAGTTTAAAATGTTTTCAAAATTCAAATATTGTCTTCTTTCAGTAAAATGTTCCATCTACAATATTTAAGGTACTTTCCCTCCATGTGGCATAGCCGTGGGACATCCTGTATATATAATCCAGGCGAACATAAAAATCATCGTGAGGAAACCTAGAATATATATATACATAGATCAAACAGTTATCTGTAGTCAATTATCCGTTATTCTACTAGTCATAAACTATAATTGTGTGAAAGTTCGTATTTGTGTTTGTTACTCTTTTACGCAAAAACTACTTAATGGATTTTGATGACACTTTACTGTAATGTTGCTTATACATCAGAATAGGATTAAAGGTCATAGCTGATTAGAGCCACCCGGCCGCCACTCCGCACCGCCTCGCCTCCTGCGGCTAGTATTCTTTATATGGACTTGTATGGGCATGCGCTCACTATATCAACTCCGTAGCGGCACCGGATCGCCTCGGTTATAAGGCGAGTCGGTGCGGAGTGGCTGCCGGGTGGCTGTAATGTGCTATGACCTAAAGGCTACATAAAATCACGCTATGACCTACGGGAGCGTAGCAATATCCAAAAACCTAACATAACGCGGGTAAAACCGCGGGGGACAGCTAGTCTAAATGTAGTTCCAAAATCACTAAACTGCCTTTAGCAAACGTTTGTGCATTCTCTATGTGAAAAAAGGCCTTTGCCCTGAAATGGACCAGTATTAAGCTGATATTACTATTTTAAGTAGAGTAATTTTCACCTCGTACAAAACCTTAACCATCTCTTTAAACAATGGCCATTGCAAACCCAGTAAAAACCCAGCTTAACATCTTTAAATACGCAAAGAGACGCAAGTAGGTTGCACAGTTCGCCAACCCTTACATCCCTTCAGTGCGCTCTAATTCGTCCGTTATATATGGCTATCCGAAAACGTCTATCTTTCGGATACGGATAATCAATTAACGGTACAGGGTAATCAATATAAGAGGCAGGCTCATTGGATTACATGACATGAAAGGACTATTGGATTGATCTATTACTGGCCAGCTGTTCGCTTTGTTACAAGATTTTTGTTATCAACTAAAACGATTGGTTTTGATGTATGAACAGTCGTCTTTCGGTGTTCTTTATTTAAGCAAAAAATATCCGTTTGTTGTAGTGAAGTCATTACATGCGCCATGGGGTTACGGAACGTTTATAATAGTTACCGTGACCCTGGAACATAAAGGGCAATCGAAGGAACATGAGTAGGTTTTAGTCAGTAAGAGTCTGACACGCCCTTCCGCCGCACCCAGGACGGTAGCAGTCATTAGATGATTTCCCATTCACCAAAAAAAAAATTTCATGCGCCATTTAAAAAAAAAACAAAAAAAATAATAAACAGTTATGCAAACGTTAATTTATAGTGTCTTTGTGAGTTTGCTAAATCGTAAAAATCATTTTGGCTTCTTACTTTGACGCTTGTTCCTTATTTGTCAAAATTAAAAATGCGTTATTTTCTGTACACTCAATTTCAGTTATAGTCCAACACTCTTCGCGTATCACTTTTCGCGTTAATACCCGTTGTGATAATATGTGTTAACATGAAACGCGAAAGTTTAAAAGTTAGTATAGTCCAACAATTACTAGGGTAACTTAATGGTATGTAAATAAACTTTTATATACAAAAAATCGAAACCATCATAAAACAACGTTCGATGTAGAAACATATCCACAGAACACAAAACTATATAAAACATTTTCGTCTGAACTAGTAATGTGAAAAGTTATCTATACATGTCAACACAAACAAACAGACCTCACAACATCAGAAACACCTAATATTTTGAGGGAAACAAAGACATATTTCATCACAGAATTGAGTGCGACCCTAATAATATAGAAACACGGATAGACGCCAAAAGGAACTGGGATATATCAACGACCTTTGCAGGAAAAAAAACGTTGTTTCAGAGGTGACGTAAAATTATAGAGTGAAGGTAAAAATTCAGTCAGAGAGATTATGACATATATAATAATTTTATACCTTTATTCGATAATTAACTATGCTATAGAAATAAGATATAATACAAAAAAAAAACTTAGAATAGATGTTAAACACGGCCAATCTACGCGAGCACTACAAATGTCCGTTTCGGCGCGCTTGGTTACCCCATAGTTTTAACTATGCACGTCCTGGACCGCATTGACAACTGTAATGTTAACGTCACAAAAGTAGTTTAAAGTATAGTGTACTTTTGTAAATATATACTGTATACAGGGGCACTTATAACATTTGTTCCCGTACGTATAGTGTGTGTTCAATGTGCTCTTCTTACAATCCGAAAATTTGCTTGAACTATTGAAAAGTTAGTGGTTACAGTGGTTACTGAACGAATTTATTAAAATTTATTAAATAATCGTAAAAAAAATCTGCTCTTCTTCGAATTTTATCCCTAGGCATGCAATTGGGAGCTGCACATATAAATAATACGGTTGCTTCTGACCGCACAAATGACCGTGACCGCTACCGCTTTTGAACCATCCCGGTATACTGGACCATAAAGGAAAAGCTACGTAATATTCTCGGTAAACAAAACATTGTTTGTGTTGTCTTACGAAGGGTGTTATAATAATATTGAGGGTTACGACCAGTTGTCTCACAATTTTCTTGAACAATATTATATTGCCACTTATGTCAATCACGTTGAATAACAAACAAAGGGAGAGTTGACCGAACTTAATCTATGTAACCAGACAATAGTCAACATTGTGTAACGGCAATTATGTTTTATAATAGAAGTATATAGATGTTTCTATAAAGCCCTTATTTTATAAAAGGTACCTTTAAAACAATTGTCTGAAGAACTATGTTCACAATGTTTACAAGATCTCAACTAGAATGTCTATTTGTAAACATGTACCATTCCTATGTTCGTAGATTGATTCTATGATATGAGACGTGTCTTTTTCTTCTTTATCTCTGGGATAGTAACACGATGTCTACAGGTGGCGATATGTCTCTTATTATGGCACACACATTTTTTAAATCAATTTTCCTGGCTGACGAAATGACATGAATTTTCTTTAGGCAAACCAGATAGTACTGCCGCCCACTGTCGCCCACAGTCACCCACTGTTCATCTCCTAAACATAATCCTAAGTTGTCTTTTACGACACTCGCTTGAAACGTCCGGGTAGTGCACTAATGTACCATTATGCTCTATAAGTACGGTAGTTGTGAAGTTACATACATAAAGAACTTCCTTCCACTAAAATTTTGAGCAGTAATAATGCTAATGTGTGCAGAATATGTGAAGATTTTATTTTAGGTCTGATTTTTTTTTTATATTCTTCTTTAAAGTAATAAAGATGTCAGGATGTAGGCTTGTTTTCTTATTAAATTGTTTGTGACCCAATTATATTTCTTTCTTTCACTGAAAAATAGGCTAGAAACATTACGCCTGAATGAAGATGCAAGTAAATGCTAGTTTACAATAAAAATAAAAAAATAAATCTTAATAATTAGCAGATAGACAAGTAATTTTGCGGAAATTTCATTACCGCTTCTTAATTGTGGCTATAGGGAAATTATCCCTGAAAGTTGTATTAAATGGTACATTTCTAATTCCATCTCTTTAAATTTCCCTGTGGATAAAAAACAATCAAAATTTAGTCAATTTCCTTGCAATAATATTTTAAGAAATCAAGAAACACCAAAAATGTTTTCGCAGACCTTTCTTCGAAGAGCCAAAAAGATTTACAAGAAATAAAAAGTCAGGAAAAAAACTTGTAAAAGTATTTATCTTAGTAGAAAAGTAATAAATAACACAATTTTTATGAGCTGTTAGTACACTTGCCGA
The DNA here is from genome assembly GCA_033675125.1 of Athetis lepigone. NCBI lineage: Eukaryota > Metazoa > Arthropoda > Insecta > Lepidoptera > Noctuidae > Athetis > Athetis lepigone. The sequence continues at coordinate 7,692,134 of CM066240.1, forward strand.
GTTGTAATGTCTTGAAACTTCGCTTGTAACTTAGCATATAAGTCTTGTAAGTACTTTGGTACAACAACAAACATATTCGTTTTCCACTTTATATCTACCAACTATTTGCTACATTAGCGGTGATATTTTAATGTTGAAGAAATGCTGGTACAAATACGTGTATTATAGAGATGATTTATTGCTTTCTGGAATCTATGATGCACGACAATTAATTTAAATAAAGTTTGTACGAGTACCTAATGCAATAATTTCTCTTGATAAATAAAATTAAATTAAGCTAGTTGGGTGATTATATACTTGTGGTCCTATGATAACAACTACTTTGTATATTATGTAAGCACGCACTAAATACATACAATTTTAAAGCGTAGAAAACATCGTTATGAAACCTGGACTAATATAATATTAATGTCTGAAATCGTCAATCCGCCTTTAACAAACGCCATGCATGGCTTCTCTGTATGAGAAAAGGCCCTTGCCCTGCAGTAGAATCACATTAGGCTGGTATTATTATTTATTACTAATATTAAGTATAGCAGTAGTACCTATCAGACAGAAAAAAACATCCATTACAAGTAATCTACGCAATTACATTCGTGAATTTGGTTTTATCACCGATTCAATCCGGCACACGTAATTCTGTGTGTGAGCCCGTCCATACCAATTTATTACCTGACGCCGGATCCCAATCCCTGAAAAAGAGCATTAGCTTTAACGAGCCAGGAGTAGATAGGACACAGAGACTTAAGAAAGCTTCTTGAGACCGCAGTAATTGAATCATTATATCATAACACATTATGAATTCCGTGAAGCAAGCACGGCTCAGCACTTATACTTTAATGCTTTAAGCGGAGCGGCACTTTTATGCTTTTATTTTATATTTTACTAGCTTCTGCCCGCGGCTTCGCTCGCGTTAGAAAGAGACAAAAAGTAGCCTATGTTACTCTCCATCCCTTCAACTATCTCCACTTAAAAAATCACGTCAATCCGTCGGCGTCGCTCCGTTTTGCCGTGAAAGAAAGACAAAAAGACAGACAGACACACTTTCCCATTTATAATATTAGTATGGATCGTGCTTGTACTTTGACTTTGTAATTCATTATTTTGTAAAGTACATCTGTGTGTCTACAAGTTATTTTCGAAATATGAGTAGCAATGTCACGTATTCCTTATGTGAGAAAATTCTCTTTGATTATCCAAATGGAATTTTTTTTAGTGTTATATCTAACTCTCTTCTACCAAGTGCTGGGACTGCAAGATATACTTAAAATTACGAGATGAGGTCTCTGTTAAATCTACTCTGTGACACTAAAAAAAAGGCCAACGAAAAATCGATTACATTATAGACGTATAGGTTTTCAACCAAACGATATCGGTTGCCTGCGCCGTTTAAAAAGGATCTGTTAAATATTTTATCCCTAATTGATCACACTAACGAGTAACATAAAATACCTGTGGGATCCTGTGGGGTCCTGTTAACAAAGACGATAATTATAATTATAAATATATAAATAAATATATAAAATCATTACCTAAAATATAATCTAAAATATAACTATTAATAATAAATAAAAATATAATAAATAAAATTAATATAAATCTACACATAAATAATATCTAATTACAATAAAATAATATCTACTTGCAATACTGACATTAAGATCGAATAACAAGTCCTTTTTTATTTTTTTCCTTTACTTTGATATTATTTTTGTATTTGAACAAAGAGCGCTCTTCATCCTCTCCTCTAAAAAAACTATCTTGCTGTGCCCGACAGGGTCCATAATTGTTTCTTTTAATTTACCTACCAGCCTTGTATACATTATGGGATGCAATAAAGTTATTGAGTATTGAGTATTGAGTATTAATTGTGGATTATGGATAATTAATTTGGATTACCTTCGGATAATCTTTAGGCTTTTAATTTGCACACATAATATCTCGTTAGCACAATTTACGTAACAAAAAAAATATATTGCAATCTTATTTCATCTACTGTCACTGTTAAAAACTTGTCGTATTTGGATTTGTAACAATTTATTTAATTTAACTTCGCACACAAGGACGGACTTAATGCCTTAGGTCTTCTAAAATGTCGGGTACTAGTCAACCCAAAAGCAAAGCAAAACAAAAGTTTTTTATTTAAGTTTCAGCCCCCCTAAACAAGTGACATAATAGAATAGAATTGCCTAGAAGTGCAAAACTTGTAGCACACATTTTAATGTGCCTTTCAAATCTATCAACTCCAAACGAAATAGGTTTTTATAACGACCATTTTACTAGAAATTTCGTATAAAAAAAACCGGTCAAGTGCGAGTTCTACTCGCGCAACGAGGGTTCCGTTAATTTGTTTTTTAGTGAAATAACTACAAATTTACGGTTTTCGGAGTTTTCTCTTTACTTGTGCTACATGACCTTGCTTCTTGCCAAATTTCACGATTCTAGGTCAATGGGAAGTACCCTACAGGTTTTGAGTTTTGATTCCCTTGAAAATGTCTAAATATTCAATATAAACCGCCGTATCTTTTTATTGCGTTGATTTAGAAACTAGATTTTTTCACTGCTTTGGGAGATAGCAGACTTGAGTATGTGATATTAATTTCAGTTTGATATCTCGACGCGTTCCTGAAAAAAAGGTTCTTGACAGACAGACGGACAGACGGACGCCTGATGTGAACTAACTACAAATTTACGGTTTTCAGAGTTTTCCCTTTACTTGTGCTACATGACCTTGCTTCTTGCCAAATTTCACAATTCTAGGTCAATGGGAAGTACCCTATAGGTTTTGAGTTTTGATTCCCTTGAAAATGTCTAAATATGCAATATAAACCGCCGTATCTTTTTATTGCGTTGATTTAGAAACTTGATTTTTTTCACTGCTTTGAGAGATAGCAGACCTGAGTGTGTGATATTAATTTCAGCTTGATATCTCGACGCGTTTCTGAGAAAAAGGTTCTTGACAGACAGACGGACAGACGGACGCCTGATGTCAACTAACTACAAATTTACGGTTTTCAGAGTTTTCCCTTTACTTGTGCTACATGACCTTGCTTTTTGCCAAATTTCATGATTCTAGGTCAATGGGAAGTACCCTATAGGTTTTGATTTCCTTGCAAATGTCCAAATTTGCAATATAAACCACCGTATCTTTTTATTGCGTTGATTTAAAAACTTGATTTTTTCACTGCTTTAAGAGATAGCAGACCCGAGTATGTGATATTAATTTCAGCTTGATATCTCGACGCGTTTCTGAGAAAAAGGGTCTTGACAGCCGGACGGACGGACAGACGGACAACAAAGTGATCCTATAAGGGTTCCGTTTTTACCTTTTGAGGTACGGAACCCTAAAAACGGCACGAAACAATATTTCTACTATTTCATAAATATAGTAAGTATCTGCGAATAAAAGAAATATGTGAAAAAATAAACACTGAACACCACTCTATTGGAATTTCGTGATAACAAAACGTAAGAAAAGACTCTTTATTTTTTATTTAGCTTTACCTTGTAAACGTGAAATATAAAATGTTTTAATAAATATTTTTAATGTTAAATAATATAACATATTTTTGATAAAAAAATATATGATTTGTTGTTGACCTTGCTTATTAAAAACTAGCTGTCCACTGCGGTTTCACCCGCATTTTTCGTTACTGCTCCGCTCCCGTGGATCGTAGCGTGATGGTATATAGCCTATAGCATTCCTCGATAAATGGGCTATGTACCACTGAAAGAATTTTTCAAATCGGACCAGTAGTTCCAGAGATTACCCCCTACATACAAACTTACAAATTTTACCTCTTTATAATATTAGTATAGATATGTTCATTATCCAATCATGTTTTAACGGCTTAACGTATCTAAATTAAGGATACTAGATGCCCGTGTTCTGGATTAGGGCTAAATATATATTTTTCAAAACGTTGCAAAACACATATATTTGAATTTTCCTTGCTTCTATGGATGCATTTACAAACTACTACTACACACACTACCAGGCTCGGAATGAATACCTGTAAATCAATTGCCTCGAGCGAGAACCCAAACCGCGCTACTTAGGACAGCAGCCAATAGCTCAACAATTATATTAAACGAAGACAAAACTATATAAAGTAAAAACATCGAGTACATTCCATATAATAAAAAAGTAATAACTAGCAAAGACAAAAAATCCCTGAACAATATCTTTATTCTCATGATAAACCTGCGTCTCAGTTTATGACATTAAACTTGATATATCTGGGAGAGCCGACTGCTAACGTGAAGAATAGAGATCATTTATAACGCAAATAGCCTACTTTGCGGTTAATACGTAAAATAAAGTTCCCGACAATCTTCGTACTTGTAGGTGCGTCGAACTCAATGGGAAAAATTTGGCAAGTGCTTCGGGCAAGGAAGTATTTTTTTTATGATTTTACTTTAAATACTTTGCTGGATCAGTGATTAAACCTTCGAATACACGTGATTCAAAACACGATAGAAACACAATAGCAGCGCGACAGTCGGCTGTCGCTAAGTCGTCGAAAGGTTTAGGCGCCCGCCTCATAGGTAGGTATGAGTTCGCTGCTTCAAAACTGGACAAGTATCAATGTGACTTTTTCAATTCACATGTACTTCCAAGTTTAGGACATCGCTAAAGAAAAACACTAAAGCACTAAAATACTAACTATTCCTTTATTAAAAACCGGTCAAGTGCGAGTTCTACTCGCGCAACGAGGGTTCCGTTAATTTGTTTTTAGTGAAATAACTACAAATTTACGGTTTTCAGAGTTTTCCTTTTACTTGTGCTACATGACCTTGCTTCTTGCCAAATTTCACAATTCTAGGTCAATGGGAAGTACCCTATAGGTTTTGAGTTTTGATTCTCTTGAAAATGTCTAAATATGCAATATAAACCGCCGTATCTTTTTATTGCGTTGATTTAGAAACTTGATTTTTTCACTGCATTAAGAGATAGCAGACCTGAGTATGTGATATTAATATCAGTTTGATATCTCAACGCGTTTCTGAGAAAAAGGTTCTTGACAGACAGACGGACAGACGGACGCCTGATGTCAACTAACTACTAATTTACGGTTTTCGGAGTTTTCCCTTTACTTGTGCTACATGACCTTGCTTTTTGCCAAATTTCATGATTCTAGGTCAATGGGAAGTAGCCTATAGGTTTTGATTTCCTTGCAAATGTCCAAATTTGCAATATAAACCGCCGTATCTTTTTATTGCATTGATTTAAAAACTTGATTTTTTCACTGCTTTAAGAGATAGCAGACCCGAGTATGTGATATTAATTTCAGCTTGATATCTCGACGCGTTTCTGAGAAAAAGGGTCTTGACAGCCGGACGGACGGACAGACGGACAACAAAGTGATCCTATAAGGGTTCCGTTTTTACCTTTTGAGGTACGGAACCCTAAAAATCGAACTACAGAAAATGCAAGAGCAGATCTAGGAAGTCATGAGAGTCACGATCATCTCCTAGGCTGGGATCTAGATCAAACACTGATACTTTATTCAAATTGCGGACCGTATTTGAAAGACTTCGACTGTATATAACTTTAACCCTGACTTTGGAATTCGACTATGTGCCCACCGATCTTTACTTAGGGACTCCACATCTTATTCAGCTTCTTTCGCATTTCGTTTCGTCACTCATATACAGTTCAAATTCAGACCAGTTCTATCATACGCGCTCAACTTCATAAGAATTAGAAACGCCGCACATTTATTCAACTCTATTTAGTTTCTGTCCATACAAAACAAAGATTTGACGAAAGCTGTACAGACGCGGAAAGCCGGACGCGTCTTTATACAAAACCGTTGTTTTCTGTAAATGTAACCAATATATCGTACCTCACTCAACCGATCACCTCTTATATAAATGTTTACACTACAAGTAAGCAGTACATTCGCATTCGACACCACTCGTACAAAACTATTCAGCCAGCCAGTACTAAAAGCCTCCGTACAAGTATCTTTTAAGGGCATTGTAGCATAAAATTGAACTGAGATCGTAAGACGCATAGCAAGTATTATCAATATTGATCTGTTTACACCTGGAGGGCGACCTAATTGGATTGTTGATATAGAAAAAGGAACGACGCGTCATGTGTGAAGTTATCGCATAAAAACAAACGAGCCTTCTGAATTTGAATATGGACGAAAAACAAATGAATAGTTAACACAAGCTGTAAAATGTTACGCGACTAGTGAAATGGAAGGGATAAAAATACAGGAACTTACTTGGATAACAAAACGTAAATCTCAAGAAGTTTTTATTTTGCATGCATTCAGTATGCAAATACGGTGCTATAGAGGATTAATAGAATTAGGTAATATCCACAGCCATTTATCAAAATTGTAAATGATAAAAGATTCACAAAAACCCTCTTCCTCTGGTTATCTCCGTCCCTATTTAACATTGTAAAGGCGAAAGTAACTCTGTCTGTATGCCTTTCACGGTATGGTATACAAGACAACGATTTATCGCCACGATTTGGCTGCGCAGTTTTATCGAAGGTATAGACGTCGAAATTGACGCAAATATTGTAGCCCTGTGGACGCTCTATGGGCGTTGGATAAACTGCACAAACCAACTGCGTAGTTAGGTCGCAGTGGTAAATCGTTGTCGTGTGTATGTACCTAGCATACACCACAGAACCGATCTTGAATAAATTTGGTACGGAGAAAGAAACTTCAGGCGCTAAAGGAGGACATAAGCTACATTTTATCTTACTTAGACTTCGATTTTGTTTGCTGCGATAACCGACACTCACTCCAACGAAGTTGTAAAAAAAAAGTTGGTAGAAAAACAATTTAGCTGTGTGTTTTCCTCTAACAAAATCAGGAACAACTGTAATGTAAACATCGGTTATCACTCTGAAGAAGTATTTCTACATATTCCTTTCATAGCCGGGAATCATTTTCATGTTGTATTCAACAAAGAAATATAAAGAAGTCTTTCATATTCTATTTCCTCAGGAAGCCTGTTAGGGGAAACATGAATTTATCAGATGAAAGTACTTGTATGAAATCCTATACATATTCTTCGTGAAAACCTTCATAAGGTATTGAAATATAATCTTCAATTTATATTCTGCTTCGGGAATGGAAGAAAATGTGTTTGTTAGCTACCTAAGAACTTAAGAGGGTTTCCGTCGCACGGTATTTATTCATGGTTTCAATTCCAAAATCTAGCTAATTAATGAATCGACTTTCTATTAAAATGGTTTTGTACTTACTTAATGCATAAAGAGTAAGATGAAATCATTATTGGAAAAGAGTTTTAAGTTCTTTACTATAAACGATGAAGCGAAAAACAAATAAAAGATTGTGCGCGTTAAATCCCGATAAGTAGTGAAGTATAAATATGCAACGCGAAAGTTTAAAGTATAATAAACGATGAATATTTTAGTAAAACCGGTATTGTGTTTATTAGCGGCTAAAACTTAATTATAAGTAAAGTATGAAAGTAAGTCATACTTTTGTCACAAAATGAAATCTTACATAGATACAGTGGACTGTTTTACTATTAGTAAACTAGTTTTTTATAGATTCAATATTTTATTAGATTAAGTATTTTTTATAGATTCAGTTTTTTGACGGGCCTGTTGGTGTAGTGGTTAGAAGCCCTGACTGCTAAGTCGGAGGTCGTGGGTTCGATTCCCACCTAGAACAAACTTTGTGTGATGAGCATGATTGTTTGTTCTGTGTCTGGGTGTAATTTATCTATAATATGTATGTATTTATAAATTATATAAGTATGTATATCAGTTGTCTGGTTACCATAACACAAGCTCTAAGCAGAGCTTAACTTGGGATCAGATGACCGTGTGTGAGTTGTCCGAGTATATTTATTATTTATTTATTTATTATTGTGGCCTATTAAAAAAAAACCCAAAACACAACTGTAATGTGCTGGTATATATATAGGAAAGTGAGTATTGTTGAGCGTGGTGTGTGGACTGTATTAAAAGGTATTTCTAAATGATAGATGGTGGTTTTTAATAGTATTATATTTACTTGAAGCACAACTACAAAATCAATGACACAACAAAAGACTATTAGAATCATAAGACACTTTTTTAAATAAAAAATAAAAAAGAACAAACTTTATAAACAAATACAAAAAGGTTAGCTATCCTCAGCCAGTCGCCAACATTCCAGGCCCCTAGTGGAACACTAAACCCTGGTGGAAACTGGCTGGGGTTCGGCTACCAGCGGTAGGAGCTTGCGGACTGGTCGGCGTAAGGTACCACCTTTAGTGGCCACGTCTGCGACGCGAACCAGCCCGTCAGGTCCCACAAAAGTTTTGATTACCCTACCAAGAAGCCACAGACCCCTTGGTAAGGAATTGTCCGCGATCAGGACTACGTCACCTTCGCCAACATTAATGTCACTCCTGTTTCTTCCACGTGGTATCAATGTTGGCAGGTATTCAGTTAGCCACCTCTTCCAAAAGTGATCCGCCAGCCTGAGCGCGTGCCTCCAGTCGCATCTGCGTAGCAGGTCTTGATCTGAGAGCTTGCCTGGCCATGGAGCCGTCGATGCAGACCCGAGGATAAAATGAAAAGGTGTCAAAGCTTCTGGGACGTCCGGTGAGTTTGTAACGTATGTGAGAGGTCTGGAATTAACAATAGACTCAGCCTCTATCAGCAATGTGTTAAAAACTTCCTCGCGTGGGGCTCTGTCTTTCAAGGTAGCGCGTAAAGCGGTCTTTACTGAACGCACCATTCGTTCCCACGCACCTCCCATAAACGGTGAGGCAGGCGGTATAAAACGCCATGATATTTTGCGAGTGGTTGCAAAGTTTTCGACGTCTTCATTGTAAAGCGTCGCGAGTTCACGACTGGCGCCGACGAAGTTGGTTCCATTATCTGAAAATATCGTTGACGGGGTTCCTCGCCGAGCTATCAAGCGTCTAAGGCTCATGATCGCTGAATCTGTTGACAGTGAATGTACTATCTCCAGGTGAATGGCTCTCGTGACTAGGCATGTGTATAGAGCCACGTACCTTTTTTCTCGTCGCCGACCCACCGCCACTTCTACGGGGCCGAAGTAATCTAGGCCCACATGCGTAAAAGGTCGCTTATGATGATCGAGGCGTTCAAGTGGTAAATCTCCTGTGGTTGGTGTCAACAGGTGGCCCTTCTGCCTTCTGCACGGTAAGCATCCCTTGACGACGCTGCGAATGGTTGCTCGTGCTCTTAAAATCCAAAATTGTTGTCGCATTTCATTCAGCACCATTTCATGGTTACCATGGCCAGCTTCGTAGTGTTTGTGCAGGATCATAAGATGTACAATTCGATGACGGCCGTCCAGAATAATTGGCGATGTAACACTCTCTCTCACTTCAGGTACGGATTTAATGCGTGAGTCCAATCTTATTAAACCGTCCTTGTCTAGAATCGGTGCAAGCGCGGCTATACTGCTACTTTTAGGCAATGGTTGTGAGGTTCTCAGCAACTTCAGATCTTCTGCAAAACTGTCCATTTGAATCCTTAAGAATAGCATCTTCTCTGCTTGAAATATTTCTTCGGTTGAAAGTTGCGAAGGTGACGCAGTTTCGTTAGCAAACCTGGCAAGCAAACGCGAAGAATGAGATTTAGACAAAAATATTCTTATGGCCTGAACAACGCGGGCAGATGCCCTTAGCAAACGTAGCCAACTGCTGAAGCGAGATGGATCTGGAACCGGTGGTGTAAGTAATGGAGTGTCCGTTAGAAGCCCCACGAACTCTGGCTTCAACTCAGAAATTCCTGAAGCTTCGTCGGTAGTGCAGTCTGACTCGCGTGGCCATTCTGTAGAGTGGTTAAGCAAGAAAGAAGGCCCAGCGAACCATCTGTGTGATGAAGTGAAGTCTAAACATTTTGGCTTTGTAGCGTCGTCAGCGACATTAAGTTTGCTAGGAATCCATCTCCAGTTTGATGGGTTCGTAAATTCCAAAATTTCGCCTAACCGATGAGCAACAAATGCTTTGAAGGTACGCGTATCGCTGCGAATCCATTTTAAAACATTGAGCAAAACGTGTCGCGATAAGAGCACCTTGTAACTCAAGACGCGGAATAGAGAGCGGCTTCAGGGGAGCAACACGTGCTTTGCTACCAATTAAAGCGAGGCTGACTGAGCCATCAGTGAAAGTGTAGCGCCAATACCCAACGCAAGCATAGGCTTGTTCCCCCCCATCAGCTATGACATGAAGTTGCGTATCACACTGGTCTGGTTTACCCCCGTACCACCGAGGTATACGAAGACTGGCTGCTGATGCGAGTTGTTTAAACCAGGTATTGCATTCGGACTCATACTTTGCGGGAATAGGTGTATCCCAGTCTGTTCCTTCCTTCCAAAGTTTTTGAATTAAAATCCTGCCCTGAATCACTACTGGCATGAGCAAACCTAAGGGATCATAAAAACTCATTACGCTAGAGAGTAAACTTCGTTTAGTAAGTTGCGTTGGTGCGCCCGTGAATTTGTGGCCTGTGCGGAAACCTAGGGTGTCATTAAGAGGATTCCATTTTACTCCTAATGCGCCTACGTCATGATCAGGAGGTAAGTCAATTTCGGATTCAGAATTGCTATGGAGCTCTTTGGGTACCAGCGCAAGTGCTTCAGGCACATTTGATACCCACGAACGCATCTCGAAGCCACCCAACTTATGGACTGTGACTATTTCGGAAGCCAAACGACTAGCATCATCAAGTTTAAACACGCTTCCGATATAGTCGTCCATGTAATGATCATGGATAATTGCATGTGTGGCTGCGGGATACTCACCCTCAAACTCTTTGGCATTCTTATTTTTAATAAATACAGCTATAAAAGGACTACAGACCGCACCAAAAATCAAAGAAGACATCCTGTACTCTTTGACTGCATCATTAGAATTGCCGTTGCGCCATAAAAACCTAAGTGCATCACGATCACCTTCTATTATTTTTATTTGAGGAAACATTTCCCTAATGTCGGCATTAAATGCAATAGGCCCCTCTCTAAAACGAAATAAAATATTCAATAAAGATTGTAGTAAGTCCGGGCCCTGCAGCAGCATATTGTTTAAACTCACGCCCCTAGTAGCAGCTGCAGCATCATGCACTACCCTTAACTTGCGTTTTTGCGGATGTAATACACCAAAATGTGGTAAGTACCACCTTAAAGACTCGTCAGCTGTTGAGGGTTTTACACAATTACCGTGATACGAAGATAACTCGCATTGTTCGGCATATCCCTTCTGAATGACACCGTCAATAAATACCTTATAAGCTAGCGCAAATGTTTCATCTTTAGCCATCTGTTTTTCGAGAGATTTAAGGCGAGATAAGGCTTGCGGGTAACTGTCAGGCACGTTATATATCGCCTTTTCTTTCCAAGGCAATCCTACCTCGAAGCGCCCAGTACTAAGTCTCCGAGCTGAAGATTCAACTAAACTTATCGCTCGTGTGACATCACTGCTTTGCCTGGTCACATGCTTAAGAATACCTAAAGAATCTATTTCGTATTGTTTCTTTATCAGTGCCTCAAGAGAATTATCAGTTTGCGATGAGTGATCGGTTTCGGCATATGTATGAATGAAGTCTACAGGCCTAGAAACTGTGGAAATTGCACCGTGTAGAACCCAGCCTAAGAGCGTTCTTGATGCTACAGGTTCGTTTTTCCTACCTATGCGCATCTCATGGCTCAATGATAAATACCAATCTGCGGCTCCAATAAGTACAGTTGGCACGGCGTTTTGGTACGAGATTGTGTGAGACAAGTCTAATAAATGGTTGTATTTCGAAATTTCACCCATATCAATAGATTGAGGACTAAGTCGAAGAGGGGTGATGCTGCGTGCGCCTTGGATAAAGTGATGTTCAGATGAGTCGCGCCCCCGTATGTGAAAGTTTACGTAGCATACCTCAGTATCCAGGAACATACCACCTACGCCTGTGACACGTAATTGTTGTCGACCGGTTATCTCTGCCCCGATACGTTTAACGATGTCGCCGTCGATAAGTGTGGCGGTACTGCCCTCATCAAGCAGCGCGAAGGTGTCGATGTTGCCGCGCGGTCCCTCCAAGATTACTGGTAGGATCTTGAGTATTCCTCGGACGCCTGCTGCAGGTACACCGCACGTAGTGGCCACGACATTGTCAGCTTGATGAGGCTCAACAATATTATGTGTCGCATCCTGTTGCGAATGGGAAATATTAGAGGAGACTTTATTTTTATCGCTTTGCATTGTTGAGGTATCGCCATGTAGAAGGGCGTGATGACGCCTGGTACAATTATTGACGCCGCAACGCTTGGTTCGGCAGTTGTTCCATTTATGCGGGTTAGGTTTCAGACACCTATAACAAATTTTTGTTTCTCGCACCCAACGCCATCTATCGTCGGTAGATAGAGATGAAAATGTCTTACACGTTTTTACAGTGTGGGTGCCTTGTTTGCAGTACGTACATTCAGTGGTTTTGTCCTTAGTGTCAGTAGCGTGGACATTCAGAGAATTCGGGGTTTTACTATTTGAAGACCCTTGTATCTTACTGTGAGACGAACTTGGCGACACGTCAACAAAAAAGTTGTAGCTAAGTTGTCGCTCTGCTTCAATAACTAAAAACCTAGAAAGTAGCTCTAACTTAGTAACTGTAGGCTCGAAAGGTCTGTGTGTGGCAGCATAGTCAGTAAAGCGATCTCTGGTGTGCTCGCTAAGCTTTAAAAGCACCGTGCGAAGCAGTTCGATCGAGGACAAGTACTCGGTTTGCTTAAGCCACTTTATAGTAGCAACACAGTTTCTTAGTTTGTTAGCCAAAGTGTTTAAATGTTCTGGGCTACTTATCTTTAAACTTCGAAGGCTGGTGATTTCATGTGCGATCATCAGTTCGGGCCGCGCATAGTTCTGCTCCAGAGCAGACATCACCTCCTCGGGATCCTGTGCTTCCAACAAAATAGAAGAAATAGCTACCTGCGCCGCACCGCGGACGCTCGTGGTAAGGCGGGCTAAATTCTCTGCGGGGGAAAAAAAGGTTTTAGTTCTCTCATAAGAAGACTTAAAAGCTAGCCATTCATTTATATTTCCTGAAAATGGTATTAGCTGTAGCCTTTTCTGACGGTCGGGTAGTGAAGAAATGGCATGCGCCAATTGTAAAATAGAGTCAGGGTGAATTTCAGCTGGCGTGCTAGTCGGTACGTTCACATTCTGTGCTTGAATGTTACTTGTCGGTTCCTGTGGGCGTGAGTCAATTTTAGGGTTTTGAGTACCCACCCATGTTTTAACACGCTCATTATGAGAACTACGGGAAGTACACGACTTGTCCGAATGGCCCTCCAGAGAGGCAAGTTTAGCACGCAGCTCTAACTCGTCTGCTTCTTGTTGTAGAAGCTTAAGTTCGCGGTCGCGGTCACGCTCGCGTTGTTCACGTTCACGCTCGCGTTGTTCACGTTCACGCTCGCGTTGTTCACGTTCACGCTCCTGCTCTATAAACTCACGTTGACGCTCTACGCGCCGGCGATGAATTTCGGCCTCAATGGCTAGTGTTTGTGCGAGTACAGAAGAATTGCGCGAGTGCGAAGTACTGTGTCTCGACTTACCCTTGTTGAGTGGCTTTGTTCCGACTGCTGAACTCGTTGGAAGTGTACATGTTTCTTGTTCGGGAACAACGGTTCTGATACTTCCCTTAGGTTGAGAGTCCTCAGTCGCGGTCGCCGCTCGAATAGTGCCGCTCCCACACGGCGTTGGCTGGTCACAATCGCGGAGAGAGGTCGAAGTATTATCTTCGCGATGTGTTTCAGCGGCATCTTGTGCCGTAGGGTGCACTATCGATCTAGTTTGGCTTCGTGTAACCACCATCGTAATGAAAATGAAGATGAAATACTAAATGGAATGATCAAATTTAGGCTACGATAGGACCAAAATATTGTTGAGCGTGGTGTGTGGACTGTATTAAAAGGTATTTCTAAATGATAGATGGTGGTTTTTAATAGTATTATATTTACTTGAAGCACAACTACAAAATCAATGACACAACAAAAGACTATTAGAATCATAAGACACTTTTTTAAATAAAAAATAAAAAAGAACAAACTTTATAAACAAATACAAAAAGGTTAGCTATCCTCAGCCAGTCGCCAACAGTGAGGTTGGTATATGCTTGCTAAGCAATAAGTCTAAGAGCTGACATAATATTTTCTATTAAATACTGTCGTAAATTGCATACTGATTTTAAAGATCACACATGTTTTAATGTAGCCGATTCGTAGATTGATAAGACAGAATAAAGCTCATGATGTCTAACCTTAACCGTCACTAACACTATATATTATTACTTTTATTGCAATGGCGGCAAAGGGACGGACGGCGCGGCGGTCCCTGAGATTGTTTCGGTACTCCTTGTCAGAGGTAGTTAGACAGTGTACAGCAAGAACTTTTAAAAAACATGACGTCATATTGTTTTTATTACCATACTTACATAATGAATATTTTCATTTTATTTTCAGTGTCTTTACCTATGAAATTGCCGTTTTGTATGAAAAAAATTTTTTTTTTATGTATTTGTAATTTTTATTAATCGAAGTAATCACCCATGCAATCAATGCATCTTTGCCAACGCAGTGGCAGTTTATTAAAGAAATCACTTGGACGGGAGGCAACAAACTCTTCAAAGGCATTTTGTACTGCCTCTCGGATATTGGATTTCTTTCCCGCCAAGAAGTTATCCAATATGTGATAAGGCAATTAATATTATTTAAAATAGCTAAACGAAAAATTAAATAAAATTGTTGCTCATCTTATCGGGTCAGAGCCCGTACGTCCCCTAAGATTCGCACCCTGTGCCCATTCGTCCCCTGGAACTTTTGAGGTGCCTATTCGCCCCCTGAAGAATATTTATTTTAATTCATTCTTCTAATATAAGTACATGTATATAGTCCTAGTACAGTAGCGCAGAAAAGGGTAAAATAAAAATATAATAATTCCTTAAATATCATGTTTAAGTATTTCAAATAAGATTAAGTTTAATAAAATGCCTCTAGGCTCTAGGCATAAAGTCAGTCTTCAAAATAATTAATCGATTCGTCGATCGATCGTTTTCTATTTACCACTTCACGTTACTGCGCGCCTAGTACTTTGCATTGATTAAGGTGATCTTGTGAGAAAATTAAGGAATACAGTGAATTTTATATTTTCGTACATGACTACTTCACGTTACTGCGCGCCTAGTACTTTGAATTGATTAAGGTGATCTTGTGAGAAAATTAAAAACACAGTGAATTTTAGATTTTCGTGCATGACTACTTCACGTTACTGCGCGCCTAGTACTTTTGTTCTCTTAAGTTTTCAATCATTAATACCCGTTTTTTAACAAGCCATTCGTAAAGAGACAATATTACATCGTAAGCCTATCGACAGGTTACATTATTATCATGACGGATTATCATTCATCGTAGCTCTTTTTTCAATGATCTGTTATGATTTATTAAATTAATTGCGTTAATAAACTGTTCACAAGTGTACTATGTTAACCGTTTTTAGGTAAAATATAGGTGATTTTATCTCAGGGGACCAATAGGCACCTGAATAGGTGCCGAATCTTTAACTTATATTGTGTATATATTAGAGGAGACGAATGGGTACCTTAAAAATAATATTTTTATTAAAATATTAATTGGTCCCCTACCAGGAGACCAACGGGCACCTATATAGGGGCCGAATCCACAACTTTTATGCTGGGGGACAAATCTTAGGGGACGTACGGGCTCTGACCCATCTTATCACATGAATAAATCACTGCAAATGTATTTCTATTATTTCAGCTAAGATATCGGAAAATCCAAGTCACCATTTATCATAGCAAGATCGTAAGGCACATTGGGTTCTGCAAAAACACTACTATAGAAATTTTGAGCATTATTACTGTATCCACAATTGTACATCTCATACATAATCATAGGTCTGAGCTAGATATTGGATGTTGACAATTTATACTAGTATAAAAAATCTCGTAGAAATAAAAACTTTTTGTGAGAATGTTTTGGGAATGGCGGTGTCGACTGTTGTCAGCTTGCCGAATAAGTGAAAACCTTTTATTGGCTTCCAAATATTTAAAAAAAAACCTTTTTTTCTGTTTCATTTTGTGTGAATGAGACATCATGAAATGAAAAACATACTGTGCTCATTTTTATATAAAAAAATTCCTTACTGAGAATCGCTTGATCACTGTAGAGCTCTATCATATTAGGCCGGGCCGACAAAGTGTCGGTTGCATGTTACATTAGGGCGACCCGATAAAACAATCGGAGACGACACTTTTACCGGACGTTCGAGCACGATTTGTGTCAGACGGACATAATATTAGCTTGGCAAGAATAAGCCGGATCTATCGTTTCTAGAGCAGCAATACTATTTTTTTAAAGTTATTAATTTACCATTATGTTGTGCTCCACGTTAAAGACCAAACAACCATTTTGTTGCGTTCTTTCTTACTACAATAAAATACAAACAATTTAAATCTTTAATATTATAAAAATATTACAAATGCCTATAAAAATCGAGCCCATAATTTTAGGTCAATATAATATTTTATATTTAACCTAGAATCACCTCATTCGAGATTTTCGAGTTCAAACAACGCCCTGAATACGGATGTAAGAAATTGGAAAAGCATTTATGAGAACGGTATGAGGAATCGTCGGTATAGCCGCGAGAAATTGATAGATTTATCACAGGCAAGGGATTGGTTACGCCACATTATTGATATCAACCCAAATTCTGCCTTGCCTTTTAGTATGAAGATATATTATGTACCTATCCTGAAATATTGATTTATCTTAGAACAGACCGTAATCACAGAGTGGTATTTACACATCAATCCGACGAGGTATGAGCCTTTTTTGACGATCATCTAAACCATTTATTTATAAGCATACAAAGCCTAATAAGCCTATACAAAAAGCTGATCCGCGAAATCTCCACTGAATAGAAAAAAGGTCCTGCCAAAAAAAAAAGGTCTTTCAAATTTCATTTCACATACATTACGGGTACAAAATGAGATGACGTTATGATAATTTCAATATTGGCATAAGAGACAGAAACCTCTCGAGGGATGTACCGTATAAAATACGAACATTATTCAGACTTCGCTTGACAACGTTTGATATGCATTAAGAGGTACAAGTTGCTTCAGATTTCTGCGACACATTTCCTGAGCTTTGACACTGAGTTACATAATCTATGCAGAAAGCTACTGCAAGATCTTCGGTGTGTAACTAAATATAAAGAAGATGTTTGCATATAATAACTACACTGCCTTTACCTGTATGGCGAGGTCCATACCATACGTTCTTGTGAATATCTATACTCATATTATAAATGGGAAAGTGTGTCTGTCTGTCTGTTTGTCTTTCTTTCACGGAGCGACGGATTGACGTGATTTGTTTAAATGGAGATAGTTGAAGGGATGGAGAGTAACATAGACTACTTTTTGTCTCTTTCTAACGCAAGCGAAGCCGCGGGTAGAAGCTAGTAATAACACTAAAGCTAATAATCGAACAAAGGATTATTATTGGTCAAGTATAGATAATCTTAGCTCATCATCGCGCAATTTTTTACTATGATATTGTCACACATAATTGCAATACCTGCAGTAAGCCTCTTAGTCTCTAAGGTATATAGCTAGTATTGTATACTTGATATGCCAATAAATGTTGAAGTTTAAGTTTAATGCTTAAGCAATATAAATAGCGCAGCGCTTTACAACGACTTTCACAGAAGCCAATATACTACGTACTAGCGACCCGCCCCAGGTTTGGACAAGTGTTACAATTTTTTTTATTCCTCATATTCTCTTTTATAATTAGCGCGTTTTATTCATAGAAACCTTTATCTTTACTGACTCCATCTATTAAAAAAACCGCATCAAAAATCGTTACGTAGTTTTATAGATCTAGGCATATATAGGGACATGCAGACAACAGAAAGAGAATTTGATGCTTTGTGCAACGCTACAATATTTCTCCTAAGAGCACATGATGAGAAAGTGTGTGGGCACTTTCACTGCACTAATACAAAGACAATAGCAGCGCGACAGCCGGCTGTCGCTTTGTCGTTGAAAGGTTAATAGGTACACTAAAATCCACGCTACGACTAGAAGTTCGTCGAACATCAACCGTTTAGAACTAACATACTCGTAGAACCAAACGCCGAAACAGTTCTCCTATTACAAGTAGCACTTAAGTGGTAAGAAAAACAAACTCTATAAAGCACTAACGAAATAAATGGAACGAATAACAAGAACAATTACGAAGTAAAGCGGTCCGTTACAGATTTATGACTGGACAAATGTTAGATACTGCCTTCACGTATGTTACGTTTGTACCGGACGAGGCATAGACCTACAGCTCGTAAATACGGATTAGCTTTTGAAGTGGCTCCTAAAACAAAGATAAGCGCTGAGCTACTAAACAAATGTGTAGGTAACTCACAATGTCGAGGGAAGTGATTAGCATTAATTTAGTGTGTTCGTGGTTTATATGTATATTTGGTTAAAACGGGTAGTCGAGATGAGAGAGAAACCAACGAGTTGATTATTTTTTGAGAGCAGGTCAAAAATTATTAATAACTAGCTGTCCCCTGCGATTTCACCCACATTTTTCGTTACTGCTCCGCTCCCGTGGGTCGTAGCGGTATATAGCCTATAGCATTCCTCGATAAATGGGCTATCTAACACTGAAAGAATTTTTCAAATCGGACCAGTAGTTCCAAAGATTACCCCCTACATACTAACTTACAAATTTTACCTCTTTATAATATTAGTATAGATAAGGGAGTTCGCCGTTACGTTCAATTATTAATATTTAATTATTAATAGAACTATTAACCAGGCATTATTATCATATCATACATACCTATAGATTTATTTGACCTCGTTGATCGCAGAGACATCATTAAATTGTAGCTTCTTCTTTGACCCGACGATCCGATTAATCACATTTTTTATTTTATCATGCGTTAAAGCGGGATAAATTGAAATATGTCACCACTTAACTAATAGTAATGTACCGGTTTTACCGACCTCAGGCAAATGAATAGTTAAGAATTTAAAAACGTACGAATATGTAGATAACTTCATCTTTTTTCTGACAGATGAACTTATGCGTAAGGCTCGAGCAGACACACCGCTTGCGTAACGTCATCACGTCCACGTGCACGCAAGCGGTGTGTCCTGTCTTAAATACAGTTCCATACATTACAACTCAGTGGTACGCGTACGCGCACGTTCACGTCACGTTGACGCTTACGTCTACGCATACGCATTCGGTGTGCTCGAGCCTTAATTTAGAAATGGGAAGCGCCACATAAATATAAACCATTAAAAATAGCAAGGCAATCGTGTACAGCATATAAATCCCCACCACAATATTGTCTATGTCCTAGTTTAGCGCAATGAGGTCTTTAGGACGAATAGAGAGGAAATTGCATTTGCCAGTATAATGAAGTAAGGTGCATGCTCGCGACTACATATTGCTGTTAAACGCAGCCTGGAACTAGGCTATGCAATACTATGCATGTACTGGAACTAATTGTGCACCGTTTCAGGATGCACGCAAACTACCACTCCACGTAGAATAGGTACCGAAACTGCAGTAGAAATAAATGAGAATATTTGTTACTGTACGTATTTTCTTTAACGTTGTGGAGTACCTCTACTACGGATGGTAAAAATTGACAGCATTTTGCGTGCACCAATAACATGTTCAGAGACACACAGACAGACAGACAAAGTTACTTTCGCATTTATAATATTAGTATGGGCTATGGACATTCGAAAGTAACTCTGTCTGTCTGTCTGTCTCTTCTTCACGCCCTAAACCACGAAACCGATTTGAATGAAATTTGGTACAGATATAGTCCGGGACCCGAGAAAGGACATAGCATAGTTTTTATCCCGGAAATCCCCCGGGAACGGGAACTATTATTCCACGCGGACGAAGTCGCGGGCAAAAGCTAGTGTTCAATAAACCAATCAATTACGTTAAAGTAGAGAGATCAATGAATAGCTTAAACTCAAGCTTTGGACAGCTCAGCTCTATATACCGGGTTCAATTATGTTTTGAAGCCTTTCGGGGACCTATTTAATTATTCACACAATTTCATCCAAATTGCCTATTAGGAGAAGTTAGTGACATATACGAAAGAATTATTCATGGGTCTATTAAGATTTGTAAGTGTTAAAATTATATAAAAAATGGAATAAATTTTATCGTGGCTTGTTGATGGCAGAGCTAACCTCTTCTAGCTAAATTCTTGCAGAACTCACAACAAAATGAAACAATAAGAAGTCTATGCAGCAGTATAAACTCCCAAAGCGCTGTACTTGACAACAATATCCTCAAAGATTATTATAAAATAAAATAAATAAAATAAAATTCATTTAATTTAAATGAATTTTATTTAATTATTGTATATTGTATATAATTTTATTTTTATTTATTCGTTGTTGTTGAATTTGTTTCAGGTTCATACCCATATTCAACACAATACAAATATTATCACTGTACGATTATGTCATCTCGAAATTTTCAAATATGAAATCACTACTTTAAAATAATTTATTTTAAAGTAGTATATTATATGTGTACTAGGTAGAAACAATCTTTTCATCTTGAGTGGACGTGAATTCAGATCAATTATTGACTTCTTTCTTTTTATTACAGTTGACCTATCAACAATGCCCCAACAATGGCCTTTGATGACGACATCAAAAGACGCAATGTAAGAAGGTCAATAAGTATTTGTAAACATCGTTCTATTAATTCTTTGCTGAATTAAAGGACAATGGTATTGTCTTCGGAATGGATCAAGCCCTCTTTTTACCCAATTGCCGAAAGGATAGGTATGTTTTTCGAGCGTATGTATATATGAATGTCTCACTCTATAGCAAAATTTCATCCAAATCTCCACAGCCTAAACAGTTTAACCGATTTCGAGATTGAAGTGTTGTTGAATTTGTTTCAGTTGTACAAGTGTCATCATGTGTATTAATTCCAAAAATTTATGAAGTTAAAGTTCTTTAAAATAATAAAGAAATGTTTCCTTAAAGTAAAATAATCTGCCTTAAACTTTGGAATGGTTTTTCTTCAGGGCCCATAGATTTTCCACCTTACATCTGCGAAATGTATTACGATAGTGCAGAACTATACTTCATGTCAACTACTCTTCATTGACAGTCGGTAGTTAGTCTTTCTATTATTTTATACCCTAAATCCAATGTGCTAAAGTACATAATACTATATATCATCTTCAGATAAAAACATCGCTTACCAAAATGGACCTAAATAGTTAAATATCCATTTCCCTAATGGGAAATTTCTTTCGTACGATCTAGCAAGAAAACTCCAAAAGAAATAATTTTCTTATACCAAAAGTGTTGGAAAAAAAGTAACGTTTCCACTTACTGCGAACACTGAAGGATCACCCGAGTTGAGGAACACAACATCATTCCACTTCACACGTAGTCATTAAAGCCGAGATACGTCCGGAGACGAAACCTAACTTTGTGTAGAAGACGCGAAATTTGTAACGAGTGTTATGTTACAAGTTGCGCGATACGAAAGGGTTTAGTTTGATAAAATACTTATAATTTGGTTTAAAGTCTTTCGACAAGAACCAAAACAACTTTATCTATATATATAAAACAAAGACGGGTTTGTTACAACACTTATAACTCGAGATCGGCTAGACCAATTTTCATGGTTTTTGGTTCGTTGGATTTGTCCCCGCCCCGAATAGCAGAATACATCTTAAAAATAATGAAAACTCGACGAGAACATAATTATAAAAGATGAATCATTTTCCCTTAATGTTACTTTGTTTCGTACCTGTCAAACATTTGTTGTCCATCCTCAAATCATCAAATCAAATACTATAAGTAATGGTTGACATGCGTTCAGAAATAATGACAAAATGCATTCTTTCCCACCAACTATCCAATTGAATTTTTAAACTCTTTGGATGTGCCTGGCTTACCACCGCACAATTTACGACTAAAGATTGGTTCCGTAGTAAACATGCTTCGAAACTTAAACCAACCAAAACTGTGCAACGGAACACGTTTGGTGGTAAGTAAATTAATTAACAATTTGATTTACGTCACAATACAGGAAAATTCAAAGGTGAGGAAGTTCTCATTCCGAGAATCACTTCTACTTCCTGTCCTTGACTACGCTGACGCCAGCTATCTTGATCTCAGAGAGGACCAACTGAACAAACTTGAGCGTCTTCAGAACGTTTGTATTAGATTCATATTTGGTTTGCGCAAGTATGATCATGTATCAGAATTTCGTATCAAGCTCAAGTGGCTTCCAATAAGACTTCGTCGGAATGCTCATATTCTGTCCTTGCTTTACTGTATCCTTTTCCACTCTACGACCCCTTTTTACCTTAAAGAGCGTTTCCAGTTTATCTGTGACACACATTCACGTACTCTTAGATCATCAGAAAACTTCATATTGAAGATGCCAGCCCACTCCACATCTTTTTATGATAAATCGTTTGTGGTTCAAGCTATTCGTCTGTGGAATGATCTGCCTATGGCTATTAGACGCGCACAGTCTCTAACTACTTTTAAAAAAATGGTTAAAGATCACTACTTGGCTCTTTAACACTGTCATCACTCGGTTAAATTCAATTTTATTTTATATACTACTTCTATCGTATCTACGTATTGTTTATGATTAGTATGTATAAATATATACATCTAATGCACATATAAGTAAATATATATATATATATATATCTATATATATATATCTTTCTGTACATATTAATATTTATATTTATATCTATATATATTAATGTACGCCATAGACTACCCTTTACCCATTTTTATATAATTTGATTCCATCCAAAGGTTGCCTGGAAGAAATTGCTTTTCAGCGATAAGGCCGCCTATTGTACTCTTGCATATTTGTTTGTGTTGTCCTTTACTGTTTTTGTCCTATTGGTGTACAATAAAGAATATTCTATTCTATTCTATTCTATCCCCATGATCCCAAACGACATGCCATTCCAGTATAATTAAACGAACGTCATCATAGCTCATTACAGCCACCTGGCAGCCACTCCGCACCGACTCGCCTTATAACCGAGGCGATCCAGTGACGGTACGGAGTTGATATAGTGAGTGCATGCCCATACAAGTCCATATAAAGAATACTAGCCGCAGGAGGCGAGTCGGTGCGGAGTGGCTGCCGGGTGGCTGTAATGAGCTATGACCTTAAAGGGCAACCGAAGGAACATGAGTGGGTTTTAGTCAGTAAAAGTCTGACACGCCCTCCCGCCGCACTCAGGACGGGAGACGTCATTTGATAAAAAAAGGGTGCTACACTGAAAAGTGTAATCCATGCAAAAAAATAAATAGCAAATGAAGTATCACTGAATTATTTAAAATTATCCTAATTTAAAAAGTAAAAAATGTGATCATTTGTTGCCTATAGAGCGAAACAAAGTTCGCGGGGTCAGCTAGTATATAATTAAATTAAAAAATTTAATTAAAATAATATTAATTTTATATTTTAATATATCGGGTGTTTTCCACTTCGTGAAGTTTTTTTTGTCCGTTAGAAGCAGCCTCAATGCTAAATTTATCTATATATAAAAGAAAGTCGTGTTAGTTACACATTTTATAACTCAAGAACGGTAGAACCGATTTGGCTGAAAATTGGTGTAGAGGTAGCTTAGGACCAGGGGACGGACATAGAATACTTTTTATCTTCTATTTTTAGTAACACTAAAATCGGATATAATGCGGGTGAAACCGCGGGGGACAGCTACTAAAATATCAATGAAAAACCTACACTATCTAATATTTTACATTGGTATGTTGAAGGGGTAAAGTCCGTTTTTGGTAATTTTGTAAAGAGAAAGTAATTTACAGAATTAATTATCCCAATTCAAAATCTTCTCCTGTAACATTATTTCTGAGTGCTACGGGCAAAAAAAATACGCGTGAACACATAGGGCCAAATGCAAGGTACCTATAAAGTTTTAGACCGTTTGTGTTCAGTAGTTAACGTCCTCGCCTCACATGCTCTACATACGAGGTTGTATTCGCAACCACGGCCACAGATGATTCTCTACGTGGCTATTTTTAATACGTCTAACCTTTTTTATGCAAATAATAATACCTACCTTCTCTTAACAAGAACAGGCATCTGCAGTACTCGCAGAACCTTATATTTCAAAGATTCTGCCAGTATTGTTATTATAACACGTCAAAGTTAAATCATCTATGTCAATGAGACCACTAAAAGGTACATTTTAACATGATGAACAAAATAAAAACTATTCTTCAATTGCAACAGGCGTAATGGCCCTCTACAACGAAGTTTGTCGATAAAACCTTAATCAACACGGGAGCAGTCCTCGTGGAAATTTTATTATGCGGAAATAAGCCAGCCTTGTGGATAAAGGTCATTAGGTCATTAACTTTGGGACGCCAGCCCAGAAAACGGTAATAGCGAAGAAAAAAGCGCAAAACCTAGGCTCAAAATTGAAAAATAAAAAATCTGTAACCTACAATAGTCTCTACCACTTACACTTTTTTGTTACATAATGTAAATGGTGCGAGAATGCCCGAAAAGCTTTGTGAGACCTCGGAACACAGAATTTTTATTATTACATTTTACGCGTGAATATAATATGGCGGCACAATAATTCTTACCACAAGTCCCACTTAGTTGAACGTACATTTTTCGTCATGTTTTCCTCTATTGTGTTTGTGGCAGTGCTGAACAATACACTTTTCAGTTTAGACTTGCTTACTTTATGAATGTCATTATTCCAAATGGTTTATTTTATTTTTCATGGAATTTAAGGTATCCGTGCCGTGCCGGAATTCTATTGTACAATTTGCAAATATGTTTAAAATTCCGCTTCGTACTCATGTAGTTTTGTTGATTAATTTATTCTGATAATAATGTGCATGTTGCATTTTAAGTATGTTATTATTGCTAAATTTTATGCAGGGCACCGTTTATAAGTAATTTTAATTAAACTTCTACACTGCTATTGAATTTTTAAGGTGCATGTGAGTATATTTTACGTCCAAAAGCTCTTCAGGGCTTTTTGTAACGAAGCAGCTCCAGTGAAGTCCTATCACTACTACTTTTGCTGCAAAGCTGTGTTCCGAATTAAAGGCGTTGGTATAAATACGGGCACTTGAGTCATTATATCATCTTTGTCAACGTCATCGTATCTACGAGGCCTCTGGTTTTGCACCTTGTTTGCCATCCAATGACATAAAAATCGCAGTATACAATAGCAAGACATCAAAATAATAGTCATTAGTCCATATTAGCCCTGAAACCAAAAGATGGAGGCTATTGCCTTGCAATTTAAAAAGAATTTGTACGTATATCTAAGCTAATTAATGTTAACCACTTTGCTTTTTTTTTCTTTTCTTTATTAGTGACAAACCACGTGAATGATTTAAACATTTTTTCATTATACATCAACCCCAACTAACTAAACAGCCATTCGTTGGTGTTAACTAGTATAATTTAGCCGTTTTGGCGCGTTACAGCAATAAAAACCGTTGAATAGCTCTCTAGGGAGAATAAAATGGCGACCCTATAACTGTCGGTGAAGTCAAATGGCCTGCGGAATGGACCACTATCGCCTCTTTGTGCAACAGACAGAACATGGCATGTTTTATGTTTATAGCCGTTTTTATCTAGAGAGCACAGGTATACGACCTAAAAATAGATAAAGAACTAAAAAAAGAAACTGGCACCCTCAGTGTCAGTTCTTTTTTTAAGTCTGGCAATAAATTGCATCAGATATTGAAACTATATAGCATTGAGACTATTCTGGCAGCTATTTTGTTTGATTTATGAAAGCAGTGAATGGATAGTGGATTAATATGAATAGAGAAATTTTATTTATTCATGAATATGATTTTTTTTTCAAATGTGGAAGAAGCACACAACTCCTGGGGATTAGACGGGAGGTAAACATAAATCTGGTCAATAACGATAGCAAATGTTAGTCGGTCTAGGATATGAAAGTCCTGTCTATACAAATATTATTTTCGGGTTCAATAAGGACAATATCGCTCAAAATGTTAAATAACTTGTAATGCCCGAAAATATTTTGCATAATCAGCTGATTTTTTTAACGTCATGTTCTCAAAAATGAACGATCAACAAATATTTATTGTGAGTAAAGTATTCCAAATAGGGTATTACACTCTTTTTTTTAAAGTTGTTCAAATAACTCCTACAGTACTAAGAAACCACTAAAAAAAATCCTAAATTTTTATTTAAACGCTAAGTACCCTAAAAACGCTTTTAAAAATTGTATTTTCAAGTTTCGCGGGGAAATTTCCAAAAACGGAAAACGCCGTGGGCGTGGTTTTGCTTTGGCGATATGACGTCCTCACGTCGTGTAAATAAACAAATGCGCTGTGATATTTTACATCATTATTATTGTTTTTATCTAAAAAATTAGTTACTGTTCGACTTACCGTTGGTGTGCATTCCGGAATGCAAGAACACAAGTGTGAAAACATCGGAATAATTGTGAATCTAGTGTTAACTGATTCAAATTTAAGAAAAACTTAGTTAAAAGTTGTGGGAAGAGTATTCCAACTATTACACCATAAAAACCCGTTTGTACTTTAGTAAATATCACTTTGATGTAAGTACCTATGTGCTTTAGCCATCTAAAATATCTTTCACAATAACTTCCATGAAAAAGTATATTTTTATAATAAAGATCGTATTAGGAGGTTATAAATAAAACAAATAGTGACGTCTAGTTGACACTGTTGACAGTCGACAGGTGTCACTGTCTATGGTCTGTATTTCGGTGTGTTCAAGAACATATAAAAAAAACTGAAAACTTTGAATTGAATTTAAAAAAAATATTTTCTAGTCTTATGAACTAAAACTAACACTGTTAGGCTGCTTTTTGCATAAGCTATCTCAATAATATATTTTTAGATTATTTCTCTTATACAGTGTAATACCCTATTTAAGGCACAGTCAGAGACATTCGAAGCAACTAATACTTCGAATGTGTCTCTGACTGCGCTAATACATGTATTACATATATTTGTAAATTGCCTATCATGCATTTGTAATATCCTATTTTTATATCAAAGTGTTGGCAATTTCTTGCAATGTTTATAAAAATAGCGTGACAAGCTTTTCGTGTTATATTTACTTTCTGCTGTATAGTAAGTACATCATATTTTCATGTCACTTAATCAATATTTCCCTCACCGCCACGCTTCTTTGAAGAATATTTCTCAAAGAGACTTTCTATTTGCTTGTTCTATTTTATTTTCAGTTGCGTTTGCCTACTGTTATTTGCCTGGAATTGGTACTTTGATTACGCATTTTGGTAAAATCCAGAAATCTTGTTCACTTATGGGCGCATACTCAAACGTCACTTAGTTTAAAGACTCTCTCAAATCTGTTGCTACCTTTGTCATTTTAAAGGAATAGAGTAAAGACAGCAACAGATCTGAATGATTTTTAAAATTAAATGACGTTTGAATATTCGGGGGTAAATCTGGAAAACATTATGGAAGATGTAAATTGTATCGTTTGTATATGTATTATGAGGAAGTATTTGTTTTGAAGTTTTAGCAGCTGACGTGCATTCTTTCCTAGCCCGCCAAACCGGCGAGCTAGGAAAGACTTTGTTGTTATGAAACTGCAATCACGGCAAGCCTGCACGAACTTTATATTTTCGATAAATCATGCATCAAACTAAAACACAGACGAGAATCTAACTTTGAATGTGCAATCTACCTTTAAATATATATGTATCTATCTCTTTTAAATACATATATATATATATTTTTCATTATATATAACTTTATGACAAAATGTGATTATTTATCATTGTGGAATTAATAAATAAGTACTATCGTACTAACGTGCAATCCTGCGTATTCGGAACTATAGGACCAAATTGAGATTTGTAAATAAAACTTAGCACTCGTAATTTTAGTAACCATCACACAATTTTCACAGAATCTCAATTACAATAACAAAGCCTCGTGTAAACAACTTCTGATGAAGACAAATAAAATACCTAAAGATACAGATCTTTCAAGCTTTACAAACATTTTCCTCTTACTTGGCATTCAAAACACGTTGAGACGGACTGGTACAGGGCTTTTACAGCAAAAACAACAGTAGCTATCAAATTAATATAACCGCATTGTGTAGTATATTATTTGTTTGAAATATACAAGGTGAAATGTTTTAATTGGCCCTGGAAGAAAACTACTTCAAATCGCTAAGATAGAATATTATATTTGAAGGATACATATCTTTGTTAATAAAAAGATATAAAACTGCATTCGAAGGTTACACCCAAGGACCGAACTGGCTGAAAATGAAAAAAACAACACCCTGTACTTTTGACATCAATTGATAGCATCATTCATAAGGTTCAAATTTTAAAAAAAAACATGGTAAATTAAATTAGAGTGTATACGTATATATACATACCACAGCTAAGGTAAAAAAATGCAATACGCTTCAAGACAGGTATCGCAAAATCGGCAAAGCTGAAATCAAGACAGTATGACAAAGTCGTCAGGTGTCCAAATATTGAGCGCCCTCGCCGCGGAAGACCCAGAACACGCACGCAGACAGGATGATTTAGACATGTTTAAAGTAAATTGGCCAGATTGGCACATTAAAAGGATGCATAATGTACTATATGTAATATATACATGCAAGAAATAACTTTAAGACGCGATTTGCGACGATAAGAGAAAATGTGTTAATTAAATCTCCTACACAACTAGCCTTAGAGAGAAGCTTAACTCACTGACCAAGAAACTTTAAATGCGTGCTCAATGCAACTAAGTTGAGTAGCCGAGCGCGTGGGCGGCACGGACGTGTGAAAACGAATGACCTTTCCGAGTCTAATTTGATTACTTACATTACAAAGTTATTGAAAGTAACTTGTTGACATTTCTGTTAAAGGGCACAAGCCCAAGGCTCCTAGCACGTGAAAATGATATAAATTTCTAGAATAATAAGTAGGCTAGTGAACTACATATAAAAGATCGACGAACGGATGATATGATACACTGAGTAAATATAGCGTTCTTATTTTGGAATCTGAAAGCTATATGTTGTTTTAAAACTACAAAGCGATGTTATCAACTTTTAATTAAATAAATACCTAATTACATATCATGAAATAGTTAACACAAATCTACAATGCAATTGTAGTAGTTTAGACGATTGACGTTGTTGGTTTTTTTATGTTTTTTGTAAGTTGAAGGTTTTAGCTCATTAGTTACGACTTTGTAGTCGAAACTAATTAACTAAACTTTCCTATGCTAGTCTATAAAATAAGCACCAACATTGTAGGAACCAAAAGCTAATCTATATATTTATATGTATTTTAAAATGGTATAATACTGACTGACTGTTTTAAATTTATTAACGCACAACCCAAACCGCTGATCCTAAATATATGAAACTTGCAGGTTCTTTGAGAAAATATTTTTGAAAATTCCAACCCTCAAGGCCCGGTACTATAGGGAATGGAAGTCGACATGAACGCACGCGAAGTCGCGGTCGAAAGCTAGTCGTTTATAATTTTCACCTTTGATTGTATCACAATCAAAGGTGAAAATTGTTAGTCTTCCTTCTACGCACCTAAGTACAATACAATACCTATTTATACTGCAGTAAACAGCGAGTATACCCTTGTCAACCTTTCAGTCTTATGTATGCCTGGTACTTATTTACACATCCTGTATCACACACACATTAACATATCATGTATCAACTTGAGCATAGTTACGTAATGGACGCACACATGCGAAGCAGGTACCTATTAAAATATGACATAACTTAGAAGTAACATTACCAGCGAATTATTCTCTCACGAGGCAAAGGTCTCTTCTCAAAACAGAAGCATTGATCATCACGCTTTGATTAGCCTTTGGCGATTTAGGACTAATTTTATGGCCAGGTTGCTTCACGATGTTTTCCTTCGCCGATGTCAGTGATAGCTAAAATAAACTTGCATAGTACGTAATATTATTATAAATAGCACGCAACACGACCAATTGAAATAAGCTAATTCTGTTGAACTATGCAGTAGGGTCTGGGAATTCAATATACTTGATGGAACTACTTCTGAGTATGCAAAATAAACACACAAATATTGTATTTTATTATATTTATCAGCCTAGAGTTTTTCTCTTGGAGTTTTTCATTGTTTTAACAGGTCTTCAAACAAATAAAAACTATCATAGAAATCGGTCCCCCGTTCTCGAGTCATAAATAATGTAAATAATCCAACTATGTTTTATTTTTTCAACGACCGCTTGCTCTGTATTTGTCAAGACTTTTTTAATTTTATTCCATACCAAAACCAAAACATCTATTAAAACAAGGCTTAATTGCAACGCCAGCTCTACAGAACCTTTACATCGCGTCGTAGTATCAAAGGGTAGATCTACATCCACCTAGACTTCGTGGAGTGACACGGAGGATTTCAGGATTAGCACGGTACGTTAGATAGTGACGTGTTGCTATCCGTATCGCTTGTCTAGTGCTGAGCCTCCCGCCAAACATTAGACGAAGGTATTAGGCCTAAGGCTGTACGTACACTTATTCAGCAGTCAGATCCATTCGCGTTTTACTAAACTATTTTGGTCTCATTATACAGTTGAAATTCTATCAGCCGTTTTTATAATAAAGCTCAGACGCGGAAAGCTAAATGTACGCGTACGTATCTCTTTATACTAAACTAGCTTCTGCCCGCGGCTTCGCTGGCGTTAGAAAGAGACAAAAAGTAGCCTATGTTACTCTCCATCCCTTCAACTATCTCCAATTAAAAAAATCACGTCAATCCGTCGCTCCGTTTTGCCGTGAAAGAAAGACAAACAGACAGACAGACACACTTTCCCATTTATAATATTAGTATGGATTGTTTTCTATGGACCGCTGAAACGATCTGAATAAATGTGCGTAGTCCCTTAAACCTTCGAACACATGTGATTCGAGACACAATAAATAAAATAGCAGCGCGACAGCCGGCTGTCGGTTGGTCGACGAAATGAGGTTGAATGTTTTTTTTATTCTAACAACACTGAATGCTGCTGAAATTTATTTATTTTTTTAAAGAAGGCTTACAAACTAAAAGTCAATTATGTAAGGAATATAATATAATTACAAGCCTCCACATAACTGTATAAGTATGACGAAAATCGTTCAGCAAAACGCGAATGTAGCTGAAGTGTGCGTAGTCCCTAAAGACGTTCCTTTAGGCAGATAATACCTGATTCCTGATTAGCTACTTATATTACTTAACTAGCTGTCTACCACTGTTTCACGCTCATCTTTGGTTACTGATTAATGGGTTATTCAACACTAAATAAATAAATAAATATCCTCGGACAACTCACACACGGTCATCTGATCCCAAACTAAGCAGAGCTTGTACTATGGTAACCAGACAATTGATAATTTTTATATATTTTTAAATACATACATAATATAGATAAATCACACCCAGACACAGAGCAAACATTCGTGCTCATCACACAAGGTGTTTGTCCAGGGTGGGAATCAAACCCACGACCTGCGGCCAGTCAGGGTCACTAACCACTAGACCAACAGGCTCGTTTAATTTTTAAACTTTATTGTATCTTTATTAAAACCAACTCTTTAGCTCTATATTATAGTAACTAGTTTCTGCCCGCGACTTCATCCGCGCGGAATAGTTCCCGTTCCCGCGGGATTTCCCGGATGAAAACTATTCTATATCCTTTCTCAGGTCCCAGACTATATCTGTACCAAATTTCATTTAAATCGGTTCAATAGTTTAGGCGTGAAGAAGAGACAGACAAACAGACAGAGTACTTTCGCATTGAACCGATTTTAATGAAATTTGGTACAGATATAGTTTGGAACCCGAGAAAGGACGTAGGATAGTTTTCATTACGGGAACGGGAATACAGAAAGGGAACTATTAATCCACGCGGACGAAGTCGCGGGCAAAAGCTAGTAATCTATAATATCATTACAAAGCTGAAGCGTTTGTTTGTTTGGTTGAATGTGCTAATTTTAGAAAGTACTGGTCCAATTAAAAATTATTTTTGTGTTTTAAAGCCTATTTGACGAGGAAGCTAACGGCACGTTAGGGACTACAGCAGCGAAGCAGAAACAGTAAGACAGCTAATAATATCACAAAGAGACAAAGTTTGTTTGTAATGGATATACTCTAAAACTACTAAACCGAATAAAAAAATCACTAACAGAAAGCTACAGTATCGACGAGTAACATAGGTTATATAAAACATCACCTTATGGCTTACGTAATGGAACAGTAACTAAAGCTTACACAACGCGGGCAAAACCGCAAGTAGCAGCTTTATTCTATAAAACAAAACGCAGCGTTTTGATCTTTCAGATCAAAATTCAATTTCCTTATCTGTTATTTTGGCCCGTCATGCACAGATCTGTTTGATCACTTAGAAACATTTGATTGAGTCAGCGCCAGCAGCCAAACACAATACCTAAGAAATAATGGAGTTTAAAAGATATTTGTAGAATGAAATCTTTAAGCTGCCAAATTCACTGAAGATTATTTTCGAAATGAAGTTGCTTAAGCTGTAACAATTTGGAGGTGTAGAATCATCAAATGCTTCTCCCGTTCTGTGGGCGTGTTACTGAAGCCAGAAAACACTCATGTTCATTCGGTTGCCCTTTATGTTCCGGGGCCACAGTAAGACATTATTCACACTATTCCGCAACCCCGCCAGGCATTGGCTCTAGAGGGCCCCTTCACGAACAATAAATATGTTAAATAGTTATTTGATTTAGTGAGCAATAACGATTGCTACCGTTTTAAATATTGTATTGATCAACAGTGTCAACACGTAGCTATATTTTATAAAAAAAACTTAGAATCCGATCTTCAAATAAGATTTGGAAAATAGGTCTATAGCCCACGGCAATGTCTCACCTCTCTCAAATTGATTATACGACTGTCAGATCTCTGGATCCGCCTATCGAGCTACCAATAGTTTTTTTTTTCTGAATTTCTATCAGATTAGCTGTATAGAAGGGCGCATTAGGGACAACGCACACCGGAATGGCAGCGGCCGGCAGCGGCCGGGGCAGCGGCCGGCAGCGGCCGCCCGCGACGCCGCGAGGCCGCCAGCGTCGCTAGAAACAATAGGCGCGCGCATGGCGCGCGGCCGCTCGCGGCGCTGCGGGCGGCCGCTGACGGCCGCTGGCAGTCTCGCGACCTTTTCAAGCTTTTCAAGCGATACTAGACTTTTAAGTATGTAGTTAAAGTTTAAAATTATTTCACACTGAAAGTGCTCGCCGCGCCGCTGCCCCCTTCTAAAAATTTTTCGTGCAATTTATTGAAAAGCTATTTAACCGGCTTTTCCCAAATCGTCAAATACAAGGTCTAAGCCTTGTGTTTGACGATTGACGTAATAAGTAAAGTTAGGTAAATAAAAGTAGTGAAATCTCACTTTGTTATCCAACCTCATTTTATAAGATCAATAACAGGCCACTTTATGCTCAAACAATTGAAATGCCATTATTAATTTTCTTTTAATTTATTATTTTTCATAGCCTAAGGGCTACTTCTTTTTTTTTCTACCCAATCAGCCTTTTGTAATACATAGTGTTTCAATTAAAAACTTTTCTTTATTATATTTATTAAACGTGTCTAGATAATTTCAGCTTCTTCAAAAACTTAGCAATGTGTGGGTTGTGAAATAAAATTAGTTACGCTTAATTTTTGAAAGGGCTCTCGTTATAGTTACTTTTTATAACTTTATTAGTCTCTATTGTTAATCAAAAACTATAAATAGACAAAGTTTATAAAGTTTTGTTGGCATACAATTCTAATCAATCTAAATCGAATACACCTATTAGATGGATGAATTTTTCTCCGATTGTCCAAGTTTTTATGTTACCGAGGTAATAGTGAAAAAAAAAGACAAAATTGAGGTACGGTATTTATATTTTTGTTTAAATGCTTACTTACTTAATATATCATAAAAAATATTTACATTTTATATACATTGTGTAGTCAATTTGTACAAAGTCATCGGTCCTTAATTATAAAATATTAAATACTTTAAAAAATAACACTGGCACAGGAAATTTCTATGAAATTAAAATACTTCAGATCTAAGTGTTGTTGATGTGTACTAAACAACGTGTTTAGAAAAAACACAAAACTCTTGGCTTTATTTAATTTTTGACACCTAGCTATTGTTAGTAGGTAGTTAGGAACATAATCTATTTAAAAGTCATGTTCAATAGCTCCTTGAATGCCGACCTCAGGCCTGTCATGTCCGAACCTCTTGTGCAGGTTACCTCCAGCCACAAACCTGGTGTTATGGTCGAGCTTCCATACTCCATCACCGCTCAACTCCATCTGAAATATCAAGAAATCAAATATTTTAAGACTTGGCGAGACAAATTTTAATGTGGGAACTGTAACTATTAGGAATAACTGTAAGTACTCTACTGTTTTCACTTTGTTTAATATTTTGTCGCAACTGGTTCAAAGCAGTTTATTTCGAACTCGCCACTTAAATAAACCGAATTCATAAATAAATGGAAAAACACAACATTTTAATAAATGTAGTGACACATTGCGACCTTGTTAGAACTAATCGTAATGAAAAGCCAAATGTAGCGTCATTCACGATCCAAGAAAGAAGTGGGAGGGGTTATGGCTCCCCTATTTCCATAGCACTCTGTTAAAGACCGTAACAACAATATGACAATTAGTGCAATAGAAGAAACTTTCTGAAATACTTACACCACTCCCGCGACCAATCTCCTTGTGAATGTCGAGGCCTGCTCTGACGTTATCGTTGGCGTTGTTCCAGTTGAGCTTGCCTCCATACAAGGTGCTCTCACCGCTAGCGCCGAGCGTCCTGGTGCCGTACGCTGTTCCCTGCAGACGACCGCGGCGGTCATTGAAGATGTCTCGTCTGTAGCCACCCGTACCCTGGAGAAAGATGTCTCGAATGAGATGAAGATGAAGAAGAATGGAATAAGAATAGACCATGCATTAAAATGTTTGCTAGGGCCCAGACAAGTTAATAATCAAATAAAAAAAAGGTAAGTTAGGTCAGAAAGTGTAACTTATAAAAGGGCAGATCAAAAGAGCCAGTTGAAAAAGTTAACCTTGATATCAATCAAATGGCAATGTCAATGTCCAATTTCAGTAAAAACAATATTTGATCTACTCAGAATTCAGATACAACTTTGGCACTATCAGTATTTGAGACGTGTAGTCATTGAAGCACTAAAGACGTAGTAACAAGTCCATCATTGTTGCAGAAATGCACTTAGAGTCAAATAGTAGGAATAATAAATCAGCATATTACTTACAAATAGTGAATCATCAGTGCTGCCCAAAGTGCCGTAGACTCGTCCTCCGCCTGCATTACGCTCCCAAGTCAAATCTCTGGGATGACGGTGATGGTGGTCATGATGTTTACGGTGATGGCGATGGTGCGGATGAGAATAATCAATAGCCTCATCGTGGTGGTGGCCTACTAAATATCCTGGTGGGTGATATTCGTTGGCGTATGCACATGCTACGAGGGCAGTGAAACACAAGAGAACTAGGGACTGCATGATGTCTGAAAAAGAATAAATCAGCAAATCAGTTGCAAATAATATAAAGATCTATGTTAGGTATAAAGGTACAAATAAAAAATGTACCAAGGCTATCCCACATTGGCAACGTGATACGTAAGACTGCTTTGTGTAAACAAAATTGGAAAAAAGGGGAAAAAAAGTGCAGCTTAAAAAAGGATTAAAATGACAATTTATTTCGGAGTTAATGAGGGTGGAACAATTTTATAAGATGATAAATAAAAAAATTAAATGAGTCACACTTCCCTTTCACACAAAAGTGTGTATAAATAAAATAATGATAATACACACCTTTTTACAGTGGTAAGATACTTCTTCACAATACAGAGAACTGCTGTAAACTGTGCTATCTTCGATTCCAAATCGAGCATTTATACTAGTTGTACTATCTTAGGTAACTTCCCTGAGGAGAATGACACGGGGAATCATTTGAGATGACCAGATTCACGCATTGTTTGTTTACGCTGTTATCTTTTTTACGCTAAAATATTAAAACATTGTAACAAGATAAAGTACGATAATATGTAGATGCATGGCAGTGGGCCGCCAAGTTTAAGTACGTTTGACTGTTGATACTACCTATTTTCTATGAGAAAGATATTTTTTAGCCTTATGTGAGTAACGGGTGTTTATTTTGAAATGGTTTCGCATTTTTGCTTGCCTCTGAGTTCCCTGCGTATATAAGAATTGCAACAGCATTGCAGAAGTTTTATTTTCCAAAAGGAATTAATAACAAAGAACTCGTATATCTCTTTAGCATTTTGTCGTATATGGGCTGAAGCGGTGACAATTTGTCACAATGCTCAATAGAGTTTTTATTTCTTTCTTACTCCTATTATCCCACTTCTCGTATGTTTTTCTATTGTATTGCCTTATAACTTCAACATATTATTAACATTGTAAATTGTTCCTAGTGGTAAGGAATAAACAATATTATTATTTAAAAAAAAGATAATGTCAAATATGTACCCTCAGCATTATTAAGTTTCTTACCCTAATTTTAAAATCAAATCAAATTCTTTATTTGCAGAAAATATACTCGTAGGTGGGTATTATAATTAAAAAATATGTATCGCCATACTTAGGCTCACGTCATGCAAATATAAAAACAATCATAAATTACAAATAAATTAATTAAATTATATACAGTACTTGGCTGTTACAGCCACTAATATTATTATTCTTATCTATTAACTGCCAAGTTATTTAATTCGAGATAAGCGGGATTTACTTTAACCGATAAAGTTCAAGAACTCAATGACGTATTGACATGACATGTCTTATTACGTAGTAATTTGATAACGCATCATAAGTTTCATCTTAGAAGATGAAGAAAAATGAATGAAAAGGGGTAACCATTTTCTTCGTTCAGACTTGTTCTAGGTGTCTAACACTTCTCCTAGACCATTCCACATCATTATCATGTCATCCAAGGGACATCCAATCATCATCATCATCTCCTAAGGTTTTCTAAACAAAGCAATCCTGAGACTTTTATGTCCAACGTCTTTGCTCGACTAAGTCATCAGTCTGTCTTAAGCGCCTTTCTGCCATGTGCTCGGTTGCATTTCTACTACATCTTTACGGACAATATGTAAGCAACCAACAAGTCAAGATATTATTTCCGCTATGTCCGTTGGTAATCTCAGTCCTGATTTCTGATTCGATCACCCAGAGAAACTATAAATAATTAAAACAAAGAGCACAGCGTGAAACACAAAAACTAATTGAATCAAATATAAAGAGAAATAAACAACTTTTAAAATGAGTTAAAACTCACTCAAAGTCGCAGTGCGGAGTGTTAACAGGTTATTAAATTGTTTTCCTTTGCATTTCATCAAAGTTTGACAATAGTTAGTTCACAGCAGACGTGGCCTAAGTTTCTCATTGTAGTTTCCGAGTATCTGAGTTTCCTACTCAATAATATTTATTATGTCTTCAGGGTATACGAAACTGAATTATAACTAGTTTCCGACTTGCTTAACCTAAGTTTGGCCAGCTTAACTACAGAACTATACGAACTACCTGTAAATGTTTGTTTCCTGATTGAAACTACTCGTGTTATGCATATTATGAGAAACCGATCAAGTTAATAATAACTTCCTTGACTACGTAGGTTGTCAGTTTTAGATTAGTTTATAAATGGTTTTAGAACAAACACAAGTAAATTTCCATAGATTTGGATTTTAGCTGTTGTTAAAATAACGCTATGATAAAACACGGAATGCGTAACGTAAATTACCAACTACACTAGCAATTAGTTATTGACATGGTAATATCATTGCATTATTGTCTCAAGTATGTCATAAACAATTCTCGAGCAAAAAGGCACGAGCAATAATAAGTTGATTGATTCAATGATTGGTGATATTAAATTAATATCTATAAGAAATCAGGTTTCCCTACGATGTTTCTTCAACACATGTCTGTAATATGAAGATTCAATTAGAAAGAACAATTAATAAACAGTATACTTTCCATTAGCACACGGTATCGAATCCACGATGTGATACTTGATCTTAACATGTTTACTGCTTAACTTTATTTTTCTCATCGTTTCGCTTTTACTTCTAAAAGTGGGCGACAGCTGACAACTCACTCTGTATTTCTAAGTCTTGAGCACTTAGTCAAGACAAAGCAACTGACAAACCGATACACATCTTTAGGCTAGTTTGCAAGTAACTAAGGGATGTTTATCATCCTGTCAAATAATTTATCTACTAAATGTTCACAAGCTAACCAAGACAAGCGTAATATGGGTTCTTATTTTATTTTCAAAGCAAAATCCTTACACGCAGAATATGTGGAATAATTTATAGCCCCTAAAAGATTGCTTTCGTTTAAAAGGTATGCATGTAAATATTTATGTTAGGTAAATCCATTTCGGGTTTTTTGAAAGATTTCTATGTGCTAGAAATGTCTATAGAACTATCAGCCCCGTTATTGCGTGTTTAACATTTGTGTGTGTCTAACATTTTTTCTAAGGAAAAATTGTGAAAAATTCATAATTAAATGACAGCCTTGATTTAGCTATACATCATAAAAATAGGTGGTCATAAAAGAAACCGTGCATCTAGAAAATATTATAGTACTAGCTTTTGCCCGCGGCTTCGCTCGCGTTAGAAAGAGACAAAAAGTATCCTATGTTACTCTCCATCCCTTCAACTATCTCCACTTAAAAAATCACGTTAATTCGTCGCTCCGTTTTGCCGTGAAAGGAAGACAAACATACAGACAGACAGACAGACACACTTTTCCATTTATAATATTAGTATGGATTTTTTTCCTGTTATAATTTAATAGTTTCGCATAAAGAAAGATATAAACAAACAATGCGTGAATCTTGTTATCTCAAATGATTCCCCGTTTCATTCTCCTCAGGGAGTTCACCTTAGATAATAAAACTAATATAAATGCTCGGTTTGGAATCGACGACAGCACAGTTTACAGCAGTTCCCTATATTGTGAAGTTTCTTACAGTTTTAGTACAAGGTATATTTTATATCATTATTATTTAATATTTTGAAATTAAAATATTTATAATTTGATGCATTCGTCTTATAACTATTACCATAAATTTTGTTTTAAATAATTCGACCTTTCTTTTTGCTTATCTTTTCTTTTTGCTTTTTTCTTTTTTTGAGAGACAAAGCAATCATAAGTACCACTTCTTCAATTTGGGATAACTACAGCCCAAATGAGAAGTAGCCATAATGAGAAGTAGTCCATTTGAGAGTCGGTTGCCAAAACGAGAATTAGCCCTAATGCGCCTAAACCTTCTATACCA
The DNA here is from genome assembly GCA_033675125.1 of Athetis lepigone. Taxonomy (NCBI): domain Eukaryota; kingdom Metazoa; phylum Arthropoda; class Insecta; order Lepidoptera; family Noctuidae; genus Athetis; species Athetis lepigone. The sequence continues at coordinate 7,731,575 of CM066240.1, forward strand.
CCTAAACCTTCGTCCAAATCTAAGGTAGATATACCTTAGAATTAAAAATTTTTGCAACTGATATTCTGATTTATTCCATTACAGAACACAATGCAGTCCATCGTTCTCTTCTGTTTCGCTGCCCTCGTAGCTTGCGCATACGCCGAATATCATCCTCGTATAGTAGGCCACCTAAATGAAGCTGATGATTACGCTCATCCACACAATCGCCATCACCGTAAACATCATCACCACCATCACCGTCACCCCAGAGATTTGTCTTGGGAGCGCAATGCTGGCGGAGGACGAATCTTCGGCACTTTGGGCAGCACTGATGATTCACTATTCGTAAGTACTTTTATTTCTGAGTGAAATTGTGCAGTTCCTCGCGAAATGAGATACCTGTTATCATGTCTTGAGTGTGAGAAAAACACTTCTCAAATATTTGCAAATACTGCTTATGGTGTCGAAGTCGTATCTAAATTCTTCTTAGCAGACCCAATATTAGTTTTACTGACATTGACCATTGCCATTTGATTGTTACCGAAGTCAACTTTTTCAGTTATATCTCCCGTTCACTTTTGACTTAACTTAAAATCATTAAGATTAAACTAATTTGACAATTCCTATTGCATTCTGCTTTATATTCATCAAATTCAGTAAAAATGTAACTCTAACATCTTCCGTCAGGGTACGGGTGGTTACAGACGAGACATCTTCAACGACCGGCGCGGTCGTCTGCAGGGAACAGCGTACGGCACCAGGACGCTCGGCGCTGGCGGTGACAGCACCTTGTATGGAGGCAAGCTCAACTGGAACAACGCCAACGACAACGCCAGAGCAGGCCTCGACATTCACAAGGAGATTGGTCGCGGGAGTGGTGTAAGTATTCCATAAAGTTTAATTGCAGGTTGCATTAAATACCTTATTGTTGTTAATAGAGTGCTGTGTAGACACGTCGGGACATAATGCCTCTCACCCCTCTCAGATTGCTGAGCTATGTCCTTTGGTTCTTGCAGCCTAACTGAGTTTCCCTCATTATTTAAATCTGGCGATAGGTGTCTCTGTTGTTATTACGTTTGTAAAAAGGCGTGCTTTACTATTAACTTATGAATTTACTACATGGACGAGGCAAGTTTTAAATAAACTGCTTCGAGTTTCGAGCTCATAAAATGGGTGTAAACATGAAATAGCTATTGAATGGCTTTTCCCAATAGATATCATATTCGGAAATTCCCATAGTCGGAATAGCCTTGCCAAACTCTAGAATGTCATTCATTATAAACATAAATTCTCAATATTTCAGATGGAGCTGAGCGGTGATGGAGTATGGAAGCTCGACCACAACACCAGGTTTGTCGCTGGAGGTAACCTGCACAAGAGGTTCGGACATGACAGGCCTGAGGTCGGCATTCAAGGAGCTATTGAACATGACTTTTAAGTAGATTATGTTCCCACCTTCATATTAATACTTTACCTATCAAAACTTGAACAAGGCAATAGCTTAGATTTTGTTCTTAACTATTTGATTTGGTTAGGGCCAATCACGGGGCCAATCAACACAACTTTGAACTGAACAATACTCAGAAATCTTATGTGACAGTGGTATTTATAAAGTATTTCATAAAAATGTTATTTTATATTTTAGTATCAAAAATTTTGTACAGAACTCTATACTACACATTGTATATAAAAATGATGACAATATTAATATCTTTTGTAATATAATAAGTAAGTAATTAGCAATTAAATAAATATAAATAGTACCATAACGTTTACTTTTTATTTTTACCACTAGCTCACACTTTCGGCAAAATAGTACAGCCCACAGTAACTTTTTTTATTTTTATGAGTACTTCAGCTAAAAAAAATTACACACTTCATTTCTTTATAAAATTATCAATAACTTATGCAATGAAGTATAAAAAAGACAATAAATAATACAGTCAAGAACAAGCTAAAAAAGGCTTGACTGAGTACGTAACTGTTGTTAATCATTTTAAAGTAAAAGCTAAAACAAACAGTCTGGAAAGTTTCAGCATTTTTTATAAAAATATAACGAAAGCAGATCCATAAATAACAAACAGTTAACAGTTTACATTAACTTTCCAGACGATTATTTAATTTCTGTTATTACTAATGGTTGTGGAGTGTCGTGATGGCTCAGTGGATAAGGCGCTCGTCTTTCGTGTAAGAGGTTGTGGGTTCGAATCCGGGCAAGTACCAATGTGACTTTTTCAATTCATATGTACTTTCTAAAGTTTATCTAAGACATCACTGACATCCCGTGCCTCGGAAAGCACGTAAAGCCGTTGGTCCCGGTTGTCATTCGTAGAACTTTGACAGTCGTTACTGGTTAGCCAGAAACTCTGACCAGTCTAACCAAGAGGTATCTTGTCGCCCAGTTACTGGGTTGTGGAGGTCAGATAGGCAGTCGCTCCACGTAAAACACCGGTATTCAGCTGAATTCGGTTAGGCTGGCAGCCGACCCCAACACAGTTGGGAAAAGGCTAGGGAGATGATGATATTACTAATGGTTGTCCTAAACGGGCAATACTTTTACCACCATTTATGGGCTCAACATTTTTGTGAAAGGGATGAAATATATTAAATATATTATATATTATTGATGGCAATCAATTATTTATAAATATTTTGGGACAACTCACACGAGGCCAAGCGAGTCAGAGCCTGTGTTATTGTAACCAGATAGCAGATTTACATATTTATAAAATTTACAAATACGTATATCTATACTAATATTATAAATGGGAAAGTGTGTCTGTCTGTATCTTTGTCTTTCTTTCACGGCAAAACGGAGCGACGAATTGACGTGATTTTTTAAGTGGAGATAGTTGAAGCGATGGAGAGTAACATAGGCTACTTTTTGTCTCTTTCTAACGCGAGCGAAGTCGCGGGCAAAAGCTAGCTTATAAATAAATAACACCCAAACACAGGACTAAGTGCGGAAACCAAATCTCCCAGAGGGAGGCCCATGATGAAGATGAAGAACACCCAAACACAGAACAAACATGCTTATCACACAACATTTGTTCAGTGAGGGAATAAGAATAGAACTCCCGACCTCCGCCTTAGCAGTCAGGGTTATAATTGCGGTCAGTTGGCGGACCACCCACCGGAAAAAATCGCAGGACATGACCCCTCACCAAAAAGGCGGATTTAAGATTGGAAGAAGCCGCGCCGCCGTGGCCGTACGCCAACCAAAATTGCTCACCAAAATTGTACTGATTACCAAGTTCGCCTCGGAAACTGTAAAACAAAAGACCTTTACAGATTATTCAGCAACATTTCAAGTACGACCTGACATAAGTAATACATGAACTTTGCTGGCCATATATTGCCCCAATGTAATATGAAAAGCAATGCAATGTATTATAAAAATTGCCCATTTAGGAGCGTATATAGCGCGTGGAGTAGTGAGAATAATCATAAAAAAATCGCAGTATTACTAGTGTATCCACAACATTTTAAAAATAACCGACTGATATTAAAAATATTAATTGCATGCCATGTAGCCAAAAGAATGGCTCGTTAGTGAACGCCTCAACAAAATGGCCCCAAATGGTACCAAATGGTGGCTCCATCTGTTTTGAACAAACGGCATTTACAGCAAAGTTATTAATTCTAGAAGGATTTGTGGGAAAGTGATGGATGGATCTGTCTTGCGGATTAAAGCCTACATTGAAAGGCTAAACTGAACTGGGAAACTTGTGACAGTTTGCTTTGACACACAAAAGCCTCCTATCTATTTAATGATTTACTACAGCAATTAAGCTCGACACTTTTAAATTATTCTCTCATTATACGTTACACCAGATGAAACTGGAGTTAAACCAGCAATGTTTCGCCAGGTTGTATCATTGTACTTACCATACCATTGAAGCATTCTACCTATTCTAGGTCTTTCAATGAAGAGGCGCTCTTGTAAGTCATGACTATTTAAGACGGTGGATTTTTTCCATATCTGCTATTCTAGGCGCTGCAGCTACATCCAACTAATCAAAAATCATAATAATAATTAATATCTTGGAATAACAGAGCAGAGCAGAGCTTGTCCTATGGTAACCGTCTGGTTACCATAGGACAAGCTCTGCTCTAGACTAAGTGTTAGACTTACTTATATAATTTACTAGCTTTTGCCCGCGGCTTCGCTCGCGTTAGAAAGAGACAAAAAGTAGCCTATGTTACTCTCCATCCCTTCAACTATCTCCACTTAAAAAATCACGTCAATTCGTCGCTCCGTTTTGCCGTGAAAGAAAGACAAACATACAGACAGACAGACACACTTTCCCATTTATAATATTAGTATGGATATTCGATTATTATTGTCACAGTATGTGTTTTTGAAATGGTCAATGTATGAGGAACAAGCACCAAGTCACTACATGATAAAAAACGCGTACCTAATAATATTATCTTTTTATATTTAATAGTATAATGCCAAACGCTCAGGTTCACGTGTACTGAAAGCACAACACGCTATCTAATTCCCTCAGACGATAAACCAATGCAAATAAAAATGTACTACTAAACACGTAGGAAGCGAGTGGCTTCTACGTGAATACATAATATATGAGGCGATGCGATGCGATACAAATGCGACGAGGAAGCGAAGTGGTGGAACATTCGCTTACCTCGTAAATCTTGGAAATGTCACGTCAACTTATCTATATGTGCAAGAAAAGGACGGTTGGGTATTGTGTGTCGTAACAATGACCGTAAAAATTCGATGAAAAATATAATTAAAAGAAATGATTTGGTCTAAAAGTTTCCTGTAAAAAATCTTCTAAATGTTGATAATAATTCCTAGTTAATTAATCTACTTGAAACTGTTTTCGACTGCTACTATATTCCACGTATTTTTCTTTTATCATACCTGTCATAAATGTACCATACGTACGTTTCAGATATTTTTATAAGACAACTTAGTAAAATAACACAAAACGTAACTTACTAAATAAATAAATGAAAGTCGAGGCACAAACTATGTGTTTCAATCTAGCTGACCGACAACAGAAACTTGTACTGTACATCGTATACGAGTAATAAATAACCGGTATGGCTGAACAAACAGAACATCACTCTGCGGTAGTAAACTTGAGACATATTTCTTTGCGAAGCTTCCCTGTGGTAACACAATAGTGAGTGACACAGCACAGGCATTACAAAAAGGACCAAACAGTGCAAAAATGCCCTTATTATCAACGAGATAAGAAACTTATCGCTTTAACGTTTGCTAACACAAGTGCAAGGTTTTACTGTATTACGTAAATCGTTCGTGGAAACTCATTTGTTTGTTAGTTTCTTATCAAGTAAGCCTTCTGTACAGTAATCAGTTTGCTACGAAGGCTACGCTTGTAGCACCGTAGCTGTCTACGACGCCGACTTATTTGCTGCCTGCTACGGCTACGTCGTAGATACGTATCGCTGGCGTAGGCGATAGGCTACGAAACCACTAGCGATGTTTGTTTGTAATTTTGTTAGTAAGATAAGCATACATATGAGTTTCTAAGGCCTTTAGAAGCTAGCTTAGCTTATTCTTTATCTTAAACTTCACATTAATGTTCAAGATAAAGAATAAATTAAATGAAAATTATTTCTATGTAATAATTATTATTGTAAAGAGGTACTAAAGTTGGTTCCTTTGTCTGTAGAGGATGTCTAAACCTTTATATCTAATTATTTTTTACTGATTAAAAGCTAAGTGTAGAAAGCTACGTTATTCACAAGTGATAATATGCTTTGAAGTTGCGGGAAAACAGATATTTAAAACATTCATTAGTAACTATTACTTTGCAAAACCCAAACATAAATTACGTGTTGTTTTTGTTATTTTTAGCTTGATTCGTTACAAGCATGTTATAATTATATTTGCACCTTTTAAAAGGTACTTATTAATAATTAATATAAAAAATGTTAAGTGCAACTTTTATAAAATCTTATGACTACCAGGAAGATGCTAAATTAAAAAATTATCACGTTTGGCTTTTTACTTAATATTTATCCGGCAGTATAGTGAACGATGGAATAGGCGAGATGACGAAAAATGTAATTAATCCGCAGTTAAATTATCAAAAAATTTTAGACATATTTTTTTTTTCTTTTTTTTCGTAAACGAAAAATGACGACGATACAGTGCGTTGAAGTTTCGCTTAACGACACGATCTGATACAATTTTTACAAGACAGTGAAGCCAAAAGCCCCCATCCGGAACTTTGTTGCTCTTTATTATCTTAGTATTTCTTTATTAACTTGAACAAGCAAAAAATACGTGTCTCGTATTTTTAGCCGGTCTATCAGACGGACTAAACAGAATGCCATTTTTTTAATGTTGTCGTTTGTTTAATTTTGTAAATTGTGTAAAAAATAATGTCTTTTTATTTTGAACAAAACAACTGATACCTACAGACATAATAATATGCCATACGTCTGGTATGCCTGTAATAACACACACAGCTATTCTTTTCAAACCGAAACGCAACTACGCTGCTTGGCGGCAAGAATACTACCCCTACGACTTTAGATGTGCACCTCGCACTGTGACGTAACGCTGATGGCCCATAGCCTATGCTATCGACACTAAATAGACGAGGCGAACACGGGGCACCACGTGAAAAAGCAGGAGAGATGTCGTATTCCAACGAGGTGTACAGTTAAGTTGAATGGTGTGAGTAACGAGTTCCTTCTCAAAGAGCTAGAATTGACGGAATAACTAACTTGAGCCCGCGGCTTCGCCCGCGTCAATGTCGATACTTCCATCCCCTTTACCCCTTTAGAACTGGAATTTCCAAAACTCCTTTTTTAGTGGTTACCTACTCTTTACGATGACCTGCATCCTGCAAGTTTTATGGGATATTATAAATTGCATATCAAATAAATAATCACCTACATACTCATCATTTATATTCTTTTTTACATCAAATAACTTACTTCACTACAAATAAACTAAATGTTTAACAAAACTCAAACTGCAGATAATTCGAAATTATACATCAATATGACATTACTTTTTTTCTCATAATGCAATACAGTTAAATTTATTTTTGTACAAAAATACTACATACATAGCATAAATACTGACTGCACAGCAAAATTTCCATATTTCATAGCAAAATAACTATCCCAGTCGCATATTAACTAGTAAGTACAACCAAACCTGTTCATCATATTTGTCTTAATTTTCAAGAAGCCATGCTCAGCAAATTTTATAATTATTATAACAAAAAAATCCTGTCACATTGCATTATTTTTAAAAGCGGAACAAATTAACTGAAAAAGGTACGCGGCTTCGCGCGCTTTTTCGTCACTGCGTCGCGCGAGCGAGTATAGAATATAGATAGAAATGGTTGGTTAGGTTAGGTTAGAACTGTGACCACACAACGCCAGATATCCTCTTTTGCCATGCAAACATTTTAGTTTCTTTGCTCTGTTTTAGAATAATTGGTGATCTATTTTAATTAGTTTGCTTAAATACTTATTATGAAAAACCTATTATAGTACATACAAAAACATTTATTTGGTAAAAATTAAATAAATTAGGTGTGAAATTTTAAGTTCGCTTCCGCAGAAGCTAAAAATGTGCCTATTGGGCAAAAAAGGAAGCGTGGACGCCCCGCGGAAGCAAGACCTGCTTTAATAATTCAATAAATTACAATTTTGTATCAAATTTTATATTTTTTTTGCTGATCTCATTATGTGGTAATTAATAAATAATAAGACGACTGTGACTAATAAAATGCTGTTTTATTTAGAAAATATACTATATATAATATAAAAATAGAAGCTATATTTAAAAGAAAAAGAGTTAACATGTATAATGTGCATTAAGATTATTAGCTATGCATTGATTAAAAAGCTTTTGCTTTAGGAAAAATCGCTGTACGCTGCGAAAATAAATTGTAGTGTGTTTAGTGATATTTTGAGTTGAATATTTTGCTGTGCAATCAGTAATTTTGATGAGAACAAGGGCGGATCCAGGTGGGGGGGGTCATGGGGGTCATGACCCCCCCCTGAGCCGAGTCCAGGACCTAGGTGGACCACTATGTTTTAAAATAAAATGAATTAAATTTTTTTTGCAACTATAGGTTTTATGTAATGTCCTCAATATTGTTGTAAAAGAATATCAGCTGTGGATGGTGAAGTAGCAGCGGCGCCGGCGTCAGGACATACCGCAGTCTATTTTTGACCTTATTTTAAACTAGCTTTTGCCCGCGACTTCATCCGCGTGGAATAATACTTCCCGTTCTCGGGGAATTGCGGGATAAAATCTATCCTAAGTACTTTCTCGGGCCCCAGACTATACCTCTACCAAATTTCATTCAAATCGGTTCAGTGGTTTAGGCGTAAAAAAGAAAAATACAGAGTTACTTTCGCATTTATAATATAAGCACGGATTAGGATATTGAGATATGTATCCTAATATCAGAAACAACAGCGGAAAAAGTATTTCACTACTTTACGAAAAATCTAATCGTGGCGAAAAAGAATCCGGACTTGCCAGTGCCGGATCAAGTTAGTGCGACCCTGTGGCAAATTTGAACAATGAGTCTTTTTACAGAGAGAACTACGGAGAGGGCGTGTCAGACTTTTTGCTGACTGAAACCCACCCATGTTCCTTCGGCCATGCCATTAACCATGGGCCACGGTAACTATTCCGCAACCACACGTGCTGTCTGCTCTTTGAGGCGCGCGTGGAACTAAACGCGCCTGGGACACGAGCCTGGTCGGGCGGCGTGCTACCCATCGCTTGCCGTCCGCAGTCCCGCGCCTACGGTGGCCGGTAGTCGACTCACGATGCCTACGCCTGGGTCGCTGTCCAGGGCGTGAGTCTTGACGCTGCCTCACGCGCGCCGCCGCCTCCTTCTCCAGCATGACTGATTCGCAGAAGGAGGCGACGTCATGCCATTCAGTCTCGCCCCGGAGCATGGCCTGAAACAGCGCCGGGCGCGAGAGGTCACCCCCACCGATCGCCTCTGCTAGGACATGGACCGCAAAAGCGGGCCCACGTCCAACGTATGCTTGGGTCTTACCGCCGCTATTACGGCATGCCCCGCCCTGGGTTGCGACAACCGCAGTCTCCATTTCGCACTGACCAAGTAAATGACTATGGAGGTCGTTGTTTCTAAGTTATGTTTTTTTTTATTTTTTATATATATGCAGTCTGACGGTTTGAGTATTAATGCGGCCTACCCAAATGTCCTTACTTTGGTACTGTTCGTCAAGACGTTGAGCTCCTTAAAGTTTTTAGTTGAGCTAAACGATTACTGACAAATGCTTGCACTGTCTGGACAGGTCCACTCAAATCTGTGTGCTTCTCTCATCTAGAGAGTACCTCAGACAAACCTTCATGGTTCTCGCACATTTTTGACCAGTACGATTGTATGGACTTTAAAAGAGACTTTGACCTCTGAGTTTGTTTCGGATGTTTCTTCTCAGAGCAGTCCAGCTACGAAACACCGGCTCCATCGTTCGCTTAATATAAAAAAAAAAACAATATTGACGTGTAAAAGTGTTATTTTATAACCTATTTACAAAATAAATATGATTTTAATGATTTTTTTAATTTTAATGGTTGATAAATACTTTAAGAGATCCTGCAACGCCAATTTCGATGATTAAGAAAAAGTTTACAGAGTTTTGTTGTGATGGCACCAGTGATGCCAAAAAGAGATCGATACACCAAAAAATTTTGATAAAATCTATGAAATGATTTTGCCCATTTGGTTAATAAACGTATGTCAGATGACTGATGTGAGGCTGCTATCAACTTAGCGAATGTAAGTATCATATCACATTTGACATGAAGAAGCTGTTTGCGTCATGGCTACTGGCACTAAAATTCGATCATAAGAGCAACCGTGACCACTTTAAAAGAGTGATCGAAGTTGAGATACGAAATTCAGCAGCAATTTATCGATATTCGTTGCTCAAAAATTTGTTAGATTTGTCAAAATGAACAGAGACCACAATGCGACTGAGACCACAGAACATTTCAAACAGAACAGAACCAGAAACAGAAGGTTTCTGGTTCTGTTCTGTTGTAAACGTGCACAAAAGGCTAATAATGTGGTCCTGCTAGCCAAATAAGCCTTGGCTATATTTGATTGCCATGCGAGGAGTCATCTATATCAATTTCTTTAAAAAGGTAAAAAGCATCACCAGAAAATATTATTCAGAGTTTCTGAATAGATTCTATACTGAATTGAAGCAAAAAAGATCTCATTTGACAAAGACTGTTCCGCAAAAGAATGCGATGGAGCAGAAGTGTGTTGTCAGAATAGCTAGAAATCATAAATTGCGCTGTAAATTGGTCCTGCGTCCAACATAACCTCCAGAAATTAGCCTTCTGCAACTGTGTCCTGTTTCCAAATCTTAAGAAATAGCCAGGCAGTACGGGATACGAGTTGAATGATGAGGTCATAATTGTTTGTATTAAAGTGTTATGTCTGTATGAGGTTGAAACAATGACCATCTAAGTGCAAGAATAGAGCACAAAACCAATGCAACTCCGTCGGAAAGTAACACAGGAGATTGTAACCTCAAGTTTTACTAACGCTTCGGAGAATGACGGGGCATGAATATCGACGGTCAAATACATCTCACACTGGTTTACGGACGTCATATACAATGTGCCTCGTTTCCCAAACCATAAGCCTTATATGGCGCTACCTTTGGGATGATCCAAGAAAATATATTGGCCAAACAATTCAACTGGGCTTGCACAACGTCGAGAAAGAGGCGATCAGAAGGATACGCTTAAGCTGGGCAGCATTCAGAATGTTGCTTGAATATACAGAAGGTGGCAGGCAACTTGCTGATGCGAGCTGCCCAAGAGCGGGCTGGCTGGCTAGCACGTTTTAGAGGAAACTTCAGGTTGATATGATGAATGAAGAGGTAATTACTGACACTAACGCTTATTTTGAGGACTTTGAATATCCATTATTTGCAACATTGGACCACTAACGTTTCGAGCACACGCGGGGCCCCTCGGACGCAAGGGGCTTGTCGCAAAAGCCACTCACTTCTCCACGTCCATCAACCCATTGAAGCAGATGGCGTGATAACGCGTTTTCGGAGAAAGAAAAACATATTTTGATATTTAAATATACTTATGTATTTTTAAATAAAGTGCTTAACATGCATAAATAACCCACCTACTTTCTACTCGTATCTATTATTATCTAAATTAAATAATAACTTCTGGACTTGACCACGACTGAGTGACCCCCCCCTGGCGCCGAAGCTGGATCCGCCCTTGGATGAGAATTCGAAATCTTATTGCCTAGAAAAAGGATATTTTTTGATTTGCGTTTAAATACCACCCAAGTTTTATGTCTTAGGACGAGCGGTTTGGGATATGCGTTAATAATGTCAACAGTCAATCAGTCAATCAGTTTGTCATTTTATTTGTTTAGATTTTGTTAGAATTTTCTGTAAATTACAATTTATTCTGTGTGCTTTGCTGAATAGCGTCCGCTTAAAGACTCTAATAATTAACTGAAAGTTTTAAAACTTGTCTTCGGTTTCAAACAATGAATCTAAATCTAAATAATGACTTCAAACGCTGACGATTCTCACCTTAGTAATTACCTAAGTTTTACTAATTAGTTTCAATTCCCTTAATTTTCCGGGGATGGTTACCAAGGTAACTTCTTAGTACGAAGCACGTCTCAGTTTTAAGGCTAATGATATAGGCGAGGTTATCTTGAAATAACGGCTCATATCTGTCTACGTTGACATTTTAACTGCCTTCGTATTAGTCGCGACCTTGCTTAAAGTTGTGATAACAGTGGTAAATAGTACTAGTTAGGTGAGTACACAAGGTGCATTGTAACGTTACTAAAATTTTATGAAAGTAACAGAGAAACATTAATTTCAAGCAGAAAATAATATTGCACAGTCAGCTATGGAGACAAGGTTCTGGATAAGGGCTGTCAGACAAGGTAGACAGTTAAAATAGATAGTTTTTTACGTACTATCGCATTGGTTGCAAACCTGTGGGTTATTACTCCGCTAAATCCGCTTTTGTATGGAGGTAATCAGTTAAATAATAAGTAGTATGGGGCCTCATTAACAAAAATACATCAGAAAAAAAAATTGCAAGTACAAATTGTGATATTATACTTATTTAGTCAGTATGATCTTTAAATTATTAACGTACACTTATTAATGATTTGAATTACGAGAGGTTAGGGAAATTTCAGTTACATTGATACTTTTTAAGGATATCAGTATTCAAAAGGTTAGGAACAACTGTTCTATCGACTTCTGTCTCTAAGGTCTTTGTTACAGTTTAGCTGTAACTGTCCTCCACCGCTTTACACGCAACTTTATTTACTGCTTAGCCCTCGTGGGCCATAACGTGATGTTATATGGGCTTGTTTAAACACGCTAATCTCTTGGGGTACTACTATTCGGATTGGAATAAATCTTCTGTACGTGATAGCCAGATTTATAAAGAACTAGCTTTTGCCCGCGACTTCGTCCGCGTAGAATTATAGTTCCCGTTCCCGGGGGATTTCCTGGGATGAAAACTATCCTATGTCTTTTCTCGGGTCCCAGACAATATCTGTACCAAATTTCTGTCAAATCGGTTCAGTGGTTTAGGCGTGAAGAAGAGACAGACAGACAGAGTTACTTTCGCATTTATAATATTAGTACGGATTGTAGGTATAAAGCCTATCTCTTGAAGCAGGCAAGAGACGCTGAATTTATCGCATTTAAACAAAAAAAAATGTCAATGATCAAGGTTGATATCGATGACGATAAAAACCCTTTTCTTAAGCATGGGAACTCATCAAATGACTCCGGTGGTTTGGAAGGGACTGTCCAAATTTTACTGACTAAAACCTATCCGTGTGCCTTCTATCCCTTTACGTGTCAGGGCCCCAGTGACAAATTCCGCAACCAGTGAGAAAAATCCTGGACACATATTTTTATAGTCTGAAATCGTCAATACGCCTTGAGCAAGCACAATGACGGTGGTAATCATGCTTACTCAAGCGGAATTGGCTCGTGCCCTTCCTGTATGTGATGAGACTATGTAATAAGCCTCTGGAAAACCTCTGTAATAAGATAATAATACATTATTATTTTTTATTATGCAAATTAAAAGTTATGAAAGATTATAGACAAAAGAATGATACATCCCAGACAACAACATAAAACGAAATATTCTCATTAATAGTTGAAACTTGCAAGCTTTATTGAAGGTCCTTTGTGAGTGACCAAGGCCGTTACAAAAAAGATGGGACGGATGCAAGACGGATGGAATTAAATAGATAAACTTCACAAAAAGTAAGTCAAGGCTCTATTTTTCTCATTACTGAATAATCTTCATTGTTTCGTAACTTGCCTACGTCGACGATTACGATATTTGTAGCCCCAGCTCAGACTTATCAGGTCAACCCAATTAATTAATTATTTGGGTTACCTACGATAAGCGTCCAATATAATTATCTCTTAACTTTGTTAGGAAATTATAATCGCTAGAGGTTTTTGGTGTTTAATATAAGTATCTACAAATTCTACAATAAATAAAGAGAAAAAAAAACCTGCCCAACTCAGCGAGAAAGGCGCAACATACAACAAGTCCGGTCCTGTGTAGAGATGGGCGATTATAAACTCATTATTTGGGTATTTACTGGGAAGAAACCCATCTCTAGCCCCGTGCAACGTACATACGGAGAGTACCGTAGTTTCTTATTCAATGGAGTGTTACTTTACAACTAACGAAATCGATGTGATTTACAGTCATATCTAACGACAACCCGATACCGATAGATGGGGAAAAAATATTTCTTGAGTATATTTTGCCACTAATATAATACCAGCCTATAACTATCCCACTGCAGGGCAAAGGCCTCTTCTCATACAGAGAAGGCACGAGCATTGATCACCACGCTTGCTCAAGGCGGATTGGCGATGTTTTCCTTCACCGATGTCTGTGATGTCTTAGATAATCTTTAGAAAGTACATATGAATTGAAAAAGTCACATTGATACTTGCCCGGATTCGAACCCACAACCTCTTGCATGAGAGGCTGGCGCCTTAACCACTAGGCCATCAAGACGCTATGCCACTATCGGAATTAAAAAAAATATGTTTTTAGTACGTCTTGGATCTAACCCGCACACGGATGACTTAAACAGATATGGCGAAACTACAAAGACTATTTGTTAACCATGGAATTCTGAAAACCGTTTAAATCAATGACAAACACGATTAGGCAGGGAAAAGGGTTCTACGACCACGTAACAAGTCAGTAACAGTTGTGGCCACCTAAAAAGAGATAAATTAAAGAAAATGGTAGGCAAAATTTATTATCAGCAAACGTTTCATTACAAATAAAATAAATGTGTTAAATCTCAAACATAACCGCTTCGAAAGTCATTAAAAAGCCCTAGAAACTTCCATCTCTACGCAAACTAAACCAATAAGCCCAACAATGCTAATACCGAAACGACCAAATAACTCATAAACGAATTTGTAACGCAGCCCTAAATCAAACGATAATATCTTTTTGAAAAGAGTTGTTAAATATTTCCTATTATTCCGCTCGCGCTTGGCGATAAAACGGAAAATTTTAGTATTTAGGTAATTTGGGTACGTTCACAGTAGGTACTGGGCGCGTATTGCTGGGTCAGTACTCAGTATCAGATAGGTACCTGCCTATAGGTTTGTTAACTTCAACACCCTATCTAATGGTATCTAAAGGAAACTTTGTTAACTCCTCTCAAATTTAAATTTGTTCAGAAATAGCGGTCGAAAGCTGAGATTGTTGATTGTTATCAATATCATACAATGTGATGTGATTGTTAGTGTTTCCTCAGAACATCTTTTTATGATCAGCCCATAGCAGTCTACTACTGGATACAAGTCTCTTAGCCTTTATATAATTTAGCTATTCTCATCTTACTGCTATCGGCATTCCTTTTTTTTTATCCGGGGTAGAAAATCCTCATGGATGTGCTCTGCCCTGGGGGGTAGATCCTCTGGACCTATTCAGGAGAGGGAGAGTATTGGGTTTAATAATATAACAACACTATTTATTAGTAGTCTATGGCGTTTGTCGATGGTCTCTCTCCCTCTCTCTGGCTCTGCGTTCCTGCCAAGATGTAGCTGTAAACGGTAATTATTGAAAAAGTGTAATAAATACATATCATCTTAATTGATGCTGTTTTTATTCAAATTGGGTCGTCTCGGCATACCCAACAGAGAGAAATAGAGATCTCTGTCTTCCTTTCTGCAGCTTCCTTCTGCGCGAGAACTGTTTCGCAGAAGGGGACCATTGGACTGACTATAACGGCCGGCAGCGACAAGACAAGCGCTACCTACTACAAAGATGAGGGCACGGCGCGGTACCTTCCGAACCAGCCCCAGCCATGCCCACTGCCTTCTTCCGAGCCAATCGCGAAGCACTGGTCGAATCGCCTTGATGGTGATGAGGTTGGCCGATAGGGCATGAAAGCCTGACCCGCCATTCCGTCACAAGGACCTAGCGCAGGGAATCGGTACCATAGACCAACTAGGAAAGTTTTTTAGGATACTCGATTTCTAAATGAAACAAAATTTATCACACATATGATTTTATATCAGAAGGTTTAAAACTTACACTATTTAAAGACTAGATACCATCGATATTAAAAACCACATCGCCTCTTTGCGAGAATACTGTAACATCTCAAAAAAGGCAATTTTACAGGACGCGTATTTTAAACTTTCGAAATGTTATAAAATCTAAAATAATAGAGCTAAAGCAACAAAACCTTCTAGTGATTTATAATTTAACTATTAATTCATCTAAAACTATAGTTATTGTTGCGCTATTGGCTATTTTTCGGTATAAATTAACAGGATTAAAAAAAAAGGGATATTTTGTCACACTATTACTGAAAAAGTTTTCAAGGATCAATGTGACATATGAACTTGTCACATTGTTGATAATATATTTTTTTGTGTTGTGTTAGGTTATATGATAAAAACACATTTTAGAAATAAAAATGTTTATTAAATCAATGAAAAATTTGTAGGAAAAGAAAATCAAGCATAAACATTAGTCATTATAACGTAGGTAGGATATACAGTTACCTACTTAATTACAGCAATTCAACAGTTAACAATCAACAAAGTTAACAAAATGAAACTATAGCTATCAGTTCTTAATTAAAATTATACTGTTATTACTAAATTTGTTATTATTATTTTAGATCTAGCTAACCAATCAGTCTCTTCGTAACATTAGTCTTTGTAAATAATCACTAGGTTTATTCTAAACCTACTTTAGGTGGACCATAATCTATATTTTAACTAAAACAAAACCATCTCAATAAGAATAATAATACATACTAAAAATATTTTTATTCATATTGAGATAGGTTTTAAAAATAAGTATCTAAAATTATAAGTATTATATACTTGCAAAATGTATTAAAAACTTGAGTATTTATCATTAAGTACTATAAAATTACGACTTAGGAACTTTTCATTATAAAATATCACATAGGTATTGTACTTAAAGGAACCGACGTTTCACTTATCTCACATAAAGTAATAAAAAATAATTGTTATAAAAATTACAAAAATAGTATAAAAAATAAAATAAAAACATTCTTAGAGCGATTCGTAAAAGCTCCTATGAACTCCGGGAATTAATTTCTTATTAATCAAATCCATTAGGTCCGATTTTTTTCGTTCAGCTATCCCGGGTTTATTATTATAGAGATTTTTTATTTCTATATTGTTGTTTCTCTTTTTTCTCAAAACGACGGCTTTTTTAAAGTCCGTTTCAGCATAAGAATTTTTATAAAATATAACATTTGTATCATCTTTACTAACTCTTATTACTCTTACTTCTGATAGTTTAACTACATGGTTATCTTCATCTTTTGTTAAGTTAAAATTAATTTGATTACACACACTTTTCCAATCATAAAAATCTTCGAAACACATTTCATTGACGTGTATTGGCTCACTCTTTTTCCTGGCTGTTTTTATAGCACCGATAAATCCGTCGGGAGTGTATATAGGACCGGATCTTAATAGCCTCTTTACTTGTCTCTCAATCTGGGAATGGGCAGAGTCGCCTTCGTTCTGGGTATGGCCTTTTACAAGATATTTGTGTGTTATGGATTTCAGGTTAGGCAAGGTCTGTACGGCATATAAATACAGGGCAATCATGAATTTGTTTTTATTTTGCCCTGCGCAGTTGTCTGAATAGAAGACAACCTCTAAATCTTCAGCTGAATTTGACATTTTGGTAAGGTAATTAAATACACAAGTACCTATTTCATTTATGCCTCTATTTGCATGTGACTCGTCCCATACGTAACTTTCAACAACATTATTCTGAATATTATAAATTGTTAGATTAAGAACATTAAGTTTGCATTTGTAGTAAAATACAGAAATATCGCCCTTAGGGCACTGGAATACAGCTTGGAGATCGTAAACAGCAACTAAAATATTTTTATTGTTCTTGTCATTTGTCTTTTCAATGCGTGATAATTCTTTTTCTCTGATATGTTTTTCGTAGTCTTCTTTTTTCAATTCTTTTTCTTCGGGCGTACTATTTTTATAAACTTCGCATGTATCGCACAAATCTTTCTTCGGCACAAAAAACGATATATTAAATTCTTGTGTAAATATACGATAAAACATTAAATAACTTGCATAGGGTATATTTTTAGATTTACATTGTTCAACGTAGTCTCTATGCAGGTCTGTAATTGCTTTGCTGCCGTCAATGTAATGTCTTTTCGAGTTTGCTCGAATATAGTGCGATTCTATTTTTGGTATCGCTTCTATAAATTTTCTTATGCTTTCTTTAATGTTTTCATCAACTTTACTGTGATTTAGATGAGTGCCACGGTAATCTTTCATTGACGAGATATTAGTGTCATTATTTTTCTTTTTCAACGCGGTCTCTATAGGGCGGTTATTGATAGCCAAAGTGTTTTTGAAAAACAATTTACATACTCTGATCTTTGCACCAGAAATAGTCAAAAAGAAAGCGTTGTTGTTTTCACGCTTTGCAGCAATATTTCCGTCTGAGTCCACTTTCACATATCGCTGTTTTGGAATAACTAAATCGACATTATTAGCTATAAACGTCCATTGTTTCTCAATTTGTCCTAAACCCCAATATTCGTTTAAAATTTTCTCACGTTCAAGCTCTGAGAAGTTAGAGCTACATTTAAATTTACAATTTTCTCTGCAAGGTGGTTTAAGCTGGCGTTTTGGAAAGGGCTTATTAGTTTTTGTTGAAATATATGATAGTCCACTATTTCTTAATCGCTTAGCGATGTTCTTCTTCCAATTTAACTCTTGCCTTGGTCTTTTTTTTCCTACTTTAGTTGGGGTGATGTTGGAAGTGGTTGGCTCTATTGGCATAGTGGTATCATTCCCAACTACAAGCGAATTATTCTCTGTTGCGACCAGATCTATCTGATTTGTATGGTTAACTATTATGTCTCGATTTTCTGCTGAATTACTTACCAATAACATGTCAACTTGCTCTATGGTGTCAACTGAAGCAATATTATTATTTAAATTAAACAAGTCTTGGTCTTTTGAGAAGTTGTAGTTAGTGCTGGCACCTTCTTCTTCAGAGTCTGAAGTATGTATATTATTACTTTTTGACTTCTCCTCTTGATAATTGGGATCCTTTACGGAATCATCACTATCTGGGGAAAAGTTAAAAGAAAATTAGTCCCAAATAATTACGTTGCAAACGTTCGGCATCCGAAATGCACAGAATTGAACACAAATTATTACATAAATTGAATAAGTGCATTTATTAAGAAATAGTAGTCTCTGCCTACCCCAATGGGAAAAAGGCGTGACAATAATAATGTATGTATGTATTAAGAAATATAATAAATGCATTTATATAAAAACTTACTACCTTCATAAAAAGATGGTCCACTGCTTGAGGAGGAACTCGAAGAAGAACTCGAAGAGCTACTTGAAGAGCTACTGGTACTACTAGTTGACTCACGTCGACGATGTTTTGAGTCATCGTTACTTTTGTCTAAAAGAAATATAAATAATAATAACTTAAACAATAGAAAAACTTTATGAAACATAAGTACCTAATAGTTTAAATTTTTGTTTTAAATGCTTAATTTAAAACAAAAATTTAAACTAAAATCGAGGTGTTTACATAATTATCTGTAGAAAACACACTAAGACTCCTTATAATGTTGCTCAATTTGTTTCTTCTTCTCAGCCGATGGACGTCCACTGCTGGGCATAGGCCTCATGTATGGATTTCCAATATTGGAAATCCAATTTGTTTAAAATCTATGAAAATGTAAGCACCTAAGTTCGTTTCGTATTAATAGGTACTCATTTTAAATAACTACATGACAACAGGCTCGCCCCTTGTTACATGGGACCGAACATAGGTGGCATTTAGTCTTTAAAAAATATTCTTTAAAAAACAAAATTATTAAGTCTTACCTTCTGGAATCATTGCGTTTATATTAGAGTCATCAACTTCCTCGGCTTGGATACTGGAACTATCATTTACGTTACTATCAACTACGTTTTGCATAGTTGCTAATTGTACTAATTTTCTGGACCGCGATCCCATCTGAAAAAATAAATATTTATAATTCATTTGTTTTAGTATTTACAACGTGACATAACGATTTAATTTACAAAAAAACTTATAATTTATCTAGAAAAAAGTAACATTACAAAATACTCCGAATCCATTTTATGGTTTGTAAAATATTTCATTGTCAACAACGCGTCATCTTATGATGTTACAAAACAAAAACGATATCTTTTCAACGAAAACGTGATATCAAAAGTAATAACAAGTTAAAATTGCATACTATTTTCAACAAAACTGTGTCAATTCAACATATCACATTACTTAATAAAAAAATATCAAAGAGTTCAAACTTACCTTACCAATCGTAATGTGGTATCTTCGTGATGTCACGTTTTTGCACAAATACGAGAGCGCCCTTCCCTCCAAATGGCACGCGCCGACTGATGGGACACGTTGTCGAAACAAATCACGAGCCAGAAAGAGACAGCGCGACAACACAAAATATTGCAGTTGTCTTGTCTCTTTCGCTCATAGACGCACCGTTATTGTCAAAAAAAATACCTCGTTTTTATCGAAAATAAAGTTCAATACGGCGGTTTTGATTATGGAATAAAAAATAAATCGATTTTTCTGAAATATCACAGTATTCTTGCAAAGAGGCGACATGAAAACAAAAACACAGTGTTTAGTTAATTAAGGTCAGTTCTGACAAACAAACCTAGCAATTTTTTTTAAGATTTTATTTATTTTAAGCACTAAGCTAAAAGCAAAAACCGATCTTATATCGCTTCATATTATATGTACATACATTGTATAATAAGGGCAATCACATTTCCAATATTTTCAGATGAACAACCATTCTATTGTGGTTTTTATATAGGTATTGTGGTCACAAAAAATACAGACGACAAAAAAAATTTAAAGCAGCTAATTATCTATCACAACTCAACTGAACAGTTGAGTAGATGAAAAGTTGCATGTTTGAGCTAGCCCTAATGCAACACTTAGCCTTTACCACACAGGTGCGTTATTATCAGGCGATAATATCGCATGCGTTAATGCGATAATGGTGTCCGAATTCCTAGTACGCAACTGCGTTTTTATCGTGCGATAATCATCGCAGCAGTGTGTGACTTCGTAGCCGTCATAATGTACACAAAACAGATACCATAATGTCGTATGCGATATATCGACCGATAATAATGTACCTGTGTCTGGCTTTAGCATATTTAATTAAATTGACGTATTAAATAAAATATTGAGAGATTTTTAGGTCAGCTAATCAGCTTGTTTTGTCAAAATGACTATTCAGATACTTCACCAATCCACCAAAACACTAAACTGTTTTCACTTGAATTAGAATATTTCATGTCTATCTCACTAGCTGATTGTTCGTCATCATTATCAGATTCATCCGATTCAACATTTTCTTTAGATTTTGCAGCTTTATTATCATTGATTGTGTCAGATCCCATTTCTCCTGACAACAGAGTTTCACCAGAACTAATATTTTTAGCATTATGAGGAGATTTCTTTTTTGGTGATAGTATTGGATCTATTATGTGGTATTGACCTGATCCTGTTGCTAAGATGGGACGAAGAGGATGTATTGAGACACTGTTGCAACAATCTTGGTGCAGTGGAAACTGGAAAAGATGATTGTTATTAATGTAACACTAAGCTCTGATAGTCAAATTTTGAACATTAACAACTCTAAAGTATCTAATGGTCATTTGCAATAATCTATTTGTTGTTGGATTAGGTTAGTAGAAATAGATATTTGGCACACACTTCATTACCCTATCCAACAATAGATTGGTTATTGGAAATGGCCATTAGAGAGGTTTAACTTCTTTTTTTTTCTAAATAAGAAAGGTAAATTGAAATGTATAAATATTACAAGATAAATACAAACCTTATAAGTAGCATTATCGCCTTGAGTCTGAGAAGTATCCAAACTGGATTTCCAGTGCATTTGAAAGTCATCCCAAACTTTGAGTATGCCATCTGTACCTCCGGTAACCAAGTGCCTGCCACACGGCGAGATGTCGAAGTAAACTCTTTGGTTAGTATCCACTACTCGAGTTAGTATGTTGAGTGGTCTTCGGTAGTATCTTATGTCCCAAACTAGTAGTCTATGGTCCTTGCGCGCCCCTGATACTAGACGTAAACCGTCTGGCGCGAATTTTACTTGTGTTACTCCACCTGGAAATGAATTGGCAGATTTTTTCTTAACAATTGTCATAACATTAGAATCCTGTGAATTGATGAGGGGTTTATAAGATTGCACTAAAGCTAAAGATGCAAAGTCTCATCTCATCAGTATTTTTTACCTACACCAAAATATTACAGTAAGCAACAAAAACAAACTTTTTCTAAAACACTTAATGAATTTTAGAAAAGATATTTGAAGTGCTGAAGCTATACACAATGAAAGACTAGCTCAGCTAGTCTTTATATAGTATATATATATATATATATATAATAGTATAAATAATAACTCACCACTATGGCCATGCATTTTTCCAATGCTCTTGTAAGCTCCCATTTCATTGATATTGTATAAGCTGATGCTTGTGTTCCAAGAGCCCACAGCTAACAGGTTGCTGTTAGTATCAAAACAAGAAGCTGGAGTTTGAACTTTATGTTCTGCATAATCTCTGCCAGGCCTGTGAATTTATAAACACAATAAATTATAGAAAGCACATAATAAAAAGACCATTTGTCTTGTTTTATAAGTACACAAAACTATGCAAATAAGAAGTCATAATAATGTAGAGAATGAGTCTTAATACATTACTAAAAAAGTGTTTTTCTGAAGTAGAAAGTGAAGTTTTTTAAACACATAATATTGATGTGAGATTTGATGGGGCAAATACCCATAAAGTTCACTAAATATTACCATTAAGGATCACTTATGCATTTAGACCTCATTTTGAATTTCATCAATATTTTGTGTTTACAATGACCTGTGACAATTATTAACTCTAATTGAAACTTCTCAATAACATTTCTATAAATGAATTACACAGAAGAACATCAATAGTTAAGTGATCTTTTCTCTAGATTATTGCTGCCATATGACCTGCAACTTTTGCTTGCAATAGCATAAAAATAAGAACTATATCAGTACAAATGTGTGACCCCACATTCTTCATCATGGGCCTCCCTCTGGGAGGTTTGGTTTCCGCACTTAGTCCTCTTAAATAGGACCATTGTACGTGAGCCACGGCGGCCGCTACTCCAGCCAGCCCACCTCCTTCCAGAAGCAGATCACCTTCCGTAGACTTCTCAGGGCATCCGGGAGTGAACTTGGGGAACCAAGAATCTCTTTCCGGACTTCGGTCACGCCTGTACATTCAAGAAGTACATGCGCGACCGTCTCCTCGGCATCCATACACGCTCTGCAAAGAGGGCTATCTGTGATACCTAGGTTGTGAAAATGTTTGTTGAGTGAGCAGTGTCCTGTTATGGTCCCCGTCAACAGGCGCAGACTAGGTCTGTCCAGTCGCAGAAGGCGTCTGGTCAGTTTACGATCCAGGGTCGGCATAGCTTCCTTGGATTGTCTGCAGCCTGGTGCCGAGTGCCACAAGTGTTCAGCCTGTGTGTGAGTGTGTTCCCCTATCCATTTACGTATTTGGCTAAAGGGAATGGGTATTGTCGGTTCAGGTCCAATCGCTGTTGTGTTGGATCCCCTCCTTGCCAGCTCATCGGCTGCATCATTTCCCAGGGATCCGCTGTGTCCTTTAATCCACTGTAGTGTGATCGTGTTGCGGTTGAGCTCCGCAACTCGTTCTAACGTTTTATGACATTCTAGGAGTAGTCCCGAAGTGAAACATTTCTTGCTTAGGGATTGTAGCACTGAGGCGCTGTCAGAAAGGATGCGTATGTGGGCATCCTTGATTCCTCTAGCTTCTATGGCTAGTCCTGCAAGGATTATGCCCATACACTCCGCTTGGTAAACAGTGTTGGGCTTGCTCAGTGGGCGGGATATCTTCATGTTGAGGTCGTTGGAGAAGACTCCAACACCAGTTCCTGTTCTGGTCTTTGACCCGTCAGTGTAGATTCTCAGTTCTTTAGGTCCCGAGTATTCACGAGGTTCCTCAAAGAGCTGCACATCGTAGTGCTTTTTAAAGTGGTAGGTTTTTTGGATTTTGTCGTTGGGGGCTGTTAGAAGAGGTTGTCTTTTGACAGCATCTCTTATTATTCGTGTGTGTTTGATTCTGGAGTCTTGGCTTAAGTTGCCCGCAGTGTGGAGCCTAAAAGCTGCTGAGGCGGCTTCCTCCTGAACAAAGAGGTGCAGTGGTGGTAGGCCCAGCATCGCCTGTAAAGCGGCTGTGGGTGCAGTTCTCATGCTGCCAGTGATGGCAGCACATGCAAGCCGTTGCAGCTTATCTAGGTCTTTTTGGGCTGTACTTAGGTCTGTTCTGGGCCACCAGACAAGCGAGCCATATGTAATAATTGGTCGTATTACTGTGGTGTACAGCCAGTGCATAACCTTGGGGCTTATGCCCCAGTTCCTACCTAGCAGTCGTTTACACTGCCATAAGGATAGGCTGGCTTTCGTTGTGATGTAGTCGGTGTGCCTTGCCCAATTGAGCTGTTTATCCAAGTAGATTCCCAGGTACTTGGTCTCGCTCGCTAGGTTCAGGTGGTGTTGAGGAACCGTGGTAGTTGTAGCTTTGGCAGTTTCCTCTTTTTCGTAAAAAGGAGTAGTTCGGTTTTCGATGGGTTTACTGTGAGTTGATATTCCCTGCACCAATTTTCTACTACTCTAAGAGCTTGGCGCATAAGGTTGCAGAGTGTGTTTTCATGTGTGCCATTGATTATTATCGAGATATCGTCCGCATATCCCACGGTGTAGAACCCTTCGTCGTTTAGTCGCCTAATTAGGCTGTCAGCGACTAGGTTCCACAGGAGCGGCGAGAGAACGCCCCTTGGGGGCATCCTTTCGCCACTATGGCTCTCGTGGTGTCATTCACTGTGACTTGAACGGCTCTTGATTTGAGCATATTTGTGATCCATCCATTTAGTGTTTGGCTAACACCGTATTTCTCAAGTGCTAGGCTTATGCTTTCGAACGTAGTCTTGTCAAAGGCTCCTTCGATGTCAATGAAGACCGCCAGGGAGGAGCATTTGTGGTCTATTGCACATTCTATCTTCGATACTACACTGTGTAGCGCAGTTTCGGTTGATTTTCCTGTGGAATAGGCGTGTTGTTGTTTGTGCAGTGGTTTTTTCTTGAGAGGCTCGTCCCGGATGTGTCGGTCGCATAGTCTCTCTAGGGTTTTCAATAGGAATGACGTTAGGCTTATTGGCCTGTATGCCTTAGGTTGTGTATAATCGGGTTTTCCAGGTTTGGGGATAAAGATGACCTTTACCTCACGCCATGTGTGTGGTACGTATCTGTGTGCTATGCATGCTCGGTATATCTCTACCGACCATGGTGTGATCGAGTCGATACCCCATTGTAGTAGGGCTGGGAAGATTCCGTCGAGGCCTGCAGATTTGAATGGTTTGAAAGTTTCGATTGCCCATCTCGTCTTTTCTGGTGTAACAATTTTGCGTGCTATGGTCCAGTCTTGTTCCGTTGGTACCCAGGTATCCTCATCCTCCCACGTCTTGTCATCTAGTATGTGACAGTCGGGGAAGTGCGTCTCCAACAGAACCTTGCTGGTTTCACTGTCAGTTGTGGTGTATGTATTGTCTCTCTTTTTCAGTGCGCCGAGGGTTCTGTCTTGGTCGGTTGATAGTACCTTCCTGACCCTCGCAGCTTCGTTGTTTGCTTCAATGCTATCACAGAAGTTCCGCCAGGCTGTTGTTCTGGCTTTCCTTATCTGTTTTTTGAATGTGTACTGGGTTTCTTTGTATAGGTCCCAGTCTTCAGGTAGTCGCGAATTTTTCGCTCTATTAAACTGTTTACGGAGTTCTTTTCTGAGTTTTCCCAATTCTGCATTCCACCACGGGTTCCCCTTGCCCTTCGTGTGTGGTGTTTTCAAAATGCAGCATTCATGGTAAGCTTCAGTTATGTGTTTAGAGAGTGTTTTTATGGTGTTTTCTATTTGTATGGGGTCGTTTAAAATGCCTATTGCGTTATATCTGGTTAGTAGTGCAGTTAGTAGGCGCTTGTACCCTGGCACATTGGTGCGGCGGGGGTTTCGCTTTGGTGTGGGTGGTTTTGTGTTAGCTGATAAAGTGAATCGTATTCTTCTGTGGTCTGAGAGTGACGGCTCGTCGGATACGTGCCAGTTTGATATGAGGTTAGTGGCGTTCTCTGTGGCTAGTGTGAGGTCTATTATCGTTTGTCCGCGGGATGTAACCCAGGTGGGTTCCGAGCCGCGGTTTACAATGTTAAGGTTAGTGGAAAATAAATAAGTGCACAGTACCTCCCCTCTTGCGTTTGGTGCTGCACTACCCCACATGGGGTGATGAGCGTTGGAGTCGGTACAGATGATCAGGGCTAGGTTCGTGTCTTCGCTATACTGCACCAGGTCGATTACCTCCTTGGGTGGGCAGTCCGCGGCGTCGCCTGGCATGTATGCCGAGGCTAGTATTATATCTGGGTCATCGCCTTCGGTCTGGAGTCTGACGGCGGTCAGATCTCTGGAACAGAATTGGGTAAGTGGTGTGGTAGGGATATTTTTGGGTATATACGCACAGGTGCGTGGCCTTTCTGTGCTATGTGTGTCTAGGATCAGCTTACCTCCTATGTTGCCGAGGCCACATATTTTGTTATTTCTGATCCATGGTTCTTGTATTAGTGCGATGGTTTGAGGGTTTACCTCCAGCGCCCTGCGCAAGCTGGCCGTGGCAGTCTGGCTATGCTGGAGGTTAGCCTGCAGGATGTGCAGGCCTCCTACTGGTGGCGTCGACGATGCGGGGTTAGGCGGAACTGGATCCATCTAACAGATCTTCCTCCGTCTCGTCGACTTCGTGCCTAGGTGTGGGTGAGGAAGACAAAAGGTGCCTGGTCCACCCTGGTTCTTCCGGCGGAGCGTCGTTGTCGGCCATGGCCGCCCTGGCCATGTCCTCCTCCAAGCCCCCTAAGTCATCCCCCGTCGGTGTCGTCGTCTGTGTTGTTGGCTCAGTGCCTCCGGTACTGTCTGAGGGTCGGGTGTTGGGGTAGAAGCGAAGGTATATCGACCCCAAGAGGTACGATATGCGTCGCTCCCGCCCCAAAACCTTTTCGGCTTCGTCCGGTGGCAAACCCAGGGTCATATACGTCCCCGGGTTTGCACCACCGACCGTAGTCGCCCTATACAACGTCCAGCGCCCTATGTCGTACCAGTTGTTCTGACGAATCAGAAGGTTCTGTAGCCGGTTAATCTCCCCACTGTGCCTGGGGACGAACAGCGCGGCTCGGACTCGGGTGGGGACGTCGGACTGTTTAACTACCGTCAGCGTCAAGTCATTGTCGGGTAAGGTGATACGTGTCACGTTCTGGGTCAGCCAAGTCAGTGCGTAGTCGTCCTCACACCACATCTGCACGGTGCCATCCGCTATCCTGGGATAACCGCGGAAGGCCGGGAGTGGTCCTGTCGAGTCCGGGTCCATTAATAGTTCTTCAAGTTGAGTCTTGATAGTCTGGGCTTCCTCATTCGTCAGGTCTCTGGATGGAGGAGAGAAGCATATTGCTACGGCTAGCCGCGCCGGAATATCCTTTGTGGCTCGCGCGTAGGTTTTATGCTCCCCTTGAGCAGCCTGGATTCTCACACGCTTTGGTTCACCCTGTAGCGTGGACGGCGATGCCGTGTCATCGGGCCGCACCCTCTTCACCGCAACCCCGCTTGGTCCAGCGGGAAGTTCAGAGGGGGCCTTGCTGGGGTTCACCTTGGCGTGCGCTAATCCAGGCCGCCTTTTCCTCTTCCTCAGAGGCGGCGGACGTTTGGTCTGTCTGGGTCGGTCGGCGTCAGTTCCGCTTCTACCAGCTGCGGGAGCTACATCGCTTTCCGCTTCAGACTGGGTCTGGTCGCGTACTTTGCGTTCGACAGCCATCATCGCCTCACGCCTGCTTTCGCCTGCGCGGATGTTGCGGATCCGACTGTCGAGTTCCCGCTCCCGTGCGCGGATTTTGGCACACTTCCTTCTTAGTCGGCGTGCTTCCTCCGTGGGAGGCAGGAACGGTGTAGTCCCTTGGGCATCAGCTTCACCTGTCCTGTCTGTGTTCACTTCCCTAATCCTGGTCAGTAAGCGCTCGCGCTGGGTAGCCAGTACTCGCTTCTCACCTAGAAGAGTAGAGATCTGGGCGCTTTGGGTGTCATTCTCCGGGTTGTTGGCGAGACTATTCCGCACGAGTGTCTGTTGCCAGGCGCCCGTGGGAGGTCTCCCACTTCGTGACTCAGGCGCAGCCGGTGCCGCAGCCGAATCTCGGTTGGTTGGCTTGGTAGCCTCTGGGTAGGTATTCAATGGCGCGGAAGTCGCAGCCATATTCGGCGCCGAGGCAGCCGTTTGCGCAGAAGGCGCTGAAGAAGTGGTAGGCAGTAAAGTGCCCCCCCCCAGATTACGACGGGGGCAGACCGACGAGTCGGCATGGGATTCCCCGGCTTGGCCGGGACCCACCTGGGGAGTTATTTTTTTCCTTTCCTGTTTGTGACCCCACATTCAATAATAGTTAATTAATTACCTCTCTACATCAAAAGTTCTAATGAACTTCTTGTATCCAGCTATTATTCTGCTACCATCTTTTGTAAAGGTCACAGCAATGGCTGATTCCATCTGGTCGACAGCATCAAATCCTCTGTAGGAACATCGTAGTGAACCATCAAATGCATCCCACATCTGCACCGGCCCATTTTGTCGGGTTGTTAGCCAGCTGAAATTGGTAGGTTATTAATTAGAATATGTATTGTTTTGTGAAAGATTCTATTTTAAGTTTGGTGGTGAAAGAAGACTGAAAAGTCTTCTACGATTCTGGGAAAGTGTGGGATGGTTGGAATAGGCGACAAGCCACACACGCACAATGGCCCAATTATGAGGCTAAGTGCGGACAAGCCCAGCGAAACTAAAACTAAAAGTTTGGTGGTGTTTTGAAACAATTACACATAAACCACTCTATAAGAAATAAAATTAATTGGTTCAAGTGAGAATTATACCTGAAGCAGACAGGGTGGTGTAGTTATTTTGAATTAAAATGGAGATTGGGTAATAGACTTATGCAGCAATAGGAGGTTGTTGTCAGTAAACTTAATGGTATTATGACAATTACAATTTATTTACATTGAAATCAGTAACAGAGTAGGAAGTCACACTAACCAACAACTTTCAGGTACTGCACTATTCATGAGAGGAAACCAACAGAAGTCGTAAACTAAGCCAGCCTCTTTGACATGGATTACAGAGTCCATAACATCTATAATTCGATCTGGCGCCACATTTCCAGTGTAGAGGTCCCGAGATAACTCTGTCACATGTACCCCATCACTATTAACTACGCTGAGGCAACAAGTACCATCCGGCGACCATTTACAACCGCGCAAGTAAGGCTGCACACATTGATTTGCCGTTTTATGGCGTGACCAAGAAGAATTTGAGAGTTCTATCAGAGTTTTACTCGTAAATAAACTTGGATATTGGTACACAATCTCCTCAGCAACCAGCGTGTTTTCCCTTTCTTCTGCGCCATTGGTAACACTTTCACTTTCGTTAAAATGCTCGCCGGCATCGACTGCATCAGTTTCCATTGATACTTCCCCCATTTTAATAACAGCGTTTTACCATCCAATAAAACGCTTATTAAAAACTTGCCTAATTCGAAGCCTACATATGTGAGAATAGCGTTTGACGTTTAATCCTGTGGCAACACTATCAATATATCTGTCCTTTTTCCTCTTACGTACTACGACTATTGCTGTCTCTTTCACACCTGGTAGGGGAAGTGTCAAGCGGTAAGCATAAAAGACTTGACACGACCGCCGCGCGTCACATTGTGTTTCACATACACCAGGCAGAAATAAAAATTGTAGGCTTCGAATTAGGCAAGTTTTTAATAAGCGTTTTATTGGATGGTAAAACGCTGTTATTAAAAAGCTGTGCCGTTATTCGAAGCCTACATATGTGAGACGTGTTTGTTATCGCCTGTGTGAAAGCAGACGAAGCAGATATAAATATGTCATCGTTATGTATGATTATGTATGTATGTAATGGGTATGTTATTTTATTATAGTGAACAACTGTATTGGAATGTTCAATGTATTTAAAAAAGGATAGGTAAGTATCAGACAAACAAAGGAAATTTGGTAAACATAATCAACATTTATTATGAAAAAGTTATAAAAATAAACTTGTAAAATCATCAATTTGAAGTATTATTAAAAAATAATAATTATAAAGTCCTGACAAACAAACAAAAAAAAAAATATATAGATAATATTTTCACTTTTAAACAAAATTAAACAGGAGAAAATAATCTAGTTATAGAAGTTCTTTGTTCTTCCGGTAACACAGCTCTTTTATAAAATTTTATGAATACATTCTGCGAGCGCCAATTACCTCTCTTAAGAATCTCGTCAATCGGGAAATTTTGTATCCAATTCTTTGATGATACTGCTGGCCTGAAGCTTCCAGGGGTCGCCTTTATGCCTGCCTCCTTTAATAATATTTTCAGCCAATTTGCAATGTTGGTTCTGGATGCAGCTTTTGGAGAGCCACATACTGTCAAAAATAGACTGTCTGATTTACACTCATCTCGTCTAGTTTTTGATAGGCGAATCAGAGACTTTACCCAAAACACAGGATCTAGGGAAAGTGAATCTGGATTTGTATATAATCTCCACCCAGACTGTCGGTAGTCTTCATTATCTGTCTTTGATCCATATTTAGGCCAAAAAGTGATACAATTTTCTGAAACAACAAAATTGTCAGGGTGAATAGAAAGTAGGGTCAGGTCATGTACCCGCCTCCCTGAGCAGAGTAATAGTATACAGGCGGTACGCTTAGAACACTCAAATAGGTTAAAGTTGAGTTGAAAATTGTTCGAAAGCCAAGATGATAAAACATCAACATCCCAAATAGGAGGCTTGTCCCCTTTTGGTGTTTTATTAGAAATAGACTTTAAAATATGCTGAACAAGGGGATGAGAACTTAACCTTTCTGTAAGATTTGGATTACACAGAGTTGAAACTACTGATTTATGTAGTAAAATAGTATTTTTAGAGAACTTTTCTATCAAATATAGATCGGATAAGTACCTGGCCAAATCTGATCCAGAAGGAGCTGTTGAACATACTTTGTTCTTTAGCGCCCAGCTTGACCATCGACGCCACACAGATTGATATGACTTCAGAGATGAATTTCGCCAACTGGATTTCAAAAGTTGTATTTGGTCCTGAGACCATCCTTTCACGGCCTCAGTCCACCCCCACATTTCCATGCTTCCAGCGTCATTTCCTGGACTTTGGGAGGTGGAAGGCTCGTTGACGTATCTACTAGAACTTCCATCAGATTGCAAATGGTGAATGGGGGTACTATTGACCTGCTGCGGAGGTCTGGACGCCAAAATGCCTTCTCCCACCTGGGAGCTATCACTACATAGATTCCTCGAGCACTGTTGAGGTGTGTCAAAACTCGGGGTAGAAGGAATGGTGGCGGGAATACCCACGCCAGAGAATAATTCCAGGTTCGGCTCAGGGCATCGTAGAATTCTGCTTGACTGTCGGTTACATCCAAGCTTACATAGCGTGGTACTACATGAGCCGTTTGGGACGCAAACAGATCTATCTCCGGAAGGCCCCACTTCGAGAAGATCTTTTGTGTAATTTGGGGTAGCAGGTGCCATTCCGGTAGTTTGTTTTGGCGGGACAATCGATCCGCTTCCACATTGTAACGACCCGGGAGGTGGTGGAGCGTAAGATTTATTTTGAACAGATCCAAAATTTGGTAAACCTGTTTCGTTAGACATAACAGGGACATCGACTGGGTTCCACCCTCGTTTTTCAGATATGAGAGAGTGGTCCGATTGTCGGACTGTATCGATACAGTGGAATTCTGCATTTGGGGGGCTAGAGCTTGAAACACCTTTAATATTACCAACATTTCTTTTTGGTTGGAGTGAAGTTGGAGTTCGGGAATTGACCACATACCCGACATTATCATATTGTCGATTTGAGCTCCCCAACCCAGCCCTGATGCATCTGTTGCTATATAATGCGACACTGGGTTCGGATGAATAACTGACTGGCTGTTTAGATTTTGCAACCACCAATTCAGTTCCATTACTCCCAACTCGGGAACAGGAAATTGTGTATGAGGACGCATGTCTCTCAGCGCTTGGCAAAAAGTCAGCAGGGCCCTGTGATGTAATCGCCCCATTGGAATGCAAAAGCTTGCGAAATTCAAAAGACCTATTAGGGATTGCATGATCTTTAGACTGGCAGTTTTCGTCTGCAGAACGTTTTGAATTTTGCGAGTCAAAGTCAGGCATTTGTCGCTTGGCAACCATTTTACGTTGTGGAATGGGTCCCACATAATACCCAGGAACTGAAGCCGACGTTGAGGGATCAGAACTGACTTCGAAAAGTTTACTGTCCAGCCTAGGTAAGTTAGTAGCCCAACTGTTAACGAGACATGTTTCTGAAGCATGATTTTGTCTTGGTGGGCTATTAAAAAGTCGTCCAGGTAGACTAGCAAGCGTACACCCTGGCTTCTCAGGGTCTGCGCGACCCAATTTGTCAACATGGCAAATGTTCTCGGAGCAGTGGCTAGCCCGAAGGGCAGACAAGTCATTTGCATCAGAACCCCCTGATAAATAAGGCGCAGGAAACATCTGTGTGAAGGGGAAATTGGAACGTGAAAGTACGCGTTGGATAAATCTATTTTCGCCATCCAGTCCTGAGGCTGAAGGAAGGTGGGAATTTTTTGAATGTTCACAAGTCGAAATTTGCTTACGTGTACAAATTTGTTCAGACAGCGCAAATTGAAAATTGGGCGCTGAGTACCGTCTTGCTTGGGCACTAGGAACATTTGGGATACGAAGCTTGGTGTTAGAGGTGCTTGTTCTAAAACATTTGTTTGTACAAGCTGGGACAACATTGAAGTCATTTCTTGAGAAGTTGGCGTTTGGAGCGGATGGTCGTAAAATGGGGAATGCAGTGGTGGTTTTACTTTGAACGGAATTCGATATCCGCTGATTATATCGATAATCGTCTTGTTCGCTCCTAACTCTCCCCACCTGTTTGGGTAATTTACAAGTTGTCCCGCTTGGAAAATAGAGTCAGAATTTCCGCCCACCACGACCGGTGCCACGGGGTCGGTCAGCAAATTGTTTACCGGGTCTGCCTTGCGAAGGCCGAACGTTTCTGGA
This sequence comes from Athetis lepigone, assembly GCA_033675125.1. Classification (NCBI taxonomy): domain Eukaryota; kingdom Metazoa; phylum Arthropoda; class Insecta; order Lepidoptera; family Noctuidae; genus Athetis; species Athetis lepigone. Next base: position 7,764,433 of record CM066240.1, read on the forward strand.
GCGAAATAATCCGCTTTGAGTTGGACCACGCGGCAAAAGTGTTGCTGGAGACATTAAAGTATTATTGTAAGATGGAAATAGACCTTGAGGCGGCGGAAAATCTGGATTCATATGAATGCCTTGCGAAGGCATCGTAGCAACGTTGCCACCGTGCGCCGGTGGAAAAGAGAACTGATTTTGGCCTTGCGCAGGCACAAAATTCCGTTTCAAACTCGCATTATTAAAGTTTGTCGATTTTTTAGGTCTAGTTTCTTTAGAAGGCCAAAAGATTTTTGTACTACCCCCATTCTTTTCTATTGTAGCCGACAAGTCACTACTCATGAACAAATGGCTAGAAGACGGAGGAATTTTGCGCAAAGATGATTTAATGAATTTATCTTTAACATGCTTTAATAAAGTGTCCCTTCGCTGCTGTACTAAATCTGCGCGATGACCACATGCCATCTGAAGGAGGTCGTTCGAGACCTTTTTATATTCGCTTTGTGCAAAAAGATCACATAATTTTGTTTGGACCGCTTTCGTATCGGTCACTTCTACAGAACCGAGCCAAGAAACAAAGGTTCTAATAACTTGCTCTAAAGCTTCGTTTTGTTTAAGCAAGGCAAAAGAAATAGCAGCAAATCCGCGCTCTGTGTAAAGAAGGTTGAGGGACGATTCGTACGGTTTAAACTCTTCGTTTGATTCTAGTTCAACAAAACCGGGGGAGGCACAATAATTTTTCTGCACATCTGCGTATCTAACATCTGACCAATTATCCGATTCAAAATGTTGCAACTCTTTTAGTTTATCGAGGTAATTTTGTGAGGTTTTAGGAACCGCGGGTTCCTTAACGACTGTATTAACAAGTAATGAAAATTGTGTGTCCTTAGCTACAACGTCCATTGACTGAGACTCAGATTTTGACTCAATAGGAATCAACGCGGGTTCATTTATTTGTTGCGGGTTCGCCGCGTGCTCAATTGTTGGTTGCGGGTTCACCTCGTGTTCAATTATTTGTTGCGGGTTCTCCGCATAATAAATTGTCTGTTGCGGGTTCGCCGCATTTGAAAATGCCCCCTCATTTTCCTCCTCGAACAACTCGCCACTGATATTCGCGTCAAGAACATCATCGTCGTTTTGGTATTCGACGGAATTTGAATCTAAATTTCTGACCGTTTCGAATTGAGAGGGTAGCATTAATTGCGATAAAAAAGATTGAATAGAATTTACTTGCATCACTAAATTATTTAGCAAATTTTGATCACAAAATCGTTTAGAGTCACTATTATTTTGATCGGAATCAGCGGGTGCTTTACGCTTATTATTGTTTTCCATCATGCACTATGAAATCACTTTCTTGAACAATAATTTTAGGACAGATATAGAACACAAAGAAAATTTATCGAACGGAAAAACCGTTAAAAATTTGAATCACTCACCGATTTTCGGACCGTGTTGCACAGGTTGAAAATCAAACGCCAATGTGGCGCGCGGCGGTCGTGTCAAGTCTTTTATGCTTACCGCTTGACACTTCCCCTACCAGGTGTGAAAGAGACAGCAATAGTCGTAGTACGTAAGAGGAAAAAGGACAGATATATTGATAGTGTTGCCACAGGATTAAACGTCAAACGCTATTCTCACATATGTAGGCTTCGAATAACGGCACAGCTTTTTAATAGAATAATAAAATTAAAACCATATTTTTAGTTTCTTTATTTATAGACAACGAGGGAGCTTTATTTTCCCATAGCAGATTGACAATATTGACAAATGACAGTAGAATGTTAACGTCATAAGTGACATTGCATGTTTATGGTATGGTATAGAGAGGTACAACCCGACCTAACCCTGTCCCCAATGACCCTTGTCTTCATTCGTTGCCAGTGTGGCTACCCTTTTTAGTGACGAAGTATCCATTGCCAACCTCAAAATAATACGGAAAATGAAAAGGGAAACATAACAAAAACACTAAACAGCTCACAGCTGTCAATCTGTCAGTCTGTAAAATTGACATAACATATTTGCATGTCAAACTGTATTCAATACTCGATCGTAACGGAACGACTATAATTTTACAATCATTTATTAATTTAGTGCTGCTAAACCTGAATGTAATACCTAATAAAATAGTTATGATACAATGATAGCAAAATTTTCCCGCGAACTATTTTGTAATTATATTTTCGATTGGAATATTTTTTCTCTATGAATAACAAATAAGTGCGTCAGATGTTTATAATAAAATCGTTGCAGATGAGGATTAAGTTCTTAGTACGCGGTTTGCGTTTCGCAAAAGGGAGTTTGTCGAAAATGGAGTTTGCAGAGTCGCCGGCGAAGGCTTCGCTGTGCTGTGAAGGGTCGCAGGATGGTGCGCCCCCAACGTACGCGATGTACGAAGCATTGAAAGACTCGTGCCAAAACAACGCGACCTATTTTCAGCCGGACGACACTGAGAACGGCCAGAGATTGTACCAGGGCTTCATGACTCTCATGGACCATGTAGACACTGTGTGGCCATTGGTAGATCATGTGAGAAAGGTATGTACACACATTTCATTCATAATACTTTGCAGGAGATGCTTTGAAAGTGTAATAATTGCATGGATCTAGAACCAATGTGCTCCTAATACTTATTAGCTATTACTATTCAAAAGACAAAAGGATTGAGGTCAGTAACAACATTTACAATAGACTTTCTATTGTATTTATTTGGTTCTTTGCTCTGCTAGGACAGGACCAAGTTATTATTATATGATCCTATTGCCTCAGCTAAGCAAAGCAGTGTCAAGCTATAATTTGTTGTTATAATAAAATTGGCTTATAAAATATTTGATACTGAAACAATTCAACTATCACACTTCCTCATGTTTATCTTGTTATCTCAAAAATGATTATAAATTATGATATTCAAAGGCGTCAAGGTCTTATCTGTTTTATATTAATAATCAATCATTACAAGTTCGCTTTTAATAATTGTTCTTGTGACTGATCATTAGAGTTATTTATACATTGCATTCTTGGTATTAGAACATAATTACATATTAATAGCTCACTACATTAAGAAGCTTCCTAATAAACTAAATAAATATCTGTTAAGGTATATTATGGGACAATAGACCAACTGCAAAATGTAAACAAACACCAGTCTTGTCTATTAAATATTTTTTGCTACTTTTATTTCATTCAATATAGTGTATATCTATTGCTCTAATAATGTTTATCATCATAGAAAACACATGTTTGCATCATTATGCATTATTCTAAACAGATGCTTGCAACATCACAGTATCACATGATGAGATAAGGAAACATGTGGTAACCATAATTTAACTATACATTGGTATCTTAACAAAAAACTTATGATAAACACTCAACCAGACAATGTGTATGAACTTTGTACCTTATCTCAATCATGGATGATTCATAGGAAAATACACTATTCGTGATTCTGCAGCTGTTGTAAACACCAATTTGCAACATTTAACTATTTAGTTATATACAAAATTGTTATCAGTATTTTATGTTGAACATGTGTGCACTTACATTGTTTTTAGTATTCATTAGAGGTTCTAATTAGTAGCTACATGTCTTGCTAAAGTAGAAAAGATTTAGAGAATATTGAGGTTATTACGTGTTTATTAATGCTTATAATGTAGACTTTGAACTACAATGTCTCAGAAAACTGAAAGGATGAGTAGAAAGATTTGGATTCTCAAGTATCAAGACACGACGGCAAGAAATGAATGATATGTTAAACTAAGCAAAACAACACCTAACCATAAAAATGTATCTGTTTAAGGTGGCTCCTCAGTATGACTTTGATGCTCATTCTCCGGGCAATGGATACCGCAGCTTTGTTTCAGTGGTTGATTCCTGTGTGCTCCATGGCTTGAAACTCAGCAGACAAGTGAATAACAGTAGAGATGCTCTGCTGTTTCGGAAAGGACATTTTGTTAAGTAAGTACTTTTCTATAATTAGTACTAACAGTAGATATTTAAGTGGTTGCCCTATTATTTAGGTTGATTTTTCCATTTAGAATTATCAGATTCTCAGTGGAATTTGGTCGTGTGGCAATATAGGGCCTTGCTAATCGAGAAAAGTTGGTCCCAGTTTTCATTCTTAAATCTTTGTTAATATTACTGGTACTCTGATTTTAGAAACTTTTACCAAGAAGTAGGTAATTTGTTACACAGAACTGGATGGTCTGATAGGCAGTAGCTCCACCTAAAACTGGTAATCATCCGTATCCGGTTAGACTGGAAGCCGACATTAACATAGATAGGAAAATGTTAGGCAGATAATGATGATTAGGTAGGTACTTAAATATTTAACGTCATTTCATTGCTAAATTGCCGCACGCTAACTTGGCATTATGACTTGGAGCTGCGTATTAGCACATTATACTTTATACCTAATGCTAAATGCCTCATTATTCTTCTAGCACAACTACTTAGGCCAGGGTAGTTAATCTTGTTAGATTTTTCCATTGAGAATTTCCCAGCAGAATATCTATAATTTTATTCACACAATAAGCCACAGTTCTTTCGACGCGACGGTTAGAAGTCGTAATCATCATCAAGGTTTCTTTTAAAGCTTTTCTGCTAATACTATTAAAAGTAACCTACATAGGTATATTACCATTGTTATTGTCAATTCTAAACAACCACCTTCTAAATTGTACGCCGCGCGAACGCCGAAATTAATACCACTTGGTAGTACACTCGCGATGAAAAGTCATTTGTCAATATTTTGAAATGAAACGGTTTCGGAGCTAATTCTCTATTATGTATGAACTAATAATAATATTCTCTCTCTGAGATGGCAATGCGAGGCCTCGGGTACTGTAGATGTCTATTATAGGCGCCGTTGACCACTTAACTTCAAATGGGCTATCCCTATCTGCTTGTTTGCCATCCAATGAATGACACAAAAAAGATCAAAATCCTTTTGTTGTTGTCAGTACACAGTAGTTGCTAACCACAAACAAACCACGCTAGTTTTTGTTTACTTCTCCTCACTTGTGGAAGCAAGGAGATCAAGGTCGAAATCCTGTGGACACTAACGGCTAATTCTCAGTAGCAGTTATATAACGAAGGCATTTTGTGTGAATACGCCGTTTACATAATGCCTCGGCTTAAAGCATACAAACGGCGTAAAGAGTTATTTCTAGTTGAATCGCATAATTCGTAAAGAGCTATTTCTAGTTGAAATGCTCAATTATGCCAACTTGGAATAGGAAAGCCAAATCAAATGTCTGTCTGTCAAACCAAATGTCACGTAAAATACGGCTTGAGGAGAGAATGAATATGCAAAAACAGTTTATTTTTTCTTACGTGTCCGTGTCATGGTTAAACCAAATAAATCTATTGATTAAGCTAAGAAAACAGCTAAGACATCACAATAAGGCGCAAGGTCATTCCTATTCTTAGTTGAATTGCATTGTACGTGGCTATGATCAATAGATACAGTTTCCGTGAACTGTGTTATCTTGAGCTAGCTATAGTGTGTACACAGAAAGTGCTTTTACTTCGTTTAATTTATCATTCTTATCGAAGTAGAGTAGATCAGATAGTTTTCACCGTAAGTTACCAACGACGAGCGTTAGGGACTACACACATATTCCGCTCTATTCAATTAATATCCATAGAAAACGACGACTTTGTATGAAGACGCGTACGCGTCCATTCTGCTTTCTGCGTCTGTTCAGATTTTGTATAAAAACGTTGTTTTCTATGAAAAAAAGATAAATAAATGTGCGTAGTCCCTAAGCTTGACGGCTTGCCTATCTAATTGTTACGACCGCGACGCCGCCGACGCTGAACGCAGCTGATTGAAGTAGAACTGTATAAGGCCCTGCGCAGACGACAGACTATCCGTGACGCACTTTTTAGTCTGTGAAAATAGAACCTATGCAATTATATGCAGTAACGCACACGACGCGCAAAAAGTCTTAGTTCTCTTAGTTCAAACTTTTTGTGCGCCGCAGACTCGATCGCACAAAAAGTGTGCCGTCTGCGCAGGGCCTAAGGGATGATTCTCATTAGAACGTTGACGGGGCACGGTTTTAATCTGTTACATATATTTTGTATGAATCAATTTATATTACACACACAATGCATTATCCGTGTCCCGTCCGGGCCAGTTTACCCGCGACGCACTTCAATACCACGTTTGTTGCACGATAACTCGGTGTAATATAAATTGCGTAGCACGGACGGGCCCCGGCTCGTCCACGCCCCGGCCCTGGCACGGCCCGCTCTAATGAAAATCATCCCTAAGTGTGACCAAAATCGTTCAGCGGAACGCGAATGTGGATGAATAAGTGTGCGTAGTCCCTAAAACACTGTGTCAATGTGAATAGGTCTTGAGGCGGGTTCACTCGTAACGTGCATTCTAGTGAATGAAAGGGCTGATTTAAACTAATTGAGCGAATGCTCATTCATCCCCGTTAGGCATATAATTGCCGTTTTATAAACAAACAGGTAGAGATCCCGTACTAATATTTTCAAAGCGAAGGTAGGTAATGTTTGTCTTTCTGTCGGTTGCGGTTTGACGGCTAATCCACTGAATCCATTTTGATTAATCAATCTTCTACATGAGAAAGACATAAGCTTCTATTTTCTGATTTCATATGCATTCCCGACGACTGAAACTCACGCAGACAAAGACGCGGACAAAAGCTAGTTCACTATTCGGAGTAATTTTTAAAAACTATAATAAGTCTCGCATTGCTATATTTCAGAAATCATAAATAACTACTTGTACTATAACTACAATAATAATATTTAATTATAAAAAAGTCAAAACCAAGAAATCTCTTGCTCCGTACATTTTGTTACCATGTCGCCATTTTACTTGTGACTATAAAAAATACCAATAATATCCAGAGAAAATGTTCTCGTTTCGTCCCAATCCTGCTCGTTTGGTTTAACGACCTTTCGACCTTTACACTGCTGATAAAAGCTCAAATAAAATATTCAGGAGCGTTCTAAAAACGGAAAATGCTCTATGTTTTGTTTCAAGTGCATGACTTAGTCTACAACTGCTTATTTTACCTTATGTTTTCTGTAATGCTTTTCCCTTTATTGTACATAGCAATATGTTTAAATCGATGGATACTGAATACTGGTACTGGATACTGATCCCGTAGCGCGTAGCGTAATACTTATTATACTTCAGGCTTCGTCCTCGGGATTAGCAAATAACACATGTAGTACCGCCTAGTGGTTCGCCAGTCTCACACTATAGTTGAGGGTAGAAAATAAAATTAAAAAATAAATTCACGTCAACAAGGCAGTTGACCGACCCGCTTGCTTCATTCGCTTTTTAGTGCTCGCCACGATCACACGCTCGCGTCTCAAAAGTGCTAATTGTTTATTCCAAGTGCTTATCCAACATGCCTAAACGGAAACGAGGAAGATTACGACATCTGCTGCGGTAGTTCAAGAAATTAAAAAAGAAAGTGTTGCGAAGATGCCGTAAGTACGCTGAGTCGTTCCAACTCGCTTGATACTCGTTCCCGCTCGGAGTCTCCAGGTCAGTCATTGTGTATTTATTGTTTATTAGTTTTATTGCTGCCGTACAAAGCCCGTTTAATAACGAGCTGGCGATAAATAAGTCGCCATAATGCATGTCCATTAGGCAACGATTTTACTTGCCTTATTTACTTTTACATACATATCAAGTGTATCAAAACCTTTTTGTCACGGTTTTATGTTTACTAAGAAGTAACTTGTAGATACTTACTTATACAGTGTGTAACTGAATTAATGCACTTTGAGAAAATAGTTTGTTCAGAATCGTTTACTGAATCGATTTTTGTTATTTTTAATATGGGTAATATTTTATCCCAAAAATAATTAAAACTACGTACATTGCTGTCACACTTCCGCTGTACAGTCAAAACAAACTAAAATGGATGAAATACCTACTACGCTAGACCCTTATGCAAGTGCGACGGTGTGCATGCGTAAATTTGTAATGTGACAATAATTTTCTTCCAAAATCTGTACAACAAATTAATAAAAAAAAAAAAAAAACACTGTTTTAAACATAATAATAAAAAATAAGTGTATGTATTATGATTATAACATAATATTCTAATTTGGGTGTCTGGTGGTGTGCGTTTATTCCGGGACATATTGTATACAAATTTTTTACAATACATTTAATCAATCTTAAGAAAAGTGTTGACTAAATTAGCTAAATAGGTTACATTTCATACCTATTGGGTTTAACTACCATTCGTAGAAACTCCTACGATATTTTAAGAAATGTTATCTTTGCAAGTTTACCTACTCAATATCAAAATAGAATAATAGTTATGCGAACAGTATTTTAGGACTGTTTCTTAACTAATTGTCAATAAATTAGTGTGACTCAATCGTGATATTTTACATAAATTTTATAATAAAACATAATTTTTATAATAAAACATTACTTACACCCACCCGTGATAGTAATAGTTACCTAGCCGGGTTTGCGTACTTCTCTGGAGTTGTACTACCCAATAAAAGCTTTGCGGACAGTATTCTAGGACTGTTTCTTAACTAATTGTCAATAATTAGTGTGACTTACTTGTAACATGGTACTTACACAACTAAAGATTATTATAACTTGGAGCTGTACTACCCGACAAATTAGTCTTGCGAACAGTACTTTGGTCTGTTTCTTGACTAGTGTAGGTCAGTAATGATGACGTAGATGGGTTTGCGTACTTCTCTTTGGAGCTGTACTACCCGATAAATTAGTCTTGCGAACAGTACTTTGGTCTGTTTCTTGACTAGTGTAGGACAGTAATGATGACGTAGATGGGTTTGCGTACTTCTCTTTAGAGCTGTACTACCCGATAAATTAGTCTTGCGAACAGTACTTTGGTCTGTTTCTTGACTAGTGTAGGTCAGTAATGATTACCTAGATGGGTTTGCGTACTTCTCTTTGGAGTTGTACTACCCGATAAATTCGTCTTGCGAACAGTACTTTGGTCTGTTTCTTGACTAGTGTAGGTCAGTAGTGATTACCTAGATGGGTTTGCGTACTTCTCTTTGGAGCTGTACTACCCGATAAATTTGTCTGGCGAACAGTAATTTGGTCTGTTTCATGACTAGTATAGGTATCGGTGGTTTTCAGATCAAGAACGTAATAACAACGTTCCAAACCTACTTGACGGTATTGTTGATTCTGAGCCATGTGCGGAGACGCTCGTCGACCCCGTCCCGGAACCCGACGAAGAGTGCCCCCGCCCCCTGCCGCCACCCGCCGCCGCTAGCGCCGTGGAGCCGGTGACAAATACTGAGGAGCCTGAGTCAGCTGATACGCTAAACAGTACAATACTCAAAATATTGGGCGAAGATCCTACTATTTCGAATATTTTCGGCCCCGAAATTCATAAGGACTATTGCGGAGTAATTGAAAACTAGTTAATGCTCCTGTATTAAATGCCGAAATTAACGCGGCTATTTCCGACGTTAATGCCAAACGCGACAAAAATGTTGAAATTAGACAGAGACAAGTTTCTACTAATAACAAAAATGTCAACCTACCGATGGTTAATTTTTATCTAGTATATTTCTAGTGTCTAAAACAAATGGCAAATATAGTATCATCCTAAATTTTAAAAGAACTTAAAAAAAATTATTACAGCTGATCATTTTAAAAAATGAAGGTCTACGCACAGTATTAAAATTAATAACAAAAATAGATTTAAAAGATGCTTACTATTTAATAAGTATTCATTATAATTCAAGAAAATATTTAAGATTTAAAGTTCAACAACTGTACGAATTTAACGTTCTACTATTTTGCTTAAGCACTGCCCCATATACATTCACTAAAATAATGAAACCTACTGTCCGGTTACTACGTTTGGCAGGCCTAATATCTATTAATTACTTAGATGAGTCATACGACAAATGTTTGTACAATACTGTACAATCTAAGAAATTAATTACATCTCTCGGATTTTTAATTAATGAGGATAAAAGTTTAATGATACCTAGTCAAGTATGTACATTTCTAGGTTTTGTTTTAGACTCTGAAAACTTCCAGATCACGTTACCCTCGGGAAAAATAGTTCGCGTCAAATCAGAAATTAAAAATATGCAAGATACGTGAATTTGAACAAATGGTCGGATTACCAGTTTCATTTTTTCCGGCTGTAGAATACAGCTTGCTATGTACTAAACTATTTGAACGCGTAAAACATTTAAACTTAAAACCTAATGATAACTATGATAAATTTATGAATATATCTAGTGTGTTACTACCTGATCTAAGATGGTGGTATAATGCAATACATATACCGTTTTGTAGCACGATACGCATGATCTGAAAATTTTCTCAGATGCCTCAACTACGGGGTGGGGGGCTGCCTGTGGCAAAGAGAGGGCTAGCGGGTTGTGGAGTAATCAAGAGAAGACACAACATATATAACTACTACTTGCGGCCTTCCTTGGTTTTAAAGTATTTGCTAAAGATTTAAATAACTGTCAAATTTTACTCCTCATCAACAACACTACAGCCGTCTCTTACATTAATAGGATGGAAGGTATTTCGTTACCTCACTGACATCACTCGTCAGCTATGGCAGTGGTGTGAATGTCGCAAATTGTACGTCATAGCTCATTACATTAGCTCATTAGACAATAACACGGCAGATGCCGAGTCAAGGCGGACTGGGCATACCAGGAAATTGTCTCAACGTATGGGGTACCTCAAATAGACTTATTTGCCAGTCGAATAAATACTAAATACTCTGCCTAGATCTCCTGGCACAGAGACCCCAATGCAATGGCAGTTTATGCATTTTCAATTTCCTGGGCCGATATTTATTTCTATGCTTTCCCACCTTTCTCTGTCGTTTTAAAGATACTGAGAAAGATAATTACAGATAAGGCTAGGGGCGTACTAGTCGTACCACATTGGCCCACAGCTACTCAATTTTTAAAAAAGCCTTTTATTGTCTGATCCAGTTGTGTTTAAGGCAAATGCAAATCCAATTTTATGTTTCAGTTCTAGCGATCGCGACATATACACCAAACTGAATTAAACCCCGGTGGCAGGGAACTTATGCGGACGGCGTGGGTAAGAACAAGCGTATCTCCGTCAGCAGTTAATGTGATGTTGGCGTCTATTTCTGAAAACTCCTATAAACAATATGATGTTTACTTACGGCGCTGGTATGGTGATTTGTATAACGCTTCGATTCCACAAATAATTAATTTCCTAAACATTCTCTATGAAGAGGGATATCAATACGGGACGCTTAATTCTTGTAGATCCGCGTTTGCCCTACTCATGGGAAATAATTTAGGAGAAGATGATAGGATCAAAAGGTATTTTAAAGGTATATTTCGGATACGTCCTCCTTTACCCAAGTATGAAATAACATGGGATACTACAATAGTAATAAATTATCTCAGCCAGTTTTATCCCAACGAAACGTTATCCCTTGAAAACCTTTCGAAAAACTTATCACTCTCATTGCCCTTTTGACTGGGCACAGAGTACAGACCTTGTCAAAGATTAATTTTAAAAACATAGAATTGTCCCCTTCTAAAGTAACTATCAAAATACCTGACCTCTTAAAAACAACACGCTAAGGATGTTTGCAGCCATTGTTAGTGTTACCGTTTTTTGAGGAACGACCCGAAATAATATGTCCTGTCTTGACTTTACTTACCTAACTCGAAAAATCAAGCCCGTTGCGAAAGAATATTGAATCCCTCTTCATAAGCTTTAGAAAGCCTTACAATGCTGACGGTTCTCAAACCTTGAGTAGGTGGATAAAAGACACCCTGCGCAATAGCGGTATCGATGTGAACATGTCCACCGCGCACAGCACAAAGCACGCCGCTACATCCGCGGCTCTTCAGCTGGGCGTCAGCCTAGATCGAATAAGAAAAACCGCTGGATGGAGCGGCTCGTCAAGCACATTTTGGTTCTATAATAGAACCATAGGTAATGTCAATAACAATGGAAATGATTGTTTTGCCAGAACAATTGTAAACAATAACTCAAATGAAGGTTAAGATAAGCTGATTTATAATTATTTTCTTATATCTGTTTGTAAAATTGAGGAATAAACAAAATATTTCACACTACTATCTCTAAAAGTCTACATGTGTTATTTGCTAATCCCGAGGACGAAGCCTGAAGTATAATTAATGATTAAACGAACTTACCTGTACGTGAAGTTCTATCATAATTATACGAAGGCTTCGTCCGAAGGGATTAGCAACCCTCCCTCCCATTAGTTACCCCATTTATTGTGTGTGAAATATTCAAGATGCGGCTACTCTCTAAACTAAATGAAGCAAGCGGGTCGGTCAACTGCCTTGTTGACGTGAATTTATTTTTTAATTTTATTTTCTACCCTCAACTATAGTGTGAGACTGGCGAACCACTAGGCGGTACTACATGTGTTATTTGCTAATCCCTTCGGACGAAGCCTTCGTATAATTATGATAGAACTTCACGTACAGGTAAGTTCGTTTAATCATTAATTATACATATAACCAGGCCTTAACACTATATTAATTTTTAAATTCGGTTTGAGATCCTTAGATTAACGCAACCCAACAAATAGACATACACTCATTAGCTTTATATATAATATTAGTATGCATTTGGCGAATATGCAACAACAACACAGAATAAGAACATATTCAGATTTCATATTATTTCTTCGTATTATTGTTCATGAAAACCGACGCCAACTTTCAGTCGCTTAATTGCATTTGAAGAATAAAACGTTTATAGCTCTGAAGACTGCGTTGCTCAGATAATTACTTGATCGCTCTCATTCCGGCAATAAAATACTTATTTCATTTTTTGTAGTTAAACATTTTTAACAAGCCACATTTTTTTTTGTATCTGTTTCAATGCTTCCATTTTATGTGTCTTTTAAGACTTTCTAGTACATAATTTACTGTAACACAAGTTTTACTATAAGTATACATTGCACAATATAATTCGATGGTTTTTTTTTTCATTAATAAAAGCTGTTCAATAGCTATTGAACCGCTTCGTCAATCGAACCATCGACGCAAATGTTTATGCTAGAAGTTGGAAATAAACGTAAGATTTTACTACTAACACTAAAAACAGTTAATTTACAGTACCTACCTAGATTCACATTAGTTCGCAATTTGCATAAAACACTATAATATAGGAGATATCTCCTATATTTATATCTATAGCAAATGGTTAACTAGATTTGTGATCCCAACTCTGTTTATGTGATTTGTGTGCGTACGCGCGTAAAGATAACTTATCCGAACGATTATATTTTGTTAGACATTGTTACGTAGCAGTTGAAATGATTTACACATAGTATGTTCATGGTATGTTAACTATTATGTCTGTTATGCATTCCGCTACTCGATTCCCTGGTGTACGCTAATTCATCAGGCGCCCCTACGTCAGCACTGTGTTTTCGCGGCAAAGAGGAATAAACACTTACTGAAGAGAAGTCGAAACTGTTGATATTAGGTCATTTTGGGGAACTAACTTTAATTCAACCAAAGTATTTCGCTAAGATATTGTTGAAATAAGTATAATCCATACTAATATTATAAATGGGAAAGTGTGTCTGTTTGTCTTTCTTTCACGGCAAAACGGAGCGACGGATTGACGTGATTTTTTAAGTGGAGATAGTTTAAGGGATGGAGAGTAACATAGGCTACTTTTTGTCTCTTTCTAACGCGAGCGAAGCCGCGGGCAGAAGCTAGTATTAAATAATTTTTACTTTCTAGGGAGATTGAATCCTGCGGGCAGTTGCTAGCGTCTCTAGGCACGTGTCTCCATCACCTACACACGTTATTATCGTGGGCACCTCCAGGTGAACTGTTCCCTACGGAACCCCATACTCCTGAGGAGCTGTTCGCGCAAGCAGACACCATCAATCAGTATTGTTTCTATGGAAGATGTCTCGGATTTCAAGTAAGTGGAAACTTGCATACTTAGCTGCTTAGCAACTTGATTTATCCGTTTATATTCAAATCACAATTGTCATTACTATTTAGTCATATCGCTATAATAGACTTTACGTACCTAAAGGTTTAATCTCGATCAACTTAATAATATCATTCCTCACAATTTATTAACCGACTTCATGTTGTCAATGGTCTAATAATATAAAAGTTCCTATAGAGAAAAACTATTCTAAGCTTGTAAAATGTGGCCTTATTTGACACGAATTTGGTCGAGTGCCAATCGTAATAGCAGAAGTATGAAGTCCAATTAGTAACTCGATGAATTGCAAACAAGTTGAAATGGCATTGTTAATTAAGCAGAAGCAAAGTTCGCGATGATCTCGTCTTTTAAAGATGTTTATTTGAATACCTTATAACTTTTTGTTGGTACTTTTTGATTTCCTGTTTAGTATATTTTCGGCACGCGGTGAATATAATTGAACTGTTTTTTATACCTTTGACCTTTCTGTGGAGAATTATGGCTACTCGTTTGGGTGGTCTTGATCCTACGTGACACCGTGCGCATTCAGACAGAGCAATAAAATAATATGACGCTTTCATAGTACACAATGACGGATTAGAATATCACGCCGAACTATTGATTCTGTTAAGTTGAGCTAAACGATTATGGACAATTGCTTGCTTGCTTCTGTGTGCTTCTCTCACCAAGACAGCACTTCAGCCTTTATGGTCCTCCCAATTTAACCACACAATTACACAGATTTTAAAAGGAACTTTGTTCTTTGAAATATAATTTTATCATTTGGTCCAGACATCTTAAAACAGGAATCTCTTTGTGCGAATCAGCACTCAGATTACATCGTTTAGTCACGTACAAGGCCTATCCTAGACCTAGCCCATTAAGGGCATTTACTAACCTACATTATACCTTCAAACTAACCTTTACTTATCTTAAAATTCTATTCCAGTTCTTGCCTTCGATGCGCGGCATACTGAAAGGCATATCAATATGTATGGCGGGTTTCTCGGAGGCGTACTATTGTCATGGCAACCTGATCAGCTCCGTGTGGACTGGGGGACAGTATCTCATTGACCCTGAGTTGAGGGCGAGGAGGATTGTCAACATATCGCAGTCGGCCAGTATTGAATTCTGCAAGGCGTTCTGGTTTTTAGCTGAAAGTGGTATGTTTATATGCGTATTTTTTTTTCTAAGCTTTAATAGTTAAGATGCAAATACTTTTAAGTGGCGGCAGGCGCACCTAATCAATAAATGTATCGCCACATTTGCAAGGCTAAACATCGCCTTCGTATAATATCTGTTTGCGGGCACTCACAACAATGTCACATTTCGCCCTCGGATACTCACATCAATTTCCTCAATTGATTTTAATAACATTGGCAAATTAGAAATCTTCTTCGTCATAACAAATTGACATTCATATATTCATTGTTGACACACAGATATGAACAGAATTGAGAATATTTATCTGTTCGGAAGACGGTAACCGAGAACGCATGTTTACGTTTTAAAAATGACCTTGCCATTGCGAGGAAGTAATGTTTTGCACAACAATTGACGCACACTCGATGCACTTTGTTGCGCGTTTTATATTATCGGTTCTGTAATACTTTTTAGGGTTCCGTACCTCAAAAAGTAAAAACGGAAACCTTATAGGATCACTTTGTTGTCCGTCTGTCCGTCCGTCCGTCCGTCTGTCAAGACCCTTTTTCTCAGAAACGCGTCGAGATATCAAGCTGAAATTAATATCACATACTAAGATCTGCTATCTCTCGAAGCAGTGAAAAAATCAAGTTTCTAAATCAACGCAATAAAAAGATACGGCGGTTTATATTGTATATTTGGACATTTACAAGGAAATCAAAACCTATAGGGTACTTCCCATTGACCTAGAATCATGAAATTTGGCAAGGAGCAAGGTCATGTAGCACAAGTAAAGGGAAAACTCCGAAAACCGTAAATTTGTAGTTAGTTCACATCAGGCGTCCGTCTGTCCGTCCGTCTGTCAAGAACCTTTTTCTCAGGAACGCGTCAAGATATCAAGCTGAAATTAATATCACATACTCAAGTCTGCTATCTTTCAAAGCAGTGAAAAAATCAAATTTCTAAATCCACGCAATAAAAAGATACGGCGGTTTTTATTGCATATTTAGAAATTTTTAAGGGAATCAAAACTCAAAACCTATTGGGTACTTCCCATTCACCTAGAATCATGAAATTTGGCAAGAAGCAAGGTCATGTAGCACAAGTATAGGGAAAACTCCGAAAACCGTAAATTTGTAGTTAGTTCACACCAGGCGTCCGTCTGTCCATCCGTCTGTCAAGAACCTTTTTCTCAGAAACAAAAAATCAAGTTTCTAAATCCACGCAATAAAAAGATACAGCGGTTTATATTGCATATTTAGACATTTTCAAGGGAATCAAAACCTATAGGGTACTTTCCATTGACCAAGAATCATGAAATTGGGCAAGAAGCAAGGTCATGTATCACAAGTAAAAGAAAAACTCCGAAAACCGTAAATTTGTAGTTATTTCATAAAAAAAATTAACGGAACCCTCGTTGCGCGAGTCCAACTCGCACTTGACCGGTTTTTTGATACATTCTTCGGGTTAAAAATAGCCGTTTGGAAACAGATTATCATAATTTGTAAACTTGTAAAGATTCCGGTTTTCTTTTGAGCCTTAAATCTGTTTTGAATCCGGTACTTATTTTACTAGGCTCGCTAATCTAATCAAAATTAGTACAAGACAAACAGACTTTTACGATTAACACAACAAGTTACTGAGACATTATATTAATTCTTGTTTGACGGGATTTTTAATTACCTAATTAGTACAAGCTGAGGTTTCGAACATGTCGGGCACACCACTGGTTCTTACGGTTTATCTAAAAATTGAGAAACTTAAGTTCATTAGAACAAAGTTCAAGGTTATTGATAAAAATCATTACAAATGCCATATATTGTTTGGAACATTAATTTTGTAGTAAGGGTTATCGCTCACTATAATACCACCGCTCTGACATGCCCGGAACCGATTTGAAAAAGTCCCAACAGTTCGTTTCCACTTTCCAGCCAGCCATCACATCTTGTCACCATAAAATATACTTACTTAAACGTAATTGATATGAAGCAGAAAATTAAATGGCAAATTATTACTATGTCTAGAGATGTTGCTATCATTTGCGATGACCTTAAATTACTTCATAGTAGATATGATTTGAATAAAATGTAAAGCACGTGTATAATAAGAAGTCAATGATTGATTGGTTTACGTTGTTATCTTATAAATGTAACACATGCAATACCTTTTCTATATGTTTATACTTGGATAAAAAAACTATGTAAAATGGCTAATTAAACACACTTGTACACACATATTATCTTAATTATTATCGACACGGATGTCTGCTGTAGAAGATAATTATAATGTCATTCAACCAAAGTCAATTACACAATTTTAAGATTATTTATAGGTACCTACAATAATCGGTCATTGCATATTAACTTCTTCAAATATGTGCACCTAATGTACTTTAAACCCTATAATGCGAAACATACTCAATTAGAGATAAATTGAAAGGTTTTTATTTAAAGGTTGTTTTCGGTAAACGTTGCTTTATTTATTCACTAGCTTCTACTTTCAACTTCGTCTGCGTCGAGTTCAGTTAATACTGAAGTACGAAGACCGAAGTCTTGTCTCTGAAATCTGAAAAGTATAAAGTATTCCATGGGAAATGAAAATAGAATTTAAAACCCTGTGTTAAGTCATCACACTAGTCCAAAAGCCTAGCTTACTATAATACGACAATAATGTATTAATTAAAATCACCTTAAAATCTATTATTAAAATCACCTTAAAATCTATTATATAGACTTATACTAATGATATCAGAGTCCAAATAGAAATTTGAACGTACTACTTAACGAATATTAAAAGGTTAATAAATATTGGAGGAGTGGTGAAACTTACAAATTAATTTTTTAGAGATTCGATTACGTGGGCTTGCCCTAATTTTGATCAGTATAGACGTCACTGTCAGTATCTTTGTGTGCCAAATTTCAGCTAATTCCGTTCAGCCGATAAAGCGTGAAAGAGTAACAACCATCCATTTACCCAAACAAAATTTCAAGTTTATAATAGTCGTCGAATATTCTTAAAACGAACACTCATGATTTGAGACACAATAGAAAGACAATTACAATAGCAGCGCAGCGCGACAGCCAACTGTCGCTTGGTCGTTGGAAGGTTAAAAAGTTACGTATATTAGTGCAATGTTCAAACATTTTTTTCCTATTAAAATGTTGATTATTTTATTATTAATATTACTGAACTGTATGCCAGTAACTGACTGATCATTGTCCGCTGGAACCTACGTTTTACCTATATATAACAAACTAGCTGTCCCCTGCGGTTTCACCCGCATTTTTCGTTACTGCTCCGCTCCCGTGGGTCGTAGCGTGATGGTATATAGCCTATAGCATTCCTCGATAAATGGGCTATCTAACACTGAAAGATTTTTTTTAATCGAACCTGTAGTTCCAGGGATTACCCCCTACATACAAACTTACAAATTTAACCTCTTTATAATATTATTAGTATACATAAAATATGATCCTGTATGGTAATTAAATATTTGCTTGAGCAAATGAAATATTTCTATGCCGGCCGTGCTATTTCTTCGCGTACGAATTTCGTAGCAATAATAATAGCTAATAATAATATTAATTTATTATTAGCTCTTTATTTAGTACACTTTACGAGTATCAAACGTGCCTTTCTGTGTAAGTTAATCGTATTGGTTTTACGTACGTGTCAGACCGATAAACATAGCTCTCTGCAATATGTATAGAGACAATAAACATAGTGCCTAGGCGTTATCTTTAGAGACAAAACATAATGTTTGCATTGGCACAGACACATTATAGTTTATGCCAAAAATACGATGTATGTTGATGAGTAGACTGATAGACTATACAGGGTTATTTCGAAAAACTTGTTTTTATTTTCTTTTTAATATATTTTGTCGCATTTTTTTGCTTCTGTATCGCGGGTGTGTACAAAAATAACTCATATAAACAAACAAACAAGAAATATGAAAAACTAGCTTTCCCCCATGATTTCACCCGCGTCATGTTAGGTTTTCCATTACTGCTCCGCTCCCGTGGGTCATCTGGTTCGTGATGGTTGGTTGATATTATGTGGTCTATATGTTAATCCCATGTATAAGCTATTATATATTAAAATAAGTAGCTATCCCACCAAAAACATCATGTAAAATATTACCAAGACGACCACATAAGGTTTGCCCTGTGTAAAAGATATCAGATCTCATGTAGAGCCAATTTAAGCTCCTGAATCTACACGGCCTAACTCTACCGACCCTAACTTCACAATTTCTGCATATCAGTAAGAATGAATGGCTTCACCGTTTCGCTACCGTCGTGTGGTGATGCGAATACTTATTTAGTTTCTGAAGTAAGTTAAAAAATAACCAAGCCACACTGGTTCACGGTATACGCTATAACCTTTGTCAGCGGTCTAGTAGGTAATCAACGATGAAGGTAAACCGCAGGGTATTGCTAGTTTATATATTTTTTGTATGAAAGAAAGTTTGTTAAAAAACACAACTATAATATTTTGCTTATAAAAATAATACGACAAAGCCAATTAGTATGATTACATACTTCCTCTGATATGACTAAGCGTTCAGGCTTAAATATATACGAAACTGGTATTCCCAAAAACATCAATTTGATTTATGTTACGTTATCAATGTGCGCACGTGCTATGGTCCTTCAATATTTGGGTGGTACTTTTTTCCTCTTTTTGCTTATTATAACCAAGCCCCGAACTACAGTTGAGGCAGGAACTTCATAGAACGCCCCCCCTGCACCGTTAGAGATAATTTACGTCTTAAAAAAGACACACACGTTTGAAATCTGGTTGGCATTTTTTGTGAATGGGACAATAAGACAGTTCTTATAAGGCGTTACGCAGGGTCAGTATCCTGCGTAACGCCTTTTCATTACAATATGGCGGTGAGCCAACCAGCCTCTGATTAGTAATTTGTGGA
This sequence comes from Athetis lepigone, assembly GCA_033675125.1. Classification (NCBI taxonomy): domain Eukaryota; kingdom Metazoa; phylum Arthropoda; class Insecta; order Lepidoptera; family Noctuidae; genus Athetis; species Athetis lepigone. Next base: position 7,784,442 of record CM066240.1, read on the forward strand.
GCAATTTTTTTACTTTTAATTATATGCTATATTATGATTTTAGCGTCCCCTGAGATGGTCAGCTGCTGTCGTCATAATTTGCTGTTACTACCATGTTTCATCCTTTCAGAAATAATGAAAAGGGTTCCCAGCCTAATGTCATCACCAGTTGCTGTGAACAAACTTATAACTATCGCTCCTGAGCCAATAGTTGTGACCACTACCGAGGGCAAGGACATCACAGTGTTGCCGCCTACTGTACATATAGGATTACAAGGATTGAACGTGAGACTAATAAGTGCGAACAAGAGGATTGGCATGGTGAGTTACATTTTGTACTATAATGTTTGTGTATAGTTACAACAAAATCGGCAAAGTAGACTCTTTACATAACCAATTTACTACAAATTCATTCAATATGTCTGTGTTTGTGAAGTAGGTACTTACTTCTACAAAAAAACAGACCTACATAAATATATTTACAAACTAATTGTGGTGATTTTGAATGTGTGACATGATTCGTTATGATTCAAATGTATTCTATACATAAGTCAGGGATGTACATTGAACTGCTATTGTTATTAATTAATATAACATACCAATTAAAAAATAACTGTAGAATGCATAACTAAGCTCAATTAAGAGCTGCAAATAAAAGTATCGATGTGAATTCGATTATCTATGATTTTGTTTAAAAATTTTACTAATTTGTTTGTTTTATTACTGTTGCAATAAGACGTTTGTCATATCGTGAAACAGCGAATAGCAACGCAGTAGGTAACTATCTATTATTGACTGGTAATATATCAACCAAGGAACACATCATATCTTTAGGCTATTTGTAATTGTAATCTAAAAAGTTTTTCACAACTACCGCAGCCTCTCCCTGAGACGAAGGTAAATAAATATCAAATGTATGTAATCGTAAGGTTTTAGAACTTAGAGGAATTATTTATTCTAGATTTATATCGATTACACCTAATATAGTTTCCATTGTAGGTGAAATTAATTAGAACAACCAATATTATTATTGATTGAACCTTCTTTATAATATTAGATGAGGAATAGTAGACCATTTAGGGTCAACTGTAAGCGTCTTACTAATCGCTGCATAAAGTTATGACAGGTTTATGCGTCAAAAAATGTATGGTTACACAGGCTTTATTTATGACATAACTTTACACAGTGATTATTAGTAAGGGCATAATAATTTACGGTATGTTTAGACGTCCCATAATATGCATTTTACAACAAACTTGCGCAATAATACAAGTTTAAAAAGACACAGCAGTTTACTATCAGTACTAGCCATCAAATTAAGTTAAATTGAGCCAAAATTATCGCTGGGAAACAACTTTTATTAGTTTGAATTGTCATTGACAATAACAAAAAAAAAATACCGCTTATGGTTACGTAAAAAGGTCGTGGAAGTATATAACATGTAAAACTTTTATAAAACGTTGTGTAAAAGTTTAGATTTAAAATATCAACTTGTGTGTCTTTTTATGACTGTTATTATATATTTTAACCTCTTATTCTCCTATCAGCCCTAAGCATATAATAATATTACAATAATATTGACAGATTGCAATGATACAGTAGTTAACCAATTAAATCTTCTTGTGCGAAGAAGACGAACATTTATTGCCAGTAGACTTAACTGCAAATGTATGCAATTTCTACATCTATAATGATCTATTCAGGCAGGCGAAGGTTCCTCATCCCTTCCACCGTCTGACGGCGTTCTGTTCCACTGCCATGGGGGTGGGTTCGTGGCCCAAAGCTCAAAGTCCCATGAGACGTACCTCAGAGAATGGGCGGCTAAGTTGAACGTGCCTATACTGTCGGTGGACTACAGCTTAGCGCCCCAAGCGCCCTTCCCTAGGGCACTAGAGGAGGTTTTCTACGCGTATTGCTGGATGCTGACTCATTTCAAGGAAATTGGTACTACTGGTAAGTGGTTTTATACAGTTTTTTTATTGGTGTGTGATCTTTTTAACCTGTGGTGAAGTCACTTATAGATAAATAACGTAATGTCAACTGCTCAAAACGGAATAGTAGCCTGAAACACATTCATCTATGTCAATTCGTATTTAATACCTATTTGAAAATGGCTTAATTTTGTCGAGAATGCAGGAAAAAGAATTAACATGTTTACAAATCCACACAAAATAACCATTGTTACCACCACCAACTGTTAAAATGAAAATCAAAGCTGATAAATTTGAATCTGGCCTGATGGCCCGATGTATCAGTAGTTTTAACCACATCTTGACGGACTAGCACTTTATAAACCGTTCTCTCTACAGGTAAAAGAATAGTATTCGCCGGTGACTCAGCCGGAGCCAACCTAGTAGCGGCGTGCACTTTGAAGGTGCTAACCTCAGGGTTACGGAGACCAGAGGGCATGTTCCTAGCGTACGCGCCGCTGATGATCAGCTTCGTGCCCAGCCCGGCCAGGCTGCTGTGTCTCATGGATCCTGTCCTGCCTTTCGGGTTCATGATGAGGTGTCTTAAAGGTACGTTCGATTGTTGACTTTGTTACGAGGGAATTTGGTTTAGTTTTCAATTGACAGTCAAATACCACTTATACTTCTGCTCTGCTGCTACTTTAGCTCTTAACTGTTGATATTCAATTGTTTCTTACGAATTTCAAATACTAATGCGTCTATTTTTTCGTATTGATGCCACGAGACTATACAATAATATAGCTTTCTCCCTTTGAAATATGTATCATTTTCCGTTGTCATTTATGTGTGCAAAAAGATGAAGAAAATATCAAGTTTCCAAATAAATAAAACGGTGTAATTGTTTATTATTTTTCAGCGTACGCCAGTCCCAACACGAAGACTGACGGTAGCAAAAAAGATGACAAACAGAATGGAGGGAACAATCAGATGGTTGTGTCCAGCGCCACTACGCCGTTAGATAGCAACGGGTTCCTTAGAGTCAGTCCTTCACAAGGTAAGTTTGTTTCGTCCACACTTAATTTAATGTTTGAAACAAGAATTGTAGTGGTGAAGTTGTCATCATCGGGCCCTGGTGGAAGTTTTGATAGGATCCAGCACGGTCTTAGTAGTTTTCAAATTGCCTTTCGTACTGCTAAGGAAGGCGATACGTTGAGTTCCGGCCGGGCTAGCGTATCGAGTGGTCTTCCATATCACAAAACAAGTCATTGTTTCACAATCAACAACAAGGCGTTGAGTAGTTAATTATTCGAAATGATGGAATGCAATCGTAGATACCAAAGACATTTGACTTGTGCCAAAACCAACAGAAGAAACTTACAGGGAATAATTGGTTCACAGAAGGCATAAGCGAAGGCCCGTCGTCATTCGAAGAGGTGTCTCCGTCCGACCTTGAACAGCTGCAGGCTCACAAGTCCGGCAGCGAGCGAAGGAAGTCCTCCGACACCACCATCAGCGCCGCCTCGCTGCAGAGCGAACACACTGCCACGGGTAAGTGAGGAGTAGAGCTCTTAAGAGTAGTGGAGGTTTTAGGAGTGGGGAAGCTCTAGGCTAGAGGATCTTAGGAGCAGAGGAGCTCTTTGTAAAAGAGCTTGTCTGGAGCAGTACTTTCATGTTATCTCTGCACCTTTGGATTGACAGATAGAGAATGCCTAAACCTTTGTGCATGCATAAATATCACCGTACCTATTACTACTGCTCAGCTGCGGTGTTGGGTTACAGTTTAAAGGGTCTAGGTGTCGGTATAAGTACATCTTTATCTCTACAACACAGCTACGAGGTATTGCAAATGTCTATAGAAGGCTACATTATATCATGCATATAACTCGTTCCTCTGTGTCGGCGTAACAAACGACAGGCTTGAGAGTAACATGTAACTCAGGCGCCCAAACCCATGTCATTTCAAGCAAGATCCGAATCAGCAGATATAAATAAAAGACTGTAAAGATGTCCTCAAAGTCAGTTTTATTTCACCCACAGGTGCCACGCCACCTGATGAGAAATCTCAGAAGTACGTATCAGACTTCCTTGAGAGGTACGTGTTGGACAGCGACACGGATTCCGAAGGTCGAAGGATACCGAACTTCAAACCTACGCCACAAGCTTACGGCGAATCTCTCAGGTATGCCTTATTACAGTGACTGGCCGTCAAAATGGCGACACGTTTAAGTATTAGAAAAAGACGCAGATATTGAGTGAAAGTAGTAGCGGTCTTTTTCTAGAACTCGCTTAAATTACGACGGACATGTGTGGTTGAATGTTTGAGTTATTTCTGTTTCCAAGGATATTGACATAAGGTTTAAAATGCATTGTTTGGTGTGTTAGTGAAATGCCATACTTACCTGTATTTTAAATAATTTGTAATAACATTGTTCTATAATTAAGTCTTGCAGACTGCATGAAATGTAGTGATGTTATTGTTTTATAATTTTTTAAATAATTTTGTCAACTAGGCTCTTTTTGTAAACATTTACAGATAAATGAACAAACAGAGAAGATAAAAAATTTTTGAAAACCCATCCCAAACATGTCACTATGTCTATGTCGTAGCCAGATCTTGGAATTTATAATTTCATAAAATGTTTTAGCCTAACCTAACTTCATGAAATGATCATTTCAATGTTGATTTTTTCATTAAATAATTAATTTTAAGATATGGCCACTACATGTTATAACCTTCATACTTGTGTTTGATGTGCTAACTGCTGCGTTGTTATAGGGAGCCAGAATCTGAAAACTCTAGTACGTTAGTAGGGGAACCGCCGTTAGTCGACGACAATGACAGTAAAGAGAGCAAGAAGAGGATAAAAACGAGGTATATGTATATTATTGTAACGTATCGTCAAGCATGTGTTCATCGAAAGGGTAGGTAGTGTACATCTAGTAAAAGTATACTTACATTATGTCCCGAAAGTCGAGCGGTTAATTAGGGCACCGGATTCTTATACTCGAGACTATGAGCCTGTATACAACTGGACACGAGTGAACCAATGTGACTTTCATAATAGGGTATACATACATTTTTTTTTAAGTATTTCAAATAGCTCCTACAGTACTAAGAAACCACTAAAAAATATCCTCTCGGGTGAAGTCCCGCTCCCGCGGGTTATCGCGGCACGGCTCACGGAGCTCCGGCGAGATATCATGGCGGAGTGGAGACAACGACTGTCGCAACCTAGTGCTGGGCTGGAGAGGTGTCACGGCGCTCTCACGTTTCGCTTGACACAGGTCCTCACCGGACATGGTCAGTTCGGGAGGGTCCTGGGTCGGATTCAGGCATAAGCGACGCCTGGGTGTCACCACTGCAGCAACGGTCGCCTGGAGGACACGGTCGAGCACACAGTGGAGGTGTGCCGCGCATGGGCGGAGCATCGACGTGTCCTCATAGAGGCGATCGGTGACCTCTCGCGCCCGGCGCTGGTTCAGGCCATGCTTCGGGGCGAGACGGAATGGGATGCCGTCGCCTCCTTCTGCGAAGCAGTTATGCTAGTGAAGGAAGCGGCGGCGCGCGAGAGGCAACGACAAGCCTCTCGCCCCGGACTAAGACCCAGGCGAAGACGTCGAGAGTCGCAAGACGACTACCGGCCACCGTAGGCGCGGTTGTACGGATGGCGAGCGATGGGTAGCTCGCCGCCCGGCTAGGACCAGGACCGCGTCGACGGCGCGTTTTGTTCCACGCACGCCTCAAAGAGAAGGAGTCAGCACAGGAAGGGGCCCAACAGGGCCAACGCCTGCCGGGGTTGCGGAATGTTTATAATAGTTACCGTGACCCTGGAACATAAAGGGCAATCGAAGGAACATGAGCAGGTTTTAGTCAGTAAGAGTCTGACACGCACTCCCGCCGCACCCAGGACGGGAGCAGTCATTGGATGATTTCCCACTCACCAAAAAAAAAATACCCTATTATGTCCTTTCTTTATTTTTTCTTGAACAATAGTATCAGCGAGCGGTGAAAGATACGTGAACTTATAATTAACCAGGTAGTTGCGGATTCTCCCACCCATTTTCATACTGCATGGAGGATAGTACTTTTATTCTCTCATTGTACCCCGTCAGAGGGGTTTACCGCTTCTTTTGCGCTGAATACTACCAAAAAGCCTGTCTCATGTATAAAGATATGTCTGGGATCGCCAATCCGTATTGATTCCACCAGATCCTCTATATGAGAAGAACTTTAGGCCAAGCAGTGATTCAATGTTTATTTCCTACTAATATATCTTGTGTTTATCGTAGGATTAGCGAAGCGGCCACAGGATTCATGGGAGCTATGTCGTCTCGTCTAGCTTACATCACAGGATCGAATGCGATCTCAAGGCCGACGAATGACGAGTAAGTTATTTATTTTTAAACGCACACGTACCCTGATTTTAAACCATACATAAAAACCACAGAGCGATAAGAAGATCTTGAAACTCTAATGGCGAGATAAATAGACGTTACTAAGCACTGGCTTTGGCTTAGCAATGTTCCCGTCTCTATCGTGCACTTGACGTTTGGCAGTTGTGTAACAGTGACAGGTACAGTCCTAAACCAAAGTCAGTGCTTATAACGTCTATTTACCTTGCCATTAGACTCTTTTTAATATTTCATACTGAACAATTTTAATTATGGTAAACTAGCTTTTGCCCTCGACTTCGTCCGCGTGGATTAATAGTTCCCATTTCCGGGGGATAAAAACTATCCTATGTCCTTTCTCGGGTCTCACACTATATCAGTACAAAATTTCACTCAAATCGGTTCAGTGGTTTAGGCGTGAAGAAGAAACAGACAAACAGACAGAAAGACAGCCAGACAGAGTTACTTTCGCATTTATAATATTAGTACGGATGTTCTTCATTTGGCAATTAGATTTCTAACTATCAGACCTATTATATACTAACAACCCCGATACACCACAGTCTAGCAGCGCGCACAAACTTGGACGCGTTGATCGCGCGCAGTCCGTCCGACGAGTTCATATTCTCCGTGCCTCGCGACCCGTTTCTGTCGCCGTACTGGGCCGACGACCAGCTGCTCATGAAGTTCCCGCCTGTCAGAATACTGGTAAATATATTAGTTTTAATTCCACCTTTTAGTGTAACAACCTACCGAAGCGAAAAAAACGGAATGGAAAATTAACCAGTAAGGTTCGTTTGTGATTGTTGGAAGGAGCAGACCCGCGGGGTTATTACCTATGAAACAGCAATGAGCAATATTTGCGCAGTGATCGCGCGATCATCGCGCGATTGTCAAAAAAAATCGTATTATGTATGAACCGATTGCTAATCGCTCGCTGATTGTTCTAATGCACTTATTGCTACGATGATGATAAAGTAGCAATCGCTGGAACTAATTAAATATCACCTTTAACAAAAAAAACTTAACTTTGCTCTTAAAAACCATACTAAATACGAAACCACCAAACGAAAAATGCATATTTTAGTTAACTGATTGCTCCACAGAGGCAGCACTATCGCTAGTTTGCTATTTGACGTGACGTATTTTGAATTGACGTTTGAGCAGCAAAATTTTGCTAAATTATCGCGATCGCTCGGCTATTGCAAGATACGTAATCCCAGTGCCGTTTAAATATAGTTGTCATATTGGATGTTTTGCCTCCTCTCCGCTTCACAGAATACATAATTTACATAATTTACACACTGGATTCGCTTGTGAGACGCGAGACCTAGTAGACGTGTACTTTGCATTTATTAATAATGTCATATTAGTAAAACAATAATATTATAAAATTATCTGCGGCGTCAGTTCAAAAAGTAAAGTGTGTCGCGTGTGTTTTTATTAACTTGTATGTATTGTGCAATATGAACTAAATATCCTATAGACTTAGTATACTTATGGCTAATCAAGAAGCTAGCCCTTTCGGGCGTAGCCAACTTTTACGACGCAGTCCTCCGCCGACGCCAACCCGGCCTGAACCAGTTCGACCTCGGGAGCAAACACCACCTCGCGCCCAACCCGTGCAGTCTGATGAGCTACCAGAGGAAGTAAAATCTACGCCAGAGATCCAGAAATGGATGGGGTCAATTGACGGTATTCTGACTGAGGTTTGCACTATAGTTTCTGAGGGGAAAATGAACAGTGATCAAAAGCTCCGTGTCTCCGCCCTTTGCCGCAAAGTCTCCAATGGGACATCTCAGATGGCCATCCTCTACCAAGCGCTGAAGCAAAAAACTATACAAGCGCACTGCACAGTAAAGCACTTACAGGAACAGCTGGAATGCGCTGAATCTGTTAAGCTTATCAAAGAGGCGGTAATTAACAAATTAACACCTTCAGACGCTACCTCTTCTTCTTACGCTAGCGTGGTCAGGAAAAGCTCCGAAAACTTCATTCGCCCTGCAAATCTGAGTTCTGTGGCCATCTACCCTTGCGACAAAACAAAATCTAGCGAAGACACGAAGTCACTCGTGCAGAAAATCATATCGCCTGAAGAGCTGAAGCTACATGTCCGTGGCCTAAAGAAAATTAAAAACGGGGGTGTTATTATTAGCACCGAAAGCAAAGGCGATATTGATAAGTTAAAGAGTTCCACAAAGCTGGTATCATCAGGCCTCACAGTTGAAGAAACACCAAAACGGCGACCTAGAATTGCTGTCGTTGGAGTTCCAGTAGCACTGACTGAAAGGGAAGTATTTGATTGCATCTACGAGCAGAACCTTTCAGGAAAATTGGTGAATACTACTTGTGAGTCCTTCCTGGCTACTGTCAAACTGAGCCATAAGTCGGGTAAGAAGGGACTTTCTACCTGCAATTATATATTAGAAGTACCTGCCACCGTCAGGAAAGTTTTAATTAACCAAGGACGGATCTTTATTAATTGGACATCATGCCCCGTGAAGGACTTCACAATAGTCACTAGATGCTTCAATTGCCATCAGTTTGGCCACGCAGCCAAGTTTTGCCGAGAAACCAGTCCGACTTGCAACCACTGTGGAGTGACTGGTCATTCCCACAAGGAGTGCAGCAGTAAATCTTCTCCACCACAATGTGCGACGTGCAAGCGTTTCAAGAGGAAGTGTGACCATCAGACCGGTGACGTAGACTGTCCGGCGCGTAAATACGCCGAAGTTAACTATATAAATTCAATAGACTATGAAGGCGCCTAAGAGCGCCCACGAATAGTTTATTTAGTTGCACTTAGTTACAGGTACTTATAGTTAGTTTATTTTTTACTATCTCAATTGTTAGTTGTAATGACCAGTCAGCTAATCGCAGATTTAGATGTATTTTCTGTGTCTGAAGCAAATACTTGTATTGTTGAGGACTGTAAACTCCTTCTTCCTTCTGGGGAAAATACGCTTACGCTGCTTACACAAAATATTCGTAGTATAAATCGCAATATGGATGGGTTTAATGTTCTGTTACGAAGTCTTGACATTAGCTGTGACATTATTGTCTTAACAGAATGTTGGCTATCTGCTCAGACAGCCGTTTTACCTTCCCTTGACGGCTACTGCACTCACAAAACAACTTCAAACATGAATCAAAATGATGGTGTAGTGGCATACATCAAAAACAACTTGAAAGTACTCGTAGAGGAGCCCAAAGTTCTAGACAGTAACTGTCTAATAATTAAAATATGTCCGGATACTGTAATTATGGCCATTTACAGGCCACCATCACAAAATATTGATAGATTTTTGGATTTCCTTGATGTAAATCTAAAACATCTATCAGCTTTTAAGAATATTATTGTCATGGGTGATATAAATATTAACATTGCTTCCGGGAGATCAGATGCACATGTTCATAGTTACTTAAATATTCTCTCATTTCATGGCCTTTTACCAACCCATAGTTATCCCACGCACCAGAGCGGGTCATGTTTAGATCATTTCATCGTAAAAACAAAATACCCAAACAAAACATTGGTTACTAATTCTTCGCTTACGGATCATCAAGCTATTTTACTAACAATACAAAAATCTTTACCTAGAATAAACTGCATGCGTAGCTGTACAAAAATTAATATGACTAATCTTGAACGTGACATTTGCGGTATTGACTTTGACCCTGTTTACAAAACTAATGATGCAAATATTTCATTACAGTATTTCATACATTCGGTGCAACATGCAATAAGCAAAAATACAGTTACCAAAACTATGTCTAGACGGTATGATCCTATTAAACCGTGGATCACTCCTGGTCTCGTTCGCTGTATACGACATAGGGATAAACTACACCAAAAATCGAAACTAGAACCTGATAATGAAATACTTTCTGTCTCATACAAAAGGTATAGAAATTTTTGCAATAATCTTTTAAAAAAACTTAAAAATCAATATGAGAAGAACGAATTACAGAAGGCAGGCAAAAACAGTAAACTTGTTTGGAAATTTATTAAAACAAATACCTTTCGATCAAAAAATCCTGAACCTCCACTCGAATTACTTTCAACAGATATAAACCCAATCGCAGCCGCAAACAAAGTAAACAATTTTTTTGTTAACGTTGGCAAAAACTTAGCTATAAGATCCTTGAACCAAAATAGTCCTTCCCACCAAATATCGAGTGTGAATATCCTTATAAAACCATTAAAATCTTTTGTTTTGGTGGATACTGATGTAAATGAAATTTTAAGAATAATAACAGGGTTAAAGGATAACTGCGCCGTTGGTTGGGATAACATTTCTAATAACATACTAAAAAGGTTTAAACACGTTCTTGCCCCTCCATTAACCCATATTTTCCAGTCATGTTTGTCTAATAGTATATTTCCCAAACTGCTTAAAAAAGCAGTAGTTACGCCAGTGTTCAAAGCGGGAGATAAGAACTGCGTTAACAACTATAGACCCATTTCAGTACTAACAGGACTTTCCAAAATTTTAGAAAAAATTATAAATAGCAGATTAATAGACTATCTTGAAGCTAACAAATTACTTTCGAATAATCAATATGGGTTTAGACCTAAAAGATCAACTAACCAAGCAGTTCATGCGCTATCTGAATACATTAGCACGAAACTAGATAAGGGCATGCATTCCATTGGGATCTTTCTGGACCTCGCCAAAGCCTTCGACACAATTTCTGGTTCCATATTACTGCACAAGCTTGAAACACTTGGCATAAGAGGAGAGCAACTTCAATTATTCTCCGATTATCTCAGAGACCGTCAACAATGTGTCAAAATAGGCCAGTACACAAGTTCTGAGATGGAAAACAGTTGTTTCGGAATACCTCAAGGTAGTATTTTGGGGCCCACATTATTTTTAATTTACATCAATGACCTATGTAGTCTAGTCCTTCGTAATGGGTTAATATTATCTTATGCGGATGACACGGCCCTGTTGTTTTCTGCTGAGTCTCAAGCTGAAGCATATGAATATGCCCAAAACGGATTTAATATTGTGTCTAATTGGCTACATCAAAATCTTCTAACATTAAATATAGATAAAACTAAGTATATTATATTCTCAATGAGAAACACTAACCTACCGCTTACACATCGTATTATATTCGCACACAATTGCACACATGCTGGCACTGCATGTACTTGCCCTACTTTAAATAAAGCTGACCACATAAAATACCTAGGTATTACGATTGACACAAATCTAAATTTCCGTAAACATATTGAGCTACTGTGCACAAGAGTGCGTAAATTAATATATATTTTTAAGAACCTACGTCACATAGCCGACTATAAGTTAATTAAACAGGTTTATTTAGCTTTGTGTCAATCTGTGCTTACCTACTGTATTTCTACATGGGGCGGTGCTGCAAAGACTATTTTACTTCCTCTAGAACGTGCTCAAAGAGCAATTCTAAAGGTGGCAACTTTCCGGCCTTATAGATTTCCCACGCACGAGTTATACAGAGCATGCAAAATACTAACAGTACGTCAACTTTTTATATTGCACATCATACGTCATAAGCACGCTGAGCTTCCTTATAACCCAGTATTTTCAACCAGGAGGAGAAAAGATTTGGTTTGCGCAAACCCACAGACAAGACATGCATTTGCTCATAGATTTTATGCATTTTTAGGGCCTTTTTTGTACAACAAATTAAACAAACTGTTAGATATATATAGCATTAATTACAGTAAATGCAGTACATTGTTGACGGAATATCTATTAAAACTAAATTACACAGACACAGAGAAACTATTGGAAGTTGTAATATAATTGTAGAATTAGTTCGTAAGTTGTTTTAAAATCTAAAATTATGATGCACCCTAATTATTAGTCTTGCTAAGCGATGACCTGAAACACAGGTTTTGTTAACCTAGCTCAGGAAAGTCGCCAATCATACATTTGTAGGTTTAAGTTAAATTTTCGGGTAATATTGTTAATTTTAGTTATACACAGTTTTCTGATACTATAGGTTTATTTATTATTTAAGACTTACTTGTGGCGATTAATAACTTTAATGTGTAACTTTATTGTGTATAATGATTTAATAAACATTTTTATTTATTATTTTATTTTATTTACTTAAAATAGTCAATTTAATAAATTTGACATTACCTCAGTTCACGCCTCCTTCCAACGTCTTCATTCAGTCATAGTCTTAGTCATCAACAATATAGAAAAAGCAATATTGACGAAATTAATATGCCGTATTTACGGCATATTAATTTCATTAAGTGAACACGGAACCCGCCTTTTGAGCTGGTGGATTTGAATTAAAGCAATAACCAATTTGACTTTTTCAATGAGGGTTTTTGTCATGTCATTGTCAGATATGTCAAAATTCACCAATGATGCTGCAGTTGGACCTCAAGCCTACGTATTGCCATCTAGCGGATTTTTCATAATATGCAAAACCCTCATTCATATGGACAACATCACTTTTGTTACAGACGGTACATTTGGACCCGTGTTTGGATGACTGCGTAATGTTCGCCAAGAAGCTGAAGAAACTCGGCAACAAAGTCGGCATTGAAGTATTGGAGGGATTGCCTCACGGATTCCTTAACTTTTCACTTGTAAGTCACTGTATTCAAAATACCTATCTATACTAATCCTTACATATTATAAAACTAAATCTCCTGCCGCGTCTTAAGTGGAATTTCAAGCTGTTCCGACTAATGGACTAAGTGATCATCAGGAAAGTTTATTTGCTTTTTATGACATGTTGTAGTAAAGAAGCCAAAATTTTAAAGATTTGTTAATAATAATAATAGGAGGTTCCTTTCTCTGGAGCCCTGACCACCGGTAGCTTGGACCTTGTTCCCGATACCGGTGGGCTACTAAATTTTATATTTTTAAATGATTTTTTTTTATAAATTAATATTTAAAAATGTATTTTTTATGTTTTATAAGTAAATAAAGGAGATAATAATCATTTTATTTCAGGCATCGGAGGCCCATAGTATAAAATACATAAAATAATCTTAAACAAATAAACAATACAATATGTTTTTAAAAACAAAAACTTAATACTAATGTACACGAAGTGTCGGCGTCGTGTTTCGCTGACTGGTGTCACGTAGCTGGCCACGAAACCGGCGGAACATAACACCCTTCGGCCAAAACTCTTCTTTGAGGAACTTCTCGAGATGCTGCGTCGGAACACGCACCACGAACGACTTGAAGTTCGTTTTGTGACGCGGCTCCAACATCTCGACCCTCAAAGTCCAGTTGGTCTTCACCCGCATGTACTCCACGACCTCTTCAACTTTCGTGGAATGATGCAGTCTTGACACGTACATCAACGTTGTCGGTACGGCTGGACGCAACAGCGTGTTGGGACCTGCCAGCGCAGTACCGCACTGGTTCCGACAAGGAGGCTTCTTCTTCTTCCTCTTCTCCACCTTGATGAAACCATCGCTGTCGCCCGTGTCCTTCACTGGGGCCTGCCTTTTCAGAACCAGTTTTGGTTTTGGCAGGCTCCGTTTACCCCCTTTCTCTTTGTCCGCTATTTTAACCTGTGAGTTTAGTGGCTCAACAGGCTTTTTAGCGGCGGCTACTATTGCAGCATAGGCTCGTTTCGGGGTCACTGAACCTATACACGTCGTCGTCTCTACCGGCGTCGAGGCAGGGACGGCCGCGGCACACGTTGCAACGCATGCATTCTCGGCAGCTGGTGACGCATTCGAGCCCGCGGACTCGAAACTGCAGATGGAGGCGTTTTGTGCCCCGCGACGCGTGTTCACTTTTGCGGCGTCGATAGGTGACCTACTTGCAGAAATTGCATTGCGCAATAACACTACTTCTGCCCGTAGATCACTGATGGTGTTGTTGGAAACCTCCAGCTGATGCTGCATCTCGACCTGGCTTTGCTTCAGGAGTGTGATATCCTTCAGCAGCCTGGTGACATCTACGTGGTCGAACGTGACGGGAGGCAGCTTGTGCAGATCCTTCGCCACAAATTCAGGCACGACGTCCGGATCGGTCTCCTTCATCAGCGTTACGATGTCCTGGATACTCCTCTCGGTGCCATCCCTTCGCCGAGACGGCATCTGGCTGAGTTTGCCGAGCGTCGTGAACAGCAGCAACTTGGCACTGCTAATCTCATCCTCCTTAAAAGATGACTTGCAAATCTGCAAGATGCTGACCTCGTCCATGTAGTCGATGGCATGTTTGATAAATGCCAGAACTTCATTGGCTATGAGAGTTTGAGCACTCATAGCGGAATCCGGGCAGCGGCTAAAGCCGCGCAATTCGCGAATGTAATATTCACACGGAGCAGCGCAAACGCGACCGTATTCGACCGCGCATCGCAACCGAATGAACCCGTGCCGTGCGAAGGTAGAGCGGGTCGCTAGTGTTAAAAATTCGAAAGCAACTCTGACCGCTACACTTTGTCAGTTAACTCTCTAGACTTATTTTTATCAATTGGTACGGCATGAGCTTAGACCTCAATCGCATAGACTCCCTTTATGTATGATTTTCACCCTGACAAAATACTAATTTAAATAATAATTGGCTTTTTACGTAATTTCGTTGAGATTTTCAATGACGACCACTGAATTCTTTGTCTTTCTTTTATAGCGTTGTCCTATAATAATTTAATAATAATAATTTTATTATTTCTCCAGATGGCCAAAGAAGCGAATGAAGGTTCGAAGCTGTGTATCGAGCGCATCAAGCAGCTCTTAGACCTCGAGAACAGCGCAGGCGGAAGGGAGAACGAGCAGTTATGAATGTGCGGCCTCTGCTGTCGTTCGTAGAGGCTTCACACCGTGCCTGAGCCTGACAGACGTAAGCACAGCGAGAAAAAGTTAGTAGGCACACTACACGCGACTAATAAGGACTTTTAAACGATTCAAATCGACTAACG
Source organism: Athetis lepigone (assembly GCA_033675125.1). Classification (NCBI taxonomy): domain Eukaryota; kingdom Metazoa; phylum Arthropoda; class Insecta; order Lepidoptera; family Noctuidae; genus Athetis; species Athetis lepigone. Next base: position 7,799,618 of record CM066240.1, read on the forward strand.
TAACGATTATTACTAATCTCTTTAATCGACTTGACTATAGTCGAGTGAATGTGAAGTGTTTCGCGGTAAGTCCCAAAGTACCCGCTATTATATTTAGTCGATTTATATGTAATTGGCAACTTGCTCTTAGCAATCGACTATTTAACTATTAATTCGCTCAACGCGATGTCTACTATTAGTCGATTTTAAGCTTGTAAATGAGTTTCCTATCACTCATATGGTAGACGAATGTAAATTGCTTGCAAAAAGTCTTGTAAGTATTCAGATTCCAAGTTGAATCGTGTATTTGCATAAAGTTTTACTATGACCAATTTATCGAATTACTTTCACGAAGTTTGCAATAAAAACTTGGTCACGGGAATAGAAAATATAATTTCTACTCCCGTGTGTATCGGCGTCTAAATATTATGAGAAACAATGTACAATCAACCCAATGGAATCATGACCCACCATAAGCTTATTTTCCTACAAACATTCAAATTAAATTAAGTCGACAATCGCGTAAACATATATTAAAAACTAGCTGACCCGACAGACGTTGTCCTGTCAACTATGAATATAGAATTCGAATTGACATACTACCTATCTACTACCTACCTACTACCTACCTACTACCTACCTACTACCTACCTACTACCTACCTACTACCTACCTACTACCTACCTACTACCTACCTACTACCTACCTACTACCTACCTACTACCTACCTACTACCTACCTACTACCTACCTACTACCTACCTACTACCTACCTACTACCTACCTACTACCTACCTACTACCTACCTACTACCTACCTACTACCTACCTACTACCTACCTACTACCTACCTACTACCTACCTACTACCTACCTACTACCTACCTACTACCTACCTACTACCTACCTACTACCTACCTACTACCTACCTACTACCTACCTACTACCTACCTACTACCTACCTACTACCTACCTACTACCTACCTACTACCTACCTACTACCTACCTACTAATTAATTAAACTTCACTTCACCTAAAAACTTAAATTTTTAACCATACCGAGTTTTATAGTTCACTTCACTGTTTATACGAATGGGCAATTGGGCAATAATGTTAATTATTTATTTAATAGAAATAGTTATATTATTGATTTCTTACAAATATCAAATAGTCATCCATACGTCATTACATAGCTGTCATTATACGTCAATTTTGTTATTCCAAGTCTGATTCTTTTTTGTTATACCACGTTTTATAGTGACTGACGTTACATGTCAAGTCACACGGGAATGATGTCGAACGGGATAAAAAGTATCCTATGTCCTTCTCCTGGCTCTAAACTACCTCCCTGCCAATTTTCAGCTAAATCGGTTCAGCCGTTCTTGAGTTATAAGTGAAGTAACTAACACGACTTTCTTTTATATATATAGATGTCACACGTCTAGTCTTATCATTTTGACAGCTTCAAACGATTTATCGTCATATTGGGTCATGATTCAATTTTGTCGATAGTACCAATGTAAAATTATAAAGTACCTAATGAATCCAAATGCTAAAAAAAAGCACTTATTAACTGTAATAAAAATTGAAATTCTTAATGTATTAAACAATGCCAAATTCCAGAATGGTAATGTCAATTTAAATAAGATAATTTTAATGTTGTAAGATTAATAATGTTTAAAACACGCGTTAAAAGTAACACTTCGTCCTACTAACTGTAATTTTTCTGTGTTGATGTTTGTACCGGACGGTGCAGTATTGTATGATGTGCAATCGTTAGTTCAGTATTTTAGTTGACTACTGTAGATACGTATTATTAAAACTACGTTTATCACAAATAGATTGGGATGAAATACACATTCTAAACATTTCTATTTTCAAGTAACGTTCCAAAGAGAATCTAAATGAAAAACTTTATTTAGTTACAATTGTTATGTGATTTATTTATTTTTATGGTTGTTAATTTCGTTTTTATCACTATTTTGTATTAATATTATGGCAATATTGTTTCAATTGACGTCATCTGTCACAGTGTTGCCATATGTGAAAACACCACTAAACATTACGGGAAATGCATTTAGTTAAAATTAATGTATAATATTTATTCACTATTTATATTATCTTCAATTTTTCATTTTCCCTTGTGTTGTGAACATTATTTAATTGGTCAATCATTGTGTTGTAAAAAGCTTTATCTATTTATTGTATAGGAGTGTCAGTGATTGTGTTTTAATTAATATTTTAAAATAAGATGTTTCGCTTAATTGATATTGAGGTTAAAATCTTTTTATTTAAGAAGTTTTATTATTTCTATACGGATTTTACAAAGATATGCGTGTGCAAAGGTCGCACGCAAATAAATGTACACGCCTTGCGTGCCGTGCGGATATTGTAACTTGCATGATATTACCATCCGTAGTTATATACTAAGGCGTTGTTTTTTTTTTATTTATTATCAACAAGGTTTTATTTATTTTTCAGTAACAAAGTCGTAACTTTATTAACACTTGTCGTGGCGTGTATTATAATCTCTTAAATTCGTTTCAGCAGTTTTAAGTTAAAAGCAAAATATGATTTTAGAATTGCGAATGGAATTGCCCAGTTTTGCCTTTTGTTCTGGGTACTAAAATTTGTCTGGATTAACTTTAAATAAATTTTGCTCTAGTAACACTTAAGTAATTTCACGGAAAGACAACATATCCTTATTTTCAAGTTTTGAGAATTATTAGTTTTTTAGGATTTAAATTGTTTTCTTCTTCTAAAAGCTTTTTTTTTGTTAGAAAAAAGAAAATAATGGACCATACTTATATATCATGTCCTTATCACCATATGAAAATTGTTAAAACATGGAATGCTCAATTCTTCGTTGTATATTTTTGATAAATTTATTTTGTGAAATGAATACGTATTTTATATGTAATATTTAAATTTCAAGAGAATGTACTTGGCTGTATAAATGAAGCAAAGTCAGTTGTCAGCCGATCTTATCGTCCATTTGACAGGTGGAATACACTGCGAGCTCTTTCAATATTATAATGTACAGCATTTTTCCACAGCTGTGTTCAATTATATCATTTTCTCAGTTGAGCTAGTATAGTAGGTACTTACCGCAACTATCTTAAATCTCAAGATTCTGTAGCAAGTAGTCCTAGAGAACGCATAGCTTTAGATATGCCTAATATTTTGTTATGGTATAAGATACTAAATGTTTTCATTATATCTTTGGAATCTGATTATTCAGTAGAAGTGTACCAACTCGTTGCTTTCAATGTTTAACTTTTAAAATATCCATATTATTGTCAATGTATAGGTGAATAATGTTTTCTTTGCGTTTCGTGCACCTGTCCATTAATTATAACTTTCGTTTAAAATTGCCTTCTATCGTATCGATGTTCGTAATCAAAATTCGCTCTCTGGCTTCGGCTTGTGTCGTCAATGTATCAAGAACCGAGTTATAAAGTTATATGCAATAAGAATGCAAAGATAAACTGTGTCTGTGATAGCGCATTGAAGCTTTTCGAAAGCATAACTAACAGTATTCTAAAACACGAATAATAAGTACATCATGTAATATAATGTTGTCTGTTTGTGTATTTATGAAAATGTAATATAAAAATGTATTTAACAATATTTTTATAGAAATAAAAGTATCCATAAAAATGAGAAACTTATTAAAAACTTGCAACGTTTTATTGTTAATATCTCTACATAAATTTATTGGTGATTTCAGTAGATGAACACTTGAAATTAGGCCTTATGGAAATGGATATAGATGTTAAATTTTAATCACGAACGAAATAGTTATGGTCTATTGTCCATAGTGAAAATATACCAACTAGTCAATAATGACAATATTGTACAATGTCTTATGTTATTTCAATAAATGAATGCAAAATATGATTGTTATTTGTTACTAATTATTATTAACGCCCACTGACGAATCTAGCATTCATAATCGAATTTAACATAAAAGTTCTTAGATATATTCGATTACTATATTTACGACATGCCTGCCATGCATGCACATTGATTGGTATTTACAGGCGCTACGATCAAAAGCATTACAATTAAATTTTATCAAGTTTCGAAAGTCATAAAACCTGCGACTGCTTGTCGTTCGATGACCCAGTTATTTGTATCGTTTGCAAACGCGTGCCGTCAGAATGGTGATCCTTCACCCGAATTCGGAGCGTTTTCCGACAATAACGGATTTATAACAGGGCTTTCCTATAACTATGTTAATTCAAGTACCTTATTTACATTTTTTCTTTTCTTTCTTGACGACGAATATATATTTTGCATACTTGATACATTAATATAGATACTAATGAAGTGCCTATATGTATACTCACAAAATTATTCGTCCGTCGCGTGTCTCTGTCTGCGCTAAACTCAAAAACTCCTAAACGAATTTCCGTGCCGTTTCTTATATTTTAATATAAAAAAGCCGGGGCGGGACCCTAGTCATAGCATAACACTACTAGCCTTCTATTATCGAGACTTGATGGGAATAAATTATAGCTGACAAAATTATTTGAACAGTATTAAGACTACTATGATGGATGATAAGGTAATCTTTATACAAAAACAAAACACAAACTATAATGAAATGAAACATCATAAAATGTTAATCATGTTTATTATACTAATAATGCTAAGGTTGCAGTGAACATGATGTTTAACAAACGTTATTGTTTACAGAGAAGACTTTATAGGGGTCGACAATTGACTTTTTGGTAACAATATTATGATACAATGACTACTTACAGATGCCGTTTACAAATAAAAAATCTTTATTTAGCTATTAGACCATGTAAAAATCTTAACAAAACAAAAATTTCAGTACAACTCAACATACATTAAATAAAATTTATTTTTGTCGTGCAAAGAATAAGCGTCGATAAAAAATGTTTAGTTCAATACTACAGTTTATCAAAACCCTCACTTTCCTCATTGCTTGAAAAACAAATGCATTGATATGAAATACCAATTAATTGCGAGGTGATTATTAACACTTCCGTTCCAAATTCGAGAACATTCAATTTATAAACAGGGAGTTCATGACTACATATTAAATACCACAATATACAAGTATAGTAAAAAACTGACAGAAATTTTAATGTCGATATAGTTAAAAGAATGTCTAGAGCTAAGCATTATCCATTACTTTACATAATAATATACTTATTCAAATCATGAAAAGAGTTAATTTACAAGTTGAATGCTATTTTATGTCATAGAGTCACTTGTAAAAAGTACTAGACTGTCATGCATATTGTAATGTAATCAATACATTTACTAAATACGCACGCGTTATTATGAACATATTCTGTACAACATTATGATACTGAGTGGAATATCAGTCATTTCTAGTACTATATTTATGGCCTCATGCATCCACAACCACAACTTATTGATTAACCCATCCGTTACAAATATATCTTAATGTAAATCAATCCTGTTTGCACACAGTGTTTTTATTATGATTCTTACACATTATGTTATCACTTGTTTCACATTTAACAACCGAGTTGAGGCTTTTACAAGTACAAGTTTTGGATGAGGTTGTGTATTCAATCATGTCCATTGGTTTTTGCATGTGGTACAGTGCCATTGAGTAAAGGTACGGAAGGTTGCGGCTGTCTGATCGTTTTCTGTAGCACGTGTGCATCGGCTGGCTCTATCCTCTTGTAGTAGTGCTCTTTAGTCTCAACAATCTCGAATCCGAACTTTTTATAAAAATCTATTGCACCCTCATTGTTCACTTGGACATGCCTGGAAAAGAGAAATACTTTATTATAGTGTTTTCTATCAGAGTTCAGAATCATCCTTCATTTAATTCGGAACCTTGTTCATCATCATCATTGCAACAGAAAGACCAGGTATTATACTGAGTATCACCATAAGTATAAGCATTCCAATATCTTAAGAACTGCAAGTGATCAATGCCCTATGGGTGGGACATAGCTGATAAAAATTTACAAATAATTAAGAACTATATAATTAATATATCCACAATAAAGATATTGATTGATTGAAGTAACCAATTGTGATTTGTAGGTAGGTATATTAAAAAAAATCTTAAAGTTTTGGATATCCTACTTATTAAGAAAGGTATAGAAGACCTAGGAAATAAAAGAAAAATGATGAGAATGGCAACATTTATTGGGGAAAATTTTTGTCATAACACTACAACCTTTCGAAGTGAGGCATTAACCAAAGACATGATTAAACCATTAGGGGCAGAGAGTAAATATAACAGATCGTCTGAAGATACAAATTCGATCGGTTGAGTTGATTGATAGATTGTTGGGTGGTTATAAACCAATTTGAGTCAAGTATCATAGAAGACAATTCAAACATGCGTACATTATATAGTAGGTATATAAACCAACTGGTTCCAGATTCAGAATTTGCAATTGAGGCCTCTACATATAGGTGCGTTTCTTTGACAACATAGTTAATTTTAATCTTTTCGAACACACATGATTCGAGGCACAACAGAAGGACAATAGCAGCGCGACAGTCTGCGATCACTTGGTCGCCGAAAGACTATAATTAACACACATGCAGTGGGCAACAAAACATTTATTTTGATTATGAATGTAGGTGAAATGTGAGTTGAGCTTGTATAGTTTTCTAAAATAATGTTAGAAACTCCAATTAAGGAGTAGAAAAAAAATTTGTCACTCCAATATCACAGATTATTTTGTTGTTTATTTTTCTTTTCTTATTTTTCAGAGCAAATTATTGAAACATGTTTTCACTTATATATTTTTAAGCTACCTATTCAGAGTTTCCTATCTGAATAGTTCTAAACCTTATAATGAAGAGATTGCATGAGTACTATGTATCAGTTGTATGGCCATGTATCAGTTGTTTTGAAGCTTAGATTAACTTAAAAAAGAACGATAGATAAATATCATAACTCTACATAGTTAGCCGAGACAAATATATCAATGGTAAAGAATCAATAACTAAAAAATCGCAGTTTTACAAGAGGGGATTTTTTTTAATTTATATAGTTCTTAATATACCTAAGAATAAAAAAATTACTTATATTAAAAAATAAATATTTGCTTCGGCTCCTGTAAAATTGTGATTTTGTAGTTATTCGATATTGATACTCCACCATTGACTTAGCTATTCTTTCTTCCCTCTAGCTATCATAATTTGACTGTTGTTGATGGCAACAGTAAATGGCCTAAACAATGTTTATCTATCTTGGTCTCGGTAAAGTTTTATATATTTATGTTTTATATCACCTTTGCCTAACAGTGAATATTAACACTGCCTGAGAAATGGATTCAATGCTTCTCTTAAATTAGCATGAAACTTTTCATTAAAATAATGGTACCATAAAAAGATTCTCATTTTTATGGTACTATTATTTTAATTTCTGCTTCTAAGGTAGTATGTGCCAATTGCCGACATAATTTAGATTCAGATAAATAAAAAAAATTGTTAGCAGGTGCTCCAACTTAGCAATATCTCTGTCTCAGTCATTCTACTGCCAAAATATGTTGGCTAGATAGACACAGAGTATAGCTGAGCTATGCTAGAATGTACTAAGTAGTTTTTTTATGGCCTTTTCATGCCAATTAGAATAGCCTACATGCATTAAGACTTAAAAACATAATTATTTATCAATGCACTTAGGAGTTTATAAGAAACCAATAATAACCTTCTACCTGATTGCCAAAAGGATGGTTATTGAATGATCAAATGAATAAGATTTTTGTACTATTAACACATTTGTTCTGCAATATTTAGTGTTTTTTTTTTTTGAGTGGGAAATCATCCAATGACTGCTCCCGTCCTGGGTGCGGCGGGAGGGCGTGTCAGACTCTTACTGACTAAAACCCACTCATGTTCCTTCGATTGCCTTTTATGTTCCAGGGTCATGGTAACTATTATAAACATTCCGCGACCATATTTAGTGTGATTGCATTTTAATTTCCAGTTATCTTTTAACCCTATAATAAGAAGAGCATACCTATAATATCAGATAACCTATGTTAACCAAATTATTATGTATTTTAACCTTTTGACAACCAACCGACAGTCGGCTGTCAGGCTGTTACTTATCTTTCTATTGTGTCTTAAATCATGTGTGTTTGAAAGATTAATAGTTAATATAGTAAAGAAAGAACTGGGGGTAATATCATATTCAAATATACAGTGGGTCCCATGTCTCAAAATTTCCATGTGAATAAGCAGAAGGCTTTGTTATTATGATTTTGTTTCTGTAATCTATTGAATCAGTGCAGAAGTGTCCTTGACACAATTCAGTAAGATGGATGGCCTAATGGCATATTGTGGCATTAAAGGTCCATTAATTTCAAGTTAGATTGTTACTACAAGAATCAATTTACTGATAAGTAAAATCCTATTTAACTAATCTGGCCATGTATACATATATGTGGCTATATAGACTGATAAACATGATATAAAATGTGACAATGACTTGGTTAGCAGTACCTACCTAGTGTACCTACCTAGTGCTTGTAAAGATTCATAACCTTCAATCTATAAATACACATAACAAAATCATATAAAAAGCATGAAAATACAGTTTTCAGAATCAATAATGATACTTCAGGGTGTACTTACAAGAAAATGCTGTCGAAATTGCCGTCCTGTTCAACGTACTTGAGCACATGTTCCACCATAAGAGTCCCAATGCCCAGTCTTCTGTATGGGTACAAGCAACCCAAGGTCATAATATAAAGTCTCCGCGAGTTCTCCGACGTGTCTATTCTACAGCACACTGCTCCCACCACGATATCATTATAATATGCTAACTTGGCCAGTTCCCCTGCTTCTAACACATCTTTGTAGAATTTATCGTTGTAAGACACTGGAAATACCACTGTGTTTAACTTCTTCAGTTGCTTTATATTATGTGGGGTCACGTCGCCGAGTTCTATTTTAGCTCTGAAAAGGCAAATGTATTCTTTTATTGGTAAAATCGCATGATATTTCGGACGGACATTGCGCTATATTTTAGCACCATAAATCACGACACAGGTTATTTTTAGGAACGCATAAGAGACTAAAATCAGCTTACCTAGTCATTTTAATAACTATTCTAAAAATTAAACACTACAATTTAAAAACTAATCTAACACAGTTATATCACACGAGATCACTCCCGCCATCTACCAGTTTAGCTCGCTCGCCGCTCGCTCACTCGCTTCGCTGATATTCGCTCAAGCGACAAATCGAGTTTTTGACAGATTACTAGATTATAGCAATTCTATGCGTGGTGTACTCGATATGAAAAAATATACCAATTACCATGATCGGAAATTAAATTTTATTTTTTCTAAGATAATCATTATCTTAATGAACAGATTATAACTTTTATTGCATAAAACTATTTATGTGTCTCTTCATTTTGGATTATTAGAAGAAGATAATTTTTTAAACCTTTTCAATCAAATAAATACCAATCTACCAAAAGTTAAACTCCATTATAAAGGGCAACACTAAAGAATTCGTTCAGAAACATGTAATTTTTTTTAATCGTTCAACAATTTCTTTTCTTTCACTTTATCTTCATAGAACGTAAGTCCGTTTTGTTAAAAATAGTATTAGTATTTTTATTATTCATTTGAATCTACTATAAATTAATCTATATATAGTTTATCATGGTCATAACTTTATTACCTATCACAGTTTTTAAACCTTTTTAAACCATAGATGTTCATACAGCGCCAAATTCAAATTAATTCAACTTTCTATTGTTTTTGCTTGTCAAAAAACCAGCGCTCTTTCTAAGTAAATAATTGCTCGGTTTATTAAGTAAAAGGTAGGTATAGTGTTAGATTTGATAGGTAAAATGTATCTAAATCAATGTCGCAATATTCAACCATACATGAGAGTTTTGGTTAACATCCAGCGAAGATGTTCCGAAAAGTCTGTATTGGAAAGTACGAAGTTATCTCAAGACGATACGACACGCTCTGATTCTACTGATATAGTATCAGAGTCTCCTAAAGTTCTTATGCATGAGATATTCCCAGCAACACGAGCAATACCAATGATGATTAATAAAGAACCCATTGTGTTGTCTTTCGAGGAAGTGCCTGGACCAAGAGCTTTCAAGTATATTTCTAATTTTCGCCAGTACATATCAGAAATGGGCACTCAACTTACAGTGGGATTGCTTACGTTGGCACTTAACATAGGTGCGTCCTTTTAATTTATTTACCTAATATTTCTCAGTCTTCAAAGAAAAAGATATTTTATTCCCAGTGTAGCTTAGTAGGTATCAGAATAAAATACTAGTTTTTTGCAGGTGCATATTTGAATACTAAAAAGCCGCTTAGGAATCTTTCAGCGCTCTTTGACGAGTATGGGCCTGTGGTCCGTTTTGTTAGCCCTGTAGGTGGGGACATAGTCTTGATTAACCACCCAGAACATATTCAAAAAGTATACAGCATGGAGGGCAATTACCCCATAAGGTCAACCTTGGACTCTTTGGAGAAATACAGGTTGCAACACAGAAACATAATTTATGGTGGACTGTATTCCATGTGAGTTTATTCTGTAATCTGCATCTTCTAAATCTTCTCGACGATGATGTTGAAACAGCCCCAAACACTTCATTTGACTAACTGATTGGCTGCTATACGTGAGGGTCAAGGGTCCGATTCCCACGTAGATACAAAAATATTTGTATGGACTGCGGTAATGGCTAATGGCCTTGGCTTGACTTATCTCGTGCTAGTTTTAGGAACTTGGGTCTCACGTAAAATAATGAAAACTTACAGTAAAGGCGAACAATGGAGTCGCCAACGAGCAGCAGTATTAAGTCCACTGCAACATTCGGTTACACAGCATATTCTTGGAATCAACGATGTGTGCGAGAATTTTACGCAGAAGATATGCAACGTGCGAAACTATCAAGATGAGGTACCAAAGGACCTCTATAAAGAGCTTCACAAATGGAGTTTTGACTGTATGGGTAAGATTCTTATTTTAGAAGTCTTTCTCCAGAAACTGCCTAAGAACCCAGCACAGGCCATAGGCCAGTGTTTAATTCGTTGCGAGGTGGAAGAGAACTAATTTCACCAGACTAAAATTACTATTCCTTCAGCATAATTTTGGGTCTTGTTACTGCTCTCATGCCCACTGGCCACCAATTCATTTCAATGGGTATCACTAGGTCTCGGAACAGTGGAGTCTCAGCACTTTTAGTACCTTTCAGTTTTGTAACGGTTTTCGTTGTTGGATATCCAATATTCGGTGAACGTATAATATTGAGTCAGAAATAACATTTTTATAAGTGTGATACTAAGTTTTGTATGCTAGTGTACCTTACGTTTACCTCCCATACTCCCATCAGCTCAAGAAGTTTATAACAGGATCCCCGTTCTTACCAACTTACCTACATTGCAGGATTAATACTTTTCTCGAAAAAATTCACCATGCTGGACACGGAGCTGGTGTATAGCCAATGCGACATGTCATGGCTATACCACAGCTTGGAGAAAGCCACCGATGCTATCATCAAGTGCGAATCCGGTCTCCACTTTTGGAAACTGTTTGCGACACCTTCTTGGAATTCTCTGGTGAAATATTGCGACAGCCTAGATAAGTGAGTACTACTTATTAATAAATTGTTAAGGGACTCACGCACAATTATTCAACTTGTCCATAGAAGACGATGGTTTTGTATGAAGACGCGGACGCGTCCATTCAGCTTTTGTACTATCGACAAACTGGATTCATTACAAATCATATTAGTATAAACAAAATAACGCTTATTCAAATAAGAACCTAACAACAATACTATAGGATCCATAGTAGATCTATGTAAGTGTTAACTGTATTTGGCATCGCCACGGTAAATGATAGCTAACCAGACCACGGCATGGTTTACCTTTAACTTTAACTAGCCCTGTTCGGAAATTTGATCCTTATAATTTGTACGGAATGTTATTTTGTCGAATTTTAGCCGATTCGATACCCCTGATATGTCAAGTATATTTAAAAGCCGGGGTTGCGGAATTTTTACAATAGTTACCGTGACCCTGGAACATAAAGGGCAAACGAAGGAACATGAGTGGGTTTTAGTCAGTAAGAGTCTGACACGCCCTCCCGCCGCACCCAGGACGGGAGCAGACATTGGATGATTTCACACTTACCAAAAAAAAAAAAAGTATATTTAAAAAATATTCGTTACTTCGCCTACGCCGGGCACGTAACGAGAGACCCATAAATAGTAATAAGGTTTAAGAACTCTTCGGCAAACCAATCCTTCGATCACACGTGATTTGAGACACTATAAAAAGACAATAGCAGCCCGACAGCCGGCTGTCGGTTGGTCGTTAAAAGGTTAATGTAATATTAGTTCTGTTGATAAAATCCCTTTTAAAGTTTCCCTATTCACAGCCTAGCCACAGTTGAATGCGCAACTTAGTGGCGCCACCAACAAAATGTATGAATATAACACTAGCTTTTGCCCGCGGCTTCGCTCGCGTAGAATTTGGTCTGCCATATTAAGTTGCGTGATATTTTTTTAAATACTTGTGTTTTATGTAACTTCACATCGTACATTCCAAATTTCTAACTTCAAAATTAGTTTCCATACAATCTTTGAAATACGTTTGAAAATCGTGATGGCACAGTGGATAAGGCGCCCGCCTCTCGTGTAAGAGGCTGTGGGTTCGAATCCGGGCAAGTTCCAATGTGACTTTTTCAATTCATATGTATTTTCTAAAGTTTATCCTGGACATCACTGACATCCCGTGCCTCGGAAACCACGTAAAGCCGTTGGTCTCGGTTGTCATGCGTAGAACTTTGTCAGTCGTTACTGCTTAGCCAGAAACTCTGACCAGTCTAACCAAGAGGTATCGTATCGCCCAGTTACTGGGTTGTGGAGGTCAGATAGGCAGTCGCTCCACGTAAAACACCGGTATCCAGCTGAATCCGGTTAGGCTGGCAGCCGACCCCAAACACAGTTGGGAAAAGGCTACGGAGATGATGATGACAATCTTTGAAATCCTATACCTAATATTTAGTGGGAATCTCTTGAGGGTGGAATTATCTGAATTCCTTTCTGAGTGCTCATTATTCGCCTTTGTGTCAATGTTCTGCATTGGGCTGTGAATACGAACAATCTGCACATCACATCTTATGGGAGTGTGTTCTTTGGCAGAATGAGCGCAATATAATGTTAGATAGTATACAGGTTACATCTGGTGTCGTTTACTATGCGGACCTTGTGGAAACTAAAACCAATTCCGTGCGTTCAAGCGCTTTTGCCATACCTATTATTGGAATCAATTGTAACAGCTCACAGTTTTAGGACCCAGTAATTTTATAACAAACTGTATTCCGTGGTGCTAGGCAATCTGGGCTTCTCCCAGTTGTGATTGCCCCTTTGTGCCTATTGGCCTAGTTCTGTTCTGTCTCCTGCTTGTTATGGAGCGAAGTGGAAATATTTATTTTTCTTACTCCTCCGCAGTTCTTTCTGATTAATTTCGTTGCGGGATCCAAGACAGTTGAATCGTTTCTCCGGGACTCGTCGAGCTTCATTGCTTCGGCGCTTTTCTGGCGGACTCCACTGTTGATTCTGGCTTTCAGGAGTTGCAGTGGTTGGGAATAGTGTGGTGGGATTGTCCCAAATAAAAAAAAAGTGCTCATTATTTTAAGCTATAATAGAACTCTGCAAATTTCAAAATGCTAAGACCAGTGGTTTCTTCATCAATCTTTACCTGTATGGTGTGTTCATAATAAGTAGCCCTATGTCCTTCCCCGGGCTTGAGATTATCCTATCCAGCACAAACGGATTACTAAACACTGACTAATAAACAGGTCGGACCAATGTTACTTGCATTTAATCACTACATAGTATAATACAAAGTAGCTTTCTTTGTCCCTATGTAAGCTTAAATTTTTAAAACTACGGAAGGGATTTTGATGCGGTTTTGTTAATAGATTTTATAATAAGTAAAGAATTAATATGTATGTAATTTGAATAGGTTAACATCTGTGTTAAATTATCTGTGTTTTTACTGCAATATACTCCCGTGTGCTATGTTATTTGTTTTTTTTTATTCAGCGTAAATATGTAGATTTTGGGATTTAGATACATGTGAGCATGGGAAAACCAGGGCGTGCCTAAATGTATCCCCTCTATCTTCAAAGTTTGCCTTTGCGATTTATTAATAGTTATAGAAAATGCAACTTTAAGTGGGAACTGTAAACATTTGAAATTAAAGGGTAAGTTATTGGGTATTATTGGAATGCGTGGAATAAGAACATTTTCTCCCTTAGCTTCTCCAGTTACAATTGGTGCCTAGTTCAATGACTCGTAATCTAGTGCCATTACATAGTCTCGGGGCGTCCAAGTCGCGCATTAACAAAACGGGTATACCGACTTTTAATCCTTCGAACACCACGTGATTTGAGACACAATAGAAAGACAATAGCAGCCCGACAGCCGGCTGTCGGTCGGTCGTTGAAAGGTTAATTTGAGCTTATGTGATGGCACCCCGGATAGCTCCAAAGAGTTAAGAAACTCCCCAGGGTAGCTCGTACAGTCTTCAGATGACATGACTGTGTCGATAGATGGAGCTGGGTTGTTGCATTGCTGGTTAGGTACTTTGCCCAAGATAATTTTATTGATTTTCGCAACTTTTTCATTTCTTGGTGCTAGTATAGTTCTTTCACATAGCCAACTTTCATCGTGAATGTTCTGTTGCTTGCCATTAAGCGCTTCGTTCAAGTCAATCATATTGTGATAACTTTTAAACTATTCTGCCAAATCCGGTATTTGACACCATCATCAATTGACGTACTTTTTATGAGCTGTCAAAACGCAATTCTCCAATAGACTTTGTATGCCAATACCAGCTTGTGACGTCACAAGCTAGCAACCCTATTGACTAACTATTTATTGATTTTAAAGTAAATAAAATCCAATTTTACAGTAAATTAAAAACAATTCCGATATAGTCCTAACTAATAAAAAGATAGGTTTTATAAAAAATATGTCTTAGATTTATCGGTTAATAGTGTCAAATACCGTATTACTTAGTGTGAAAGACAAAGTTTATCTTCATTATATACTTAATGCGAGAAATGTATTTATTTTGATAAGAGTTTGATAATTATATACTAATATGTGCATTGTAAAATAGTACCAAATTTAATTAAATTTATGGTTCACAATTTTGGTCGTACTGGCTTGCACATAAGAGGTAGATATATGCTATCGCGGACTTTTATTTAGATCTATTTAAGACAAACAATTCTGTGGTACATCATCTTTATGTAACTCCATTGGTTTAGGCAGCGCACGCCAAGATAGCTCTCAGATGGAAGATTTTTTTCCGACTTAATTGACACTTATCGTTTAATTATGATCAAAATTACATAAAATCATTATAAATTGTAGCCTATGTGTTACTCTGATAAATAACCTAAATTACTGTAAAGTTTCATCCAAATCGGTCCAGTAGTTTTTTCGTGAAAGAGTAACAAACATACATACATACACACACACATACATCCATCCTCACAAACTTTCGCATTTATAATATTAAGTAGGAAGGATAGTAGGATTATGTAGGTGTCACGACCCGAGTCGCGCAAACCTGGTGTCGTAATGAGACATGGCCACTGTTCTAAAATGACTTTGTTTTACAGTTTGATTGGAAAACATGTCTTAGAGGTTGAACAAGCTATGTTCACGAAAGCTAAGGATAAGAATATAGCAACTGATTCTATTTCTAATTGTAAGTCCTAAGATTTTGTTTGATATTTCAGAGCTTTTCACAAATTTTATATTACTTTCAATTTCAAATGCTATAATTTCCTACAGATAACAACTCATTGATCAAAGCAATGCTTATGGGAGAAGACAGGATGAACGCTGAGGATGTTGTAACAATTATTATGGACATGCTTCTAATTGGAGTTAACACTGTAAGATCACACTATGTACTTTTCTATATGCAAATCCTATTTGAATAATGTTAATATTAATGTTTTTCAGTTTTAAATAGATTAAAGATATAAGAAAACAACATGCTTCTGTATTCTACTTGGTTTTCTTAGATAGTAAGTACTAGATTTCTAGTTTAACAATTAATCGCAAAAAAGAAATTTTCTTTGCAGATTACTTCTTCAATGTCTTTTCTACTGTATTACCTAGCTAAGTATCAAAGAGCACAAAAGATATTATCCAATGAAGTAGATGAAGTCAGTGCCCATTTGGATTTTAACGACTTGAAGAAGATCACTGAAACAACTCCTTATCTTCAAGCGTGTATAAAGGAGTCCTTGAGGTAAATGAAAAAAAAAATGTAATTAGGCCGATATAAATAAATGTTGTTTTGCAAGTACTTCAGCCAAACAAAATCAGTCATCATTGCAAAACTCTCGAACTAAAGCAGGCCCCACATCATGAATACATTTGTATCACAGCGCCATATTTGCAGCGCGATAGTTTTATTTTATATAACCTTGTTCATTAAAAAAAAGAAACTAAAATGGCGGCGCTTATCATGTTCTCTTGCTCGCACACTAGTGCCGTCTATACTCACTCGTGCGCGTACCATCAACATAAAAAATTGTCTTGATTTGCTTCCACGCTGCCATGAAGTGCTCAGCGCTCGTTTTTGCGAATATCTTATTATAGTGTTCTGTTATTTTTCCGTTGTTACCTGTTTGTTATTGTGGTAAAAGTAGGCACTGTTTCCGATGAAAACAATAAAAATTCTTAATAATATTTACGATTTGAAAAAAATAAATGCAACTTTAAATTTTATATGCAGACTGTACTATCTGTCAACGCAAGTACAGTACATGCCGCCATTTAAGATTCCTTTCTTTATTGAACCGGCTTATAGCCATCGTACCTATATCGGTCTGTTCGCGGGCCCGCACGCTAAGGACACATTAATGTTTACAATAAATTTGTAGCAAACGATTGCGGCGCTATATTTCTAAAGTATGCCCTAAGTAACATTTATTTTATTTATCTCCCCTTTAGGCGTCAAACAGACAGATCAACTTCAGCAATCGACAAAAGCAGCTACTGCTGCTGTCAAAAAAAGCAACTGCCGACTGCTGCCCACTTGATTAAGTTGACTCTGTCGACAGCAAAGTGCTGCTTGTCTGTACGAGGTCTTAGTCTTCAGAGAACCTAGTTAAATATTTTATCTATATTACAGACTAGCTCCTCCAATCCCAGTACTGACAAGGATTCTACCCAAAAACATAATTATTGACAGATATAAGTGAGTACAATTTGATGAGCCTTTGATCTGGTAGAACTTTCTTTGAGACTAGCAAACTGAAGTATAAGAAATATTGTAATTATTTAATTACATTATTTTATTTACAGCATACCCCGTGGTACTCTAATTATAATGTCTACACAAGATGCATCCTTGAAAGAAGGAAACTATGATGATGCAACAGCTTTCTACCCAGAGCGGTGGTTGAAAGGAGATGCTCAAGAGTATCACGCATTTGCTTCTATACCATTTGGTTTTGGTGCCCGGAGGTGCTTGGGCCAAAATATTGCTGAAACCATGCTATCTCTCCTTACTATCAGGGTAAACAAGTATTATTTTTCAAAACCAATTCAACTTCCAAGTCCATTCAAAAATGAACTTCCCATTTTGTTGTTTATGGACTGATTTTTGTGATTCTTTTTTTGTTTGATAATTCATGATTTAGAGGTGGTCCCATTCCCATATAAATTTTATGGCGATTGGTTCCGTGCTTCTCGAATAATTCATCAAGAACAAAAAATCAATCAAAAATACATTGACGATATGTGCGTTACTTCAAGTTTCTATATTCGAAAATGGTTTGGTCCCGTTGTCCCCGTATGCCATATCCCCGTCACGGGGACAGCGGGACGTGATTAAATTTATTTCCCGTTGTCCCCGTAACATACATTCGGCTAATGTATAAACTAAACTTAACTTCAAATTCACAGTAATTTTTAATTTTCACACTTGACTACTTATTTCAATCAAAAGTAATAGGCGCGCAGTAACGTGAAGTGGTAAATGGAAAAAGTGATCCACCACATATTTTAAATTTTCGCACATGACTACTTCACGTTACTGCTCGCCTAGTACTTTTGTTCTCTTAAGTTTTCAATCATTTCATTAAATAAAAAATCTTACTTGAAAACAAGGTCTAAATCCTTCTTTATATTAATCTACCGGGTCCCAGGGCTAATCTACCAATGTTCCATACTTACACTTTGTTTGTTGGGAAAAGAAAAAACGGGGACTGTGGGCAATAATTTTTACCTATTTTATTCAACTATATTAACGGGGACAGAGCGTACGGGGACAACGGGAACTATTTTCAAATATTTAATTGAAGTACCGCTGTCCCCGTAGGACGGGGACACGGCGTACGGGGACAACGGGAACAAACCGTATTATATATTACTTTGTAATAAAATTAAAAAAAAATCCAAAACAATAACCGCCTTCAAAAACTAATTTCGGAAGTCGATGGCCCTTCTGCCCAATGATGTTATAAGTAAAAAAGTGTAGATACGTTACCCAAAAGAAATTCTATCTTCAAAAACGGCACACTAACGCACACATACATTACACGTCATAGTAGGATGACAACTTCAACTTTTATATTTATAATGGCAATCCACCGAATTTTCGGTGATTTCTGCCAATGTCCAGTTTGAAAATAATATTTCAGTTTAAATGACAATTGTACGGTTATTAAATTATAGTATGGCGATCATACACGTGTTCTTATAACCAAGAACAGGGCCGTCTTTACCAGGGGGTGCAAGGGGTGCGGTGCACCCGGGCGCGGAGCGCCCGGGGGCGCCTGTTGAGCGCTGAATTTTTAGATATTTAATTGAACTTATTGTACTTGTTACTTACGACAAATTTGAATGGGCAAGCAAGAAAAAATAATCACTAACAATAATATTTTTTCTTCTATTACACTTTTGGCGCTTGTTATTGACTTGATATAGCCGTCCGGGCGCTCGCACTTAAGGTGAATGTTAAAGGTAGCCCGCGACATTCAAATTATCTTACGTATTTTTGCAATTTGCAGCTCATTGTCTGGGTGTATGTTGATATAGAATATGTATGACTCCCCCACAACATCGAAGAAGGGCGCGCGGGAACACTACGCGCCGCCACCTCGGGTCCAGTTGAATACAGGCGACGGACGTCCCCAAGTCCATCGCCCCTGGACCCATTAGGGAGGGCCGGAGGAGGGCAGCGTACGCCCTCAAGTAAGCCCCAACGAGGCGGCGGAGCTAAGGGGGCACTTGACGATATCGCAGTGCCTCCTGAATACCACTCCACGGCAGGGTGTTGAAGGCGTTGGAGATGTCCAAGGACACCGCCAACAGCACCCCGCCCCGAGACACCGCGTCTTCCGCCAGGACTACCCGCGATATTGCGGTGATGGTAAAACGCCCGTGCCGAAACCCGAACTGATATTCGGCTAGGTCCGGCCCTTCTCCGCATAAGTGACTGACGAGGCAGGCTGCGATAATCCGCTCTAAGAACTTCCCCACCTCGTCCAGCAACACTATGGGCCGGTACGCGGACGGTGAGTCCGCAGGGCGCCCCACCTTTCTGAGCAGGACCATACGACCAGACTTCCACTGAACGGGAAACTTGCCCTGCTGAAGGCACGCAGTGTAGAGTCCTCTCAGTTGAGGCTCAAGCTCCTTCAGAGCAAGGGCCAACACACAGCTGTGGATCCCATCGGGCCCCGGGGCAACGTTCTTAGCACGGGGCCGCATCACGGCTGCCTTCATATCTGCCTGTGTCACCTCTGGTACGCCGGCGTCCTCTTCTACATCAGGCTCTGTGGCTGTGAAGCGGCTGGGAAGCGGGCTGCAACCACCTCATCCAACAGCTCGGGTTTCGACTCTCCGTAAGTGGGGGCGCCCAAGGACCGAGTTTTCCTCGTACCGACCGATACTGACGCCCCCACGGTTTCTTATCTAGTGTCTCCAACCTCTCCTCCCTGGCTCGCGTCTTCGCGTTGCCAATGGCCAGCCACAGAACCCTCTTCGCCGCGCGATACGCCTCATACAGCGCGGCTTCCTCGTCAGGGACCCGACAACGTCTTCTCCGGTATCGGGTATGCTGGCGCCTGACCTCAACGCATGAGACGCGCAATTGCGCGATTTCGGCAGACCACCAGTACACCTGGCGCTTACCCCTACATCCGAGGACCCGAGGCATGGACGCGTCGGAAATTTGCATCATTGCCCCGCGGAACCACTGCGCTTCCCCTTCGACGTCGACGGGTACATTCGATATGCTTGCGTGCCCAGCGCGGACCGTCCGTTCGTGGGGTCACTGGACTGCGGCCGCTAGTGGTCTGGGGGGAGACATCGATATATCTGTGATCCGTCAATGTCTTCATCTCTACGGCGATACGCCAGTCGTGGACTCGGCCCGCGACTGCGCGGCTAGCGAACGAGATGTCCACTATAGAACCTCCTCGCTGCCGAACGGCACGGCACATAATCACATAGTTCTAACCTAATGTAACCTAGGAAAATTTGGTGATCATTAATCCATTTTGGTAGTCAGAAATATTTTTTTGGTGATCATTTAAATTATGTCCAGGTGTTCGACTTGCATACTTTTTTGTTAATTTATACTACTGGCACAACAACTCTGTTCTATTTGAATTTTGTATCAATGTCTTTGTCACTTGACTAATAAAACAAATTGATATAGGCGGACGCACTGCGTATTTTTATTAATAATTTATATTTATTAATATCAATTTCTAGTAGGTTATGGGCCCGCGCCCTGCCCTTATCTAAAGTAGTAGCGATAATAAAAAATCAACTTGCAAAATGAGTGTCAAGTCTACGCAACAAACCCAAATCTTACCAGCGGTGGAGAAACTCCAAGGTTCCATAAATTATGCGTCTTGGAGTTTTACAATGAAGAACCTTCTCGTAGTAAGTGACCTTTGGGATTGTGTAGAAAATCCGATTGTCAAGAAGGCAGAACTTGGTGAAGAAGCTTTCAAAAAGTTGGATGCCAAGGCAAAGGCCAAAATCTGCCTCTGCATAGAAAATCAGGTATTTCCTATAGTTAGAAACGCCACAACAGCCGCAGAAACTTGGGAAAACCTAAAGAAGAACTTTGCTGACAGCGGATTACTTCGTCGTTTGACCCTACTTCGCAAACTTTTTAATTCGAAGCTAGAGTCACAAACTATGCAGGACTATGTTAACGACATAAGGAGCACACAACAGCAGCTGGTGGAAATAGACCAGAGCGTCGATGACACATTTGTCGGAGTCATAATGCTGACTGGCCTACCGGAGCGGTACAACCCTATGGTCATGGCATTTGAGCACTCAGGGATCAAAATAACATCGGATTCCGTAGCCGCCATGCTTCTCAAGGAAGACCAGCGCAGCAACCCCTCGTCAAGTGCAAGTAACACCGCGCTCGCCGTCAAGCCTCAACCACCACCTCGTTGTAAATACTGCAAAAAGTTTGGCCACGTCGTGAGTGAATGCAGGAAGAAAAGAAACATGAACCAAAATAAAAAAGACGTATCTAATTATACTTCAGACGTTACACTTTTTTCATGTTTTAATTCCGAAAATTCAACTCCCCATACTTGGCTTTTAGACTCTGGCTGTACATCTCATATGTGCAACAGCAAAGACTTATTTAGTAAAATTTGTCCTTATTCTAACCCTATCACTGTTGCAGATAATAATAAGATGTCAAGCGAAGGTAAAGGTACAGTCAGTTTGCATATTTCTGATAACTTTAGCTATCTTTCTAATGTTTTGTTTGTCCCAAAATTAGCAGCTAACTTATTGTCAGTAAGTAGTTTAGTTCAAAAAGGTCTAGTAGTGATATTTTCTCCTAAAGGGGCCAATATCCTACTAAGAGAAGGGTGCAAAGTTTCTGGAACAGTTGTAGCTACTGCCTCTAATTACAAAGGTATGTACAAGCTCAACCTACCAGAACCGCAGGCTAATTTGGTAAACACAACCAAAGAGACTGCACTACTCTGGCACAGACGCCTAGGTCATTTGCACTCTCAAGCCGTAAAAGTTTTGAAAAAGAAAAGCGCGGGGATCAACTATTCTGACAACGTCAAGTTGACTGAAACTTGCGTTCCTTGTCTTCAAGGAAAATTAGCAAGGAGACCGTTTGAAAAGTCTAAAAGTAGGTCGCATAGGAAATTGGAGTTAATTCATTCCGACCTATGTGGACCAATGAGCACACAATCTTTTAGCGGTGCTTTATATCTACTTACTTTTACTGATGACTTTTCACGTAAAACTTTTGGTTACTTTTTAAAAACCAAAAGTGAAGTATTTTCAAAGTTTGTTGAGTTCAAACATCTTGTAGAAAATCAAACTGGCCTTAAGATTAAAACGTTTCGGTCGGACAATGGTAGCGAATTTGTGAACCAAAAAATGTCCAACTTCATGAAAGAAAATGGAATAGTTCATCAAACGTCTGTTCCATACACACCGCAACAGAACGGTATCGCGGAACGAGTAAATCGGACTATAGTTGAGAAGGCACGAGCAATGCTTCAGGATGCCAGTTTACCTAAGGCATATTGGGCTGAAGCGATCAACACGGCAATATATTTAAAAAATATTTCGCCTACACAAGCCTTAAACAACAATATTTCTGATGAACTCTGGTTCGGAAAGAAGCTCAACTTAGCGCATTTAAGAGTTTTCGGCTGTGAAGCTCACGTCCTTATCCCTAACGAAAAGCGCACTAAATTAGAGTCAAAGACTCAAA
The DNA here is from genome assembly GCA_033675125.1 of Athetis lepigone. Taxonomy (NCBI): domain Eukaryota; kingdom Metazoa; phylum Arthropoda; class Insecta; order Lepidoptera; family Noctuidae; genus Athetis; species Athetis lepigone. Next base: position 7,822,381 of record CM066240.1, read on the forward strand.
CCTGCATATTTGTAGGGTATTCTGCTGAAACAAAAGGTTATCGCCTTGTTGTCCCCAGTAACCCTCGGGCAGTTATTATTTCAAGGGATGTAGTGTTCATAGAGGATAAAATGCCTGCTTCAAGCAAGCATGTTGCCCCTTCTCCGCAATTCTCTAATGATGACACGATCCTCATACAAGATTCAACAAACACACAAGTTTGTGATCAGCCACCACCTTTTCACACTATGCCAGTCCAAAGTGATGCTTCCTCAGAAACTGCGGATACGCCTATAACTTTGAGACCTGTGTGTGAAAGTCCAAACGCTAATAGTTCGCCAGCATACCAGCCTTCTGAAGTTATTCAACCAGAACCATCCGATGACTTCCTTGATGCTGAATCTGGGTCGCCGATTGAAGCACCCTGTAGTATCGAGAGCGTCTCTCAAGAGCCCAGATATCCTCAACGAGAGCGACATGCACCAGTGAGATATCCAGATGTCTCAAACATGGTTGCAAGTGACAGCGAACCGTTGACATATAAACAAGCTGTTGAAGATGACCTCAAGGAGGAATGGCTTGATGCCATGAAAGCGGAGTACGACTCCCTAATGACACATGGTACTTGGACTATAGTGGATAGACCTCCAGATAGAAAGACTATTAAGAGTAAATGGGTCTACAGGGTGAAAAGAGATACCAGTGGCAAAATAGTTAAATTCAAGGCTAGACTTGTAGCCAAAGGATTCACACAAGTCTATGGAGTAGACTATGGAGAAACTTTCTCTCCTGTGACAAGACTTTCGACTGTGAGACTTTTGATAGCTTTTGCAGCGAAATTAGGTTTATCTCTAGATCATTTGGACGTGGAAACAGCGTTTCTTAATGGTGATCTAGAAGAAACTATTTATATGGAGCAACCTGAAGGTTTTTCCTCGGAACCTAAGACGAAAGTTTGTCTTTTAAGAAAATCCTTGTATGGACTCAAACAGGCTCCACGACAGTGGAATAAGAAAGTTTGTGAAGCCATGAATAAGCTCTCCTTGACTCAGTGCTCAAAAGAGCATTGTCTTTATTATAAGAAGGAAGGCAAAAATGTTTTATTCGTCTCAGTTTTTGTCGACGATTTCTATATTTTGTCTAATAACGACAAAATGAAAGAAAAATTTAAAAAAGATTTAAAAGAACTTTTTAAGATTAAAGATCTTGGCTCATTAAGAGACTGTTTGGGAATGCGTGTAACACAGACAGACGAGTGTATTACGCTTGATCAAACTAATTATATAGAGAAACTTATCTCGCAGTTTGATATGACTGATGCTATTCCAGTATCTACACCAATGGAAACTGGTACAAAGCTGTCGATTCCTCAAACAGGCGAAGAACGATCCGACTTGCCCTACCAACAACTTATTGGGTCACTAATGTATATTTGCATTGGCACTAGACCTGATATAGCCCATACTGTGTCCTACCTCAGCCAATTTAATACCCATTACGGGGAGGCACATTGGAAAGCGGCAAAACGAGTTCTTCGATACCTTAAAGCCACAAAAGACAAAAAATTGGTTTATTCTAAAACGAGTGAACAGGTCATACCGATAGGTTATGCCGACGCTGACTATGGCGGTAATGTAATAGACCGAAAATCCTTTACGGGATATGTATTTATGATGAGTGGCGCAGCTGTTTCATGGGAGGCTCGCAAACAGCGAACTGTCGCCTTGTCCACAACAGAGGCGGAATATATGGCTCTCTCAGAATCGAGCAAAGAAGCCATATATCTTAAATCACTCATATCAGAAATTTTCGGTATTGACCAACCCATACAAATTTATTCGGATAACCAAAGTTCACTCAAACTCACATCAAACAGCACTTATCATGCACGAACAAAGCATATAGATATTCGTCATCACTTCATTCGGGATGCCCTAACACGCAACGAAATCGTTGTTAAGTACATTCCGACAAACAATCAGTTAGCCGATATTTTGACTAAACCTTTACCTAAATTAAAACACAACAGGTTGTTATCACTGTTAGGTTTGACTTGATATTATTGAAAACTTTGTCGAATTATCTGTTGTAATATAATTGATAAGATTCTTTTTTGAAATGTTTTAAACTTTTGTTATCTTGTCAAAACTATCTGTGCTTTGTTTTGTAATGACAAATTGTAACTATAACTTTTATACAGGCTGTTGTAATTAGATGTAACTTTTTATACAGGCTGTATTTTTGATAGGTACTTGTAATTTCTATACGAATGTAATTTTTCTCACTAATGAATAATGATACAGAATGTATAAATTACGGGGAGGTGTTCGACTTGCATACTTTTTTGTTAATTTATACTACTGGCACAACAACTCTGTTCTATTTGAATTTTGTATCAATGTCTTTGTCACTTGACTAATAAAACAAATTGATATAGGCGGACGCACTGCGTATTTTTATTAATAATTTATATTTATTAATATCAATTTCTAGCACCAGGATGTCATGATGGCCCCGTGGAGAAGGCGCCCGCCTTTCGTTAAAGAGGTTGCCCGTTGCGGGTTCGAATCCGGCTTTTTCAATTCATATAATGTACTTTCTAAAGTTTATCTTGAACATCCCGTGCCTCGGAAAGCACGTAAAGCCGTTGGTCGCGGTTGTCATTCCTAGAACTTTGACAGTCGTTACGTAGCCAGTCTAACCAAGGGGTATTCGTGTCACCCAGTAACTGGGTTGTGGAGGTCTGATAGGCAGTTTCTCCACGTAAAACACTGATATCCAGCTGAATCCGGTTAGGCAGGAAGCCGACCCCAACATAGTTGGGAAAAGGCTAGGGAGGTGATGATATAAATTGTATCCTAAAAAAACGAGGGCGCAGGCTGAGTCCCGCACCCCGGCGCAGAATAGGCTTAAGACGGCCCTGACCAAGAACACGAGATGACTCCTAGGATGACATGATTGAAGTATGTAGTGCGAGTGAAAAAGAGATAAACGTCAAATGTCAACGCTATACTCAGTATCATGTTTGTCAATTGGCAAACTTAATGTGCCACTTTTTGAGTGCATATAACCTATCTACACTTTTTTACATAACATCATTGCTTCTGCCACTTAATTTGTGTTGTGTTGCCACAGACTTCCCAAATTATAGTTATTTTTGCGTTTAGTTTTTGAAGAGGGTTATTATATTTGTCTTGTGTAAGAATAAAACCAGTAACATTTCTGTAAGAAAGAAAGTTGATGTTATGAGAGTTAACATTATGGGAAGTGAACTGTTTGGTAAGGTTCAGTCGCATAATGTACCTTTCGCAAAACGCACCCCCAACGAAAAACGTACCTTTCTCACAATGCACCTTTCTCATAATGCACCTTTCTCATAATGCACCTTTCTCATAATGCACCTTTCTCACAACGCACCTTTCTCACAGTCACAAACTTAGTCAAATTTCCGGAGTTTTTTTTTTTTTTTAATTCGACAATTTTTTTTTGCAGCATTTGATTAAGCTTAACCATAGAAACCATTTAGGATCTGAGAAGTATGGCCCTACGACGCACCGTTTCCGAGTTATGGGCCTTTAACTTTTTTTTATTTTATGTAAAAAGATTTAATATCTTTAAAATGGTAGCTCGGATGAGATTGTTTACGGGAAAGAAATTGTTGCTCCACTCAAAAGCCATGCGATCATGTAAAAAAATTAGCAAAAACTTCGAAAAAAAAAACATCAAAAATTTTTCTAAGTGTCGGTCGTCGTTTCAGCTAGAGTATTCTTAGGGGCAAAGGACTTAGTCAAATTTTCGGAGATTTTTTTTTTATAGAATTCGACCATTTTTATCGCAGCAACTGATTAAGCTTGGCCATAGAAACCATTTAGGATCTGAGAAGTATGGCCCTACGCTAAGATTTTATAAAAATAAATAAATAAATATATTATGTCTAAAATGGTAGCTCGGATGAGATTGTTTTTGGGAAAGGAATTGTTGCTCTACACAAAAGCCATTATTCATTCATGGTCATAAAAAAAACTAGCAGTCATAAAAAAGTGAAAAAAATGGTTGCCTGTAAAGTCGGTTTTACGGGCGAAGATTTTACGTGACAACGTCTTTTACCGATCATAGTTGAGTGGGAGAGAGACGCAAGGCATTCGGCGGGCCTCTCTCTCGTTCGGTGACTCATCGTAACGTTACCGAGCGTTACACTTTTTCATAAGTGACTCCCAGCCGCAACCTAATTTAAGACGTCACGTCAAAAAAAACCGGTGTTTTTCCTTAAATTCATGTTGGGCTGCTATTAGAACGGTGGTTATAGGGGGAGGTAAAATTTTGGTTATTTTTTGCCTAGGAGGCGCCGTTTACGAGATATTATTTAATTTCATCCTTTTTAGTTTTAACTAAGTACTATGACGCCACGTGACTTAGTAAAAAAAAAAAAAATAATTATAAATTTCATTAATATATTCATATGTAATATTGTTTTATTTATAATACTGTTATCGATGTTGATCTGCAATAAACAAATAATTTCATAAATATTGTTTATTTGTGACAACCCTGGCCCGTTTAGGCGCAGAATGTCCAATTCGCAAAATGTCCAGCGGTCTGAAATGGTCCATTTCGCAAAATGTCCAATTCGCAGAATGTCCAGTTCGCAAAATGTCCAATTCGCAAAATGTCCAATTCGCAAAATGTCCAATTCGCATAATGTCCAGTTCGCAGAATGTCCAATATTCTCATCATAACATTGTCTACCCATCAATCACTAATTCAAATCAAAAGTTGAGTTCTAATGAGTAGTCCAGTTATGACTCGGTCGGTCCTACTCCCTATTCGCAAAAGCTGCTCGAGCTGAAAATCCCGGCTAGGATATGTCGCATAGTCGCATCATTTAAATATCTAAATATCTTGGGACAAGTCACACACGTTCATCTGATTCGTTTATTTAAGTATGTATGTACACAATATAGATAAACTAGCTGCCTCCCGCGGTTTCACCCGCGTTAATATTGTTTTTTTTTTTTTTTTTATTTAAGTAATTTAATTATGTTTGTTCTAAAAAATATTTTTTAACACTTTTGAACAATTTATTGCATTATGAATTTCCAGGGGTAAGTCATTCATATAAATTGGTAGTATGCATTTCCACGTCCGACGTCCGTGCTCCGTGATCCGTCCATCGCCTCCGTGCGACGTTTGATTTTTGGGTACAATAAATGTAGGTAAGTATGACAGATTACGCAACGACTCCGGCCTTTCGCACTTACGGATATCATTTAAGTTGTGGTAGTATTCATTTATTATACGTAGACGTACCTTGTCGAAGACATTTACAATTTGACAGTATTTAAATAACTTCGAGTTTATCATGAAATTTTTATATCTTGAAATAGTAATATCACTATCTTGAAATTTACTTATTATTTTAGTGGGTACAATAGTTTTTAAAATACGTAACTGCGACTTGTATGTCCTCGATGTAGGTTTTGTGTGTTCGCCCGTAACTACTCAGGCCATAGTCAATTACGGAATCGGAGCCTTCCCTGAAGATGTTGCACATGTCATTCACGTACAGTAAGTGTCTTTATCAGTCGGAATCATGCTTCCTGTTTTTCCTTTTGTTGTTCTTATTAAGGAATGTGACAAAAAAAAAACTGATTATAACGAATGACTTGACTAATCATTAGAACCCAACTTTTGATTTCAATTAGTGATTGATGGGTAGACAATGTTATGATGAGAATATTGGACATTCTGCGAACTGGACATTTTGCGAATTGGACATTTTGCGAATTGGACATTTTGCGAATTGGACATTCTGCGAACTGGACATTCTGCGAATTGGACATTTTGCGAAATGGACCATTTTAGACCGTTGGACATTTTGCGAATTGGACATTCTGCGCCTAAACGCCCTGGCCGATGCGTTATTGTCTAGACCAGTGGTTCCCAAACCTATTTTGTCTACTGCCCACTTTGAGAATAAATATTTTTTTAGCGCCCCCATTTTTTCACCTATTTAAAAACCACTATAACTGCAAATTAAATAAATTAATTATTGTGACCTATATATGTATATAATGGAGAATTGTAAACGAAACTTTTACTATAACCCGCAACTTGAAACCTGAGCGCAGTAGGTAACATACAACGGCGCTTAGGTCTCAAGTTAACTCTTACGGGTTCCACCTGCCAATAAGAATGATACTTATCATTTAGATTTTTCTATATTCAGCCTCCTAGCAAAATAAAATTACAAATTACCCCCCCCCCCCCCCGGCCTCTACACAACGCCCTCATTTTCTTTCTGGGTCTCTTACCGCCCCCCCTTGAGACCTGCAGCGCCCACAAGGGGGCGTTATCGCCCACTTTGGGAAAGACTGGTCTAGACGATGTCGGCATTTTACACGAGATCAAAGGCGTCGTCCTACTGTATGATTTTTTATACTGTGGTACAGCCCTGTATGCGTCTAAATATTAAAAGTGCACGCCCTTACAGGTATGGCCCTAATCCTAGTCCTACCAATACTTTTCGAAGTCACAATCGATACTAAGTCACGTGGCGTCATAGTACTTAGTTAAAACTAAAAAGGATGAAATTAAATAATATCTCGTAAACGGCGCCTCCTAGGCAAAAAATAACCAAAATTTTACCTCCCCCTATAACCACCGTTCTAATAGCAGCCCAACATGAATTTAAGGAAAAACACCGGTTTTTTTTTTCACTTTTTTATGACTGCTAGTTTTTTTTTATGACCATGAATGAATAATGGCTTTTGTGTAGAGCAACAATTCTTTTCCCGAAAACAATCTCATCCGAGCTACCATTTTAGACATAATATATTTATTTATTTATTTTTATAAAATCTTAGCGTAGGGCCATACTTCTCAGATCCTAAATGGTTTCTATGGCCAAGCTTAATCAGTTGCTGCGATAAAAATGGTCGAATCCTATAAAAAAAAAATCTCCGAAAATTTGACTAAGTCCTTTGCCCCTAAGAATACTCTAGCTGAAACGACCGTTTAGGCGCAGAATGTCCAATTCGCAAAATGTCCAGCGGTCTGAAATGGTCCATTTCGCAAAATGTCCAGTTCGCAAAATGTCCAATTCGCAAAATGTCCAATTCGCAAAATGTCCAATTCGCAAAATGTCCAATTCGCAAAATGTCCAGTTCGCAAAATGTCCAGTTCGCAGAATGTCCAATATTCTCATCAAAACATTGTCTACCCATCAATCACTGAAATCAAAAGTTGGGTTCTAATGGGTCAAGTCATTTGTTATAATCAGTTTTTTTTTGTCACATTCCTTTTAATAAGTACAACAAAAGAAAAACAGGAAGCATGATTCCGACTGATATAGGCACAGCACAAGGTTCGATTCTCGGGCCGACCGAATACTTACTGTACGTGAATGACATGTGCGCAACACCTTCAGGGAATGCTCCGTGTACCAATTTGCTGACGATAAATGTTTGGTTGCTGCACACAAAAATATACGCGAGGCACAGAGAGTGATGCAGGGAACCTTCGACCACTTATGTAAATGGGCACACCACGTTGGTTTTGTAATTAAATAAAAAAACGAAACTAATGCATATACATTCAGCTTACTTGACGACGTCTTGTGTGCCCTCTGTCGTTGCTCATGAGCACAAATGTCTTCAGCAACCGATTATAGTGTGTAATTGGTGCCGATTCTCTTATGCACAAACTATCGTAAATTTAAGTTAAGTGCATCTTTCTCTTTCCATTTCATAAAGAAAAGGACAGAAGATACATTTTAGTTTAATCCTGTCAAATTAGACAGCGCCTGATGAAAATTGACGTATATTTAGACGCCATGTTTTTAAATTGCGTCTAAATTATCTATGGAGTGTCTAAATTTGACAGGACTTAACTAATATTTGATCTTCTGTCCTTTTCTTAATTAAACGGAAAGAGAGAGTGCACTAAACTTAAATTTACGTTAGTTTGTGCACAAGAGAATCGGCACCATTGTCAACAGTTAGATGTAGTAAAACAGCACATTATCTTGGTTTGATAATAGACAGTAAATTCGGCGGCCGCACATTGATTATGTATGTATTCTATACAAGGTCTGTTTTAGCAAAATTATCGATACTAAAGTATATAATACCTTATAGAACACTCAGAACACTGTACTTGGCACTAGCCGATTCCGTAATTGACTACGGCCTGAGTAGCTACGGGTACGCCCGTACAAAACCTACATCGAGGACATTTACAAATTGTAGTTTCGTATTTTAAAAACTATTGTACCCACTAAAATTAATATAGCCCAAGAGCTAATGAACCCTCCGACTAACGGTCTTCCTGTAAGGCTAGAAATTTGTGGAGTGATGAGTCATACATAGTACACTAAGGCCATCAACAATGACCTGGCAGTCATCAGCCCTGCACGTCATCGTTTCGTTTTTTTTATTTAATTACAAAACCAACGTGGTGTGCCCATTTACATAAGTGGTCGAAGGTTCCCTGCATCACTCTCTGTGCCTCGCGTATATTTTTGTGTGCAGCAACCAAACATTTATCGTCAGCAAATTAGGTACACGGAGCATTCCCTGAAGGTGTTGCACATGTCATTCACGTACAGTAAGTATTCGGTCGGCCCGAGAATCGAACCTTGTGCTGTGCCTATATCAGTCGGAATCATGCTTCCTGTTTTTCTTTTGTTGTACTTATTAAAAGGAATGTGACAAAAAAAACTGATTATAACAAATGACTTGACCCATTAGAACCCAACTTTTGATTTCAGTGATTGATGGGTAGACAATGTTTTGATGAGAATATTGGACATTCTGCGAACTGGACATTTTGCGAACTGGACATTTTGCGAATTGGACATTTTGCGAATTGGACATTTTGCGAATTGGACATTTTGCGAATTGGACATTTTGCGAACTGGACATTTTGCGAAATGGACCATTTCAGACCGCTGGACATTTTGCGAATTGGACATTCTGCGCCTAAACGGAAACGACGACCGACACTTAGAAAAATTTTTGATGTTTTTTTTTTCGAAGTTTTTGCTAATTTTTTTACATTTTCTTTCCCGAAAACAATCTCATCCGAGCTACCATTTTAAAGATATTAAATCTTTTTACATAAAATAAAAAAAAGTTAAAGGCCCATAACTCGGAAACGGTGCGTCGTAGGGCCATACTTCTCAGATCCTAAATGGTTTCTATGGTTAAGCTTAATCAGATGCTGCAAAAAAAAATTGTCGAATTAAAAAAAAAAAAAAAAACTCCGGAAATTTGACTAAGTTTGTGACTGTGAGAAAGGTGCGTTGTGAGAAAGGTGCATTATGAGAAAGGTGCATTATGAGAAAGGTGCATTATGAGAAAGGTGCATTATGAGAAAGGTGCATTGTGAGAAAGGTACGTTTTTCGTTGGGGGTGCGTTTTGCGAAAGGTACATTATGCGACTGAACCTTTGGTAATTGTGTTCATTTTGGGAAATGAACTTTTTTGAAGTTGTCATATTGAACGAAGGCATTGTGTGTGCTCGAGTTTTTGTTATTGTGTTGTTAATATTCTTCCATTTACAGATTATCAAGAAATATAAACTTGAATATCATTATGGAGATATTGGATCAACAAGAACTTTTATATCGAAGCCTAATAAAGCTCTAAAAATAAGATTTGTGGACAGAGTGTAAGCACATTAAATTGACTATTGTAGCAAATTCTACAATACAAAAGATTCCTAGCAGCAAGTGATATTTCAGTTAAAATACTTTGTAAACTTAGAATAGTTTATTAGTGTTTACACTTACATTATAGGTGTCCCATAACAAGTTATAATAATAAAGGTTTAAAAATAACTTGGTTTTGTTATTTCTAATTAGAAATTATACATATTATGTTGTTATATTAGATTTGTCTTATTGATTACCTATAGAAATTACTATGGCACTACCGCTGCCGCCTAGAGGAAAATATATTTAAATATTTCCCTCTCGTCATCTCTTTAGCCTCTTCCAGCCCAAGTTGGTATGCAAGATCATGGAGCTTCTTCACTTCCATGATTAGACCGCTTGTAGAAAGTGACCCCAATTCTGAAAGTGGTAATTTTAACTGTCAATTTACTAAACTGTTAACTTCTCTAAAAAGTAGGTGCAATAAGACGGGAAACAAACAGAAATGTGGTTTTATTCAACTAAAAACTTTACATTAATAGAATTGGAAAATTAATAAAAGAATAACCAGATTGAAACAAACATATTGTCATTATCGAACCTCTACATCCAATGAGGTTCTTATATCACCTCAATAGGTACTGATAGAGGCAGTGATATGAAACTTGGAAAAGTTCAGGTTTTAGCTGACAACAAACAAATTTAGGTCAGTGGGTAGTCTTACGGGCGGAGAAATTGGAAACTTGGTAAATAGGTAGGAATTTCCTTTGTTCTCATACTATTACATTCGCAAAATATTATATTCGCAAAATATTATATTCTCGAATGATTATATTCTCAAAATATTAGAAGTACAATCAAACACAGTGAAAAATAAAAAAATAATTTATTTAAATCAAAATCTCTTTATTCCAATATACCTAACCATCATGGAAACGCTTTCGAACGTAATACATAATAATATAATAGTAATAATAAATGTTGGGGCGGGCCAACTTGTGTGCTTTTGCGGTTACCATACGACATGCTTCACATGGTAGTACAGAGGTTGGCCTACCTTATGGACTCCTTCAGAGGACATAAGGGGGCGTAGGCCTTAAGGGAGAGCGCAACAGTCGTACAGATCCTTAAGGTTAGGCTGGTGGTTAGCCTTCTCGTGGTTGCCGCCCCGTTTTTGGTCTAGTTCCCTAAGAAATAGACGTAACAGAAACCACCAGTCGCTAAATGCAGGGATGTAGAGGTCATATCTCTGCGTGTCCACCATCAACAGGGCAGATGCTGGATAGCAAATGACCTCCCGCGTGTTTGTGCCGTGCGCGGTGACCCGTACGGGAGGATGAAGGAATCCTGGTGGTTGAGCCTGAGAGGGGTCGGGTTGTTGTTACACCTCGAAGGCAACACGCCACTTTGGTCTGGATTTCTCCCCAAACGGGCGGCCATGGCCTAGCCAGCCATGGTCAATCGGCTGCGACGTCCGGTCAGACGGCCGTCAGGCGAGTGCTCGGGGGTGATGGGGTTCGCAGCTGAAGGCAGATACGCACTGATATCCGTTGTGGGAGACAGCTGTGGACTGCTGGAAGCTCGCGGACAACACACTCAGGAGCACTATATCAGTCCGGTAACCTTGGTGCTTTAAAGCATCCCCGATGTTGAGGGCTCGATGGTGGGTGAGGAGCCGGGCTGACGAACAATATCCAACTACATTCATGGATAAGGTGAGAAAAATAACACAACAAATAAAAAAAGGCGACAAGACCGTTAAGGGCATGCCGCAAAGGACCTCGGACCTAGGTACAGGGACTGAGGTTTTAGTAAAGAAGGGGGCCGCTGCCTCCAAGCAGGATGTACCCGTACCGGGTGGCGACTCCTGGACCATCGTAGCCCGCAAGGGCAACATGGGACGGGGGAAAACCGGTATGGGGGGTCAGCAAGGAGGGAGTGATACCCAAAGGCGCGCGGGGACACCGGAACCGGTGCTGGGTCGTGGAGGCCCTAGCACGCTGATACCTCCACCTGGGACGGAACCTTTACAGGGAACGTCCAGTGGAGGGACGGCTGCCGGGGACTCTGCGAGGCGGTCACCGGGGCCGCATAACCGACGGCTGAGCGGCAGCGCAAGGCGCAGGAGGAGAGACCTGCGACGACAAGCTGCAACGGCAGGGGGCAGCACAGCACCTGTCAAAAGGGCAAGAGAGGTGAGCGACGAGGCAAAGGAACCGGGCAATGACCTAAAGAAGGCTAAAACCCAGGGATCCTACAGGGACGCTCTCACGGGGACGAAGATGGCAATAGTGCACTCGTCCCACCCCGACCAAGCGCTGGACGCTAAGAACCTGGGTCCAATCCAGGAGCTTCTGTGGAAGCTGCTGATGGAGACCCCGGATCCGCTGCCATGCGTAAACGTCGGCAACATGGTTGGCGGGGCCCTGCACGTCAGTTGCGAGGGACCGGCGGCGGTCAAGTGGCTACACGCCATCAATGGGCGGGAGGTAGATGGCACCAAGCTGAAAGTGCTTGATGCCAAAGACCTCCCGAAACCAGTAAAGATGGCGTGGAAGTCGAAGACGGTAAGGGGGGCTGACTTGGCGAGCACCCTACGGATGCTCCAACGTTTCAACCCAGCATTGCGCACCGAAGGGTGGAAGATGCTGAAGGTCGACGTGGAGCCATCCACGACGAGGCGCATCGTCCTCATGGACCAGGCGTCCGCGGATACCATCAGGGAGGCTGGTTATACACTCCACTCAGGACTGGGGCCTAGCCAGTTCAAACTGTTGGTGGACGCGGACAGGAAAAGGGAGGACCAGGCCGAGGAATCGACCAGGGAGCCCGCGGCGACCGAGGCCGTACCGGATCCCGAGCCGGGACGGGTCCTAAGCTCGGAGGAGGCTCTCCTCGCCGAGAGGACCAGCGACGACGAGGTAGCACTGCACGAGGACTACCACCCAGCGATGGACCTAGACCGCGCATCGTCACCATCGACATGCGCGGGGGACCTCGAGGGGCTGGCGGTCCTCAAACTCGATACCATATTCCCGGAGTCGGACGATGACGGGGAGACGGGGACGAGAAGGCAGCACTAAGGAACACCATAACTAATGGCTGCAATAAGGTTTGTACAAATAAATTTACAACATAATAAGGCTGCGACCGCCCTTCTGGCGCGCGAGCTAAACATGTGCAAATATGATATAGCTCTAATTCAAGAACCTTATATATACAAAGGGGAGATTAGAGGCCTGGGCAGGACAGGGGGTATTGTATACTACCAACGTCATGACCTAAACGCAAGGGCGTGCATCTACGTCAGAAATGGCCTAGACGCTATTCCCCTGCACAATTTCTGTTACAGGGACCTGACAACCATCAAGGTCCCTCTAGGAGAGGAGGAGGGAGGCGGGGGGCTTATAATAGCCTCCGCATACCTGCCTTATGAAGCCGAGGACCCCGTCTCGACGAAGATGAGGGAACTCGTGGAACACTGCAGCCGGGAGGGCCTAGACCTGATCATAGGCTGCGACGCCAACGCGCACCACGTCACGTGGGGGAGCACTGGTAACAACAGGAGGGGTGAAAAACTACTGGATTTCCTGGTAAGCTCACCTTTACAAATCTTAAATAATGGCAGCAGACCTACGTTCGTCAATGCAAGACGGGCGGAGGTAATTGACCTAACAGTAGCTACTAATAGGGCTAGTAACCGCATAAGCGAATGGCATGTACCTAACGAGATCTCACTCTCGGATCATAGGTATATCTGCTTCAAGTACAGTACCCGACGAAGTAGGGTACTGGTAACAAGGAGGAACCCAAGACACACTGACTGGAACTCCTATTTGAGAGACCTGAAGGTGGAACTCGGGGACCCCAAAGGTAAGCTAAACTCAGCAACAGACGTTGAATTCGAGGCGGAGCGGATATCCGAGGCTGTGATGAGCGCTTGGATGAGGAACTGCCCCGAAAAAGAAGTACAAGCAAGGAGGGAACCATGGTGGAACTCTGACCTAGCCAGGTTACGGAGGGAAACTAGGGCCACCTTTAATCAGGCTAAGGCTATCAAGAATTTCGAGATATATGCCAAAAAGCTAACGGAATTCAACAAGGCCGTACGAAAGGCTAGGAGGCAGTCCTGGAGGAACCACTGCGATAGCATTGGCAGCATTCCAGATAGCATGAGGTTATCCAAGGCTATGGCGACTGCTAGGGTAAACCCATTAACATCCATCAGGGATGAGAATGGCAAACCAACAGAGTCTGGGGGAGACACCCTTGAAGTGATGTTCAGAACGCACTTTCCCGGCTCTTCCACATACAAGGACACGGCGGACTCAATAAGCTTAGATGACATTAAGTCAAAAACAACAAAAGCCGACTGGGACGCCGCGAAAAAGGTAGTAGGGTCTAATGGTATCAAGTGGGCCCTGGAGGGCTTTAAGCCATTCAAGGCCCCGGGGCCGGACGGAGTTTATCCGGTCCTACTACAAAAGGCGGGGAACATACTATACCCGCACCTTGGCAGACTATACAGAGCCTGCATCGCCTTTAGCTACATACCAAAGGCGTGGAGGCAGGCGAAGGTAATCTTTCTTCCCAAGTCAGGAAGAACAGACTACGAGGACGCTAAGTCATTCAGACCTATAAGCTTGACATCGTTTTTCCTGAAAACTCTGGAAAAACTTGTAGACAAGTATGTCAGGGAAGGAGCGCTGAAGAAACAACCGCTTCACAGGATGCAAAACGCATATCAGCCTGGCAAGTCGACGGAAACGGCGCTACACCAGGTGGTTAGCCGCGCCGAAATGGCGCTAGAGCGCAAAGAGATTTGCCTAGCATCCTTTCTGGATGTAGAAGGCGCGTTCGATCGGACTACCTTTAGAACGATACGAACAGCTGCAGAGAAACATGGCATAGACCCCACCATATGCGACTGGATGGACAATATGCTGAAGGGCAGAGTCATAGAGTCAACACTGCTAGGCGAGACCAAAAGGGCACACGTCACAAGAGGATGCCCACAAGGAGGCGTACTCTCACCAACCCTCTGGTGCTTGGTGATAGACGAACTGCTAACAGAGTTGAACAAAGGACCAACGCGCACGGTTGGTTATGCGGATGATCTCGTGATACTAGCAAACGGAAAATTTCCTAACACTGTGTCAGAGATTATGCAGGAAAAGCTGGACATGGTGGAAAAGTGGTGTAAACACAATCACCTATCCATCAATCCAAGCAAAACGGTGATAATACCGTTCACCAGAAGGAGGGACCTAACTCAAATGGGAACCATGAAGCTCTACGGCACCGCACTAGAGTTGTCCACGGAAGTAAAATATCTAGGAGTAATCCTGGATAGCAAACTCACGTGGAAAAGCCATGCCGAAGCGACAGTAAATAAGGCTCTAAGGGTCTTTGGCATGTGTCGCTCCGCCTATGGGAAAACATGGGGTCTAAAACCCCAAGTAATCAAATGGATCTACACCATGATGGTGAAACCGATAATCACATACGGGAGCATCGTATGGTGGCCTAGAACCAAGCTGGCAACATGCAGACAAGCGCTAAGCAAAGTGCAGCGGATTGCCTGCATGGCCATAACAGGAGCATTCAGGACCACGCCAACCGCGGCGATGGAAACAATGCTCAATCTCACCCCCCTACACATTGAAGTGGAACTAGAGGCGAGGAGGGCCATACATAGGCTTAGAAGTATGGGGCACTGGACAAACTCCGGTTGCAAAACAAACCATATCAACACAAGACCAAACAGGGTACTTGACTGGATTATGGAAATGGGATGTGACAAAATACACACCATCCACAATCTCAAAAAGGAATACAAAATCTACATTCCGAGCAGGGAGGAATGGAAAGGTGGAATAAAACCCCACAAAGGTAACACTCAGATATGGTACACGGATGGCTCTAAAATGAGCACCGGTACAGGTGCAGGGGTACACAGCGACAACCGCAACCTCAGCCTAAGCATGGGCAAACTGGCGACGGTCTTTCAAGCAGAGACCTACGCCATAATCGCATGTGCGCAGGAAATACTAGATAGAGATACCAAAGGGGATACTATCTACATTCTAAGCGACAGCCAAGCAACACTCAAGGCACTTACGTCCAATAGAGTGGACTCTGGGCTGGTACTAAACTGTATCAAAATACTGAACAGGATAGGAAGGCGCAACCAGGTCAGACTGATCTGGGTGCCAGGTCATACAGGAGTGGAAGGCAACGAGAGGGCCGACGCTCTAGCTAGGAAAGGATCCGAAACACCCCTCTGCGGACCGGAACCCTTCATAGGACTCTCACCAAGGGTCATCAACCACACGCTAAAACAGGCTGCGTTGAGGACACACAGCATGCACTGGCATAACACAACGGGCCAGAAGCATGCTAAACTATTCCTCAACGACATAGATAATGGCTGGACCCGGAAACTATGGAGGTACAGCAGACCACAGCTCCGAGCAATCACAGGAGTCTTCACAGGGCACTACGCCACCAACAAACAGCTCCAAAACATGGGACTAGCAAGCGACCCGACTTGCAGGCTCTGTGGAGAAGCAGAGGAGTCTATGGTACACCTGCTGTGTGATTGCGCAGCACTAGGCTCCAAAAGATTAGGGTATCTGGCCCAACCATTCCCAAGACCAGAGGACTACAGGCTCAGCCCCATCAAGGCCATACTGGGACTAATGAAGGAGGTGCACAGAAGGCTAGGGGTTGAGTAAAAGGAGGGGTACAGCACAAAAGATCCAAAAGGGTCGAAGTGCTACGGCTTGGGCCGGCCCCACATTAAGATAAGATAAGATAAATAATAAATGTTTATTTCTCAAAAAACTGTATGTTATGTGTATATTAAAATAAAAATTAATTGCAGTATCATACAGTATTGCAAAATTATTTGCATTTTATCATTAATAAAATATAATTAATAATAACTGAAACTAAACAAATCCGAGTGATCAAGTGCATACAAGTTTTCACAAGTGGCATCTGTTTCCAAGCACGACGATGGGTACAGCCGCTCAACAATAAAAATTGCAAAAGTATATACATCATGGAAAATTTATGGGAGCTTATTCAACGCCGCTAACATGGTTAAGTATTCTATTGGTTGAATTTTGTTGGATAAACAGTCTGTGATAATGCAATTAATTTTTCTATCATTTTCAATGTATTTTGAAGATCTTTTTTTATTAGGACAGTGGAAAGCACTTTTTAGCAATCTTTTATTTTGAATTAGAGCTTCTACTTTTAATGCTACTAAAAAGTGGAAAATGTTTGGTTTAGGTTTAGCAAAGAGTTTATCTATGAAAACTTCAATATAATCTTATATTAATGCATATCTTCAGGATTACCTACTAATGGGTGATATAAAATCATTAGTTAGGTTTATTTTACAAAAGGTAGGTAAACCTTAAATAAAGGGGTTGTAGATTTGATTCCCATCCGAGACAAATATAAGTGATGAATAACCTATGTGATGATGATGTCAAATATTTATTATTGTTTCCCTCAAATTAAAAACATTTTTCGCTGTGATTGTTCTTTGTGTAATATATCGAGAATATAATAATTCGAGAATATAATATTTTGCGAATATAATATTTTGCGAATGTAATAATATGAGAACAAAAGAGGAATTTTACACACTTTTGACATCTAGTAAGGCCATTTTATTAACACATCAAATTGTGGTAAATCTGATAGAATCAAACAAGACTTACGTTGCATGTAGTTATAATCCTCTTTGGTAGCCCCTCTGCTCCATGATGGAGGTGACTGGTTATTACTTGGCAGGGGGGCGAATTCCGACACTCCAGGAACTGCAAACGATGAAGTAGAACATTGGGATCCATCGTCAGAATTCACTACATTAACATTAAAGTCGCTCATTGCAAATTAAGTTTAAAAACTGGTCGTTTATAACCGAAACACAAAAACAAAATGAAATCAAATCAAAATCATGAACGGAATGACAACATTAGAAACATAAATGTTTCGCGCGATTTTTAAAAACTTATTATTTGTTGTTTTACAATTTTATGCGTTTAAACGTGGTTCACATTAATTAAACTTTCGTACTTTGCTCTGGCCATAATTCTGGGGAAGCACGATCAAGTTTTTCCGAGCTAAACAGGCTTTCTTCTAACGACGTCAATGGAATATCATCAGATGGTGTTGGTTCTGAAACAACAAAAGCGTTAGTAAGCATTAAATCTGAAGTAGTAACGCTAGGGATAGCAAATTATTTAAATGCAATAATGCGGCGCTTGCTACATACACTAATAAATAGTATAAAGTAGACCAAAGCTCTAATTATCAACAATTTTACCTTCTTGAACAACAGGATTTTGTTTCGCGGCCATTTTCCAATTTTTGACATTTGACAATTATTCAAAGACTACATACAGACATGCTAAGGGAAAAGACAAAATGAGGTCAGGACAGGACGATAGACAATACAGATTTTAAGGCCAAGAATACACTATAGATTATGAGCAAACCTCATATGAACCACCAACCTCTCTGGTACTACGCGTACTCGGTACTGTCACGCGTAGGTACATTACATGTTCAATTTCCCACAAGAGGCCCGCCCACTTAAGGTGAACGCAGACTTGGCCGCACCGCACGCGTCTTCGCATTCGAATCTTTATATGAAGTTCTATGCCACCTCGCACACCTACCCGCGTCGCAGTTGCCGCAGACCCTGAAACGACAACAAGGAAATGCGATGACTGCGGGGACTGCGGGGACTGCGGCGCGTGCGGTGCGGCCAAGTCTGCGTTCACCTTTACTCATCGCGCGCGTTAAGTGGCCTGCGCTCACAAAAACGCTTATCACTCGAGTTCTATTGACTCATATCTCAAACGGTAAACAGTTTCATGTTCCTAAATAACGAGACTGTGTATTACAATATAAACAAGTCTTGTATACCTTACCTTGGAATTATAAATATCCATACTAATATTATAAATGGGAAAGTGTGTCTGTCTGTCTTTCTTTCACGGCAAAACGGAGCGACGGATTGACGTGATTTTTTAAGTGGAGATAGTTGCAGGGATGGAGAGTAACATAGGCTACTTTTTGTCTCTTTCTAACGCGAGCGAAGCCGCGGGCACAAGCTAGTCTTATAAGAGAGATCGCGCCGTAACTAGACCTGTTGATGTATCTTATTAGTTTTTGCCAATGATGTTATTAAAAAACCGGTCAAGTGCGAGTTGGACTCGCGCAACGAGGGTTCCGTTAATGGAAAGTACCCTATAAGCTTTGAATCCCTCGCAAATATCTAAATGCAATATAAACCGCCGTATCTTTTTATTGCGTTGATTTAGAAACTTGAGTTTTTCACTGCTTTAAGAGATAGCAGACCTGAGTATGTGATATTAATTTCAACTTGATATATATCGACGCGTTCCTGAGAAAAACGTTCTTGACAGACGGACGAACAGACGGACGCCTGATGTGAACAAACTACAAAACGGTTTTCGGAGTTTTCCCTATACTTGTGCTACATGACCTTGCTTCTTGCCAAATTTCATGATTCTAGGTCAATGGGAAGTACCCTGTAGGTTTTGAGTTTTGGTTCCCTTGAAAATGTCTAAATATGCAATATAAACCGCCGTATCATCTTCTTCATCTTCATCTTCATCATGGACCTCCCTCTGGGAGGTTTGGTTTCCGCACTTAGTCCTCTTAGGTAGGACCATTGTACGTGATATAAACCGCCGTATCTTTTTATTGCGTTGATTTAGAAACTTGAGTTTTTCACTGCTTTAAGAGATAGCAGACCTGAGTATGTGATATTAATTTCAGCTTGATATCTCGACGCGTTCCTGAGAAAAACGTTCTTGACAGACGGACGCCTGATGTGAACAAACTACAAATTTACGGTTTTCGGAGTTTTCCGTTGACTTGTGCTACATGACCTTGATTCTTGCCAAATTTCATGATTCTAGGTCAATGGGAAGTACCCTATAGGTTTTGAGTTTTGATTCCCTTGAAAATGTCTAAATATGCAATATAAACCGCCGTATCTTTTTATTGCGTTGATTTAGAAACTTGATTTTTTCAGTGCTTTGAGAAATAGCAGACTTGAGTATGTGATATTAATTTCAGCTTGATATCTCGACGCGTTTCTGAGAAAAAGTATCTTGACAAACAGACGGACGCCTGATGTGAACTAACTACAAATTTACGGTTTTCGGAGTTTTTCCCTTACTTGTGCTACATGACCTTGCTTCTTGCCAAATTTCATGATTCTTGGTCAATGGGAAGTACCCTATAGGTTTTAATACCCCGAAAATGTCTAAATATGCAATATAAGCCGCCGTATCTTTTAATTGCGTTAATTTAGAAACTTGATTTTTTCATTGCTTTGAGTGATAGCAGACCTGAGTATGTGATATTAATTTCAGCTTGATATCTCGACGCGTTTCTGAGAAAAAGGGTCTTGACAGACGGACAGACGGACGGACAACAAAGTGATCCTATAAGGGTTCCGTTTTTACCTTTTGAGGTACGGAACCCTAAAAATGTAGATAGGTTATATGCAGTCAAAAAGTGGCAAATTAAAAGTTTTACACTGTATAAGAGAAAAAATATAAAAATATATTATTGAGGTAGCTTAAGCAAAAAGCAGCCGAACAGTGTTAGTTTTAGTTCATTAAACTAGAAAATATTTTTTCAAATACAATTCAGTTTTCAGTTTTTTTTACCTGTTCTTGAACACACCGAAATACAGACCACAGACAGTGACAGCTGTCGACTGTCAACAGTGTCAACTAGACGTCACTATTTGTTTTATTTATAACCTCCTAATACGATCTTTATTATAAAATATACTTTTTCATGGAAGTTATTGTGAAAGATATTTTAGATGGCTAATGCACATGTGTACTTACATCAAAGTGATATTTACAACAACAGTACAAACGGTACAAACGGGTTTTTATGGTGTAATAGTTGGAATACTCTTCCCACAACTTTTAACTAAGTTTTTCTTAAATTTGAATCAGTTAACACTAGAATTCACAATTATTCCGATGTTTTCACACTTGTGTTCTTGCATTCCGAAACGCACACCAACGGTAAGTCGAACAGTAACTAAATTTTTGAGATAAAAACAATAAAAATTATGTGAAGTGTCACAGCGCGTTTATTTACATGACGTAAGGACGTCATATCGCCAAAGCAAAACCACGCCCACGGCGTTTTCCGTTTTTGGAAATATCCGCGCGAAATTTGAAAATACAATTTTTAAAAGCGTTTTTAGGGTACTTAGCGCTTAAATAAAAATTTAGGATTTTTTTTAGTGGTTTCTTAGTACTGTAGAAGTTATTTGAAATACTTAAAAAAAAGAGTGTAATACCCTATTGACAAACATGATACTGAGTATCGCGTTGACATTTGACGTTTATGTCTTTTTCACTCGCACCACTTCAATCATGTCATCCTACTTTGACGACTAATGTATGTGTGCGTTGGTGTGCCGTTTTTGAAGATAGAATTTCGTTTGGGTAACCTACACTTTTTTACTTATAACATCATTGGTTTTTGCCGTATCTTATTTATTTTTGATAAAACTAGGTACTTAATCAATTCACACGAAACTTTAGAACTAATATAACGAATATACAAGTATTCTAATTAGAAAATTTTAGAAGTCCTACATACGTTATTCTTATAAGATTCCAACTCAACTCACAATTCATAATTATAAAATTATAAACATAACCTCCATATAACTTCAACTTCAACTCTTTATTAATGGCATTTGCGGAAAACACACCACAATTCTGCCAGGACCATGTTTATTTTACATCACAAACGAAAAAAGATACTTATATAAAAAAAAATATATGCAATATGACCAGGTCCGTCAGAGCCTCGTCAGTGAATCAGCAGGGTGTACCACGTGCAGGTGAGGTTGGCTTTGACCCTGGAGGTGATGCACAGAGTATATTATTTGTAGTGTCCGACCGAAGCTTCGGCTTCGGCTTCGGCCACCTTCGGCCAAAAAAACCATCTTCGGCGAAACCTTCGGCTTCGGCCCAAAACACGGCCGAAGCCGAAGGTTTAGCCGAAGGTCCGAGCAACCGTCGAGATTGAACGAACTGTTACGAAAGACAGAGTGAGAGAGCGAGGCGGCGGCGGTGTCGTCCGACATCAAAGGCGTTTCCCAACTGTATGGCAAAGAGTACAGTATATACTATGAAACTGTATGTGTTATGTTTGTAATAAAACATTTATTCACTTGAGTTATTGTTTATTTATTTAACACTAAGTAATTTTAATTAATTTATAACACTGAGTAACATTTGGTATGTACGCTTACGACGACGCCATGACACCAAGCCATAGTGTTGTGCAACATAATCATTAGTGTTGTCCATACACAACATCCCCCGTTTTTATCTTTATAACTTATCATATAATTATGTATTTAACATTCAATCAATCTATTAGGTTTTCTAACAACTCTACCACTTCTAGTACTGTAATTATTATCTGTATTATTAGATGTCACATTATTTTCTATCTCTACTAAATCTCTATTTGTTTCTGAATCACTTTCATTAATCATATCCCTTAAAGTTTCATCTGTATTATCCCACAAAGTTTCTCTTTTAATAAAATTTTCATTATTACTATTTTTAATATGTCTCTTATTTCTAATCACATAATTTCCTTCATTATTCTGTACTGTATATGACCTATATCCTACTTTATTTATTATTTTCCCCCCTTTCCATTCTTTATTAGGCATATCTTGAATAACAACATTCTGTCCTTCCTTAAACTCTTTCCTATACTTTGCAGACTTATTATAATTATTTTCAGACTTATATCTATTGTCATCCATTTTTCTCTTGGCATCTACTGGTATACAAGGTTTTAACACATTTTTTGTACATGGCAAATTAGTTCTCAGTAGCCTATTCATTAACAATTCAGATGGGGTGTATTCTAACCCTGCTACAGGTGTAGTTCTGTAGTGTAACATTGCCACATTAAAATCAGTATTACTATCTTTACATTTACGCATAATACTTTTAACAATTCCTACAGCCTTCTCTGCCATTCCGTTAGACTGAGGATATCTGGGACTTGATTTTAACAACTCTATTTCCCAATTAATAGCAAATTGTTTAAATTTGTAACTGTTGAAAGGCATATTATCACTCATTATATATTTAGGTATACCATGTGTTGTAAAAATCTCTTTACATTTCTTAATAACTTCTTCTGCTGTTTTATTATATAAATATTTAACCTCAATCCACTTAGAAAAATAATCAATTACAACCAAATATTCTTTACCTGCATAACAACATATATCCATAGCAACCTTTATAAATGGAAGATCAGGGTACTCATGCGACATAAGTGGTTCTTTAACATTACAAGCTCTATATTTTTCACATGACTTACAATCTAACACAAATTTTTCTATGTCACTAGACATACCTGTCCAATACATCACTTTCCTAGCCCTTTTCTTAGATTTTACAATGCCTGCATGCCCTTCATGTAACTTATTTAACATTTCTTTTATCATGCTTTTCGGTATTATTATTCTATCTTTGTAATATAATATATCATTCTTACATGTAATGTCATCTTTTAATTTATATAAAACTTTTAACTGTTTATCCTGTAAATTTTTATTATTATTAGGCCACCCTGTTTCACAAAAAGTTAATACTTGGTTCAAATCAGAATCTAACTTTGTTTCAGTTTGAAATTGTTGTAATTTCATGTCAGAAATAGGTAAATCACACTCTAACCCATATACAACTTCTTGCTCAATAGTATGTACTAGTTCTGTTAAAGTTGGTTCCTCTCTGGCATTATCTTGTATAAAATTTCTTGATAAATAATCAGCTATGAACATTTTTTCACCTGGTACATATTTAATGGTGAAATTATATTTTAAAAGTTTTAGAACCATTCTTTGCAATCTTGCTGATACTTTACTTAAATCTTTATTAACTATAGTCACTAAAGGCTTATGATCAGTTTCAATAATAATTTCCCTACCATATACAAACTGGTGGTACTTTTCCATGGAAGCACAAATAGCAAACAACTCTTTTTCTATGGGTGCCCATCTAGTTTGACTTTCAGTGTAACATCTAGAATAAAAAGAAATTGGTTTTCCTTCTTGTAACAAACATGCACCTATACCTGATTTAGAACTATCAGTTTGCAATGTTATAGTTCCTGTTTTCTTTAATATGGCTAATGTAGGAGTACAACTTAATTTCTTTTTTATCTCCTCAAATGCTTTTTTCTGTGCAACATCCCAGTTAAATATAATATCCTTTTTTAGTAACTCTCTTAATGGTTCAGTAGTTTTAGTATATTGTGGAATGAACTTACTCAAATAATTGCACATACCTAAGAATTTTTGTAATTGTTTAATATTCTTTGGTTCTTCTAACCTTTGAATAGCTTTGACATGTTCTGGGTCAACTTTAATGCCTTGTTTTGAAATATACAAGCCTACATACTTAACATATTCTTGTTTGTACTGTAACTTAGTACTATTAAACTTAACATTATACTGCCTAGCTCTTTCTATTACTTTAGCCAGAATTCTGTCATGTTCTATCTCATCTTGTCCACATATAATTAAATCATCATAGTAAATATATAATCCTTGAATATCACTGAAAATATTAGTCATTATTTTCTGCATAACCTCTGGTGCTGATGATATACCAAAAGGCAACCTACAAAATCTATATCTACCATAAGGTGTTCCAAAAGTATACAGTTTATCTTTATCATCAAGTAAAATTTGAAAAAAGCCATCTTTCATATCTAAAACTGTAAATATTTGTTTACCTGCCAAATTATTATAAATTTCTTCCGGAGATGGTATTTGGTAATTTTCTCTCAAAATACACTCATTCAACTCTTTTGGATCTAAACACAATCTTAAAGTTTTATTAGGTTTTTCTACAATAACTAAATTATTGCACCAAGCAGTTGGACCATTTACTTTTTTAATTATTCCACCACTTTCATACCTATCTAAGGTTTCTTTTAATCTTTCTTTAATAGTATCTGGTACTCTTCTAATAGGTTTTATTACAGGAATAGAATTTTCTTTCACTTTAATCTGATATTTCCCTATGCTACCTAAACCCTTAAAAATATCTTTGTTTTCTCTTATAAAATCTTCTTTTGAACTCTCTATTTCAACTTTATCAACTGTTTCTTTTGCCCCCTTCCCCTCGGACCGCCTTCTGGTGTAGACGTGTGCACAACCCATATCTCTGCTCGCTAATATTATTAAATTAAACCAAATTTCAAACCAATTAATCAAGACGAAAAAATAGGAAGACATAAATCGAAGAAGGTGCTACATACTGAAGAGCGTCAAGTAAGCGCATAACTACATCGACCTCCTCAGCGCTACTGGCATCCTGGTACGTGCAAGTAATTCCGCCACTGACAAGGTACGATTGTTCATTATTACCTGCCCACGCGCAAGGTCACGCCCTCAAGAGTGCGAAATCCCGCCTACTCACATGTCATTGGGCCGCTCAAGGTCAACCGGTCGCAAGGACTAACGGTGTGTGTGTTATCTACTTTCACACCATCAAGCTACATCATCGTCCGCATCGGTCAGTACTACATACCTGCTCGTGAATATACTCTCCTGGTACGCGGAACAACCAAACTAAACAGAAAATAGATAAATTTCCAGATTGCGCATAATAACGGTGTGTTAACTAACTAAGACCCACACTATTATTACTTCCGCGCGTCTCATTATCTCCTGGTACTAACAATGAGTGTCAAATCCCTATCAGACTCTAACATTGCCGAGCAAACAGACCCCATCACTCCTCCTAACTTCGTATTTCAACGTAGCAAGAGACCAAGAGAATGCTCCTGCGAGTCCGACTTCATCGCTTTCAAGGATGAAATAAAATCACTGATATCATCTCTTATGTCATCACAACAAGAGGAACTTAAGAAATTCTACCCGACTTTGCTCGAAATAAAAGCAACAAATAACAGCATAGAAACCGCTATGGCCTCTCTTTCAGCGCAAAACGATGAGCTTAAAAATAAACTAGAAAAGCTGGAAATTCAAACAATTAAAGACAGAAATTATATAACTATTTTAGAAGACAAAATAGAGGATCTGCAAAGGGGCAGCCGCAAGGCTAACATTGAAATAAAAAATGTACCAAAACTGGCTAAAGAAACCAAGGAAGATTTAATAAAACTTGCCACCTCCTTATCAGATGAAATCGGATGTAATATTACAAAAGCGGATATCAGCGACATTTTCCGAGTACAGAATAAGCGTGTCAAAACGAAAAATAGTACAATTATAGTTGAGATGACATCAACTATTGTAAAAACTGATTTTCTGAAAAAAGCCAAGGACTATAACAGAAATAATAATGAAAAATTACGTGCTAAGCATCTGGGCTTTAAGACTGAAGAAGACACTCCCATATATGTCTCGGAACAACTCACATCAAAAGGAGCTCGACTTCACTTCCTCGCGCGCGACCTAGCAAAATCAAAGGTATATAAATACTGCTGGACAGCTTTCGGCAAAGTTCATATTAAGAAGGATGACAACTCTCCTACAATTATCATTACAAATGAGTCGCAGGTCCATAACCTTTTGCAACTTAAATGACTAGATGTCACACTACGAATTATCAAATCATGCACTTTGTATTGTTTACTTTTTCGTTACCTCTACCTATTACGGTTTTATACTGCCATTAGATGTATAAAACTAACTATTGCTAAAATTAAACTCAAACCTATTATCTGGTTAATTATACATCAAAAAGTTGTTATGTTACTTTTGAACATTTATCATATTGCATGTATCCTACTGTGTCGTAAAGTTTATTCGTCTTGTTTATGTATAGACCTAAAAAGTTCAAACTTAACTTCTAAGATTAACATTAAACCTATTAACGGGTTCACAATCAATTTGTATACCATAATATTATCACATCGCGCACTTACACACTTACACCTCTCAACTTCACTTCCACTAAGTTTGTCAAATACACACACAACAATTACACACACTTTCAACATTACTCGAATTGTTTGTATAGCTACATACTTCTGCACCCGCAAAACTTGTAAATATGGATAGTACCCTACAGAATTTGAACGATATAGATAGTCACGAAATAGCCCAAGTGATCGACTGCGAACCCAATGAACTTACGAAACATATTAGTCCCAATTCTCCTGGTTTTTCTATTATTTCGCAAAATATTAGATCTATTTATTCTAACCTCGACGATCTTCAACTAAACATAGCAAATCTTAAAGTGGAAATCGACCTCATAGTTCTAACTGAATGTAGACTATGTCTAAATAAACACATACCTCAATTAACAAACTATAGTTCGCATCAAACCACAAACCATCTTAACAAAGCTGATGGTGTAGTCATTTACATTAAAAATACACATAAATATAAAATAAGAGAAATAAAACTAACCCACGCGTCTTGCCTAGAGATCTGCATTTCTCCAGATCTAACAGTAATCGCGATTTATCGATCCCCCTCAACTGCAAACGCTGACGAATTTATCCAATCTTTAAACAATCATCTTACTACCATTACTTCTACTAAAAATTTAATTGTCACCGGCGACATTAATATCAATCTAATAATAAATCAAACCGAGCAATCTCAAGAGCGCACTAATAGACTAAGTTACCTAAACATGCTGGCAATGCATGGTCTTCTTCCCGGTCACTCGCTGCCCACGAGGGGTCAAAATTGTCTCGATCACTTCATTATTAGGCTTAAACATACCAGTAAATCTGCAACCATTGCTATCATTCACACAACTATCACAGACCACTTTACGACCTTTCTAAAAATTAACAACCATACAAACGTAATAAAACCTACAAAAATAAAATCCGTTCTTAACTTAGAGCAAGGTCTCGCTCTCCTAAAAGATAGTAACCTTACAGACTTGCTGAAACTAACTAACCCAAATACACTGGCTAATAACTTAATAAAAATTCTTCACAATTGCATCGCGCGTAGTACTATTACTAAAATGATTCCGTTAAAAAACAGAACACTTAAGCCATGGATGACTGTGGGACTTTTACGCTGTATACATAACCGAAATAATATGCAACGAAGACTGAGGCTCGACCCGCTTAATGAAGTACTCAAAATTACGTACAAAAGGTACAGGAACTACTGCAACAGCATCATCAAAAAACAGAAACGTAAATACGACCGCGATCAACTCACCAAAGCACACAAAAATCCCAAAAAGACGTGGGAACTCATAAATAACATTACCCAACGAAAACCTAAAAAAGTAAATAGCCTAGATCTCTTAGAGATATCCAATGACCCACAGAAGTCTATTAACGAAGTGAATAATTTTTTCTCTAACATTGGTAAGCAGCTTGCGGATAATATCACCCCATCTTTTTCAGTAAATCACAATTCATCCTACACACCAACCTCATCTTTCGTTCTACTCGACACAGACCCTTGCGAAGTCCATGATACTCTAATGAGCTTAAAAGTAGACAGCGCTGCTGGCTGGGACAATATTCCAGTTAGATTCCTAAAATTTGCTCACGAACAAATTGTCCCAATCTTAAGTTACTTGGCAAACATTTGCTTCGAGCAGGGACTTTTTCCGGATGCCTTAAAAGTAGCCTTGATAACACCTGTGTACAAGAGTGGTGATAGTTCAGACCCCTCAAACTACAGACCTATCTCAGTCCTGCCTTCTATATCTAAAATATTAGAACGACTCTTAAACTCACGTCTAACGAAATACATCTCAAAATATAACTTTTTATCCCCTTCTCAGTTTGGATTTAGACAGGGAAGGTCTACTGAAGACGCGGTTTTGTCACTAACATCTACTCTCGTTGAGAAAGTGGATGAAGGTAGTAAATGCCTGGCAGTATTCCTCGATCTCAAAAAAGCCTTCGACACAGTCTCTGTTCCCATACTTCTACATAGGCTCGAAGACATTGGAATAAGAGGTCCCCCCCTCGAGTTGTTCAAATCCTACCTGACTAATCGTAAGCAAACAGTAAAAATAGGGGAATTCATTAGCACAGAGGAAACAATCACGTACGGCGTCGGACAGGGTAGTGTGCTTGGTCCTACGTTGTTCCTTGTCTATATTAATAGCCTTTGCAATATGAATATAGACAGGGGTCACATTTTCTCTTATGCGGATGATACCGCCATAGTCTTCGCTGATCAATCCTGGGCAGAAGTTAAAAAAGCAGCTGAAATTGGTCTGTCAAAGGTCGCCAATTGGCTCAACTGTAACCTACTCACACTCAACGCATCCAAGTCCAATTACATTTGCTTCACTAAGTACTCACGCTCTCAACCGTCTCTCGATTTCCAAATTAAGATTCACTGCTGTGCCAACTCCCTAATACCTGACTGCTCCTGTACAATAATTGAAAGACTACAGTATACTAAATACCTGGGCATCATGATTGACCAGCGCTTGTCCTGGCACATGCATACTGAACTGATCATGAAAAGGGTTAGGAAATTAATCTGGACATTTAAGACATTGCGCCACATTGCCTCAAAGAATTTACTCCAGAGAGTCTACTTGTCACTAGCTCAATCAATTCTCACATACTGTCTACCATGCTGGGGCGGAACAACAAAGATGAAATTTCTGGAACTTGAAAGGGCCCAGCGTTCTCTGCTTAAGGTTATGTTTTTCAAACCTTACAGGTTCCCTACCCAAATTCTTTACCAATCCTCAGACCTTCTGTCAGTAAGAAAACTTTACCTTCTCCATCTCATTTTGAGGAAACATAAATCCCTCCCGTATGACCCCACCAGATCAAATATAAGCAGCAGAAGGCGTTACTTGGTCGCTCCGTCTGTCCCGGTAAAATCTGTCTTTGCAAGGAGGCAATACGCAAGGCAAGCCTCCCACTTATATAACCTATTGAATAAAGAACTGCACATTCATCCTCTGAAACTCCGTGAATGTAAATCAATTTTGACTGAATGGCTTAAAACTAAAACATATGACGACATTGAGGCCATACTTACATCGCTTGCATGACCTATTTGGCTGAGTTACCGTTAGTGGAGGAAGTTATACAAAATTTCCTCCGATCCCAAGACGTTGTCGTAGGGCTAACCTAAACCTAAGCACATATTATTATTTAAAAACCAATCTGATATCCAATCCTTTATACCTACCTATACAAACAAAAACAATTCGCACACTTTCTTACTTATTCACATACACTCATCCACACTCACAACACAACACGCACTCACGAACTCACACTCAAATCCTACTCATACAAATCACTCACCCTAGTGCGCTCCTTTTTGTACTTTCCTTTTCTTGTTTATATTGCATAACTTTGTATAATGATTGTTAAGCGGAAGGGCGGAGACACCTAACACAAGCATCTTCTTGCTTAAAAGGTGTTCTCCAAACTTATTATGTAAAAGCAATGTGAAAACGCAATAAACATTTTTATTTTATTTTTTTTTTTTATTTTCTAACCTTTTAACAAAATTTAATCTTATACACTCTTGTAACCCTAAAACTGGTTGTTGCGGCTTTCGCCGCATGGCAACACCGGGCAGCAAGCGCGCCACCTGGCTCGCCAATCTAAAACCATGGTCGCGCCAATCGTCACACAACGCGCCATTGTCGCGGCCAATCCTACGTGCGCGATATCACGCCACTCCGCGGCGGCCTATGGCAGCGCGGCTTCGAGCGTCGGGAAGGCGGCGCGCGGGGGGTCGACGAGGCAAGCGGGCTCATGCGGCCCCAGGGCTCTGCCACTTGCCTTCACGCCACGCTAGTGATGTGCCGAGTCGGCTATTTTTGGTATTCGAGTATTTTGGTACTCGTTGAAAAAGGAATCGAATCAGGATTCGAGTCACGGAACTCGGATAGGTACTCGAGTACCAGCATGAGTATTCGAGTACTTTGGTAGACTCGAGTACTTTTTTATTTGTTCTCGAAAGCTTGCTTTCGGTTCATAAGTATTATATGACGATAGGACAGTAAGTAAATAATAACATTATTATGGTATAATCAGTCATCAATATAATCAGTCTTTTTTTTACTTAGTACTCTGACAGTAAACTTTGCATTTATTAATTAAATATTATGTACTTTTATTGAGTCATTTAGTAAGAAAATTCAATCTTAGTAGGAATTTGGAATTAATAGTGAACACACTGTAATTTTTAGAAACAATTAAAGCGAAACAAACGTATTTTTTTACTCAGAAATCAACAAATAAACACAACAAAAATCCTTGTTTGGAAAACAATAATAAACATTTAAAAATATAGGATCAACTATTTATGTCGCTTTAAACATTAAATAGAGTATTCTTCAATAAAATTTTAAGTAAACATTGTTATAAAATCAACACAAGAATAAAATCTTTACCTACCAACGTAAACACCGTACTTCTTTGGTAACCTAATTAATGATATTTCCACAAACGAATATTTTTTAAACAATACAAAAACTGCTCAAACTGAACAATACAAAAAGTACTCGAGTCCTGTATCCGAGTACTGTGGATTTGAATCTTATATTTTGAGTACTCGAGTATGTGAGTACTTACTAGGTACTCGAGTCAGTACTCGAGTCAGCCTGACTCGGCACATCTCTACGCCACGCCAGCAACAACACGAGAATAGGGATGTGAGTTTAATATAAAATAATCGATTAAATAAAAATCGATTTTTCTTAGTTCAAAATTAATCGATTTGTGAAAAATCGATTTTAATAAAAAATAATCGATTTATGTGAAAAAATCGATTTTTTTGTATAATTTAAAAGTACATGCGTTTCTTATTCGTATAATTATCAGGAGTTGGAATTAGGTAGAGTTATTTTAGTACTTGCATCGAAATATTGATATTTTATACATCTTCCTGGGATTTCTAATAGACAATCTTGAGTGCAAAACAGTATTACAAATAAATAAAAATAATAAAATCATCATTTTCATCTGTTGAATAGATAATAAGCTATTTCTAAAAAGTTCGATTTAAGCTCGTAATTTATATAATCGATTTATTAAAAATCGATTAATATTAATATGAAAATCGACAATAAAAAATCGATTATTTGAAAATAATAATCGATTTAAATAAAAATCGATTATTTTTTAACATCCCTACACGAGAAGAAGAAACCGCGTACGCGAGTAACGGGTCCACGAATCTCAATCTCTATCTGTCTATAATTCTGTTTAATTACTTAATAAATGTAAAGTTTACCGAGTCCAGTGGAAATTTATTTATCTAAACCAAACGCAAGCGCGTTAACAAGTGGCGACCGTGACAGGACCCGTTACATCGTTTCAATACATCGTCGAAAGTTCGAGAGACGTCGTGCGGCGTGCCACGTGGAGCAAGTGCCGCAGCCCGCCATCCATCCAGCCGGGCTGCGTAGCTGAGTCGAGCGAGCGAAGAGGGACACGGACGAGCTGCTTAGGGAGCCCGGTGAAGACGGCGAGTCGACACGTCAACCGAAGGTCTAGCCCAGGAGAGTAAGCCCTGATCCATTCATTAATCCTCGCTTTTTATTCTCTGTCCTGTGTGTGTCTTCACGCTGCGAAGCAGTGGAGTTGCTATTTAGAAGTCAGACAGGCATTTTTGCTAAATTTGCATAACCGTGCACGTGGTTTTGAGGCGGGGGATGCTAGTGTAAGCTTCTAGGGTGCATTATTTCATGACATGTTTGCACCTAGCATTTCAAGGTTATATACAAACTTTTTAATCTGCACCCACGCTACGCATAACCTAAACTGAGGCTTCTAGGGTGCATTATTTCATTACATGTTTGCACCTAGCAGTTCAAGGTTATAATACAAACTTTTAATCTGCACCCACGCTACGCATAACCTCATTGTTTTTATATTTCATTCACATTACCTTTCAAGGTTATACACAAACTTTATTTAAACCTCATTTTTTTATGTTCAACCTCAAGCTTGCATTCGAACTGCACGCATTTAATTTCAAGGTTAGATTGCCTACTATCTATTCACGCAGCGTAAATCAGCTTCAAGCATTTTCCTTGCTCGGTGAACCAGCAATCCGGCTGACTATTTCAGAGTTCCGGCCATACGGCAACTGTTCCGGTCCAGCCTCGCTGCGCGGCCAGCACCGCGGATTCCCTCGGCGCGCCTGTGACATCCCCTCGGCGGCCGGCAGACGCGACGCTCCAGCGCGGGACGTCGGCGTCGTGGCTGAGACCACGTGCTGGAGCGGCGCTTAAGCTTGTCAGGTTCCCTGCACATTTATTTACGCGGCTCATTGTATTGCATTAGGTAGTGTTTACAGTGTTAGATATTATAAATAGTAGCACAATGACCGATGCAGATACCGACCCTAGGGTCAAATATAAAGAGCTAATTAAAAGGCGTGGCACTATAAAAGGGAGATTAACTAAATTCGTAGACTATCTCAGTAACATGCAAAACTCGAAGTCTAGTGACATTACAAGTTTAGAAGCTAAAGAGCTTGCTTTAAGATTAGGTAAATTTCAAGATTTGTTCAAGGTTTTTGATGAATTACAGTCTGAAATCGAATCATTGTGTTCCGATGTAGATGAACAATTAGACGAAAGAGAGGCCACGGAGTGTCAGTTTTACTCGGCTCTCTCTGTAGCTCAAGAATTAATTGAGGCTACCCCGTCACCAATAAACAAGACCAATAGTGTCGGAGAACAAAGTAATTGTTCTCACCCATTCAACGGGGTCAAATTGCCCACCATACACCTTCCAAAGTTTGATGGAAATCTTTTAAACTGGTTAGAATTTAAAGATACATTCGATTCCATTCTTAATTGTAACAATTCAATTCCAGAGATCAATAAATTCCATTATTTAAGGTCAGCTTTGGAAGGCAGTGCTAAGGGTATAATCAAATCCATAGAGTTTACCTCTAATAACTACAAGTTAGCATGGGATCTACTGTGCGAACGGTATGATAATAAAAATATTCTTGTGAATAATCATTTAAAGGCTTTAGTGTCTGTGGAAAAGTGTAGTAAGGAATCATACAAGACGTTAAGGTACCTAGTGGACCATATGTCAAAAAATTTGAGAGCGCTGAATACTCTAGGTCAACCAACCGACCAATGGGATGCACTAGTTCTCTTTATTATGGCCTCTAAGTTAGACCCTGTCACCAATGCCAAATGGGAAGAGCACAGGTCTACATTACCAGATTATCATAAACTAGAAAACTTTTTAATGTTTTTAAGAAATCGAGCAGACATCTTAGAAACAATGCATTTTGCAAATGTGAGTAATACCGATAGAGGTGACCGTAGATCAAGTAGCCATAAGGAGTTCAAAACTAATAAGACATTTGTTGCTTCTTGTGAAAAGAGTGAAAATTCAAAGTGTCATATATGCCACGACACCCACCAGTTGCATGAGTGTTCCAAATTTAAAAATATGGGCATTGAAGATAGATTGTCTGAAATTAGTAGGTTAAAATTATGTAAAAATTGCCTCAAGAGTGGGCACAATTCATTCCAATGTAAACTAAGGCCTATGTGCCGTGTTTGTAAAAGGAAACATAATTCATTAGTACATAGGAGTGACCCAGATGTCACTAGTACTGCAGCAGATTCCTCGGCTTCCTCTAATTTACCTGTGGCACTTTCAGCCACAGCGACAGGTCAAGTACTGTTAGGTACGGCTTTAGTAGACATAGTCAATAAGCGAACTGGTGAGATTTATCAGGCAAAGGCATTGTTAGATACAGGCAGTCAGATGTCATTCATATCAAGTGTTATGAAACAAAAACTTGATTTAATTAGTGACACCTCCCGTCCAACTTGTGTTTCTGGAATAAATAATTCAATTTCTAGTATCTCTGACAGAGTAAAGATAAACATTCAGTCTCGGACAAGTAGCTTCTGCATTCCAATTGAATGTCTGGTTGTACCAAATATTATAGGTACTTTGCCTAACATACAGGTCAATGTTCAGCATCTCGGTATACCAAAAGAAGTTAGGTTAGCTGATCCTACTTTCTATAAGCCATCGCAAATAGACATTTTATTGGGTGCTGATGTATATTGGTCCATTGTGAAGTCTAATCACGTGTCGTTAGGGAAAAATAAACCAGCCTTACAAGAAACCAAGCTAGGATGGTTAGTGTCAGGCCCTACAGGGCAAGGTAGCAAAAAATGCTACTTCCAAACAAACTGTAATTTGAGTCAAGAATTGCAGAGTGACGACCCACTGGCCCAGGTTTGGCTAAAAAGATTTTGGGAAATTGAAGAAGGTCACTCTGAACAATTTTCTCGTTCACCCGATGAACATTTTTGTGAAAGACACTTTGTTGAAAATACTAAACGCTTAGCTAATGGTAGATTTTCAGTACTAATGCCTCTAAAAGAGGTGCCTCAGACCGCGCTAGGAGATTCTTACGCTATGGCTAAGAAAAGATTTTTAAATTTAGAAATTAGATTAAATAAAAATCCTCAATTAAAGGAAGCTTATTCAAATTTTATTCATGAATATAAAGAATTAGGTCACTTAACTGAAATTGCCCAGCCTCAGTTTGGGTACTATATGCCCCACCATTGTGTGATAAGAGAACATAGTGAGACTACTAAGGTTAGAGTAGTTTTCGATGCCTCTGCAAAAACTATGTCTGGTAAATCACTGAATGATATTCAAGCAGTAGGTCCAGTCATCCAGAGTGATTTAATGTCTATATTATTACGTTTTAGAGAGCATAGGTTTGTCCTGACCGGAGATATAGCTAAAATGTATAGGCAAATTGCCATAGACGAGGCTCAGCGCCACTTGCAGTTAATACTTTGGCGTTGTGAGAAAACTCATAACATTGTAATCTATCAGTTGAATACCGTAACTTATGGCACAGCATCTGCGCCGTTCCTTAGTACTAGGTGTCTTCAACAGCTAGCACTAGAGTGTGATGATGAGGTTATAAAGAATGTTATACTTACTGACTTCTACATCGACGATTTGACTGCAGGTTGCGCATCAGAAGATCAGCTTTCACACATTTATAAAGGTACTACTCGTGTTTTAGAGTCGGCCGGTTTTACACTTAGAAAGTTTCGTACTAATTGTCCACAGATGTTTAAAAAGGAACAGTTTTATAGCGACGCCCTAGAGCTGTGCAAGGAATCAGCTGTGTTAGGATTAAACTGGTCTCCGGGGAGTGATACAATTCAGTTCTCTACCAATGTACCACTTGCTTCTCAGTTAACTAAAAGAACTATTATCTCTATGACATGTAAAATATTTGATCCATTAGGACTCCTGAGTGCGGCAATTATCAAACCAAAAATATTACTTCAGAAGTTATGGTGTGCCAAGTTAGATTGGGATGAGCCAGTACCAAATAACTTAGTTAAGGAATGGCGTTCTTTTAGTAATAATTTATCGTATTTGTATAATATACATCTACCTAGATATGTGTTGTGTGACAGTCCAAAATATATTGAATTGCATTGTTTTGTAGATGCCTCTCAAGCGGCGTATGGCGCATGCATTTATTTAAGGTCTAATGGTAGTGATCATGTTTACACATCACGCCTGCTATGTGCAAAGGCCAGGGTAGCCCCTATTAAACCAATGACAATTCCTAGATTGGAATTATGTGGAGCGCTACTAGGAGCTAGACTTTGTAAAAAAATCAGTCTGTCCTTAAAAAGTAAAATAAATAAGAAAATAATCTGGACAGATTCCATGGTAGTATTAGGATGGTTAAAGATGCAGCCCAATTCACTAAAAACGTACGCAATAGAGTGAACGAAATTCAAGAGCTAACAGCTGATTACCAATGGCATCATGTCCCCACAAGCTTGAACCCTGCTGACATGGCTTCAAGAGGTGTAGACCCACAGGTGTTGGCGAGTTCAACTCTTTGGTGGGAAGGCCCTCCTTTCTTGAAACAAGAGGACTGCGAATGGTCCCATAAACGAATAAACCCGTTAGAAGAAAAATCCTTACCTGAAGTCAAAGCGCTCACCTCATATTCATTTGCTGTTAATAATATGGCAAGTTTAGATAATAAGGTCATAGATTTTAATAGGTTTTCTAATTTTTCACGGCTAAAAAGAACAACTGCATATGTGCTAAGGTTTATTAATAACTGTAAAGGTCAAAGAAATGCAGGTCAGCTGTCAGCTGACGAGTTGCAAAGAGGATGCACTCTTCTAATCAAACTCAGTCAGTTAGAGACATTCTCTGAGGAGATACAAACATTGAGTAAAGAGCATCAATTACACAATAGATCTAAACTATTGCCACTTAATCCCTTTGTAGACTCTGACCAAGTGCTGCGAGTGGGAGGCCGTTTAAGAAATTCTAGTTATGATTATAATAAAAAGCACCCTATCCTTCTAGATGCTAAACATATTTTCACTAAACTGTTAGTTAGACATGAACACGTAAGGTCATTTCATGCTGGTCCTCAGGCACTGCTGGCAGCCATTCGTGACGAATATTGGCCCATAGGAGGGAGAAACCTAGCTCGCACGACTACCAAACAGTGTGTAGTGTGTACGCGACTGCGAGGTAAACCATTCGAACCTATCATGGGTGACTTGCCAGCGGTAAGGACGGACAGCAGCTTCGCTTTCAATTCCTGTGGGGTCGACTTTGCGGGCCCTTTTAGAATTTCAAGCCGCAAGGGCCGCGGGAACCGCATA
This sequence comes from Athetis lepigone, assembly GCA_033675125.1. Taxonomy (NCBI): domain Eukaryota; kingdom Metazoa; phylum Arthropoda; class Insecta; order Lepidoptera; family Noctuidae; genus Athetis; species Athetis lepigone. The sequence goes on from CM066240.1 coordinate 7,859,755, forward strand.
ACTAAATGCTATTTATGTTTATTTGTGTGTCTAACCACTAAGGCGGTGCACCTAGAAGTAGTCAGCGATCTCACTTCTGAAGCTTTCATTTTATGCGTCCGTAGATTTGTGGCTAGGAGAGGTAAACCCTATGCTATCTATTGTGATAATGGTCGAAATTTTATAGGTGCGTGCAATGAGCTGGGTAGAATGTTGCAGATGAGCCGAGAGTCTGTCTTCAATTACTCTGCGAACGAGGGAATCCGTTTCGTGTTCGGACCTGCATATTCGCCTCATTTTGGAGGAATATGGGAGGCGGGTATAAAATCCTCTAAATACCATCTAAAAAGAGTAGCTGGGGAGGCCTGTCTGACTTTTGAGGAGCTAGCGACGCTGTTTTCGCAGATAGAGGCCATACTAAATTCCCGGCCCCTCTCTCCCCTCTCATCAGATCCAAATGACCCTTCTCCATTAACCCCAGGGCACTTTCTTGTTGGCAGGCCACTGACCGCCATCCCATCGCCACCCATAACAGCAATGCGGCCAAATCGCTACCAACTAATAGAAAAAATCCGTCAACAGTTCTGGTCCAGGTGGCAAACAGAGTTCCTGGCCGAGATGCAGCAGCGATCCCAGTGGAGAACACAGCAGAGAGGCATCTGCTGCGGCGACCTCGTGCTGCTACGGGAAGCAAACCTGCCGCCGCTTCAATGGCGCCTGGGGCGCGTCACGCGCCTACACCCCGGCCCCGATGGGGTCAGCCGAGTGGCTGACGTCGCCACTACAAAGGGAGCGGTCACTCGGGCCGTCCGTACGATGTGCCCCCTCTTCTGGGACACGTCGTCATCCAGTTGAATCCTTCAACGCCTGGGAGGATGTTGCGGCTTTCGCCGCATGGCAACACCGGGCAGCAAGCGCGCCACCTGGCTCGCCAATCTAAAACCATGGTCGCGCCAATCGTCACACAACGCGCCATTGTCGCGGCCAATCCTACGTGCGCGATATCACGCCACTCCGCGGCGGCCTATGGCAGCGCGGCTTCGAGCGTCGGGAAGGCGGCGCGCGGGGGGTCGACGAGGCAAGCGGGCTCATGCGGCCCCAGGGCTCTGCCACTTGCCTTCACGCCACGCCAGCAACAACACGAGAAGAAGAAACCGCGTACGCGAGTAACGGGTCCACGAATCTCAATCTCTATCTGTCTATAATTCTGTTTAATTACTTAATAAATGTAAAGTTTACCGAGTCCAGTGGAAATTTATTTATCTAAACCAAACGCAAGCGCGTTAACACTGGTTGTACTGGTAAATCAATAACTGTAAATTTTATAATATATTTTTTATCCCTTATCAAACACTCTAGTTGTACTGTACCTACAGTTGTAACTTTTTCTTTGTTATACATAAGCAACACTGTTTTACTATCTATTAGAACACTATCACCTTTTATTTGATCATACAAAGTTAACGGCAAAGTATTACAATCAGCTCCTGTGTCTAATTTAAATGTTACCTGTATATTATTAATTTTTACTTTTTCTAACCAGCACTTAGTCTTAATACTATCTAAAACATTTATACTTCCCATATTATAGGTTTCATTTTCACTGTCAGTGTTTTCCATCACCTCGTGTACATGTTTCTTCTTAGAGTAATCCTTCTTGACATCTTTTCCTTTACTGATGTTCCTTTTCTCGCTGGTGTTACTCGTGTACTCACGGGTGTTACTCTTGCATACAGCTGCATAATGGTTGAATTTATTGCACTTCATGCATTTTCTTCCATAGGCTGGACATTCCCTTGGTTGATGCGTCTGACCGCAACGATTACAACTTTTTTCCTTAAATTTTCCTTTTTCTATGAAGTCTACTTGTACGCTGGTACTTGCTTCACTTTTATTGTATTCTTCTAACTTTTTGACTTGCTCCTTTCCGGATTCTATTAATCTGCATATTTCTATAACTTTTTCTAACTGCATATCCTCTTGACTTAGCAGCCTTTCTTTAATTGCGGAGTCTCTGCATCCTATAATAATCATCATGACTAATAATCTATCATGCATCTCTCCCAATTCACACATTTTCGCTTTAGTTTTCAGCTTAGTTAAGTACTGTTCTATGGTGACGCCTTCACCTTGTCTACTAATGAGGAACTCGTACATGTTGATGGTAAGGGCTTTTCTAGGCTCCACATAGTCATCAAACAACTTTAATACTGACTTGAGATCAAGATTCTCTTGTTTTATACACGCCGTGTTGTAGATGGTTACAGCTTCTTCTCCCGCACAACTTAGGAATAACGCTATTTTTCTCGCCTCTGACGCCGAAGATAAACCCACTGCTTCCAGGTATAGCTCGAACATCTGCTTAAACACGCGCCAATTGCACTCGCGCCCACTCAGGATGAGATTACGCGGTGGCTTCATTCCCTCCATCTTGTCTTGTAAAAACTTTTTCACGTGCGTGATTCTCAAGATACGTAATTTTCATTCGATTCGGTTCGTTTTTTCACCTGACACCATGTTATGTTTGTAATAAAACATTTATTCACTTGAGTTATTGTTTATTTATTTAACACTAAGTAATTTTAATTAATTTATAACACTGAGTAACATTTGGTATGTACGCTTACGACGACGCCATGACACCAAGCCATAGTGTTGTGCAACATAATCATTAGTGTTGTCCATACACAACAGTATGGATCGTAAAACTGTGCCGTCAGAATTTCGCTTCAATAGGCGAGACGACGAAAAAAAAAGTAGGTAATTAGTCCGTCATTGAGATTATTAAATATTTTTGGACACGTATTTTTTCTTTTTTCTCGTAAACAAAAAATGACGACGATTGCCCCCACTCCAGAACTTTGTTGCTCTTTATCTTTGTATTTTGTTATTATTTTGATGAAGCAAAAAATACGTGTCCCGTATTTTTGGCCGATCTACAAGACGGACTAAACAGAATGCCATTTTTTTATGTTGTCGTCATCCCTATTATATTCCTTTTGCAGTGAGATGACTTTGAGCCGGGTTCCGTTACACAGCTTTGGAGGGGACAGGTTCCGAAGAAGCATGATCGGGACGCCAACCTTCAGCTTGATGGTGTGCGTGGAAGTCCACTTGTGGTAAGGGAGTTTAGGAATTCTACGGGATAATGTATGGCGTCATCTTGATCGACTACAGTGTTTACGGACGTATAAACTACTTAGCTTCCCTAGATTTTCGAGAGAATGCTTTCGTTGATGGCTGCAGCTTGATCATCTTTGAGTGACAGCTTCTCCGGGGAGCATCTCCCCTCTTTCCGCACCCCGCACCGCCATCGCCTGCGTGCACACAGTCGGGCGGCGGCGATCGACGATCGATGCAAAATTCCATTCGATATTTAAAAAAATATAAAAATATTTTGCAAAAACATACAAATCTATTGCAAATCTAAATTAAATTCATTTTGAATAATTCTGATTTAAAGAAATTTTCCCAGAAGTATTCCGGAATTATTTCGAATTTTTCATAAGTTTTGCAACAATAGTTGGGACCACACCTGGTGGGTAAAAAAAACCACAATATTTGACGATTTGCGAAATCTGACTGTAAGAAGGATGGCTGATAATCGCCAAGAAAATAAAGAAATATATGGTGATAACTAACCGGGATGTAAGTTGTGGGATTAGAGAGAAAGTACGCTGCACGCTGGTGCGCCTTAAGGTCCGTTTAAACGGCGCGCAAACACGCGAGCCGAGCCTGGCTCCGCTCGTGGTTCGCCGCGCCACGCGCTGTGTAAACAACTGCGCTCGGCGCGGCTCGGCAAAGTTCGCACGATCCATCACTTGTCGGTTTTTTCGACACAGATCAAAGGCGCGCGCGCCATCTGCGGCTCGGCTTGTGTTAATACGCGCCGTCTAAACAGATAACACAGAGCGCGCGACGAAGGAAGGCGATGTGTAGCGGCGTTGCCACGGACGGCTCGGCTGGCGTAGGATCGTGCTACCCCGCGTCGTTTAAACGAGCAGGCTTGCGTCCGTATTTAGCCGAGCCGCATCTCCACGGACGGCTCGGCTCGCGTAGGATCGGGCTAGCCCGCGTCGTTTAATCGCACCTTTACCTGGCTGTCTCCTTGCCTCGTGTATAGGTTCAACAAAATGGCGCCTGATGTTTCTTCGCCTTTTGGAGGCTTTTGAAGCACAACACTGGAATTCTCTGTCTCTGTGTCCACAAACAATCACACCCGCGGGCGGTCAATCACAGCGGTTAATATTTGTGGTAATACGGTAGGAATTAACTAGGCGCGTTAAATAAATTCAAGAACGTGAAAAAAACTGCATTTTCACGTGCGGATCTTTCATGGCCGAATTTTCTTCTTTTTTCTTTATGGCTTCTGACAGCCGTCAGGCGTGCGGCAGCGTGAAGGTTGGTCAAGACAGAATAGATAAAAAGAGGTCTAATTATTAATATTAAGAAATAATAGAAGGCGCTACCATTTCCCCCCGGGCTTAAAGGGTTGCCTTTAAAAAGAGGAAATTGAATTAGCTATGTTAGGTGTACTACCGCATGACCTATACACAGGCTAAAACAGCGTTAAAATATTTAAATTAATCTAAATTAACTTTATTATAACAAATTATAAACAAAATACCTAAACTAAAAGGAGACCCAAATTAAAGCTAGATCTCACTGTGTCGGTAGCGGACAGAGACGTACAACAGGGCGCATGTAGCTACCCTTCGCGGTTTTCACGGTAACAACGCGTGTTGTACCGTCTTTAGATGTATGTAACTTATCAACTATGGCTAATGGCCATGAAAGGGGCGGAGAATTATCATTTATGATAATGACCAACGTACCCTCCTTTACAGGCGATACAGGACTATTCCATTTGGATCTAGCCTGCAGTTGGTGAAGGTACTCTGAGCGCCAGCGCTGCCAGAACGACTGCACGAGTTTATCGAGCAGAGTATGTCTCTGAAGCAGGCTAGAAGAGTCTGCTTCAGGAGCGGGAAGTGATGACAATGGCGCTGTGCTCAAGAAATGCGCAGGAGTTAACGCGGATGGTTCAGCAGGGTCACTGCTCAATGCTGTAAGCGGACGCGAGTTAACTAACGCCTCGATTTGAGCAAGGACCGTTAAAAACTCTTCGTAAGAGAGGATTTGTTGACCTATAACTTTGAAGAGATGCGTCTTAACTACCTTGACCATGCTTTCCCAACATCCACCGAAATGTGGTGAAGCAGGTGGAATAAACTTCCAATCAATGTAATTTATGGAAAGTTCTTCCTCAAGACGAGTACGATACTCTTTATTGAGAAACTTATAAAGATCGCGTAAGTAAGAACTTGCACCCACAAAACAAGTGTATATAAACACTGTATAGGGCCGCGTCGCGAAAGAAATCGTTTTAGGGCTGCTAGAAATGATACCGTGCTTAAATCCGTCGCAACTTCAATGTGTGTTGCACGCGTTGTCAAGCATGTGAAAATGCATAGCCATGCTTTACGGCTTCTAACACCTCGACCGCGAACTGGCGTGTACTGCAGTGGTCCTGCGTAATCGCAACCGGTATGTGTAAACGCCTTATCGACCTGATTGACACGCTGGCTCAAGGGCGGATCCAGCTTTGGCGCCAGGGGGGGGTCACATAGACGTGGTAGTAGGTACGGGTAATAAGTAGGTACTTTGTTCATGTATGTAAATACTGTACCTCAAAACACATAAGTGTATTCAAGCCCGACAGCCGACTGTCGCTTGGCCGTCGAAAGGTTATAAAAAAACTAAAAAAAATCTTTCCCCTAAAACGCGTTATCACTTGCATCTACTTTAATGGGTACGTTTTGATGGAAGTGGAAAAGTGCCAGTCCCATTGGTGGTAGGTGGCATTTGCCATAGACCCCGTGCCTCTAAGGGGCCTCGCGCCTCAGACCTTTTCTTTCTATCGGGTGCCTAGCTATGAGGCACCCGATAGAAAGAAAAAGACATACACGGCGGCTTTATTACGGCGGTTTGATGTGTGCAGTGAAGTCAGTGACTTTTTTTTATAATTATTTTGGCTCGTCTGTATCTTCATAATTTTGAGTAATTCCAAATGATGGGTGTTCAAAACTCTCTAAATAATCGTTTCTTTCAATAAATACCTCTTTACCATATCAGCCTATTACCGTCCATTGCTGAACGATAGGCCTTCCCCAGAAAGCTACAGTATTCCCAGTCTTGGGCAGCTCGCATCCACGAGTTGCTCGCCACTTCTGTAAATCATTGGTCCATCGTGTGGCAGGATGGCCATCACCATTCATTTTTAAAGAGGTCTCCACGCTAAAACATGTCTAGTCCACCATCGTCTGTCCTTCTCCAGAATGGCCGGTTTACTTCCATTTAAGCGTACTGACTCTGCGAGTAATACCGGTGATGCTAGTTCTTTGGATTGTTCTCGTTTCAGCTACATGAGTGATTACCTGTCGTACACATTAAAGATCTCATGGTTAAAAGATTGTGCGGAATGGAGACAGCGACTGTCGCAACCTAGGGCTGGGCATGCCGTAATAACGGCGGTAAGAGCCTTCTTTGAGGAGTGGCTGGAGACGCGTCACGGCGCTCTCACTCATAGGTCACCGGACACTAAAGAGGGAAGTTCCTGTGTCGAATTCGAGCGGAAGCGACGCCTAGGTGTCACCACTGCAGCAGCGGTCGCCTGGAGGACACGGTCGAGCACACGGTTGAGGTGTGCCCCGCTTGGGCGAGCCATTACCGTGTCGTCGCAGAGGCGATCGGCGGTGGTGACCTCTTGCGCCCGGCGCTGGTTCAGGCCATGCTCCGGGGCGAGACTGAATGGGAAGCCTTCGCCTCCTTCTGCGAAACAGATATGCTGGTGAAGGAAGTGGCGGCGCGCGCGAGGCAGCGTCGAACCTCGCGCCCCGGACAGACAACCAGGCGTAGACGTCGAGAGTAGCAAGACGACTAGTGGCCACTTAGGTGCGGGTCTGCGGACGGCGAGTGATGGGTAGCTCGCCGCTTGGTAGGACCAGGCCCGCATCGACGGCGCGTTGTGTTCCACGCGCGCCTCAATGAGCAGTCAGCACGAGAATAGGCCCAACAGAGCAAACTCCTGCCGGGGTTGCGGAATAGTTATAATAGTTAAGTTACCGTGACCCCGGCACATGGGCACAACGTAAGGGCAACCGTAGGAACATGAGTAGGTTTTAGTCAGTAAATTTCTGACATGCCTTCCCGCCCCGAACAAGACTGGAGAAGTCATTCTCTCTTGAAGTTGTGCCAACCCAGTCAAATTATTTGTCCAAGATATATTCTTACATCAACTCGAGAGTAGCGCCATTTTCACATACGGGAAACACTCGGAAACCGACATCTACACGACTTTAGTTCCATCCAAGTTCATTCCAAAGCACCCTTTGAGGGTCTGCCATGTCATTCGTAAACCGATGTAAGATACATTGACCGTCGATATTTTGGCCATGGTCCTCCAAAGCGTCGGTAAAACTTGAGATTTTAGTATAATCTTCAGATTATATTAATCTCAAGGTGGGTGGCGCAGGACCGATGAATGTAAAAATCTTTGGGGGCGACGTTTGTCTAGCAGTGGACGTCTATCTGCTGATGATAAAATAAAAAATAAAAAAGTCTCTTAACAAGAGTAAAAAATGATAGCAGCAAATGAAAAAAAAAACAGCCATCAAACTTCCGTAGTAACGCAATACCCTGAAATAAGCCCACAAGTGACCCGAAACAATAACGTTTTAACTTCAGAAAAAAGTTTAAATATAAGCTATACGAGATAATGTAGATATGTTTTTTTTTTTCTAAACTAAAATTCCTTTGGCTAGGCCACAGGCCCCGCACCAGATTAATCCGGCAGTCGGTAGTCCGTACTGACCGGTGAGAAGTTTTTCAACATTGTTTTTAGTAACGCAGAGAAAGACATTTCTGCTGTGGCTACACAAACTGGTAGTGTAGCAATATTTTTCTTTTCATATACTATGATGATACATAAATTATTATCTCAATATCGTAATTTAAAATAGGGTCACTTCACTATCCACATCTGATATTCGTTTTCAACAACGGAAACTGGAGTATCAATCTAGTAACAGTATTGAAGGTACTTACATAAAATTATATTGTGACAAATATATTTTTTATATCATGTTACTTAATTTGTATCAGTGGCTATGAGCCGGTTCCAGGACCTAGGCAACTAGGTTCTGGAACCGGCTCAGGGGGGGGTCATGACCCCCATGACCCCCCCCCTGGATCCGCCCTTGCGCTGGCTAGGTAGATCTGCCATGAGTGGAAAGACAGGACGCGGACGGAATTTAAAACAGACGTTACATTTATGTATTCTATGGCGAATTATTCGCCGTGCAGCTAAAATCCAATATTTATGCCTGAGTAAGGACATAAGCAACTCTGGACCTGCATGGAGATATTTTTTGTGATAAAAATCAACAAGAAGGTCGACCACATGATCATGACGCGGTAGAATGCAAGGATGCTTGTAGTTGTAAGGTTCGTCCGAATTTGACAGACGACCGCCAACTCGTATGATGTAGTGCTCGTCGAGAAACGGCTTGAGTTTAAGAAGCGCGGGAGAACAAGGCATACTATTTTTCAAATGTTGTATGTCGTTACTAAAATAAATAGCTTGTAAAGCTCGCAATAATTTATGTTCTGCAACTTCAAGGTGAGAGCTTGAAATAGAAGTTACATTAGGCAATAGCTTAAGAAATCTACAGATATAAATGTTTTTTTTTTTTTTTTGGGGAGTGGGAAATCATCAAATGACTTCTCCCGCCGTAAAGACAGCGGGAGGGCGTGTCAGACTTTTACTGACTAAAACCCACTCATGTTCCTTCGATTGCCCCTTATGTTCCGGGGTCACGGTAACTTTTTATAAACATTCCGCAACCCCGGGAGGCGTTGGCCCTGTTGGGCCCCTTCCTAGGCTGACTCTCCTTGCGGCGCGCGAACACTAACGCGCCGCCGCAATGGGGCCATTACTGGCACTCCATTGCGGCCTCGGTAGTCGCGGCGGCAGCGGCGGACGCGGCAGCAGCGGGGACGGCGGGGGCCGCGGCAGCTGTGGGAGCGGCGGCGGCAACAGCGGGAGCGGCGGCACAGGGCTTCCCTCCCTTTCCTCTGGTCCTGGCGGGTGGGGCGCAAGCCTTGCCCCCAGCCCGGTGATCGGCCGGCTTGCCAGCTGCCGCACATACGGAGCAGTGCGGCGCGGCGATGCACGAGCTGGCTTTGTGACCGGGCTGACCGCAGCGGAAGCAGTCACCGCTGCGGTCTACCTCCGAGGTGCAACGGACACCAACATGGTGTCCCACCTGGCACCTAAAACACCTCAAAGGCCTGGGCTCCAGCAGCTTGACCTGCGCCGAAGTCCAGTCTCCCACCAGGAGTCTGTGGCCCTTCCCCGCAATTGCCTTTGCGGCCGGTATGGGGCAACTTACGATGACCGCTCCCAACCCGGAGCGGTCGAAGCGGATGGCGCCCACCCGCACGTCGCCAGCAGGACAGCTCCCCGCCTTGGTGACGGCGGCCACCAGCTCCTCGCTCGTGACGGAGTCGTCCAGGCCCGTGACGCGCATATCAATGCGCATTGTAGGCCTGGACACTCGCACCTCTTCTGCCTGGAGCGACGCCCGCAGCCTCTCGGCCAAGGCATCGGCGACGGGGCCGCTGGCCACCCCTGGGACCTCCAGCATGCGGGCTCCGGTCGCCGTGACCCGCAGCCGCACGCCCTCCGCCGCGCCGATCTCGGCCAGGTTGACCGCCGCTTTCGCCTTAGCCAGTACCGCCCCGTAGGTCACCCCCTTCTTCTCCGCGTCCGGCTGCAGGGTGATTACCACCGCTGCAGACTTAGGGGCGCGGAGCCTGGCCGCGAGGCTCTTGGCCTTGCGGCGCTCTTGCCGCCGCTGCCGCTTCTTGGCGGCCCTAGCCGCCTTGGCCGCCTTTTTTTCCTCCCCGGCGACGCGCCAACCGGGTTCGGTCGGAATCTCGGCATCCGTGGGAGGAGGGGGAGGCGGTGAGGAGCGCTGCGCACGCTGCGGGTGCCCCCACCACTCTAGGCTTCGCCGCCTTGCCCTTTGCCGGCTCCGGCGCGGCAGCACGCCTCGACGTCCCCGCCACTGGTGCCGCAGCCACAGCGGCAAACGATGCCGCTGGCTCTGCCGCCGTCGCCGCCGGGACCGCTCGACTGGCCGCGAGCGGGGGCCGGAGGGCAATGCCTTCCAGCACCGTGAACCGGCGCTGGAGGTCTGCCATGCCCTGCACCAGGGTCTGTATCTGGGTCTGGAGCACCTCCATAGGCTCCTCCGTGCGGGTCCCATCGCCCCGGAGCCCGGCCAAATACGCGCGCAGCTCGCCATTCTCTCTGCGGAGCGCCTCTATGTCCGCCCGCATTGCGGCCAGCTCCTGAGACGCCGGCAAGCTGGCCTCCTCCAACACTGCCTTCATCGAGGCGGTGGCCTCGACGATGGCCTTGTCTTTTGACCCTTTCTTCCGTTTGTAGGCCACCGACGTCAGCGCCGCTCTCACCACCCTCTCCAGTTCGGTCTGGTACTCCGTGGCGCTCGTCACGGCGGCTGGCTCATCCCGCGGAGCTGGCGCAGAAGCCGCTCCGGGGTGACGCCCCTCCAGGGCGAGCCTTTCGGCTCGCCGCGCAGCCTCCTGCGCGGGGAGCTTACGCCCCCCTCCTCCAATCCGGCCCGCACCCCGCCTGCTGGTGGGGATTTTGGGAGCCGGAGCCATCACCTCACTGTCGGAGGACGACGACGCGCCCTCCGACATTGTCCGCTTCCTGCTGCGGTCTCTCCGCCCACGCCTCGGGCTCTCTGAGCTCGAGCTTTCTGAGCTCGGGCACATCTTCGCCGACCGCACTTCCTTCTTCCTCTCCTTCCTCTCTTTTTATTTTTCGTCTTATTGGTGTCCATAATTGATCCCACGAGTATGGGGGATTTAAAATGTACACCCAGGGCAACCCCCTGTCCCTGGGCAAGTGTACATTTATAACCCAACCAGAGGGTCCACCGGTTCCCTGGCTGGGGGTGCGCTAAAGACTGATGCGCCATCCATAATAGATGACACTACTCCTCAGCCATTCGTACCTTCGCCACGCACCAGAACTTGGTATTAGAGGTAATTTTTTATAGAGGTTGTCTTCCTCGCGGCCCGGGCGGTTAAGCCAAGGCCCTCGACCCCCGTCGAAAGTCAGAGACATGACCGTAACAGTCTTCGGGGCTACGAGATCAACGGGGGCAGCTAGGGATGACGACCCCCAGCTGCCTGCTCTGCGGCAGGGTGAGTGCACGCAGAGCCCGTTTCCCGACTCCAACACACACTGCCCTCTGCTACTCAGAGGGACAGGTGGTGGAGTCCTCCGCGACAGAATATTGGCAAGTGGGCAACCAGACCCCACAGGCACAACGTACCCAATGACGAGTCGTTGCCCACCTCCCAGGGTGCACCGTCCTTCGGACTGGTCTTCGCCCCGGAAGAATCCATAAGCGAACTCCAGCCCTCGGGCACACGAGGAGGTTTTCTGTCCAAGCACCCCACAGATATAAATGATGGCGCGTAGTAGCTTAGACCACGACGACATGCGCAATGCGAGTGCATAAATCGGGGATTCCGCAACCTCAACAATCACGGGATGAGAGATAACTTTCCGTTCGGGTACGTCCTCGTCCTCTGCATTATGGTCAAATGGATGTATAGGCCACTCCGACGGATCATGGGACATCCAAGAAGGGCCATGACGCCACAAAGGATGATGCAGAAGTTTAATTGGAGTAACACCACGAGAAAGGCAATCAGCGGGATTCTCAGTACCCGCGATGTGATTGATACACGGATATAGGTTCACTATTGTTAAAACGATAAAAGATCCGTTGAAATCTACGGTCAGATTCGCGAACGCCGATATTGAGAAACATTTGGCGGCAATCAGCTGACAGAGCAATTTGGAAAAGTCGAAACTTTATTATGATGTTAAATAAATCACCCTGTAGATTAGGGCCGGCATGCAAAATGTCATTGATCGACTGACCTGATGTAGTCTGGCAACTAGCATCTAAAACCACGCGAAGTTTAGTGGGGGTCTTATCTTCGCGAACTACGCCGTGATGTGGGATATAATACGAGGGAATAGAATTATTCTCATCAATTACAACTGGACTCAAAAAACCCTTATTTATGTAGTCACGTATGACGTCATTATAAGCGCTGCGAAATTTAGGCGAAGCATTAAATTTGCGTTCTAAACAATAAAAGCGTCTAAGCGCAGCAGCGTACGAGTCGCCTAGCGAATAAGGGTCGCCACAAAATGGCAACGCCACAATATATCTGCCACTGTCGATGTCGTCGCGAACAGTGGTAGCGCGGAAGTGTTCTTCACACTCGAGGTCCTTACGACTCAGCGAGGGCGGTGCGGAAATTTCTTCAAGCTCCCAAAATCGCTTGAGGAGAGAATCAATATTATTTTCTTTAAGAACAGAACAGCAAGACGTAGTATAATCAGGAGTATGTGATGTAGGTGCGGTACCCATGACCACATACCCAAATACCGTCTCAATAGCGGGAGGTAAATTATATTGCTCACTACGTACAATATTAGATAGTAGTAAGTGCGGAAATATTGAAGCCCCGATCAAAACATCGATATTTCCCGGCTGCGCAAAGTCTAAATCTGCGAGCGGCAATGACTCGAGGTGCTTAAGTAAGGACATATCCACATGAGCATTCGGCAATGTGTCCGTGATACGTTCTACTATAAGTGAAGAAACGTTAAAATTAATATCCCTATTAATACGCGAATGTATTTTAATATCTACGGAACCCTTACATGATTTTTATGAACCGCCAATACCCTTTAATACTGTACTGTTCTACGGGATTTAACGCGCACGTACCTTTTTTATTTGTTTTATGCTATTTGTTTTATTTGTGTTATGTTAACGTCGCATCATCATCCAAGCCACTTGCAAGCCGTTCAGACGTCATTAAAAAACAGAGCATATGACCTCTGTGACCCTGAACATTTGGGGCAAGAGCTAAACCATGTTCAGGAGGTACTCAGGAAAAACGGATACAAAGTGAGTAGAGGATTGAAGCGACCAATTAAGAAGAACAGACATCCTGAGGTGAAGAGACAACCAGTTTATTTGCCATATGTCAAGGGAGTGACAGACAAAATCGGATCGGTGTTGAAAAAGTATAATATTCACACCATATATAAGCCGGGGTTTTTTTTTTTTTTTTTTTTTTTTTTTTTTTTTTTTTTTTTTTTTTTTTTTGGTGAGTGGGAAATCATCCAATGACTGCTCCCGTCCTGGGTGCGACGGGAGGGCGTGTCAGACTCTTACTGACTAAAACCCACTCATGTTCCTTCGATTGCCCTTTATGTTCCAGGGTCACGGTAACCACTATAAACATTCCGCAACCCCGGCAGGCGTTGGCCCTGTTGGGCCCCTTCCTGTGCTGACTCCTTCTCTTTGAGGCGCGCGTGGAACACTAACGCGCCGTCTACGCGGTCCTGGTCCTAGCCGGGCGGCGAGCTACCCATCGCTCGCCATCCGCAGAACCGCGCCTACGGTGGCCGGTAGTCGTCCTGTGACTCTCGACGTCTTCGCCTGGGTCTTAGTCCGGGGCGAGAGGCTCTTCGTTGCCTCTCGCGCGCCGCCGCCTCCTTCACTAGCATAACTGCTTCGCAGAAGGAGGCGACGGCATCCCATTCCGTCTCGCCCCGAAGCATGGCCTGAACCAGCGCCGGGCGCGAGAGGTCACCGCCGCCGATCGCCTCTACGAGGACACGTCGATGGTCCGCCCATGCGCGGCACACCTCCACCGTGTGCTCGACCGTGTCCTCCAGGCGACCGCTACTGCAGTGGTGACACCCAGGCGTCGCTTCCGCCCGAATCCGACACAGGAACCTCCCGAACTGACCATGTCCGGTGAGGACCTGCGTCAAGCGAAACGTGAGAGTGCCATGACGCCTCTCCAGCCACTCCTCAAAGAGGGGTCTTACCGCCGCTATAACGGCGTGCCCAGCACTAGGTTGCGACAGTCGTTGTCTCCATTCCGCCATGAGATCTCGCCGGAGCTCCGTGAGCCGTGCCGCGATAACCCGCGGCATCGGGACTTCACCCCGGCGCCACTCGTACGTGTGTGCAAGGACTGTTGCCTCCAGATCCCACGGCGGGACGCCGGCAAGGAGGCATGCCGCCTCACAGGAGACCGTGCGGTATCCCCGCACCATGCGAATGGCCATGACCCTCTGGGACGCCCTCAGAAGTCGGGCCGGAGCCGCGGCTAGATTGGGCGCCCACACCGGAGCCCCGTAGAGGGCCATGGACCGCACGATCCCCGTGTAGAGCCTCCGGCAGGAGGCGTTTGGGCCACCGAGATTGGGCAGGAGCCGCTTGAGGGCAGCTCCGGCCTTCGCCAGTTTGGGGCCCAAACGTCGGAAGTGCTCCGTGAAGTTCCATCGGTTGTCGAGGACAAGTCCCAGGTACTTTATCGTCGACTCGACACCGATGTGAACCCCTCCCACCGTTATCTGAGACCCCGGAGGTGGCCGGTGCCGAGGGCCATGAAAACACATGGCCTCGGACTTGTGCAGGGCCACCTCGAGTCCCAGCTGCCGGATCCTGTCCACGACTGTCGCAACTCCACTTGTCATCAAGTCGGCCGCCGCCTGGAACGACCCTCCCTGCGCTAGGACTAGCGTGTCGTCAGCGTAGCACACTACGCTGACACCATCGGGAAGGTCGGCGCGCAGCACCCAGTCGTACCCGATGTCCCACAGGAGCGGCCCCAGGACCGATCCCTGTGGAACACCGCACGACATCCCTCGTCGACTCCACACTCCCTCGTGACCGGGGTAGATGACGGCCCTGTCCGTCAGATAGGCCTCGACCACACGACAGAGGTAGGCAGGCATCCGGTGATACCGGAGTGCCGCCACTATGCACCCCCAAGGCAGGGTATTAAAGGCGTTGGCGATGTCGAGAGACACCGCCAAGACGACCCTGCCCTGTGCCACCGCATCCCCTGTCGTAAGGGCTCGCACGCGCATGATGGCGTCCACCGTGGAGCGTCCTCTGCGGAAGCCGAACTGACCGTCCGCCAGATCCGGCCCCACCCGCATCAGCCGCTCGACGAGGCGGCTCGCAATCACTCTCTCCAAGAGCTTTGCCGCCTCGTCGAGCAGAACGATTGGCCGGTACGCGGACGGAGAGTCCGCAGGACGCCCCGGCTTCGGTATGAGGACCAGCTTCCCGGTCTTCCAACGAAGTGGGAACTGGCCCTCCTCCAAGCATGCGCTGAAGAGCCCCCTTAATCGAGGCCCGAGAGCCCCTAAGGCCAGGACCCAGGCCTTTCCTGGTAGGCCGTCGGGTCCTGGGGCGGTGTTCTTGGCCCTAAGCCTTAGCACCGCCACTCCCAGTTCTACCTCGGTCACCTCTGGAACGTCTTCGTCGTCGTCGCCGTCGCGGTCCGCATCGGACACCGCCGGTGGCGGAGCCATGAGCGGGGGAGAAAACTCCCCCCGCGAAGGGAACAGAGCGCTCACAACGCCCTCTACGACCTGGGGCCGGAGACTCTGCGTCAGCGGGGGGCCCGCGGTACGGAGCTTGCCCCGCACCGCCAAGTAGGGGCGCCCCCACGGATCTCTGTCCAGAGTCCCCAGCGTCTCTTGGCGGGCCGAAGCTTTGGCCCGCATAATCTCCAGTCGGAGGGCTTCCTTCGCCGCTCTGTACCCCTCGTACAGCTCCGCCTCAATGGCATCCGCATCCACAGGGCGGATACGGAGCCTGCGGTGTCTGGTGTACGGGCGTCGCGCAGCCACGCACGCCTCACGTAGTGACGTGATTTGCGGCGACCACCAGTACACCTGGCGCTGACCCCTTCCAGGCTGAACCCGGGGCATTGCCATGTCACAGATCTCGGACATGGCCTCCTGGAACCACCCAGCCTCGGCATTGATGTCGGCAGGCCTGTCCGGTGATGACACCCAGGCCTGCACTATCGAGGCTTCCAGGAGAAGCTCCCGGTCCAACTGCTTCAGCGCCCAACGCGGACCGCTTGGGGTCCGTCGGACCGGCGCAGCGGAGGTCTGGGCGGAGACGTCAAACCGGATGTACCGGTGGTCGGAGAACGTCTCCACCTCCTCCATTACGCGCCAGTCAACGACACGCGGTGACAGAGCGGGGCTGGCGAACGAGATGTCCACCACCGACTCACCCCGCATCCGCACACACGTGGGGACGGATCCCTGGTTCAGCACAACTAGGCCTGCCTCTAGGGCCCAGTTTTCCACCATTCTGCCCCGTGCGTCAGTGTATCGGGAGCCCCAAGCCAAATTCTTGGCATTGAAGTCCCCGAGAACGAGCACGGGGAGGGTTCGGAACCCGGCGACGACGACGCTCAGCTCCATAAGGGAGTTGTGGAGTTCGACGAGGGATCGGCTCGGGGAGAGATAGACGCCTACAACGGCGATCTCCCCGAACCGTGCCGCAACGCACCCCTGTGCCCTCTTGACGCCTTCGAGGGCTGGGGTACCGGCGGCGGCCGACGATATAAGCCGGGGTCAAAAGTCACGAACCTAGTTGGTACACCGAAAGATGTCATACCGTTGCAGACACCAGGTGTTTACAAGATTGGTTGCAGTTGTGGTAGCTCATACATAGGGCAAACGAAGCGGACTATCGCTGAAAGGCTCAAAGAGCATATCACGGCTGTTAAAAATCGTCAGACTAATAAGTCAGCGATTGCGGAACACGTTCTGGAAGCGGGCAGCAATCATTGGATCGAATTCCATCGTCCACAAGTCCGCTCCACTGATCGCCACTTTTACTCAAGAGTTGTGCGTGAAGCGATTGAGATTAAAAAACACAGAAATTTCAATCGGGAAGAAGGTTTCAAACTGTCAGCCACATGGAATCCAGTGATTGCAAAAATTCAGCATCGCGATTTTAAGTCGACAAAAAAAACCGGACACAGTGAGTGTAGTGTGTACGCGGCCTTATAGTGGACAATCGTCAACATTGAGGGTAGATGAAAATCTATCTTCATCGACGGAGTAGTGTCGCCGAACAGTCTGCTTGTGACCATGGCAGGTGTAACCCTGCCGAAACGTCAAGCATAAAACAAATAAAAAAGGTACGTGCGCGTTAAATCCCGTAGAACAGTACAGTATTAATATGCAACGCGAAAGTTTAAAGTATAATACGCCAATACCCTTGACTACTATGTCAGTATTTTTAAAGTTATTCCACAATCCTAGGCGTTTCAAACAATCAGAAGTAATAAAATTACTTTGGGATGCACTATCCAGTAAACAACGAATTATGTGAGGTGTGTTATGAGTATCGTATACTATTACTTGCGCGGTAGCGAGCGAAACCGTAGTGCACGCCGCCGTACATTGCGATGTAGCTTCGCGCTGAACGTGACAAGTGCGCGGGCGATGCTCGCGTGTACACACATCGTTATGTACTACATCAGTCGCATACACGTATGCGACTGATGTAGTACATAACGATACTTCGGGATGAGCCGCGGACTCTGTGGTACGGACGGCCTGCGTTTGCGGTGATATAATACGATAGGAATTAACTAGGCGCGTTAAATAAATTCAAGAACGTGAAAAAAACTGCATTTTCACGTGCGGATCTTTCATGGCCGAATTTTCTTCTTTTTTCTTTATGGCTTCTGACAGCCGACAGGCGTGCGGCAGCGTGTAGGTTGGTCAAGACAGAATAGATAAAAAGAGGTCTAATTATTAATATTAAGAAATAATAGAAGGCGCTACCAACACCACTAGAGTATCGATAAGTTTGACAGAGTTCAGGAAGGAAAATAAAAAACATTTTAATCAAATCAAGTAATATATAATTATACTATTTATTTATTTACAAAATCCCGGAACTGCGGAAACACTATGCAGACCGAGCGGCCGTTCCAATAAGCCTAGACAAAACTGCTAGCTTTTCTTATAATTTAATAGATTTACATAGAAATGATACTAAAACGTATAAAATAATAAGTACAGCAATCATGAATTTATTTTAAATCAATTATTTACAGGTACAGGGTACTTTTGAGTTGTCAAGGCAGTTATTTCTAGGGTTGCGGAATCATTGACGAATACCCATTCAAAAATGTTTTGTATTCCCATTTATATATACACACATCTATCATTCCCATTTGTATATATTTATATACATCTGTGTGATTCTCTCATCAAGACATCACTTCAGTTATTACCTTCATGGTCCTCGCATAATTTGACCAATACAATATTGTGTGGACTTTAAAAGAGACTTTGACCTCTGAGTTTGTTTCGGTTGTTTCTTCTCAGAGTAGTCCAGCTAGGAAACACCGGCCCATCGTTCGATTAAAATAAGAAAAAAAAAAATGACATGTAAAAGTGTAATTTATTACTTACCTATTTACAGAAATAAAAATCGTTTAATCGTTTATAATAAAAGTACTTTACTACATTTACACCGGTATCATAGAAAATTTTATAAATACAGCAAACGTGAATTTTATTTCAAATTGACTATTTACAGGTACTTTGTCAAAATCATTCAGCACCAGGGATGTTTGGATTATTCCGATCTGTCACCCCGCTTTGTCCCCATCGGGGGACAGATAGGAAAAAAAGTACGATCTGTCCCCCAGTTAGCAATGTGGGGACAGATCGAACTTTGTTCACTCTTTTACAGTTTCATCTGTCCCCCTATCACTGATATGGGGACAGATGAAACTTTTTATTCCTGTTTGTCCCCCACAGAATTTAATACATTAATTCTAAATTCAAAAAATGTTTTCTTCTATCGATAGTTTTATTTCTGAGTCCGAGTGATATTGGTGGACACTTTGTGGAATAGGAATAGGAATGCTCTGGATCACATTTTCTATTAACCTCTTCACGCTACTGCGCGCCTAGTACTTTTGTTCTCTTAAGTTTTCAATCCTTAATTGAATTTAAAATTAATGTATTAAATTCTGTGGGGGACAAACAGGAATAAAAAGTTTCATCTGTCCCCATATCAGTGATAGGGGGACAGATGAAACTAAAAGAGTGAACAAAGTTCGATCTGTCCCCCAGTTAGCAATGTGGGGACAGATCGAACAATTTTTTCCTATCTGTCCCCCGATGGGGACAAAGCGGGGTGACAGATCGGAATAATCCGGATGTTTTATCTTCTGGGTAAGCTCGCTCCGTCGTAGACTCTGTTTTTGTTTGACTTAGACTAGAGTCAAAAGCAAACCGATCAGATGTGACAAAATAAAAATAAAATGTGCGTCTATTTATAAGATAAACAAATACAAGAAGCTCAATCCAAAGCTGAGATGAAATCTACAAATAACCATCCACAAAGTCTCTTTTGGAGACCTTTTTTGTGTTATTAAATTCCTGGTAACAAACCTTGTTTCTATAATGTAAAAATAATGTACAGAAATGAAATACATTAACACCAACCTTACCCAAACTGAGCCCCAGTGCACACGCACCCAATCCATACATATCCGGCGTTTAGACAAAAAGGGTAGTATGACCGAGAAAAGGAGTGTCTCTACAATTTGTGGTCTGTCTGTCAGTTTGACTTTGCAGAAATAACAAAAGGCATACTCTTGTGTCAGTCTGTTATGTCCGTCCAATCTACAGTTTTAAATTAAGATAAAAAAAGTCTGTCAAGTGAAGTCGGTCAAACTGAAAATAAAAAAATACTCTAAATAGAGAAGAAATAAAAAAAAACTAGGAGTAACTATGGTATAGTTTAAAACAGGGCTCCAAACAAAGCGGTACATCACAAACACAGCACACAAACGAAGTACGTCGCGTCATTCCAGCCTGGGAACAACGTTTGCACCGACGTCGAATGCGACAGCCATTCTTCATAACCCCGTCTAATTTTTTGGGCCAATGTTTGGCCACGGCCACATTTGTCGGGCCCAAACTACTCGGTCCAGGAGGAGGTGGTGGTTGTGGCGGACGAGGTTTTGGCATGTGTTCGTGATGGTGTTGGAGTATCTGATCTACTAATTCTAATCTAAAAACTAAGTGTTTTTGGGGTACAGAAGTTGAACCCTCTAGAATAATTCTGGCATTCAAAATTGAGCAATTGAGAAGGCGTTTGAAGACCTTCATATTCCAGTTAGAGCATCTTTTTCTTTCCAGCAGGTATGGTTCCAGCATTTGATCTTTACGATCAACGCCTCCCATACCCTTGTTATAGTCCAAAATTACTTCAGGTTTAAACTGATCCTTGCGATAAAGTTTCGGTTCCATCCGGCCTTGTTGAATGCCATGGTAGGTAGAGATGGTACTGACCTTCCGTTTCGTGTCCTGGTATGCCATGACAGTGATATCGCCGGAATGACGGGCTGTAAACTGGCCTTCTTTCAGCTTACACAACGATATTATTGGAGGAACATTGCGGCGGTTAGCACGCAATGTCCCTACGCAATCCGTTTTTCGCATCTTTAGAAATCGGGCCAGTAGGGGGCTATTAAACCAATTGTCCATAAAAAGAGTATACCCTTTGTCAAGGAGAGGATGGATGAGTGTAAGGACGGTGGCCGTGCTTTTCAGCAGTGTGGATGGGAAAGTTGGATCGTAGGTGGTGGCTTTGCCGAGGTACACAAAGAAAGACCAAAGGTAGCCAGTCGAAGACTCACAGAGTTCGTAGGTCTTCACCCCAAACTTGGCGGCCTTGGTCTTAATATACTGGCGAAATTTGAGGCTCCCTTTCCACAAAGTCAGGGATTCGTCAATGCAAACGTTTTGGGATGGGACATAGGCTTCCTTGAAACGGGAATTCAAATGGTCTAAAATGGGGCCTATTGAAAACAAAAGGTCGGAATCGTCAGTCGGTCTGTTGCTGTTGTCATTAAAATGGAGAGCGCGGCAAAGACTCTCATATCGTCTACGGGAGAACAACTTCCTAAAGATGTTTGTTTGGAGGAGAGGGTTCAAAGTAAAACAAGATTTCGTGGAGGGCATCCGGATGATTCCGAGCATCATCCAGAAGGAAAATAGGACCAAAAGCTCGTGAATATTCGTGTCATACCAATCCCGGCGAAAGCTGACGGATGATTCAGCAAGCCACTGGGCATAACGGTTGGTCTCCGTCACAATATGTGACAAAACGCCATCATCCCAGTACTGCCTAAACGCCCCATACGCGTTTTCAGATGCAACAACTGGCCCTGTTTCCTGAGGCAGAAATTGTTCTCGCTCGCCTCTATAGCTATCCATAGGTAACCATTCAAAGCGAGGAGCAATTTTTCCTCCAGCAAACAAGACCTCATCCTGGCCGTCATCTGCATCCAACCATTCCTCATCCTCATGCACTTCACCATCTGCCATCAGTTGCCTTCTTGCTCTCGCTGTCGCCCGCTCTCTCGTAGCTATTCTAGCATTCATTATTTGCATTACTTTTGCCCTCAAATCCTCAGGCACATCATCATCATTCATG
This sequence comes from Athetis lepigone, assembly GCA_033675125.1. Taxonomy (NCBI): domain Eukaryota; kingdom Metazoa; phylum Arthropoda; class Insecta; order Lepidoptera; family Noctuidae; genus Athetis; species Athetis lepigone. The sequence goes on from CM066240.1 coordinate 7,881,225, forward strand.
TGTACCTCTATCAACCTATCACCTTTCTGCCACTGGGCCTCACCTGTCTGTCGTACTCCACGCGCGCTCATTCCTCGCCTACGCGGGCTTCCCCTTCCTCGCACAGGCTGCAGACGCTCCACTGGCTCAGCCTCTTGCTTAAACTGAAGGTGTTCGTCAGCGAGATGGAATTGATCGCCCAAAGCATCGATGTCACCCTTCTGTAGCGTTATGACAACGTGTCTACGACAAATAAACAGTAATATCATAAATCTACGTATGCATTTATTAAAAAGAATAGGTAAAAAGACAAAATTGAAAATATAATTACTCTGGGTGAAGCTCAAAAAGCGAGGGCTGAGCGCGCAGCGGGCTTGATCTGTAAAAAAAAGTTTGTGTTATGCATGATGTAACTCAAAAACAATTATTTTGATGAAAACATGTTTTACTACTTACGCCTGAATGACTACTGGCGCACTCGAGGAAGGGTGCGGCACACTCGAAGTTGAATCCGATGGATTTGGCCTATCAAAAAAGGTTTTTGTTTTAAAAGACTCATAAACAACAAAACATAAAATTAAATATTTGATGAAAACATTGACTTACATAAAGATAGGTGACGAAGCAGTTAGAGATAGTGGGTCTTCGAGTCCCTTCTGTAACCCGAGGATAGTCGGTGGCGACTCAACATACTGAAAAATAAACATACATTTAAACCTAACGCCTCCCAAAAATATACAAGCTCAGATGAGTTTTTCATGCGAGGTTCACTCACATTCACATGCAATTCCAGACAATCCAGACCATTACCCTTCCCCTTATAAAATGAGTAGAACAAAACACGAATAATACCCGCACCTTCAATCACATATAGTTACTACACACCTATAAATAAATTGTTATCCATTCAGGTTCCTAAAAGACAAAAAAGGTAACTTAAAAAAACAAATAGTGATTATTCATCATGTCAATCTATAAAACACCAATGGCACTATACAAAAAATTCTATATTTTAGTTAATGCAGTCAAAATGCGAAAGATGAAACGCACCTAATTCAAAGACCCCTGTATCTCTAATGCCCTTATTTTTCGCTAGATGTCGCAGTAATGAAATTATAACAATTTATGTGGTCGGTAAGCAATAATCCGGCACTATGCCAGATCGCGACAAGCCACTACATCAATCCTTGTCGAGATGACTTTGAAACTGGCACATTGTGATAAGTGTATAAGTGCCACTTAAATAAAGAAAAATTGCTTTCGAACATTTAGATTGAGTTAGTGCATAAGTGACAGTTTGAGTGTAATGCCAGTTATTAAGTAACTTTTATTGGGATTTAATTTTTATACGTATTCACTAACGGTAGTTTTATGAAAAGCGCTATTTAATCGATAAATTTGCCTTAAATTTTTGCAGTACGTAAACGTAAACGTGGCGAGTTACTGAGTGTCAATTATTCAATCATTTCAGTTTTAGTATTTTGTTTAGAATTTCAAACCTGTTTTTTAGGGTTCCGTACCTCAAAAGGTAAAAACGGAACCCTTATAGGATCACTTTGTTGTCCGTCCGTCCGTCTGTCAAGACCCTTTTTCTCAGAAACGCATCGAGATTTTTTAGCTGAAAATAATATCATAAAATAAAATCATAAAATCATATTTATTTTGTAAATAGGTTATATATATATAACACTTTTACACGTCAATATTTTGTTTTTTTTATTTATTTTAAGCGAACGATGGGGCCGGTGTTTCGTAGCTGGACTGCTCTGAGAAGAAACATCCGAAACAAACTCAGAGGTCAAAGTCTCTTTTAAAGTCCATACAATCGTATTGGTCAAAAATGTGCGAGAACCATGGAGGTTAATGTCTGAGGCACTCTCTTGATGAGAGAAGGACACAGATTTGAGTGGACCTGTCCAGACAGTGCAAGCATTTGTCAGTAATCGTTTAGCTCAACTAAAAACTAAGGAGCCCAACGTCTTGACGAACAGTACCAAAGTAAGGACATTTGGGTAGGCCGCATTAAATACTCAAACCCAGACATACCCATAGTCCTCACATTCACAAAAAAAAAAATGTCACAAAAACATATACATACACAATACTTAAAAAAGTACATATCAATGTCAAATAGTAATACATAAAAAAAGATTATATACTTTTCTCTTATCACATACTCAGGTTTGCTAAATTGCTATCTCTCAAAGCTATGAAAAAATCAAGTTTCTAAATCACCGCAATAAAAAGATACGGCGGTTTATATTGCATATTTAGACATTTTGCAAGGGAATCAAAACCTATAGGGTACTTCACATTGACCAAGAATCATGAAATTTGGCAAGAGGCAAGGTCATGTAGCACAAGTAAAGGAAAAACTCCGAAAACTGTAATTTGTTGTTACTTCACATCCGTCCGTCTGTCAAGACCTTTTTTCTCAGAAACGCGTCGAGATATCAAGCTGAATTTAATATCACATACTCGGGTCTGCTATCTCTCAAAGCAGTGAAAAACTCAAGTTTCTAAATCAACGCAATAAAAAGATACGGCGGTTTATATTGCATATTTAGACATTTGCAAGGTAATCAAAACCTATAAAGTGAGTACACACACGGCAACACATCACGCTATACAAAACAAGTTTTAGCTGACCTCGCATTGGGTATGTTTTTTCGTACAATCAGAAAGTCAGCTTATACTGGTTTTGTATAGCTTGATGTGTAGCTCACCGTACTTTCCATTGACCAATAATCATGAAATTTGGCAAGAAGCAATGTCATGTTGATGTAGCACAAGTAAAGAAAAAACTCCAAAAGCCTGATATTGTAGTTGTATCACTAAAAAAAACAAATTAACGGAACCCTCGTAGCGCGAGTCCAACTCGCACTAGACCGGTTATTTTTTATATTTATGACGCTTGCGCATTCTTATTGAGTGTCCGCTGGTGTCCGCACTGGTGTACAATGGCGATCAGATACCGCAGTTGTATAACCTGGTTCATTAAAGAAAGGAATCTAAAATGGCGGCGCTTATCATGTTCTCTCGCTCGCACACTAGTGCCGTCTATACTCACTCGCGCGCGTACCATCAACATAAAAAAAATTGTCTTGATTTGCTTCCACGCTGCCTTGATGCGCTCAGTTCTTCTTTTTACAAATATCTTGTTACAGTTTTTTGTTATTTTTCTGTTGTTACCTGTTTGTTATTGTGGTAAAAGAAGGCACTGTTTCCGATGAAAACAATAAATATTTTTAGTAATATTTTCGATTTAAACAAAAAAACTTCCAACTTTAAATTTTATAATGCAGACTGTACTATCTGTCAACGCAAGTACATGCCGCCATTTAAGATTCCTTTCTTTAATGAACCGGCTTATACCTGTTGCGACGTGTACGAATCAAGCGCGCCCTGCGTCTAGCCGCGTTTTTAGATGAAAGCAGATCGCCACCACGGACACAATAGGCGAGACGACAAAAAAAGTAATTAGTCCGTCAGATATATTATCAAAAAATTTTGGACACGTATTTTTTCTTTTTTCTTGTAAACGAAGAATGACGACGATACAGTGCGTTGAAGTTGCGCATGACGTCATGATCTGATACAATTTTTGCAGGACGGTGACGTCAAAAGCCCCCACTCTGGAACTTTGCTGCTCTTGATCTTTGTATATTTTTATTAATTTGATCAAGCAAAAAATACGTGTCCCGTATTTTTGGCCGATCTATCAGACGTACTAAACAGAATGCCATTTTCTTTATGCTGTAGTCACCCCTATTTGAACGCGTCTCACATGCTACAATGTGGAAAGGAAGTTCACATAAGATCGAGTTGCACTAAGCGGCGTGATGTCAACAACGACCTGGCCTGGAGAAGAAGAGAAGCTGATGATGTCACCGACCAAAAGGAAGAACGACAAGAGAGACGCCTGTCGCGGGCGGAAATCTAGAGATCGCTCGCCGAGGTGAAGAGGTACAACAAAGAAGACGAGAAATAGAAGCGGCGCATCGGGGCGAGGCACCAGTTGGAAGCATATGTGTTCAGCGTGTTTCACGCTCTCATTTCTCGTCTTCTTTTCTCTAGATTTCCGCCCGCGACAGGCGTTTCTCATGTCGTTCTTGCTTTTTAACTTTCTAGAACATTGTGAGCGGGCTATAAAAATAGCGGGCAATCGGCACGGAGGATAGTTTAGTTTTAAAAACGAAACCGAACCGAACGAAATCAATTGTTTTTGTATGCTACTGGATCCTGAAACAGCGTTAATTAAACTGTTATTTAAAGCCTATCTTGAAGCTTTATTTGCATTTTTTAGTGCCTTATCACCTATACAATACTAATAAACTTAAAACGGCCATACTGTAAAATGTAATTTTTCGTATAGTGCCATTTATATTTTAAGGGTGCGAGTATGCCAATAGAAACAACGTCCTTCTTCAGTTTTAGGCTAGCTTTGTGCTTAGAGCCACATCGCCCACATCACTACAAGGAGAGTGATTTATTCATTATTCGTGAAAGAGAATATAATAATTTGCCTTAGGATCCGGCTTCAAGCATTCCTGGTCCAGGTATTTTGGCTCGTCGTAATATTCCTCCTGCTCCTCGGGTTCTTCCTCCACGAGGTACACGGCTTCGCACACGTCACCTTCGTCCTCCGAGTCGGTGTCCCGGAGGAGCTCACAAAAGTCCTCCGGGGCATCCTCGGGTCCAACGCACCAGATACGCCTCGCAGCCATCTCAAATCTATATGAAGAATACCGTAGGTAGGTACACATAATTTACAAAACAAAACATAAAAAAGTAAAATAAAGTTCGCGTCACGTAATCTTGCCGCTCTGAAGTTCGTCGCAATTGGCCGCGCAGTAGTCGATTTTACAACCAAACGTGGACTCCGCATGCGCGGTCTCGCCAAAGATGGCGCCTGTAATGGCGTCTCTGTCACTCGCATACGTTCGATGCTTACTTCTTTCCTGCTTGCTCAATGCGAAAGTACTGTTGTTGCCAAAACTGTTAAACTTTGTTAGCTTTTTTATTATTTTATTTTACTAATAACTGCTACTATAATTAAATTTTAACGCTATTGTTTCTAATGACATAATAATAAAACTAGAAGTGGGTGTTAGTTAACGTAATGGGTTTCAGTAACTACTTACGTGGCTGATAATCGTGTAATTACTTTCGTAGACAAAAATAAAACTATTATTTTACGTACGCAGTTAAGCTGACACTCAAGACATGCATGGGTCGAGGGTTCCGGCGACTCGGACCGCAATTAACTAGGACCGCGGTCCCAGTCGCCGGATCCATAAAAAATATTTAATTTTCTTCCGGCGACTGGGACCACTTATAAAATGATAACTGAAATCAACAAAATGTACAGTCAACGAAAAAATTTTTGATGTAATAATTGAATAGCGGTGGTAAGACCCCTCTTTGAGGAGTGGCTGGATAGGCGCCACGGCGCTCTCACGTTTCACTTGACACAGGTCCTCACCGGACATGGTCAGTTCGGGAGGTCCCTGTGTCGGATTCGGGCGGAAGCGACGCCTGGGTGTCACCACTGCAGCAACGGCCGCCTGGAGGACACGGTCGAGCACACGGTGGAGGTAGGCCGCGCATGGGTGGACAATCGGCGTGTCCTCGTAGAAGCGATCGGCGGCGGTGACCTCTCGCGCCCCGCGCTGGTTCAGGCCATGCTTTGGGGCAAGACGGAATGGGATGCCGTCGCCTCTTTCTGCGAAGCAGTTATGCTAGTAAAGGAAGCGGCGGCGCACGTAAGGCAACGACGAGCCTCTCGCCCCGGACTAAGACCCAGGCGAAGACGTCGAGAGTCGCAAGACCGCGTCGATGGCGCGTTAGTGTTCCACGCGCGCCTCAAAGAGAAGAAGTCAGCACAGGAAGGGGCCCAACAGGGCCAACGCCTGCCGGGGTTGCGGAATGTTTATAATAGTTACCGTGACCCTGGAACATAAAGGGCAATCGAAGGAACATGAGTAGGTTTTAGTCAGTAAAAGTCTGACACGCCCTCCCGCCGCACCCAGGACGGGAGCAGTCATTGGATGAGTTCCCACTCACCAAAAAAAAATTAATAAAAATCCTTTTTGATTTAAAAATATTATTTATTGATATAAAAAGCAGCCTCTGACTACAGTTCTGTTATTTAAAGTTTTCTTAATAAAAACATAGACATAAAAAAATATATAAATAAATCATGTATCCAAATATCGAAGAGGAAGCATTCTTCGATTGCTAAGATGAAAAAATAATTATCATTCTGTTGATGACTTATTTATTTGGTAAACAAGTATCGGCCATTTTTTGGAGAGGCTGCGATGAACATTGACTCCGGGAGTGTAATAATTACATTTTAAATCTACATAGTATGGATCAATTATTGATCTATACTATGTAGATTTTAAGTCATTGTATAATTTTACTATTAAATGACTGATTGATGATTTTTTTTGAATACAATGAAAGATATATTGGGTGTTTCTGGATCTTCTCTGATCGAGAAACCCCAATTTACACCTACTGCCATAACGGTCATTTTAAACTAATTGTGATTGACATAGATAGTACCTACGTTTATAATTTTTATTGTGATTTTTGTTATTTTTTATTATAGTTACCAACCACTTAAAGGCTGATTTTGAGATAAATAATTACTTTCTGATTGTTAATTGTTTGAAAATTGTTGATTATTATTATAAGCACGATTTATGTTTTTTTATTATTACTAGCATGATTTATTTATATTTTTTTATGTCTATGTTTTTATTACGAAAGATTTAAATAACAGAACTGTAGTCAAAGGCTGCTTTTTATATCAATAAATGATGTTTTTAAATCAAAAAGGATTTTTATTCAATTATTACATCATAAATATTTTCGTTGACTGTACATTTTGTTGATTTCAGTTATCATTTTATGAGTAGTCCTAGTCGCCGGAAGAAAATTAAATATTTTTTACGGATCCGGCGACTGGGACCGTGGTCCTAGTTAATTGCGGTCCGAGTCGCCGGAACCCTCCATGGGTCGACGACTTTTGGGCGTAATCTAAAATTTTTACAACTTAATTCGATTCTGTAGAAAAAAAAATCTACGAAGGTAACACTTTTTTACGTGAATGTACCTGCGCGGTCGTCGCAAAAGCCTAACTTCAGAGGGGCAAGTTTACGTGACGCGAACTATAAATTATTATAACAAAAAAACATCTATAATTAAATTACACTTAACGAAAATATAACTATAAAATACGACAAAGAAATACTAGATAAAGGTATAAATATCCGAACAATTTTACAAAAACGATAACATATCAACATCGATAACTTTTGTCGACATGACCCTAAGATTTCGTTAAGTACTTACTGTTACGGTGTTAACCTATAATAAATAATTACCTACTATTGTTAGCTATGGCCTTAGTGTGTCAAGTCACTAATGTGTCATCTGTCATTGTTTGACATCTGCGGCGGCTCTCTCTATGCTCTCTCTTCTTCTTGGACCACCGCCATGCAACAACCATGTCTTGTATTTTGCTCGTGTTTGTCAAGTTAATAAATTGCAATACTGTCGAAGTAATACAGTGTATTTATTTCTCACGTCGGGTCTACAACACCCCAACAGTTTTGGCGACGAGGATCGAAGATTAAGACGGATCACGATCATACAGGTTCCTTTGTTGGAAAATGGCTACAGACGCCGGCTCGGGGCGTGGCACTACGCGCCCTGTACAGGTACCCCCAAACTTCATAGAATTTTATGAAAATAAGAGCAAATTCGAACGCTGGGTGCAGCGACTGCAGGGGGCTTTTCAGATATACGGAATAACGGAACAATGTAGCAAAAACTCTTACTTTTTACATTACATTGGGGCACAGACCTACGATACAATATGCGACTTGGTTTCTCCTAATAAACCGGAGGATAGAACTTACGAGGACAATGTGAAGTCACTCACATTACATTTGGATCCACAACCACTGGAAATTGCAGAGTACCACAAATTCCACAACAGAAACCAAAAGGAAGGTGAGACCGTTAAAGAGTACATTGCCGAGCTCCGCAAGATGGCGGCAACATGTAATTTCGGAAATTTTCTCAACACTGCGCTTCGGAACCAATTTGTATGCGGTATTAGGAATTCCATCGGTATTGTAACATCTTGGAGGGTTTGGTCAATAACCCCGCGGTGACCAACCGTATTGGGGCTTAGTATAGTTTTTCTTGTGGTTATATTTAATGTTGTTTCTGTTTGATGGTTCCGGTCGGAGGAGGCCTTTAATTGTTTTTTGACATCTCTGATATCGAGGAAGATCTTTCGCGTGTTACATATTGAAATATACAATACCGATGAAAAATAAAACAGCAACAATAACCATCCGAAGAAATAGACTTCATATAGCAACACTCAATACCAGATCACTAAAGTCGCAAGAACGTTTAATAGAACTAGAACAAGCTTTGAACAATATTAATTGGGATATCCTTGGTATAAGCGATGTACGAAGATCGGCGGAACAAATTGAGGAACATGAGAAACACATATTTTACTATATAAATGAAATTCCAGGAGTGTACGGAGTGGGTTTCTTAGTTAAGAAGTATCTGCAAAAGAACATAATAGAATTTAAAGGAGTGTCAGACAGAATAGCCATCCTGAATATTTTACTCCCTGGGCACAAACAGCCGATTTCAATAGTTCAGATTTATTCCCCTACGGAGGTAGCAAAAAAAGAAGATAAAAACGAATTTTACGAAAACCTAAATAAAGCCATAGAACATTTACAAACCCCCATTATTGTGATGGGTGATTTTAATAGTCAAATTGGCCAAAGAGAAAAGAACGAAGATAAAATAATAGGACCTTATACAAATGGCAAAAGGAATGATAACGGGCAGAGATTGATAAACTTCGCGTTAGAAAATAACCTACGAATAATGAACAGCTTTTATAAACGAAAACCCAAAAGAAAATGGACGTGGGAATCTCCCAATGGCCTAGTTAGAAACGAGATAGACTTTATAATCACAAACAAACCACAGCTTTTTCTAAACGTGGAAGTTCTTAATAACTTTAATTATAATACTGACCACAGGTTAGTACGAGGTCATTTAAACATGCACAGAACAAAGAATTCAAGAAAGCACATAAAAAATAATAAGCTACCAATATCACTACCCTTACCAAGACACCTCTTAGAATCCTTAGAGGAAAAGTTAAGGTCAATAAACGAACTTAGAACAGTCCAGGAAAGATACAATGTTTTGGAAGACAAATTAAAAGAAGTCAACAAGAATCTAGAAACTCACAAAACTTCAAAAGATCGCTTGGGATTAGAAGCAAGAAACTTGATACAACAAAGGGCACTATTATTAAAAAATAGGAAAAATAACAAACAAAAGATAACTAAACTAAGCAAAGACATAAATGTAGAAATAAGAAAACACAGACATAAACTAAGGACAGAAACAATACAATTTCATATGGAGAAATCAGGTGGAATCAAAAATGCGTGGAAAGAACTTAGCGATAATAAACAATGGATTAGTACCTTAACACACCACAAAACTAAAAAACACAAATCGAAAAGATACGAAATAGTAGAAACAGCTACCGATTTCTATCGTGAACTCTACAACGACGAGCAAACAATAACTACAAATCATAAGAAAGCCACAGAAGAAAAAATTCCATATATATTAAAAGACGAAGTCATCAAAGCCATAAAATCACAGAAAAAAGGAAAAGCACCAGGTGAAGATAACATCTCTAATGAACTTTTAATGGGAACATCTGAAACTATAGTGAACGTGCTCACGGACATATTCAATGAAATCGTAACAACGGAGTATATACCTCACCAATGGACTACTTCAGTTATAATCTTACTTCACAAGAAAGGGAAAACAGATGATATTTCGAACTACAGACCAATTTCGTTAATGTCTAATTTGTACAAAGTATTTTCCAAGATAATACTCGAGAGATTAACACGGACCCTTGATGAAAATCAGCCTAAAGAACAAGCAGGGTTTCGAAGTGGCTTTTCAACTATCGACCATGTTCATACCATAAAACAAATAATTCAGAAATGCAATGAATATGGAATAAATTACTACCTAGCGTTTATAGACTACAATAAAGCATTTGACTCACTGAAACATGAGAAAATATGGGATGCCCTTAACTCGCAAGGGGTCAATAACAAATATATCCGTATAATAAAGAATGTATACGAAAATATGAAAGCAAAAATACGAACAGAAAAAGTAGGAGAATATTTTCCTATTAAGCGAGGGGTTAGGCAAGGAGACCCTCTCTCACCCAAACTTTTCTCGGCAACCTTAGAACACGTATTCCGGCAGCTAGATTGGAACGAATACGGCATCAATGTAAATGGCGTATTACTAAACCATCTAAGATTCGCCGATGATCTTATATTGTTAAGCGAAGATCCAAAGAATCTACAAGATATGATTGAACAACTTGTATATGAAAGTGAAAAGGTAGGATTATCAATAAACGCAAGTAAAACAAAATTGATGACAAACTACAATAAAATTCCTATTGTAGCCAACAACGTGGCTGGATTGGAATACGTAAACGAATATACATATCTTGGTCAAATAATCTCCCCTACAGAGCTCACAACAAAAGAAATCCAGAATAGAATAAACATTGGATGGAAGAGATACTGGGCTTTAAAAGATATCATGAAGAACCCAGATATACCAATAGAAGGAAAAAAGAAAACATTTGATGTATGTATCCTACCAAGCATGACTTACGGATGTCAGACATGGAGTTGCACAAACAAAAATATCAAGGCATTGGAAACCTGTCAACACAGAATGGAGAGAAGTATCTTGAATATAAAGTTAAAAGACAAAGTTCCATTGACCACAATAAGAAAACAAACTAAGATTATAGACATTAAATACCGAATAAAACAATTAAAATGGAGATGGACTGGACATTTAATAAGAAGCAAGACAGATAAATGGGCAAAAGAAGTGACAGAATGGTGTCCAAGATACAAAACTAGAAGAAAAGGTAGACCACATCGTAGATGGGAAGATGACATAATACGAGTGGCAGGAACAACCTGGTCAAGGAAAGCCAGGAATAGATCTTTGTGGAGAACACTTGGGGAGGCCTATGCTGGAAAGCAAGACAATCTAAAAAAATGATGTATAAAGTAAAATTCTGTATATGTATGTGTATTGTAGATTGTTAATAAAGGCTTATTATTATTATTATATTATTATTATTAGGAATTCCAGAATCAAGGATAGGCTGCTGGAGCAGCGGGAGCTTACTCTGGAAAAGGCGTTCGACATTGCAGTTGGCATGGAGAGCGTCAGAGCGCGCGATGAAAACGCCGCTCCAGTTCATGCAGTGCTACAGAATACCAAGAAGAAGCCGTTGACTTCCAAGGGTGAAGTGAGTAGTGCAAAAAATACTAAAAAGGTAATATGCTATAGGTGTGGAGGTGATCACTATGCAAATAAGTGCAAGCTCATTAAAGCTTCATGCAATTTCTGTAAGACCCAAGGTCACATTAAGAAAATGTGTTTAAAACTTAAAAAATCTAAAGATGTAAATGCTATTGGTCAGAATAATTCAAGTGAGATAGAATACATAAATAACACATCTAGTAGTCAGAGTAATAATAGGTTTTGGGTGTACCCTATAGTAAATAATTGTAAAATAAAGATGGAATTTGATAGTGGTTCTGCGGTATCTATTATCAGTGACAAATTATACAAAAAATGTTTTCAGGATTTACAACTGCATAAAACTAAGACTAAATTGTGTACCTATTCTAATAATTTCTTAAATGTTTTAGGTTACATTACATGCTCTGCGTCAGTTGGTACAGAGACTCAACAGAATCTCAAGCTGTATGTGGTGAGTGGTAACAAAGATCCTCTTCTGGGAAGGGAATGGATTAAATTGTTTACTTGGGAGCGATTTCGCGAGCACCTTGATGTAAAGGCAGTGCGCCTTGCAGGTAATGTTTCCGCTCCACTCCACTCTAATAATTCCACAGAGTCTAGTTTGCAATTACTGTTTAAAAAATATTGTTCTCTTTTCGATGGAAAAAATGTTGGTGAAATTAAAGGTAATCCGGTGGCATTACACCTCAGGCAAAATGCAAAACCAATTTTTTGTAGGGCTAGGTCAGTTCCTTTTGCGCTGAAGGAAAAAGTAGAACAGGAAATTGACAACCTGGTTAATGATGGAGTCCTAGTTAAGGTAGATTACTCCGAGTATGCAACACCGGTGGTACCTGTGGTCAAGGCCAATGGTAAGGTTAGACTTTGCGGGGATTATAAAATTACTCTTAATCCACAACTAATTGTTGATGAGCACCCATTACCAACATCTGAAGAGTTGTTTCATGGTCTTGCTGGTGGTGAGAAGTTTAGCAAGATAGATCTATGTAATGCTTATTTAAACTGGCGTGTCAGGGAGCAGGATCAACATTTACTAACATTAAATACACATAAAGGTCTTTACAAATGTACAAGACTCATGTTTGGGTTAAATTGTGCACCGGCCAAATGGCAGCGTAAGATTGAGAACATCTTAAAGGATATTCCAGGGGTACATGTTTTCATTGACGATATTAGAATTACAGGACCTAATGATAAAGTACATCTAGAGCGTTTAGAAATGGTTTTTTCACGATTGGCTGAATATGGTTTAAAAGTTAATTTAAACAAATCTCAATTCTTAAAAGATGAAATTGAATACTGTGGTTACATTATTAGTAAGAAGGGTATATCCGGGACCAGTGATAAAATTAAAGCAATTAGAGATGCACCTAGGCCTAAAAATCTTACTGAATTACAAAGTTTCTTAGGACTTATTAATTACTATGGTAGATTTTTCCATAATTTGAGTAACACTTTGGAACCTTTACACATGTTATTGAGGAAAGATACTAAGTGGCATTGGTCAAGTGAGTGTGAGGATGTTTTCCAGAAACTTAAAAAAGAATTAATTTCAGATACTGTGTTAGCTCATTACTCACCTGAATTACCTTTAGTGTTAGCCACAGATGCTTCCCCGACTGGAGTAGGTGCAATACTTTCACACATCATGTCAGATGGTTCAGAACGTCCTATACACTATGCATCTCAAACTTTGAATAGTTCTCAAAGAAAATGGGCTCAGATAGATAAAGAAGCATATGCAATTATTTTCGGTGTTAAAAAATTTTTTCAGTATTTATATGGTAGGAAGTTCATTCTTTATACAGATCATAAGCCTTTGTTACAAATATTTTCACCTTCTAAAGCATTACCACAACTTTCTGCAGCTCGCATGCAACATTACGCTATATACTTACAGGGTTTTAATTATGAAATTAAATACAAAACTTCTAAGGCAAATGCTAATGCAGATGCATTGTCTAGGTTACCACTTGAAGTGGAAGAGCCAAAGTTACGGGAAGAAGTTGATGTTTGCCAAATTGAATTGATTGAGAAATTACCTGTTACTATAGATCAGATTTGCAATTCTACCAATCAAGATTTGAGTTTACAGCCTTTATTAGCAGGTTTACGTTCAGGTAATATTGTTTCACACCAGGATAGATTTGGTATTGAGCAGTCTGAATTTTCATTACAAAATGGTTGTATTGTAAGAGGTTCACGAGTTCTCATTCCAGTTAAATTGAGGCCCACCATACTAAAAGATTTACATACTGCTCACTTTGGGATTAATAGAATGTTAGCTTTAGCTAGGCATTATTGCTGGTGGCCTGGCATTGACAAAGATGTGCGTGATCTAGTGGCAAACTGTGTACAATGTTGTTTACAACAAAGAAACCCTACCTCGGTAGCAAATAAACATACTTGGGAATATCCCACCAAACCATTTGAACGGATACACATTGACTTTGCTGGTAAGTTTATGGGAACTTATTTCCTAATATTGGTGGATGCATTTTCAAAATGGCCTGAAGTGTACATGCTCGATCGGATTACTACTGAAAATACGATTGAAATTTTAGAAAGAATATTTACTACATTTGGTTATCCTAAGATTTTGACTAGTGATAATGGTCCCCAATTTACAAATTATAAGTTTCAAGATTATTTGAGAAAACATAACATTATACATAAGCGTTCTGCCCCATACAATCCTGCTACTAATGGCCAGGTAGAACGTTATGTTCAAACAATAAAAAATAAGTTAAGATGTTGCAACGCAAGTAAAGGTAATTTGCAACAAGTTCTAAATAAAATTTTATTCATGTACAGAATTACACCACATCCATCTACATGTAAAGCTCCTTCTGAGCTAATGTTTGCTTATCAACCTAGCAGTAACTTTTCTTCACTTGTGCCGGATTATTTATCTTCTTCTGAGGGGATGAGTGGAGTGAGAACATTACCTGTTGGTGAACGGGTAATTGCCAGAAATTACATGGGTTCTGAGAAGTGGAAATTTGGAACCATTCAGAAACAGCTAGGGAAATTACATTATTTTGTTAAAATGGATAATGGTATGGTTTGGAAGAGACATATTGACCAGTTAAAAAGAGTAGGTGACAGGATAGAATGTCAACATGAGTTTGATATTCCTGTGTTTGAGGATTCTGTGCCAGGTGCCGCGGATACTGTGATTTCTCCTGATTTAACTAGTACTTATGTTCCAGTGCCTAATGATAATGTTAAGTCTGCATCATCTTGTGATAATAATATTTCATTAAATGTTCCTAATGTTTTACCTAACTCAACCGATGTTTCACATGTTCCTAGTACTAGTAGTTCTAAAAATGTACCTAAGGTTTCCCAAGAGATTGTACCTAGTTCTAACCCTCCTGTTGCTATACGTAGGAGCAGTAGAGTTGGTAAACCTGTTCAAAGATTGAATTTGTAATTTAATAGTAAAGTAAGAATTATCCTAAAAGGGGGAGGAATCTGTTACGGTGTTAACCTATAATAAATAATTACCTACTATTGTTAGCTATGGCCATAATGTGTCAAGTCACTAATGTGTCATCTGTCATTGTTTGACATCTGCGGCGGCTCTCTCTATGCTCTCTCTTCTTCTTGGACCACCGCCATGCAACAACCATGTCTTGTATTTTGCTCGTGTTTGTCAAGTTAATAAATTGCAATACTGTCGAAGTAATACAGTGTATTTATTTCTCACGTCGGGTCTACAACACCCCAACACTTACCTCTCAGAGAGACTTGACTTACCTATATAATAATAGATTTTTTATCATAATATGAATAAATTATTGAAATATGCACGGGCTACGTGTAATTATGAATTATCAATAGATTTTACGTTACTTCTGTCATTACAAGGATGAAATTTCGTTGAATTATCTAAAAAAATCGTACCTACAATAACAAGCAACAGCGAGTTCGACGAACCCGCTGTTAGCTCAATAAAACAAGTTTTGTGAAATTATTTCATGCGAAAAACTATCTACAAAGTTGCGAGAAACACTTATAAATGAATATTTACCTACTTATCGTACAAAATCACTAAAAAAAACACAGGAAACACAGGAATGCAAGAGCGCGCAACGTACCTACTACCTAACCGCAGTGGGGGTCAGGTCAAGTCAAGGTCAGGTCAGCGTCTCAGCGATTAGCGCACAGAACACATATACCCACAGAACACATATACCCTAACGATCAACGTCGCCGTCAGCTTCCAGTGCCCAATGCCTACAATGGCATGATTTGCGAAAACGAGATACCGCTCTATAAAAAAAAGGGATGACAGTATCACAGTGATGCCATATGCCCTAATGAATAGATAGCCTTTATTTCGGTAAAGTTTCGGTAGTTGCAAAATAGGTTTAATTAGTTTTGTTATTTTCAAGGTTCATTATTTTTGAAGTGAAAACTTCTATAGCGGCGTTGAGCACTTTTTCTGTAATGGGTATAAAATCTTAAACTCGCGTCAGGACACGTGACCTGATCGAAAAAGCGTAGGACGGATGGATAGTAGACAGCTATAATCAAGTTTTCATTCTGCCGGCACTCCCGGAGTGCAACCCGTCTTTTTTTTATAAAATAATGGTTTTAGCCACTTATTATTCATAATAAGTGTTTCAATTATTGTATTAAATGCTGAGTAAAAGATAAAACTATGTAAGAACCTAACAAACAGTAACCTAACAAAAAGTAACTTATGAGCGGCGTCGTCGTAGTGAAGACTCAGATAGAACCTAATTATGTTCTATTGCCTTAAGTCTGTGTCACGAATCTGATGCAAAAATGTATGCAATTATTCTGATATTTAGAGGTTAGAAAAAGAAAGAAATGGAAAATACACTTTTTTCCTGAGAGCGACAAGGACGCGTGGGCTCCGGACAAAGAACAAAAGTACTGATGCGAAATCTAGAGTGTATCACTCGGGTACAAAATATATTTTTGGCTCGGGCGATATACTTTGAATCGCTATGTTCGAGATTCTATTAAAGAATACTCTAGAATCCCTCACTTTGCTCTGGATTCAAAAAACGCCCTCGCCGTAAAAATATTGGTACTAGGTCAAAAATATTATATTTTTATCTAGTGACATGGTTATTCACTCCGTCCATTGCTTATTATAATTGTATAAAAACAAATAATTGAATGTTTCTTTATAAATATAATTATTGTTTTAATTTTCTAAATAAAAATAAGATGTTTATTTTAAAAAGTGTTCTTTTTTGTTCAATGTGCTGTTTTAAATAGATAAAACATTTTTTTACAAAATCAAAAGAACAAACGGTATCATGTGGTTCGAATTCGACCCATTCCACATCACGGGTCAAATGTTTTACCATCGCGCCACGAGAACTGCTAGTAACATATATGCGAAATTAAGTTATGCTTCATGGGCTCAGATTAGTAAACAGAAGGCAGATAGATAGCGCGAAACACCGCGAGTGAAGTCAACAAAGCAAATACAAAACCAAAAGCGAATACAATCTCGAGTCAGTACGGCACGAAGCGTCGCGCCGTAAACATGTCATAGAAAATATTCATATTTTCGAGAATGATGCCGTCTTTTGTTTTTAATCATTGCAAAAATTGTTCCCTAAATCAAAAGAAAGAAGATAGAGTACCTTTTTATAGATTAATATGGTTATTTTTGCCTTTTGTCAAGTGTCACCCGGCAAACCAATTTATAAGACGTTGTCACGTCAAAAACAGTGAACAGAAAAAGATGACAACAAATATTTTATATTCTGTCCTTTTCTTTAAGAAATGGAAAGAGACAGATGTATTTAACTTAAATTTAGTAGTTTGTGAATAAGAGAATAAATTAGCGCGTTCAAGTTTCAAACAAACAAACTTTTTAGCTTTATAAAATTGTTATACACCTAAGCACTTTATTATTTATAACCCTAAGTTGTTGCATAATTTTAAACACAATAAATCAATTATTATTTTGTACTACCTGCCCGCTTCCAGCTTAGCCAGGGTGCATTTTTTTTAAATCAATGTTGTCAAACCAACATTGTCCTGACAATTACAAACACAACAAAGTAGATTCACCTAATTAGGCGTAGCAGTTCTTATGCTACGCGCGTACCTACATACGTTTAGTAAATTCATAAATTGATTTTAATTAATATAGACAGATAAGAATGAAATATTACGGGTAATTTTTCATCATCCTGGCAACTGGAACGCACACAGAGACGACGTGTTCTTACAGCGCAGTCACGTGGCAGTCACGCACACATGTCTCGACATTCGCCGCACTCGTAATGTTTCGCGCTGTCTATCTGCCTACTGTTTTATAATCTGAGTTCATGGGTATGATCGTATTCTATAGGTGAACGCAGACTTGGCCGCACCGCACGCGCCGCAGTCTTCGCATTCGAATTCTTTAGGTGAACGCAGTCTTGGCCGCACCGCACGCGCCGCAGTCTCCGCATTCGAATTCTTTATATGAAGTTCTATGCCACCTCGCACACTTATCCGCATCGCAGTTGCCGCAGACCCTGAAACGACAACAAAGAAAATGCGATGACTGCGGGGACTGCGGCGCGTGCGGTGCGGCCAAGTCTGCGTTCACCTTTTATACGAAGTTCTATGCCACTAGGGGTCGCAATACCGAATCATTTAAGCAAAACCGGTATTTTCGATATTGGCTCCAGACCAATACCGATAATCCGGTATTTTCGATATTTCCGGGATTAAGCTAAAGTTAGCAAATTTAGTATAATAAAGTTAGTTTGCGGAGGAATAGTAAGTAGATACCTAACCTACATGAATTTATCTTCTAAATAAAACAAAATTTTCATTGACACAAGTTTTATTATTTGATATGTTGGTAATCAATCAGTTAGTTCTTAGCAATAATTTACTAATACTTAAATGCCCGTTTATTCCTACGTATACTTTAATTTTTTGTGCTTTTCATATAGAATTTTGTCTTGATCTGCCAATTCTGCCATCGCTTTCGACTAATAACAACCTGTAAAGAAAATATCAAATTGCACTTACAAGAAATAAATCGCTGAACTTGAACCCTGCATAAAACTGGATTCAAAACATAAAAATAACTAAAAATAAATCCATACTTATAATATAATGATGCAAACGTAACTCTGTCTGTCTGTTACGCTTTCACGCCTAAACTACTGAACCGATTTGGATGAAATTTGGTGTGGAGATAGTTTGAAATCTGGGAAAGGACATAGTCTACTTTTTATTCCGATATATATGGGATAAATATATCCCGATATTATTATAGGATACTCTTTATCCAAATATAAGTCACTTTTTATTGAGATATGAGATACACTTTATTGCGATGTGGGATACTTTTTATCCCGATATAAGTAGGATACATTTTACTATATAGGAACTTTTTATTTTCGATAGGTACTTTTCTTTCGATGAGTATATCTTTTATCCTCGCGGACACAGCTAGTTTGAAAGTTCATTTATACTATGACTGTTTAACAAAACTAAATATTATGGTCAATCAAAGGGCAAAGCTATAAAAATAAGTTGAAAACAATTGCGGTAGAAACCTATTTGCAGTACAATACATACAATACAAATGTAGAAAAATATTTGCACTTCTTTCTCTCTTCACAAACAACTGCTTTCAAAAATAATTAAAAATCCCATACTACAAATTATAAATTAAATAATTTAAAATCATTTACTTACCAATTTGTCTATTTTCTTTCTAAATTCCGAGTGTGGATAACAAAAACATAGTAAGCTCAAGACAGCCCAACGAGCTATGGAGAGGGCTATGCTCGGAGTCTCTCTACGTGATCGAATCAGGAATGAGGAGATCCGTAGACGAACCAAAGTTGCAGACATAGCCCAGCGAATTAGTAAGTTGAAGTGGCAGTGGGCAGGCCACATAGCACGCAGAACTGACGGCCGATGGGGCCGTAAAGTTCTTGAATGGAGACCACGCACCGGCAAGCGCAGCGTAGGACGTCCACCCACAAGGTGGACAGACGACCTAGTAAAAACCGCAGGATCGCGCTGGATGCAAGCCGCTTCCAACAGGTCCTACTGGAAATCTGTAGGGGAGGCCTATGTTCAACAGTGGACGTCCTGCGGCTGATATGATGATGATAACAAAAACAAACCACAACACCAACAAAACACACAATGACGAATGACGACAACGAAATGTAAACAGTTAAAATAGAAAATTTGACACTTGTCGGTCGCAACTAACTTCAACTCACTCACTTGCACTGTTCGCGCCACGCCATTGGCTCGTTCGCTAATCATTGCGCAGGACAGAGAGGGGGAAGTTCGGTTACTTGGCTGTCGCCGGATTCATCGGTCTTGTCGTAAGGTGAACGAACTCGCGCGCGCGTAATTTAAATTGAGTGGCGCGTAACTTTTTCTATTTGTTTGTATTTGTTTATATTTATTTAACTAAAACCGAAAATATCGAAAATCCCGGTTTTTGTGAAATGAATACCGGTATTAATTAGACCTAAATTTGGTCCGGTATTCCGGTATTTTCGAAATTCGGTATCCCGGTTTGCGACCCCTATATGCCACCTCGCACACCTACCCGCGTCGCAGTTGCCGCAGACCCTGAAACGACAGCAAAGAAAATGCGATGACTGCGGGGACTGCGGCGCGTGCGGTGCGGCCAAGTCTGCGTTCACCTCTCTACCGCATACAAACCCATATTTGGTTCGGAAACTTTAGTATTTTTTTTCTTCGTAATAATGCTAATGCAATAACTAAACGCATCGTCTATCACTTAGGCCCGTATTAATAGACGTCACTCAACTTCGAGACGCTCTCAAGTCTCTTGCTGTCCTTGTCATTTTAAAGGAAAAAAATAAGGACAGCAATAGACTTGAGAGCGTCTCGGAGTTGAGTGACGTCTATTAATACGGGCCTTAGATAGTTGACAATACGAAAATAATATTTTATTGTCTGTGGTCAAACGTAAATTCAGTTAAAACCTCACTTGTATCAGCGCGGGTAAGAAGTTCAACACAGTGTCTGCAAATTCATTTTTCCACAAAGTTTATCTACATGATAAAGGTAAGTTTTGCTTGATAAAAAAATAAAATATGGTGCTATTACTATTCTATTTCAATAATGTTTTAGTTTTTTATAGCTTTTTTGCATATTTCTATCATAATGAGGGACTTTTTCTACGAGACCATATATGGTTTCGCATGCATTCTAACCAAACTTTGACTTTTTTCTGTTGACCAGATATGGTTTCGTATGCATTATCAGTATTTTGTGTGATGCTATGCTATGCTTTTTTTTGGTTGCAGAATGGATCCTGCTCGCTTTTATGGCTCTTATAAACATGTTAATCCCTTTCCTGGAGATGGTATGATAAGTGATGATGACTTAGCTTTAGAACACTTACGCAAATCAGGTAAAGCCGTAAGTATTCGAAAAAGAGGACGTCCCGGTAATCAAAGCAGAGATGTAACGCCTATAAGTTTTACTGGCCACGGAAGTCCTACTCCATCTAATCCAGGAACACCCAATCATCCAAGTAAAATAAGAAAAGTTCCTGTCAGAAATCAAGAACTGCCGTTGAACTCTGTAAGAACCGACAAAACCGACGAATGGATGAAAAACCGACAAAAATGACAATGTTGCGGCCAAAAAACTTATACAAAATGTAAAAAATGTATGGTTTTTCTATGTTACAACGACAAACGGAACTGATTATCAGATTTTTATTATAAATACTAAGACTATTGTCGAGATACTACAAGTTCAATTTATTACTTTATTTCATAGGAACCCATATATTTATGTCACTAGTAATTTTGATTAAAATTTGTTTGAATGCATGTGAACCCATTTAAGGCCTTAAATTTTTTTTCACTTCCTGTAACCGTTTTGTTTTAAATTTTATTTCTGTACTAAATCTTATCCTTAAATAAAGCCTAAAAAACCATCAAATATTTTTTTATCGTTTCATTCATAATTCATGCAGTAGAGGGTTAAATCTCGATGTGTGCGTGGTTTTGTCATTGAGTGTTGTGCTGATTATGCGCAGAAATGTTTGAACGGTAAATTGTAGTTTCGTAGTGTGCGCGCATGGATACATATCTCCTTTGGCGACCGTACCTATCCGTTCAAAATTCCCGCGCCTCGCGAGTTTTTAATGGCTTATGGCATAAACTGAAGCGTTAGTGTGCTCTCGTGTAGGCAATAAATTTGTATGAAGTTGTCGTTCTTCCAGTTAGGGTATAGATTTCTGTAGCAAACCACTATGAAAATATATTTGGGAAATTTTATCCCAAAAGGGCTAAAAAAGAGGGGTAATTATCTCTGGAATATAACGTGTATTCTATCTACTTTTTGTCAGAACTTTTTGACGTCAGAATTCCAGATCTTTGTAAACTCTGGCTGGTCTCTGGTATAATATAAATGTTGCCAAACTTAATTATTACAAAAAAAAGTTTTTCTCAGTTTCTGTGTTTTTATTATATATCCATTAGAAATTGATTTTACCCAAAAAATATAATTAATATCTTTTATTGACTTGTACAACAAAGTTTTAACATTACTTTATTTTTTTATAGATTTGTCATCCAAACAAACAAATTTAAAATGATGTAAACACTGTTTTAGTTTTTCAATTTCTTTCTTCCGGTTGCCAACACCAAGGCAAGGTGGGTTTTTAGAAGAAGCCACATGGTTTATTTGTGATATAATTATATGTAAAAGAATAAAGTGTAATTACTTATTAAGTTTGTAGCCCAAGGTAAGATTTGTATTATTTATATACCAGTCTTAACCCTTGGGGTGCGAAATAACGAAGTTGAAAGTGCACCACGACGCGCATGAAGTGTCATGTTGTATTTTGTAAAAGATTACAAATTCTACAATTAATCAGTGTAATATTGCAGTGATAGTATAAAACAATCAAAAATCGTAACGGGATAGTTATTTTTAAGTTAATAAATAGATGTGAAGGGCACGTCACCGACTCCTCTTAGGATTATAACCTCACTTTTTATCCCCGCTATGTAGTAAACATCTAAGATCAAAATCAGCATTGCATCTTGCTCAGTTCATTGAGATTTTGCTTTCATTATGTTATATATAATGTGTGCTTTCCATTTATGAAGTACTATTTACATTAAAGTTGAAGTTACTTGGATGGAACTGGGAATTTAGTTTGGCTCTTTTTAACTTTTCTTTAATTTCTGGAAACGTGTAGCCGAAGATCTGGTGCAGTGATGCATATGCCCAGCTGTGGGCTGACGCAAGCTGATAATGCTAATGATGATAAATTTTTAAAGGCAATAAATGATGTGATTCCTCATTTAAATTTTCCATGTTGTTCTTTCAGATGCGTTCCGTCACATTGAAGGATGTCGAACAGGACAAGGTCGTTAAGACCGTCGCTGCCCATCTGAAAAAGTAAGTACTTCATACATCAAATAATTAATTATTTATTTTTTCATGCTGAAACGAGCTGTTTCAAGAAGTATTCTATTAAATATTGTTATTCTGTCTTTTTATCAAATGTCATGGATAATTCCAACTCCTATTGTAATTGAGACAATGATTGTATGTGTATATGTTATTGTAATGAGATAATGTTTCCTTTTTACAATGTTCCACTTTGCACTTTCAACTATTTATGTTTAATACATTGATTCTAGTTGACTAAAAAAGTTCCTTTCCTTTGGTAAAGCTAACTTTAGTTTGGAACCTCTTTGATCTAATGTGAAACATAGACATCCCTGAGATAATAGATGGATCTGTTACCAATCTTGTATATAATGTTATTCATTATTTTTCAGGACAGGCAAGGTTAAGGTGCCAGAACACATGGACCTGGTAAAGACTGGTCGTTTCAAGGAGCTCGCCCCTTACGACCCTGACTGGTTCTATGTACGTTGTGCCGCTATCCTCCGTCACATCTACATCCGTTCCCCAGTTGGAGTCAAGACTGTCACCAAGATCTTTGGTGGTCGCAAACGTAATGGAGTCACACCCTCACATTTCTGCAGGTAATGTATTTATCTTGCCCAGTTGTATTGGATTAAGCTTTGCTTCAATTTGAAAAATGTATGTAAATCATTTGTAATTTGTTCTTATTTATTTATTTTAAGCCCTTATTGCTATATAATGTGTACAAGTAAATGTTAGTTCTGCTCAGTTTGTGCTTGTTGTATAGCTTGTCCTTGGACATAGGCCTCCTCCAACAACCTCCACTTATCTCTGTCCATGGCACTCCGTGGCCATGTAATCACTACGGTTTTAACTATTTCGTCTTCCCATCTTAAAATTTTATAAACACAAGTGGACGAAAAAAATTATAACAGAGTGGATTCCCAGAGTCTCAAAAAGGAGCAGAGGAAGGCCACATAAAAAAAGATGGGAATTTGTTCTTAGTGATAAATGAATATAAAAGTAAGCAGTTGCTTAGTCTTTTGCAATAGCAGTGGCTGAGTGTATTCTAACAAGGGTTATGAGAGATTTTGGGGATTTAAAACACTTAGTAAATCTTATTTTTATTTGCCTGCCCAGGTTGCGGAATGTTTATAATAGTTACCATGACCCCGGAACATAAAGGGCAACCAAAGGCACAGGTTTAGTCAGTAAAACCCACTCAGGACAGAAGAAGTCATTTGATGATTTCCCACTCCCCAAAAAAAAAAGTATTTTATTTGTTTGTTTATTATTGCTTGTTTTCAAGATCTGAAATTAATGCACAGTTTGGGTCTTATAAAGTGATCAACTACAGAGCCAGTTAACTTTTGTTTAGAGTAGGTATAACGAAAACAAAAGGCACTACTGTGGAGAGAATTACAAAAAAAAATTGAAACCTTACACAAAGCACTGAAATAAACATTAATTGAAATAACAAATACAATTATAAAAATGAAACTACACAATATTACAACAAAAGTAAATCATAAAACCTCCGAATACATGAGATTAGAGACACAATAGAAAGATAATAGCAGCCCGACAGCCGGCTGTTGGTTGATCATTGAAAAGTTAATACACACAAAGAACTGAAAAAAGTCAAAGCAGAAAATATACTAGGGGTTTAAGATGTTTCTCGTAGTATTTGCACTGGTATTATAACTAACAACTATTTGTAAAAATTTGGTGATATTTCACATCATGAATGTCTAGTCAAATTGTGCAATCAAATTGCAGATAATATGCTTTTGTCAAATTGCAAATAATATGCTTTCCTGTTGAGTCAGTGTAAGCCTTCAAAGAGGACATAATATTATATTTTTTACAGCTATGTATTATGATTTTCCTTAAATATATTTGGATGCTCTATCACATATCACTTGCTTTTGATATCATTTTGCGCAATCTTGAAAATAAATACAATATTTTCCATGTATTAGAATATAGCAGAGTTTAATGAATGGCAGAACCAATAAATTGACAAACATTACTCCAGTGCTTACTTTTAAATAAATAGTACCTTCTGCAGCAAATCTCATAATTTTATGGTTACAATGCCAGCCTTTCATTGTGTAATGATACACAGTAAAATTTTGGCTATTTCGACCATGCCGGCTAAACAGCTCGTGGTACTGTCGATACGACTTGGAATGCATAAAATTTTCGCAAACTTCGCAGCTGCAACTTGGCACTGTTACGGATTTAGGCTAAAATTAAATTTGACAAGTTTTCGGTACAGATTGCGACGATTTATGACACTGCGTAAAAATTCGTCCACGCTTATGTAAAAGTTGAATTTTTAACCATGTTCTCGTTGTACTAAAACCATTAACTAAAAACCTATCTAATGATCTTATTCTATCTATTCCAGGTCATCAGGCAGCATCGCCCGCAAAGCCCTACAAGCACTCGAAGCTCTGAAGATGGTTGAGAAGGTTCAAGATGGAGGTCGCATACTCACTGTCCAGGGTAGACGTGATCTTGACAGAATCGCCGCTCAGGTCCGCCTAAAGGCTAAGCAGGCCGCCAAGCAGCAAGTCATCGTTCTGTAATTTTATGACTAATAAAAAATTTAAAAGCTAGACAAGTTTTTTGTATAAAATGGTCTCCAACCTCGCATGTGATGGCTTCTAGTGCTAACGGTCAGAGAGATTAAGCGAGGACGGACAGACA
The DNA here is from genome assembly GCA_033675125.1 of Athetis lepigone. Classification (NCBI taxonomy): domain Eukaryota; kingdom Metazoa; phylum Arthropoda; class Insecta; order Lepidoptera; family Noctuidae; genus Athetis; species Athetis lepigone. The sequence continues at coordinate 7,906,773 of CM066240.1, forward strand.
GACAGACAGCAGTGTTGGCATTAATCGATTATTTTTTTAATCGAATAAAGACTAATTTTATAGTCGTGATTAAATTAATCACGATCAAATTAATCTCGATTAAAAAATCAATCATAATCATGATTAATAAACTTAATCATTAATCGTAATCATTAATTTGTTAAAGAATATCAAAGGTCGAAGCCGCCATCTTGGATTCTCAAATTGACTCCATTTTTGACCTTAGCACCCCAAAAAACCATGAAAATGACACCCATGATGCATATTGTGAGAAAGGTCACGACCGCCATTATGGATTCTCAAATCGACTCTACTCCCCTTTCGCAACACGCAATAAGGAACTTCGTTCCAAAAAGTCTGATTTACTAGTATATTTTTTAATTCATGTTCCTACTGTAAATTAGTCGTACATTTTTAATCGTGTATTCGTGTTTAACGATTACGAAAAACACCAAAATTTTGATTATGAATAAATTAATGTTAATCACAAAATGTCGATTAACTTTTTAATCGTAATCATTAATCATGATTAACTTTTTGCCAACACTGACAGACAGACATAGCGAAACTATAAAAAAAAAATAGGGATGTTGACTACATCAAAAGAATGACATTCTATTCTATTTATTCCGTCTGCTATACAGTCCAAAAATACTGGACACATATTTTTTGCTTGATCAAATTAATAACAAAATACAAAGATAAAGAGCATCAAAGTTCCGGAGAGGGGGCTTGTGACGTCACTCCTCAGTAAAAATTATACAAAGTAAAGTAAAGTAAATTTATTTGCATTAAACATGTGTGATACAATCGATAAGGATTTTTGGTCTTAAAATATATAATTTCAGTGCAACATGTTCTACCTCGAGAGGTGTACAAATGAGTGATCTCCATTTCAATATTATAAAAAAAAAGTTAATAGTCAATGTAATATTAATAAATAAATACAAAATCAAGACATGCAATAAATTAAAATACTGAATAATACTGAAACACAATAACATCACAACAACAATCAAAAACACAATAACAAAATTGAATTAGTCGTCTACAGAGAGTCATTCAAAAAATCTTTTGCTACGTTTACATTCAGCCCATGCCGCTGCCCCTCGCACTGCCGGCAATAATTCCCTAAATATTGCCGCAGCAGGATCGAGAGAAGTGTGTGTTTACATACTGCCCTACCACTCACTTCGCTTTCAAGTTTCGGCAATGGCAGACGTCGAAATAATCACAGCGGCCGCGCTGTCTCTTTTTGCGATAGGTACATAATTATGTTCGATGTTTAAAAAGATATATCGAATACAAAAAAACCGGCCAAGAGCGTGTCGGGCCACGCTCAATGTAGGGTTCCGTAGTTTTCTGTCCGTTACAATAAGTGTTCCCACTTATAAGTTAAAAAAAGGCTATTTGTTACATTGACATACTAAGTATGCAGAAATTATTTTGTACCTTTTTAAACCTATGGGTCAAAAGTTAGAGGAAAGAGGAGAAAGGAGGACGCTTTGATCTTTGATTTTTCCTTTTTCAGCGATTATTTCCGAAATTATTGACATTATCAAAAAATGATTTTAGTAGCCCCCTAAAAAAATAAAAATTGGAAAAAAGTATTTATTAGGGTAGCCCCCCCCCTAAATGTAAATATAGGAAGTGTTTTTTTTTTTTTAATTTTGACCCTACCGTGTAATATATTGTTGGATAGGTTTAAAAATGAATAGGGGTTTACTAAAATAGTTTTTTTCTGTTTCCAGTAGTTCCAAGAAACTAATAGTATTCTCGTTGCTCCATTCGAACGGTATTTTGGATGATAATTTATAAAGAAAAGCGAACGTCTTCCTCCCTCAAGCGCTCCGCGAGTACTGAGCACAGAACATATATACCCTAACGGGAAGAACGACAACTCCATACAAATTTATTGCCTACACGAGCACACACTAGCGCTCCAGTTTATGCCATGAGAAACTCGCTAGGCGCGGGAATTTTGAACAGATAGGTACCTAGCATAGATTTTTATATAGTTTTGTATGTATCCCTCGTAATGCATAATCTATAAATAAACTGCAAAATCTTATTTTGCAGTTTATTTAACGATTATGCATTACCTAGTTATGATACATACATTCGTCTGATAAAAACTTCAAAAATAAAAACTACCTGTAGTAGGAATAATAAATAAAACAAAGTTTCTATACTTGTTTCAATATATTTATTAACTTTCTCATAGCTTTTTGGAGACTTCTTCAACAAATTGCTACAAAATATAGCACTAGAGCGTCAATATCGCACAAATAAAGTGAGTTTTTATTTCGTAAACACTGAAAGCGTCCATATTGTCCATATCACACAAATCAAATTAGTCTATCTCGTGCACACAGAAACCACCAATTTCGCACTGTAGAGTCAAGATCACGTAATGATTAACGCAAATATTCACAGTAGAACTGGCACAAAATATGTTAATAAAGAAAACAACTACAACAAAACTACAACAGAACATCAACAATCCGCCATACTGGAAAAAATGTGTTGCCATTTTATAAAAAAATAAACTACAAAATAAATAATTATAAGTTCGTACTTTTATTTTTTACTCAGCATTTTAATACGATTGAAACACTAAATATTGATTATAAGTGACTAAATCCATTATTTTATTAAATATTAGTGAACCTTGAAATGAACACAACTAATTATACCTAATTGGCAACTACCGAAATAATGGTTATCTATTCATTCAGGAATATGGCATCACTGAGATATTGTCTTCTCTTTTTTTTATAGAGCGCTATCTCGTTTTCGCAAATCGTGCCATTGTAGGCAATGGTCTCTAAGAGAGCTGACCCCCCCTGGTACTGAGCGTCGGAGCTGAATGTAAACACGCACTGTCGCTCGCGCTGCCGGTCCTTTGACTTCCGCACAAAAAACCGCCATTTCGGGGAGCGCCGGGCAGCGCGAGTGGCAATGGCAGGGGCATGAGAAGTATCGCGTTTACACAATCGTCATGCCCACTTCCCTGCCCACTTCCCTGCTCACTACGGCTGAATGTAAACGCGGTATTTAATATTGTAGTAACATTTGTCAATGAGTATTCGTTTTAGCCTATTTTTGAAAAGAGTTACACTTAAGGACTTTAGTTCTCTAGGTATTTCAAAGGTGTGACGTTTCACGATACTTCAACGCACTGTATTGTCGTCATTTTCTGTTTACGAAAAAAAAAGAAAAAATATGTGTCCCAAATTTTTTGATTATCTAACTGACGGACTAATAACTTTTTTTTTGTCATCTTGCCTAATAAATGATAAAGCTTCTATCACACATCGTTTGATAGATAGAGGCTGGCTAACGAAGCTGAAAGAGCGGCAAATTCAAAAGGCATTATTCTTTTTCATTAGAGCTAAAATATAGGTATAACATAGCTTTTAAATAAATAACGAAGATGATACAAGAAGCATATATAATTATCATTGGAAAATTACGCGGTTTTAGGACCAGCATGCAGCAAATTGCAAATAACAAAAACTTGAATTTCGCGGGTTATATCCCTGATTTATTACGTCTAGGGTCGTCTTGAAATAGACAACAAGAAGTAATAATAACAAAAAAAAAACGGTTTGACGTCAACAGCTAGCTCGATCATGAAGTTAGAGATAAAGATGGAGCCCACACTTTTAACACCTTAGATTATATACCTCTAGATGTAGCCATGAGGTTGTAAAGAAGTGTGAAAGTGAGAAGCATATATACGAATTTCGTAAGAAAATTGAGACAAAGCATAACATGCTCTGTCTCGTTCGGCGTGGCCGGTTTTCGCTTGGCGAACATTGAAAAGTTAGCCAAACAAAGGGATGTCACTGTCATTGAATGGTCGGCTCGTATCAGTTTTTACAATTTTATAACAATTTCGGTAATTAAACCAATAGTTTTACTTTATATTTGAGAAATAGACTCCAGTAGTTAAGTGTTTAGTGCTTTTTCTGTGCTATAAAATGGGAGGATGCACTATTTTAGGCTGCAAAAGCGCACAGAAAGAAAGCAAGTTAAGAATGTTACTTTTCACTCGTAAGGATGCAAATATTACAAGTTATTGTGCATTGATTGAATAAATACATTTGTGTGTATGTAATATGTAATTACATGGCTTTCGATCAAAATTAAGGACATTTTCTAGCGATATCGTTTATATTTTTATCTACATAACCTATTACTTGTTTTTCAAAGTGTTACCATACCTCAGTTCTATTTTTCCCATAACATGATAATAAAATCTGCAACTAGTTAAATAAATAAAATTAATCAAATGGTTAATTAGTTCTTTGATGTCCTGTGAGGTATCCTCTCCCTTTTAAAAGGAATTTTATGTAATTTTTATAGTTGGACATTCACATCACAGACATCAGTGAAGGAAAACATCGTGAGAAAACCTGGACTCGTAACTTAAATTGTTATATCCTCTTTACGTTTACCTATTATGTTACATTTATTAGAAGAAAGTTTAGGTTGTCATTAGTATTTCTGCTGTTTTGTCAGACTAGAAAATAAAATGTTTTCTGCAATATTAAATGAATGTATAATTTATATTAAGTGGCGACGAGGATAAACCACGAAAATGGACGCGGAACAATTTAAACAGTTCATGAGTGTGCATATTAGCCAACAACAACAAATAACAGACCTACTACGCATGGTCGCAGAAACGCAGCGCAGCCCACCGCACACGCCCACGCCCACAACATCGGCATCCACATCGAACACCGAGGTAAACGAACTACATCGGAAAATTAACAATTTCATACACGAAAAGTTCAACCCGAAAACGTCCACGGTCGAAAATTTCATCGAATATTTCGAACAAAAATGCAGTATTTACGGCCATGAATACGAGAAAATCAAAAGAGACTTACTTATAACATGTTTGCCACCAGAAATTTTCTATCAATTAAAAATTACATTTACGAACACATTCGATTCACGAACCTGTAACGAAATTAAAGCGGGTTAAAGTTTCCATTATGATCCGTCGAATCCGGGGGTGGGGGGGGGGGGGGGGGTGGGGGGGGATGGGGGAAGCCCCCCCATACCACTCCCAACTTTAGGAGCCCCATGGTTACGGAGATATCGATGATCAAAGTTTGAGGTTATGTTACGTCAATTTTGAGGTTAAGTTAGGATTTTTTCGGGTTAAAGTTTCCATTATGATCCGTCGAATCCGGGGGTGGGGGGGGGGCGGGGGGGGGGGGGGGGGTGGGGGGGATGGGGGAAGCCCCCCCATACCACTCCCAACTTTAGGAGCCCCATGGTTACGGAGATATCGATGATCAAAGTTTGAGGTTATGTTACGTCAATTTTGAGGTTAAGTTAGGATTTTTTCGTGTAAAATTAATTACTTATTACATTACAATACTTACATTGTTTTTTTTTATTTTTATTCATATTTGTAGACATATTTTATAGCAGTTAATAATTCTTCAAATGCATCTAAATGGTTAATCATTATTCTACGCCTCCAACTATACTCGCACAGCCATTGGGTAAAGTCTTGTTTGTGCTGTTGTTGCCTAAATTTCACCTTCATGCCTCTCCACTGGCTCTCAATTCTTTGGGTGTGTGTCCCATCAGGTGCCACAAACTTATTAGTCGGGTCGCTGTGGTTGACCCGTTTGTGAATATAGCCATGCTGAGAAAGGCCCATATAGGCTCTCCAATAGTCAGTGTGAATGATGAAGCCTTCCTCAACATGTTTTTTTATAAGTGGCACCAATATTTCCGCAGATCTTTCATTATCGGGACACACCTCTAGCCGCAAATCGTCATTGCCATCTTCAATCATGCCTATTACCCAATATGTCCCTCAATATGTCTACCCCGATTAAATTTTCTTCGACCGAATTTAGATTCGTCAATTTGAACGACCTTGTTAGGACCACCTAATTTCCCCTCAGACTTTTGATTCTCCAGCTCGTAAATAGTGATAGTCTCCCGGCAATAGCTGAACCAATCCGCAATCGTCCTTGACGATACAATGGGGCCATCATCACAAACCAATTCTTTTCTGGTTTTATTATACGACTCTCCCTCACTAAATGCATACATAAGTTGAAAAATTACTGTCAGGGATAGTCGTGCATTTTGGAACCACGTCCCTATACTTCGGGATATTGGTTTTGTCCGGCAATTGCTCTTCCTACACCTGAATTGCCCAACTTGCCCATGTGCTTTGTTTAAAGTCATAGGCGACCTATGGCGTCCACATAATTTTGTGCTGGGGAGGAGTCCCCTCTCTTCTGCAAACTGCAGACATTGGCTGTTCGTACCCAGCTTAGAGAAAATCTTCCTCCAGTTCCACATAGACCTAAAACAAATAAAAACTAAGACGGAGCCCCGCTTCGCGGGGCTCCTACTTCTGGGTGGTTTAAAAAAAAATAACCACGAAGGAGGTGGCTCCTTCTAACCTAACCTGTCCGAGTCGGGGTGCCCTAAAATTTTGAGCTCGCTTCGCTCGCCCTGGTACTATTGTTGACTTGTCAGTGTCATCCTAATTTGCATTAAATTATACGTAGTTCGTCGGAGCCCCGCTTCGCGGGCCCTAAAATTCTAAGCTCGCTTCGCTCGCGATTTTTTTTAAACTTACCTTAACTCATCCGAAGTAGGATTGAATCTTCTGTTAGTTGACCCAGTGACCCTGGGCGTCGCAGGGACATACTCATCCTCGTCCTCCGAAGAACTAGCGACCGCTGGTAAGCTACCACGAGAGCCTGCTGCTACTCCACTAGGACCAGCAACCGGCTCGTCTAGGACCGACGAAGACGTACACGGGAGCACAAGTGGCTCATTTGAGTCCAACACTTGTACTCGCGCAGTAGGCGCAAGCGGCTCTATTGAGTCCAACACTCGCGCACTACAATATGGCACAGACACCGGCACTGAAGAGGAGGCCGTGACAAGCGGCTCATTTGAGTCCAACACTTGCACATCACTCAACTCTTCAGGCACAGACGCACTTGAAGAAAGCACAGGTACCGGCACTGACGAGGAGGCCGTGACAAGCGGCTCATTCGAGTCCAACACTTGCACATCACTCAACTCTTCAGGCACAGACACATAGGGCTTCGGAGACGCCATGGCAATCACAGGGACGTATGGTAATCACAAGAACGTAAGGTAGGTAGTCAAAGAAACGTAACTTGCAAGGACCAGAAACGAGCGATGACACGACGTTCCGTTCCACAGAGTTTCAAATATTCGTAACGTTTTTGTAAAAAAAGTAATTTTTCTTAGGATAATGTTGAACAAAACGCACTTTCACGTTGAACGGAACGTTAAATGTCAAATTTGACATCTACTTTGACAATTTTTCTAACCAAAATGACGTGAATTACGATGTGATTCTTCAATTTTACGTAAACTTTAGAAATGTGTAATGGGTAAACCATGGGGCTCCTAAACTTAAAACTATGTGAAAACGCCTTCAATTAGTGAGTACTATCTATAAATAAAATATGAACATCCAACTCTACGGATCATAATGGAAACTTTAGCCTTAAAGCGAAACTGTTCAGTTTATACCACAAGAAAACAACAAGATTCAGAGCACTGGTAGAATTCTGGAACTGCATCAGAAAAGATGGTGAAACAATGGAAACGTATGCCAACAAATTGAAGGAGTTAAGTAGAAACTGCGGCTACGAAGGCAACTTTCTGGAACGTCAACTGCGCGACCGCTTCGCAACAGGTCTGAATCATGACGTTCTCGAAATTGACCTGAAACAGAAGTGGCCTGACCTTCAAGAGCGAACTAGCGGCGGCGAGATAACAGAAGTCACGTTTGACCAAATTTTCGCTGTTGCTCCATCAAGAGAACTTGCAGAAAACGACAACATCAGCCACGATGGACTAGACAAGATTGCTGGAACGTCAGTGCAACGCATTCAGCCTACTGAACACAAGAGACGATTTGACAGAGACAGAGTTCACAGGATAACGAAAAGCGTGAACTACAGTCGAAAATCCACGAGCAGCCAATCTGCGAGTGAATGCGACGACGGCGATTACGTCTATAAAATAGAAACGCACACTACGAGCAGGTGTAAAAAAATAGACGCCGTAATAAACGGAATCAAGTGCACGATGGACTGGGACCCTGGCTCCATTTATTCAATAATCAGCACGACATTTTGGAGAACGATCGGCTCACCTGAGCTGTCTAAGGGACCGAGATTACACGCATATGGCAATCACAAATTGAAGCCCAAAGGAAATGCTGCAGTGACAGTCGAAGTACAAGGCAAGCGCTTGACATTACCAGTCGTGGTCATCAACAGCGCATCCCCTATGCTGTTCGGATTACAGTGGAGCGAAACCTTTGGAATGACGTTCCCTAGCTCCGTATATTCTATTAATTAAAAGCCAAGCGATCACACTGCAACAAATTATCAAAAAAAACGAAAAATTATTTGATGGTCAACTGGGAGAAGTTAAAGACTATGAAGTGAATATCCACATCAAACCTGGAACGGAACCGAAACATGTACCAGCAAGACCCATAAAATTCAGCATTCCGAAAAATGTAGAAATTGAACTGGAGCGGCTTACGAAAGAAGGCATCATTGAAACTGTAGAACCTGTGTGTGTTGACCCGAATGTAACGCCAGTTGAGTGGACAGCTCCAACAGTAAACATCATGAAGCCTAACGGACAAATAAGAATCTGCGGCGACTACAGAACTACACTTAATCCGGCTTTAATAACTCACACATATCCAGTACCTCATTTCGATCACATGCGACAGCGCTTAGCCGGTGGAGATAAATATTCAAAAGTAGACTTGAAAGATGCAGTTCATCAGTATCTACAGTTCAAAATAGCTCCTGAATCAAAAAAATATCTAACCATATCTACGCACAAAGGGTATTTCCGATACAACCGGATGCCTTTCGGTATAACGACAGCGCCTTCCATTTTCCAACACTACCTCGAAAAACTTTTGGACAATATACCGAATATAGCCATCTATTTCGACGATATCGCCATAACCGGGAAGAACGACGAAGAACACCTCAAAACCTTACAGACTGTCTTGACGAAGATCAAAGAAGCCGGCATGAAAGTCAATCTTAAGAAATGCACGTTCCTACAAAACGAGATAAAATACCTTGGACATATCATATGCAAAGAGGGAGCAAAACCGACGAAATCTAAGATGGAAGCAATTTTCAAGGCAACGCCCCCTCAAAACACAAAAGAGTTGCGATCATTCTTGGGCCTTGTCAATTTTTATGAAAGGTTCATACCACACCTACACAGTATTTGTTCAGACCTACATACATTAACAGGGAGAAAACAGAAGTGGAGATGGACTGAATACGAAGACAAAATTTTTGAAGACACTAAGAGATGCATTGCAAAGTCAAAACCGCTTATTGCATTCAATGAAAATCAAAAACTATACTTGGCATGCGATGCTTCTGAAAAGGGCGTGGGAGCTGTATTATTTCACAAGGTAAACAATGAAGAGCTACCTATAGCATTTGCCTCACGAAAGTTAAACCCAGCAGAGAGCAAATATTCAGTCATCGGTAGGGAAGCATTAGCAATACTGTTTGGGATTAAAAAATTTGATCAATTTCTAAGAGGTACAAAGTTTACATTAATTACAGACCACAAACCTCTCATTCACATTCTGGGGCCAAACCTAACCCTACCACATCGTTTTTCTGCATCTGGAACACCTGCCGCGGCCTCCACCCCGATCCCGACACGGGCTTCCCCGATCATAGCCGGCAGTCCTGAGAATGGCCCAACCCCGGTGACATTAAGGCGGAGTACGAGGGTCATCAGAGCACCACGGCGCCTCATTGAGGAGATTTAAAATCTAGGGATGGGAGGAATGTTATATCCTCTTTACGTTTACCTTTTATGTTACATTTATTAGAAGAAAGTTTAGGTTGTCATTAGTATTTCTGCTGTTTTGTCAGACTAGAAAATAAAATGTTTTCTTCAATATTAAATGAATGAATCAATATTAATTTATATTATAAATAATACTTATGATATAATTTTGCACTCTTATTAAGGATTATGATACGCAACTCAGTACATGAATGTAATAAGTAGTTGTTGCAACGGATTATCTCACGGTTTTGGTCATATTTAAGGAAAATTTTACGTAATGACAACATTGAAATTTTATAGTGCTGTCTCATGTGCGGCCACGGGGTGGCTACATCTAGAGGTATATAATCTAAGAAGAGTTCTATTGTATTGATTTTTATCTATACCTTCAGACTTCAGCAAGAATTTTAAATAAAGCTGGATACTGAACGTAGAAGAAATAATTGAAGCCAAGTTTATTCACCCCACGAGGGGTGAATAAACTAGGCTTCAATTATTTCTTATAGGTGCAGTATCCAGCTTTAATTAAAATTCTTGGACTTCAGAGATCTCGATCAATCATGATGTGTATGGTCATGTCAGTTTCTTTATGTTCATTCTTTGTCTTCGTTCGCTCGTTCTTCGTAGCTTGCTACTAACTTCGAATTGCTTCGGATTTTGTCTCTGTCTTTTCGACGTAGGCTTGGGCATTGTCGTTCACTTAATGGATCTAGTTCATCAAATCTCGTTCCGTGAAGTGAACTCGTTCCGCTAACTCGTTCCACAGCTCATTTCGCTCCTTGACTTGGTAGGTTGTATAGTACAGTACTACTCTACTGATTCAGAGAGCGAAATGAACAGTGACATCTAGACATGTTTTTGACAGAGTCCGGATTTGGAACTTGTTTAGCTATTCGTTCATAAACTGTGAACTATAACATAAGATACGTCACCTATGAAATTCAGTTATAAAATAGATTCGATTTCCCTTCATACGATTATATTAAACCTACTTTTCACTTTAAAAGGCGTATTTAAAATACGACTCTATTTAAAATAAAATAAAATACGACCTCATAACGTAAACAAAGTTGCATAAAATAGATTGTTAATCTAAAATAAACTTATTACTTTATGAAATAGAGACTAAAATAGTTCTCTAGAATATCGAATACTAAGAAAGCTAAACAATAATGTCAAACAAATCAGATCTTCCTAAGTGCATGTAGTGAGTAGTGAGTTGAGTGAGCGCGGGCTTGACTAGAGACGCGGGATTATAATAATGAGCCGGTGAACTGTGGAACGATAATTCCGCACAGTACTGAACGAGTTCAGTTCGTTCACTGTGTTTGAGCAGTTCATCGGAACGAATCGCTCCGGAGTTACTCAAGTCTATTTCGACGCACTACACTACAAACAACCAGTCAGTGCAATTTTCAGTTTCATTGAATTATTCGATTCGATTGGACGTGTTTGGATATGCAGTGATTACAAAATGTTGTTGGCATTTGGACGTGGTATCGGTTTTATTGTTTTAGTGTGTTTGTTGTCGTGCGTTGTTTCTTTGCGTCAGTATGGGACGCAGGGAAACACTTTGTACGTGGCTGAAGATTCGCAACAGAAGGGAGGAAAATTGCAAATTATCAATAGATTCGCCGACGAAGATAGCCCTCGTTTTGAAAGGAGAAAACGTGAAGCAACAACGTTAACTACTCCCGCTATACAGAAAAATATAAGTACATGGGTAATGGTCCTTGCATTGATATCTTTATTTATTACGATTGTTTCCTCTTTGTTGTTTTTATTTTCTTCTTTGTGAGCCTGTATTTTTTTTCATTACAATGTTATTATGTCGCATTGTTTACTTGCAATTTTGTATGGTTTATTTTCCACTATTTTTATCACTGAATGACGAAGTCTTTTGTTTGTGGACTGAAGTTTTTGCCCAGAAGGTCGTGCAAGTACGTTAGTTAACATGTTTCCTATTTATATTTAAGCGAAAGTTGTCATAATGACTAAGCATTTTTGAGGGTATATTTTCAAAACGTAGGAGTGCATAGGTATATCAAAAATTTACCTACAAAATTATTGTGTGTGCCTTTCTAGTAATTCAGTTTCAAAAATTGTAAGTTTCACTTCTACTTATAATTTATTATTATTGCAAGTTTTGGTCAGTGGGTAGTCTTAGGGTTTATAGAGTATACAGTCACATTAACTTCAATTTAATATTTTACTCAGTAAATTAATATTGCAATTAAACAAGCAGCAATCATTTTTATAGGCACTTATAAACTGTTACTGTTACACTTTCACATTTCATGTGCAACTTCCTTTCAGAAATAAAAAAGTAATTTCTTCCACAGACAACACATTTAAATGACAGTCATCAGCAGCTGATGGTCCATTGGGTGGGTGAAGGGTCTAATGTCATCATCTGTCTAGCCAGAGACTCAAGTCCCAGGAATAAAGGAGGTGTTTCACCATCAGCACTCTTTATTTCTTATGACTATGGAAAGAACTTCACCAATAAGACAGAAAACTTCAGACTGGGAGATGCCCCTGACAGTGGATATGCACAGCTGGATAAATTCTACAATCATCCAAAGTATCCTGAGTTTGTAAGTATTTTAATTAAGTTATTTTTTATTCTATAGTCATCTTCTCTCTACTCCTGCATCTATAACTTAAGGAATAGAGAATTCTGCATACTTTCCTCCATACAACACTTAAATATTTTTTATATCATTATAAGGCTTATGTTTTCATAGAGAGTAATAATTACTTCTTCATAAAGCTGTTCTGTTAAACACTATCAATTGTTTTCTGTTAAACACTATCAATTTATTTGAATTATTTATCAATCTTTTGTGATGATGATTTACTTGGTATTCTTTGCTTCTAAGTCATGAGTTCTATCTGTTTATCTTAGTACATAACAGGTAGCTGTCGGTAGATGCAGGATTAAGGACTCTATATAGTATACTAAAAATATGAGCTGTATAGTTCATTCAAGGTATTTTTTAACTTTTAACTATTCCCTGCTCTTAATGCATTAAACATAATAATGAATTAGAATTTTAATAAAACCAGTTCTTTGAGAATATGCTACAAGGTTTTTAAAAATTGTTATAAGGCTATTTCATCATCCCACAGCAAGGATTCATGTTTTTTTATTACTGAAATGATCTTGTAGGTAGTTGTAAATTGACCTTTTCACATCTCTGAGTAGGTCTACCTTCCTCTAAACCACAGAGAGCAACTAGAGGGGTCAAAAGCTTTTGACCACTCTAGTTGTAGATATGAATTCCAGTCAATTTATTACCATTCATGGGCATTAAATTTTATGGTTACCAATCATAGTAACTATATCATTCCTTGCAAACTGTATGACTAATTTTTACTTCTTTATTTTTATAAAGAATATAATAGTCATCAATTTTTTTAGAAAAAAAAAATCTATCCTATGCTAAACAATAGGCCTAATAAAATACCTATTTTTTGTTAGGCTCACATAAAACATATTGTTTAATCATATTAAACAACAAACATTGATAACATTGTTTATCAAATCAAAAGATAACACTTTATAATAGACTAGCTTCTGCCCGCGGCTTCGCTCGCGTTAGAAAGAGACAAAAAGTAGGCTATGTTACTCGCCATCCCTTCAACTATCTCCACTTAAAAAATCACGTCAATCCGTCGCTCCGTTTTGCCGTGAAAGAAAGACAAACAGACAGACAGACACACTTCCCCATTTATAATATTAGTATGGATATCAAGTAATTGTGAATAATTTTGTATGAATTAGCTGTCCCTCATGATTTCAGCCGCGTTTTTGGCTACTGCTCAGCTACTGTAGGTAGTAGCGTGAGTTTACATAGTCTTCCTCAATAATTGGGCAATCCAACACAAAAATAATTTTTCAACTCGGACCAGTAGTTTCTTAGATATGCGTGTTTAACCAAAACAAAAACTCTTCAGCTTTATAATATTAGGATGGATAAGTTTTTTTTAAATTAACTTAAATATTGACATTGAATTGTGAGTAGTTTTAATAAATTACTATTTATTTCTATTTGGATCATGCATAATCTCTTGGGAATAAATAGGTTTTTTATCGTAAAGATCCACCAATTGTTCTATGAAATATGACAGTACCTTAAGGTGATTTTACATCTCCTTTTACATGCCCTAAGCTGAAAAATAATTGTGTTAGTCTGGCCAATATTTCAAATAAATATATTTATTGTATTATCAGTTATTTTTATTAGGGAATACAAATACGTGTATTATCTTTATTAAATAATAAAGGTAGATAGATAAGGGTTTTCTATGATATCCAAGAAGTATAAGAGACCCCTTTTTTATGGATGGGATATCATCAATTGACTTCTCCCGCCCTTCGTGTCAGACTTTTACTGACTAAAGCCCACCCATGTTCAGAATAAAAAGTTAACAGCTATTGAAAATATTGTCTCAGTAACTTGCTTGAGTTTTAACCGACTTCAAAATGGAGGTGATTTATAATTTGACGAATGTTTGTTTTATATAAATATATATTTTCTTACAAATGCATACCACTATCTAGATAAACCAAATAAAAACAATAATTTATAACATGAAACAATCATTGAAACTACAAATAGGTTAAGTATACATTTTGTCAATCAAAATAATAATTCTGGTTGGCCTAATAAGGCAGATGACAAACCAGAGGTCATTCACACCAGAAGAAAAAAAGTTTATTCACAATGCAAATGTTGAATACTAATTACCATTACAATAACTTAGTGCTCACAGAGTAAATAGTGTTTACTCGGTAATGTTTGGCAAATATCATGTGTAAAATTTTTAAAATATTGTAAAATTTTGATGTCGAAGTACCTAGGTATTTACTTACAGTTATTGTAGACGACAGCAATATGTTCAAAACATATTAGGCCACGTCCGCACAGGCAGGCGGCTTGCTTAGCGCCTAGTGTCTAGCGCGTCACCTAGCTAGTAGCTTAGTAAAACAAACGTTCTAAAATGAACGCGACCGGCTGCACTGCGCGCTTAGCGCCTAGCTAGTCGCTTGGCGTGCATCCATGTAAACAAACGTTTTGGTTTTTTGTTGCGAGGCACCTGGTTGAAAAGTAGCCACTGGGTGAAAACTTAACTCGGATTTTTGTAATACTATAGGAGGTTAGAAGAAAACAATGGATGAAATATTGATTGTTTCAGTTTTCAAAAGAAAACCTTTGTGGAACCTTTATCTAAGATGAGTATCCAAATGAGTTAGTTTTCCTTTAACTTAACTGAGAAGTAGATCAAATGTTTCCCTGGTCATACGCAAATATTAATAAAATTTATCGTCAAAATTACGCAATTCTTTATATAGAACATTAAACTCCCCATAACTTGACCGTGATTTATTTATCATGAACCCAACATGACGGATAAGGCCGTGAACTATATTTTAAAGATGAATTTTCTGTGAGTAGTAGTTTTAGAGCTATTTTTGAAAGCGACATCTCGTCAACATGGCGACAAGCAAATGCCCAAGGCACCTAGCGACCTACCACGCAAACCACCTCATGTGCGGCCACCCGTGTATCCAAGCAAGTAGCCAGGATGCAAGCCGCTAGGCTCTAGGCGCTAAGCAAGCCACCTGCCTGTGCGGACATGGCCTTAGGCTTCCGTCACTCGCTCAAGGCCACGCGTTTTATGCCTACCGCTTCGCGTACCGTCGACGGTACAACGAACACCGGGCTGTCGCGCGCCCGGCTGAGTGCTCGCGCGTCACGGGTACAGCGCTGACTATCAAAATGCCGAAACCACGTAATTATTGCCTGATTATTGTGCAATTCTCCTGTTTCCCAATTCTCCTGTTTCCCAATTCTCCTGTTTCCCTTTTGATTATTTATTACAATTATTCACGCGGTTTTGGATATTTTCGACACTAAAATATAATAATCGGGAATTCAAGGAACGAAAAATACGCATCAGCCATTTTATTAAAAGAAAAAATATTTGATCAACAAATAAAAAAAATAGTGTTTTTTCTAAAACATTCGCTTTATAACCATTATCATCATAAGTATAACCCTAGCACAATTTGCTGGACGACACGCACACACGTTAGTCGCGCGGCGGGCAAAAGAATCTAAACTCTCTTTGTGCGAACTTATGGTACATTTCTCCTCGCTGCAAACAGCTGGTATTATTATTATGATTTTGTAGGCTATTATAGCGTAGGTATTTTCATTTTTGTATTGGAGTGAAGTATCTGTTACGTAGTAACTATTTATTAATCTGTGCTATTTGTGTATGTACAAATCAAGTTAAAAAATCGAATATATGAGGCAATGATGCAGCGTGGAATTATATGTTGACACAATTTTAAATTTTGTATGATTTTGTTTGGTTAACTTCTGGAGCTACCAGTTGGATTCAAAATTATATTTATGTATTATGACAGCCAAATTTTTGTAGAAGCCATCTAGCATTGCCATCAGGCATTGATTTAAAGTAGCTAGTATATTAAACTATTAGTTATACCAGCGTAATGGTAGGTTTTTGATTTCTGCTTCGCTCCCATCGGACATAACATGAAGGTATATAGCCTATGTATGTGTCGCTAATAACGTAGCTTCAAATGGGTAAAATAATTTTTGAAATAGGAAATAGTCAGTAGTATTGCAGTTAATCCATTACAAACAAATATTTCCTCTTTATAGTAGTATTAGTATAGATAAATAATACGGTTATATTTGCACTGGTTCTTCGTCTACGAACGTGAAGATTACAGTTAGAAATGTTGTGTGAGTCGACGCATGACAGGGTAGCTTTTTGTGCGCGCTAATCTCGTTTAGAGTTAACTAAATCCGGTACACGTGAATTCACGCCTTTTTTCCTTATGAATGTGACGGTCGAGACGATGTTAATAGATTGAGTAAATATATAGATGACTATGATTGGATGGGGAAAAAATATTTTGATATCTATGTGTAAAACTGGCAGCCCGTTTGGCTAAGTTGGGAATCGTGCCCAGAATCTCACGCTTAACAGTATTGCTTGGTACTACGAGACCGACGGAGTAGTCAGCTTAAATAAGCGTATTTGTTCGTTTTTGTTAAATGTATAATACATACATCTTCTTATATATAAAATTCTCGTGTCACAATGTTAGTTACCTTACTCTGAGAAAAGGCTACTATCTATTTTTCATACCCCTTAGTGATAGGGGTTGTTCACCCTTAACATTTTTAACGCGGGTGAAACCGCGGGAGGCAGCTAGTATTATAATAAATCAATTGTTGTTGTCCTATTGGTCAAGTGACCGAATAAATAATTAAATAAATTAGGTACTTAATTTACTTATGTTGATTTTTTGTAAACTGGGTTTTGCCTGTTGATTTTATTATGACGCGATTGACCATCCTGTTGATTAATCTAACAATAATTTCCGTTATTCTGGTAATAATGTAAAATTACCGGTACTATGCTGAGAAATATTTGAATAAAATATATTGCAGAGGTTAGTCATAATGTCGTTTTTCCATCCAGTTTCCTCTGTTTTTTAATTAGTATACATGTAGAAGTAAACCCCGGCTTCGGATATCCGGCAACGATCATAATGCCGATGTAGACAATAAAAATAATAACTAAGTATTCTGTAGATCAAACTAAGCCAAATAATGTATACATTATTGTTAGGACACATTTTTTTTTGTGTAAGTAAACCGACTATCATGAAGGAAACAACCAGTCTTTGCCGACTATATTTGTTAAATACACCATGTACCTATTGTTTTATACTTGGCATAAATAAATCTGCCTATCAAATACACAGTAATATTCTTCCGATCCGGCTGTTTAGCGAGTAAAAAAATGTATTGTAGTAGTACAAACGCTTTCTCCTAACATCATCTATCATCATCATCGTCCTGTATTGCTCTCAATTTATTTGAGATTTGGTTACACAATGTATCAATCAAACGTCACCCAGAAGTGTTCACTTCCTTCCTATCTTTAAAACAATCCATTTGTTTCAACCTTAACATCTTTCTTTTATTACTATATGCATAAATTATGTACTCGTATAGTCGTATGCGTAAATATTTAGGAGCCCACTACACTGTAGGCTTTTGTCAGTAATGTCAAGAGGTCATGATGAATGACAAAAGAATGATAGTTTGCACGACAGTGATTCGTCAGACTATCATGCAACCATCAGTCACTGTATGAGACGAACAGTCACAATCCATGATTGTTGTTAAACTGAGAGCATAACGTACCTTGTAAAGGGCACCTTAGAGTGTATTTGCAAATACATATATTTTTTCCTTCGCAGTGCGTATTCGTGGACTCGACGAATAAGAAGCTTTTCTACACGAGTGACAATGGACGCAACATCCACCGATCAGACCTGGTGTTCCATCCCAGTGAGCTCTCTTTTGACGAGGAGTTTCCTGATAAATACGTTATACTGGACAAAGTTGACAGCAAAAAAGTAAGTGTAGTGTGCCCTTTAACCATCCATATTTGTAGCTTAAAGGATGCTGCCCATGACCGTGCTGTGGATCGTATGAGATACGGTGAGAAACATAGGTCAGTCATGTGGTAAGTCTTGTTGTTTTCTTTTAGCAAATGGCTGGAAACACCTTTTGAAAGGGTAATTTTAGTCGTTGATTACGAATATCGAGTTTTTTTCCCCCGCTATGAGGAAATTTCGAAGTAAAATTCTATAAATCTAAAATTCGGACCTATTGCAACTGATTTGCGTTTAAAAATGGCTTTAATCCTCGTCGCGTAGAAAAAGAACACGACATTCGTGATCATCACTCCTTGGAAAGGTGTTTCCAACCATTTACATTTTTTATGTCTATGGGCTCGATTTTGTCGACCAAAGGCTGGACTGATATGCACAATCCCATATTCAAAAGTACTCAATCGCGTATATCATTCAAAATTGTTGTTCAATCGATAAGATGAACTGTTTAATTATTTAAAACTCATTCATCGACTGTAGAATTGCCAGTAATATTACATCGAATCGAGTTCCGATAACAAATCAGCACCGCGATCAATTTGAAACAACCGACCTATATAATTATGTATGTTATTGATTTGATTTGTAAATCGTGATTCACAAATTCTGTGTTAGCCACGCGGTAGTTGTCTGGTTATGAGTGGCAGTGTGGCACAATAACTGAGGACATGGCCGAGGGGATATCACCAATCATACGGTTATACACCGCCGGTTTGACCGTCATGCGGCCAGGACCTTAATGGTTGAGTTGAATGCATGTTTGAATGTAGTTGTGGTTATGACTGGCAATCAATCTTTCTAAAGTGGTTTATTTCAGGGTACTCTTTTCTCTGATGATTGTTTTGTTTACTAGCGATTTCACTCTTCTGAGAGTCTTAGAAGGTATTGTTATCGGGATGAATCGTGATGAAATGTTTTATCGATGAATTAACAAAGTTTATCAATAAAAAGGGTTCTTATGTTTGTAATTAAATGTAATTTACGATTTAATGTCCTTGTTAATACTGATAAGTGTTATAATACTTAACTACATTAGATATATTAGTTCACGACAAAATCCCTTTTAAATTAAGGTCTAGATCCTGATTCACCTCTATTCACCCTGATTGACCCAGTAATTATAACACATAGCCTTACAGAACTCCATATTCATGTTATTAGTATAATATTCATAAATGCATTTTCATTCCTTTAGCTATACCTGACACTGGACGGCGGCAAGACGTTCAAGATGATTCAAAGTTTCGTGAAGACGTTCTTCTGGTCTTCCGGACCCAGTTTCCCGAAGGTGTTCTACATGGAGCGGTGGAAGCCAGACGACACGAGCACTGTGCTGAGTGCCAGTGACCCTACAGACCTGGTCAATGCCAAGATCCTGTTCGAAGATGCCAAAGACTTCCAGATCAAAGGAGACTTCATGTTCGCGACAAAACAATCTAAAGATGTAAGTGTATTTTTATTGTTTATGTTCTTATTTTCGGTAGAAGTAAAAATAAAATGACAAAAAATAAACTAGCTGTGCCTGAGCCCGTATATGGCCATGGACGAAAATATATGACTTTGCCAAAGTGAAAGTCAACAAAACAGGTCTCCCCCACTTATTTTTATGTCGTAAGATAAAAACAAAACACTGTCGCGGATCGTGGTAATGGCCGCAGAAAGATATTATTATGACTATTTCACTTGAAGTGTTTTTGCTTATTACTAGGAACGATAAAAACAGATATTCCATGATTGGGCAAAACAAAGATGTTTGTGGGTGGCGATGTTCATCGCGATGGATGGATAATCTAGGGAAATTGTCATAGGAACAGCACTCTATCAATAATTAATACATAAGCCACATTGGGTAATTCAAAGCCATGTTGTATTTGTGTCGATTGTAGCAACATAACATAACATTTAATGGTGGAATACACGTCATATCAGTTAATGATATTATATCGCAAACTCAACGCATAATAATCGTCGTAACAAAGTCAAAGTCAAATCATTCATTGGAATTAAATAATTGAACAACACCTTTAAATGTGATTTACTTGAACATAAATATCTAGTTACCCGTTCATCAGAGACCGTATGGATAAGAATTACCCAGAAACCCTGTATGTCTATGTACTGTTCAGATAAAAATGCGCTAAGTATTATTATTTTTTCTGGCACTTCTGCCCTACTGTCAAACTAGGAGTGCAAGATAGAGACAGAGACTTATTTAAGCTAAAGTACAAACTAAGCAATGATTATTTATCTTGGCCTTACTGTTTGTAAAGAATAGCTTCATGGTAAATACGAAAAAATAGGTATTATAAATACGGAACATAGTATTAAAGAACACTTTAGGTCATTAAAATAAATTATAAAATAAACGACCATTAAAATCTTAAATGAGAATTCAAAGCAGTTAAATTATAGGTTAGTCATTCAGTTTTAAGCATGACATTGAATGGTGATTTATCATGTTAATTTATAAAATTAAAATTTTAACTGAGAATGTTTACGCAATTCCAAATAAAAAAATACAGACACAACAATTACGTTTATAGATTAAATCGTGGTGCTTGCATATTTATAAGTTAAAGTACAACCTTTTAAAACAAAAACCCAATGAATCAAAAAAGATATGATGTAAGGGTATAATATAATATGATTTGTTTTTTTTTCTGTTGGTTGCTTTTATATTAGGCATATATACTTCTTGTTTCATTTATACTTCTTGTTTCTGAACTCAATTAAGTGCATTCTTACAGAAACGCTCTAGACCGTGACTTCTTTCTCTAACATTTTTATAACGTATTAAGAACAGCATATTAAAATGGTAGACGATATTCGAAGCGCAGAACAAAAGGTCACTCTCACCAAACCGGCACAGGAAACATTTAATAAACAAGGTACATAACCGATAAACTTATTCCTACGCGTGATCCAACATAACCGCTCCGGTCATTCCAACAACTAATTTCTCGACAATGTACTCTTTGTTTGAAAAATCTCCTAGTCTCAGAATGTCTCAGAACTCTTGTTTAGTGTACACTCAGTCTTTGTATCCGATTATTTTGTTATCGGTCGTTAACTCATGCGAAAGTAACATGTGATGATAATAATATTATTAATTTATGCAGAACAATGCCGGTCTATCGATTGTTTGCACACATTCGCAGTGTTCTTTGATCGAAACACGATAAACGTCTACCTATCTACTCGTATCTCCTGTAACTCGTATCTTAACAAAGTTTTGTATGGTAAAACATCACGTAAACAATACTGGATACATGACATGACTGTTAATTTTCTACTTGTCTGTTTAGTCTGTAACATGTACGATATTATCTCACTATTTTCTATGGGGATGAGCAATGTTTATAATTCAATACTTTTCTTATAACATCGAGGTCCTCGTATACGATGCCGCCGCGGTGCCTACTTTAGGCAGCATTTTAAATAATATTTTGGTTGTTTCGAAGACAATATAAAACAGCTGTATTATCAATACGAACTTTTAGGTATACAATAATGACTATACAAATGTCTGATTCATCAACAGACATGACGCACAGTGGAGTGTTTAGTTAGTTCAATGAGATCGCTCAACTTACACATCAATTTGATATCTAAACAGCCGAGTGGGCATAGGAATTTGATAACTCTATCGTAAGTGAGAGTATAATATCAAGTACCTAGGTTCAATATACTTATTTACGACGTTCCTATTTCATTAAAGTGCAAGACACAGTATTATTCTTTATACGCTGTTTTGTAGCGTCTGTATGTTGCTAGAAGTTCAACAACCTTTCAGGTTTTAAGAGACCAGATTTTAGAAATTTAAATGGTGTCACAGAACAGTGAGTAAACCAAGTTTATTGCTAACTTGGTTTAGGTTTACACTGCACGACTTTGAGTCACCAATTAAGTATCATCCAGCGGTATTGTGGTCTATCGTCTTGTTAGTCCACCCCTCAGTACTTGTACTGAATAATGTTGTGTACTCGCAAGGAAGTGCCTTGTCAAGCGGATAATATGGTAAATTGTCCAACTCCTTGATAGTCTGGAGTGTTAGTACACCAATTACCCGAATCACCTGACTTAATACGATAATGTATGCATCACTTACGCGTTTATTATTAGTTCTATACTAACCATACTTATTGTCTTAGGTTATTGACATAACGTTGTTGTTTGTGTTCAAATGTGTTCTGAGTTCTGATAGTTCAACGCCTGTTTATGACGTTTCGGACGATTTATTGCCTTACGTCGACTACCCGTTAACTGCTAACATGTATTGCAAATATTGAAATTGTTGTATACTTTAAGTTTATTTCACGTTTCCAGAATGTTTCAGATTATTTGCTCAGTGTTACTTATTAGGCCAATGGCTGAATGGCAAATAAACGGTTGCCGCTTAGCCCGCTTAGCAAGTGCTTTGTCTAAGCAATACTATTGTGACCGTCGAACAATTTGTCAAACTGCCATAGCGAGATAGAGACGGATATTAGATAAGCCAAAGTACGCTAAGTAGGTAGTTAGATCAACCTTTTACAGTAAGTCAGTAACTACAGATAATTATGTAATTGTCAGTAGAACATTTCTGCGGTAGGAATAAAATTTTTACACCCTGTATAATGCACTAGGTTTTGTTTCAAGAAGGAATGATGTTTTTACATTTAGTTTATAGATTGTGCAAGTGGCATTCATGCGAGCTGCCTATCGAATTGCAATAAGATCTCCCTCTGTTATTATAATAATAATATGATACTAAGTCACGTATTGGACTTAACACGGAATGAATAATGCATTGTGAGAAAAAGAATGGCATACATAATTAAGCAGAAAGCATAATTAAGCAGAAAGCATAATTAAGCAGAAATTAAGCAGAAGGTCAACAATACTCTGCTAGTCAAATCTAGTGACGAATACTAAATAACAAACAATTTTCAAAGCAATAGCTTGGTTGTGATATAATTGTATTTCACCTTTAAGTTATTCAAATTGTTTTTTTACAAGACCTAAGTAACAATACCAGATATCATAAAATAATGTGGTAGTTTTAGTGTATAGATTCTTATTACAATTTAGCGGAAGCTTAGATCTAAAGTGGAGCCACCCGTAATATAATTTTAGCACGAAAATCGGCTTGGGTTATTGAATTTAGTTAAATTAGGTTAGGTTTGAGGATATCTAACTATCTAGTCAGGGAATTATATTGCCCTTAAAGCTATTTGCGATAGACTAGACGTGAGATTTCATCTAACCTATTAGTCGCCAATATGCTGTTTTGTTGCGGGTTTCAAATATTTTTCTTTACCCCGTTTTCCACAACCAAATAACGAGGTGTTTGAGTGCATATACTTATTTTTATATATTATATCATATTATATTATTCTTTATAGTACTTTGTATACAAATCAAAAGGCTATATTTATATGGAATTTAATAAAACATGTGTATATTTTTGGATGTCGTCTTCTGTTGAAATCTGCTCGTGCAATGTCGTTCGTGACGTCATGAGTGAGATTCTCTTTTAAAGAATAGAAATGGCGTCAGGATGAGTTGAATATTTTTAAGTGTCAATTTACTTGATCAATGCGTCAATTGTAGTTTGGTGCTTAATAAAGGTAAATAATAAATATAATTATACCCATATTAAATAGATAATAAATATTTAATGGGTTAGATTCTTGGCAATAGATCTGTGTGCCATATATCACGACAATTTTATTTGTTGCATGTATTGTCTATAAGTGTTAGACAAATATATTTATTTTTATATTTACAAGGACAATTTCTTAAAAAATAACACTTTTTTAGTAGATGTTAATGCATAAAAGTGTTTACTATTCACTAAAGTAGGTCACTGCTGTTGTAAGGTATGTGTAATCACAATAATGTGAATATGCAAATATAGTTCTTGAACTTTATTCAACGTAGTTTTTAGCTACATGCCCAGTCATAATTATATCGCCATTAGCCTGCATAATACATACATAAATATATCATCGCGCGATATTTTATTTCTTAGCTATTCGTTGCTGGACTCCGCGGTACCCCCATTCAGTTACTAAGAGTTGTAGCGTGATGTTATACATATGTATAACCGATACTATTCATACTAATATTATAAATTGGAAAGTGTGTCTGTCTGTCTGTATGTTTGTCTTTCTTTCACGGCAAAACGGAGCGACGAATAGAATTGATTTTTCAAATGGAGATAGTTGAAGGGATGGAGAGTAACATAGGCTACTTTTTGTCTCTTTCTAACGCGAGCGAAGCCGCGGGCAAAAGCTAGTTCCTCATAAAACTGATTTTCATATACAAGTAAATAATTCTATTGACTGGTATTTCCAAAGTTTAACGCGTTTAAACAAACAACGTAGCTTTATTAATGGTTTACACTCCATCTTTATGTTGCAGACACATTGAAGGTTAAAGTTTCACATTTTTTTGCGTAACTGTTTTATATTTAAACTAGCTTTTGCCCGCGGCTTCGCTCGCGTTAGAAAGAGACAAAAAGTTGCCTATGTTACTCTCCATCCCTTCAACTATCTCCACTTAAAAAATCACGTCAATTCGTCGATCCGTTTTGCCGTGAAAGAAAGACAAACATACAGACAGACAGACAGACAGAGACACTTTCCCATTTATAATATTAGTATGGATATCGCCACGAACTTTGTACGCACCCGTGACTGTTTTCAGCACGATGCGTTTTACCATCAACAGCAGTTTCGCATATCTTTCCTCATCAATAAATTCTACTCTACTTAGTTCAATGGGTGATATGCAATGATATATTGTATATATGTTATAGGCAATGTGTACAATGCAGGCATTCTATACAATACCTAGGAAATGTATAGAATGCCGGGGTCGTTCAGGCAATGTATGAAATGATGTTTAATGTTTAAACTATTTTACACTTTACCTAGGAAATGTATAAAATACCTAGGCATTGTATAGAGTGCCAGTTGAAGCACAGGCAATGTATGTAATCGATTTTTCTTCTCTACGATTTAGTTAGATAGGTACTGATCTTTTGAGAGCTAATCCTAATTTCGACTTCCATTATCAGACAGCGATAAGACATGTGTTCTATTGGTTTGTATGCCTAAGTACATACGAGTTTTTGCGTAGAGAGCGTTTTTCCAGTTGCATTCGGATAAACATTTACATTTACAACGCACCAAAAATTTTGCTGCAGAAAGTCGCCCTGTTCATTTCTTACCACTTGATTATAGAAATTTGATTTGAAAACAATTATTTTCTTAAATATCGTCACAATTATGTTCATTTCAGTAATCGACACAAAATCTATGCGCTACGTTATCAAATTAAACATATTATTCAAAAAATACTTAGGTAAAGTTTGGTTTAAACCATTCAAAATCAACATTATTAAACTTTAATTTAACACAAACATTACTCTAAATAATATAAATTAAAAATCTTCTAAAAAGGTTTCATATTATGTAGGTATTAAAAATGTGAAGTCAAGTGTGAGAAATAATATTTACCATTTAATTAGTAAAAGTAATAATAGAAATGACATAATGAAATAATAGAAACACGTGTCTCCTTCCCGTGGTCGTTCATTACACACATTGCCTGATGCGCTTTAGGCATTTTATACAATACCTAGGCAATGTATGAAATGAATCGTATTATATACATTGCCTGAAAGTTTTAGGCAATATATATAATGCCTAGGCATTCTATACAATGCCGGATTATACACATTGCCTATAACATATATAACATCAATTCATTGGTGATATGTCTTTTCACACATCCTATGTTGTTTCAATCAATATTATCGGTCTAGCAGCTCGCTTCGTTTTATTTCTGGCTAGATTTATATTTAGTTTTTTAGTCTGCGGTAAGTTTAACATTAATTCACAGACAAGCCAGTAATTAGTTTAGATTAATCAACCACAAAACAGACTTCTAAGAAACCTATTTATAAATAGATTATCAATGGTAATTCATCAAAAACAGTAATTTTCAGCTGGTCTACAATAACGCAGTCTCGTGCAAGACTCATGTATATTAAGTACTTATTTGATTGCTCCATATTGATTGAGACTGATTGAGACATTAAAGTGCCACTTCATACACGTCAAACATCTTTCGAATGAAAATATTTTCGTGGAACGAACACAACAACGTAGACACTACAAACATCAAGAAAGAAAGGTCTGTTTAGTTCCGATCGATATGGGAGGCTGATGTCATTTGTTTACGTTATTTTTAAGTGAGTGTTTCAAGTCTCAAGTTGTTGTAAGTTAGCTAAAGTGTTGTGTTGCAATGCTTGACAACTGACACTAGAGGACGCTGGTCGATCGTGTTTGTTAATGTTTTTAAGTGCCATTCTGCACTTAGTTTTGACATGAGATAAGATGGTTTTATTTATTGGTCTTTGGCTCTTAACTGGCTCTTGACTGTTTGTTTATGCGTATCACTCCAAGTAACACCGCGGAACGGGACTGGGTGGCGGAAATTACAGGCACTTAATAAAGACATAGATACCTACTTAATATCTTATCCCTGAGATTGCGGTGCTTTCGTGAGAATGCCATAAGCGGCGGTAGCCACCATTCATTAGATTGGCCATTAGCTTGTTTGCAAAGTTAATTTAAAAAAAATGTTACGCATATTTTACTTCAACTATATCCCCCTAACGTGTTTTGAATCTATTTCCAAATTCATTTCTGAAAGATATTGGTTTCAACTTTATAGCAATTTGCAATTCATATCCAAGGTTTTTTTTTAAATGCCAGCAAAACTCCTTGAACACCGTACAAGTCGATACAGTCCCCATATTCATTGTGTAGGCGGTGCAAACATACCATGATATGTATGTACTTTCTATCCTTAGAACGTCATGGAAATGTTTCAATTTAAATAATCTGTGTGTCGGTTATAATGTAGTTAAATAATATTTTGTAATCAATACAAGTACATACTTGGCTATTTATTTTTAGGTAGAAATGTACTGATGACCTATTCCTATTAGTCACATATTCAATGGAAATTGGTAAATAGTTCCTATTGTGCATAGCAAATCAATAATTATATGTATGTAACTTTGTTTCCATAATAGGGATTTGATTTACTGTGCGTGGTACTTTAGTATACATTACTTCTGTTTGAGTGTAAGTTGCATCGCGCGCTCGATAGATGGCGTTGTACTTTTTATGTCGTTTTCTGAATCACGCTATTAAGATTCTTTGTGGATTAGACTATACCCCTTGAAGAAAAATAAATTTTTGTACTCGATTAGGAAACAAATGTAGTTTCATTATTCACTTCCCCGGGAGTCGTATAGTGCCGAACATTTGGTCATTCGAGCCGCGATAAGTGAGATCCAGAGTGTTCTGTGTAATACTTGGCGTGGAAACCAGGGTGGATCGCCCTGAAGCGCCGCATACCCAAGCTGGTGTGCAAAGTGAAGTGAGTGCTGCAGCAGTGGAGTTGGCGTGGAGCAGCACCAGGTGGCGCAGGGCGAGGACCAGTACCAGGTGGCGCAGGGCGTGATCGGAGTACCAGACCAAAGAGGCGGCGCAGGGCGAAGTTCGAGTACCAAGGAGTGAGGAGTGGAGCAGGCTGACTGGACATCACCACTAGCTAAGTGAGGCGCTGGGCGGGAATAGTCCAGTTACCAGGAAGATAGTGGAGTTTCCACCTGCTGTCAACAGCTGGGTGACGCAGTTACTAGTGAGTGAGTGCGGAGTTGCCGATTCAGTGAAGTGGTTTGTCGAAGATATAAAATCGTGAGTACATTATTGTGTTAAATTACCAGTCGGTTTTTCTAACATAGAAAAGTTCGTCTGGAAATATTTATTGGACTTTAGTAGATTTAGTAGCACTTTGTTTAAATGTTTCTGTGACCTGTTTTGAAAATATGATATTGATGTGCCCGTTTTCTCATTGTTTTTATTGGAATTTTACGGTTAATATTTAGAGAGAATTGTTAGTTGTTCAAATATTTGCGAAGGTGGTTTTAAACATTTGTTCTTTAGTAGAAAATTAGTTTGGTAGAAATTTGACTTTGGTAGTTTTCAAGTAATAAATAATTATTTAAAAGTTTAATTTAATAGTAATTCAAAATGGAAGCTATATATAAATTTCAAAATAATAATAAGATTCGCATAGAAAAAGCTCAAATAAATTTTAAGAAAACACCTAAAGATAGAATTTCTAGGCCTTATGTAGAGACCAGATTAGAAGCCCTGGAAAATTTGTGGTCAGAATTTTCGTCCACACATAAGAGCATATTGCTAAATGACGCACAAGACGATTCTGATAATTATTTTAGCAACGATGTATATGATATCACCGAGGAGATCTACATTTTATATAAAGCACAGTTAAAAGAGGTATTAAATACGTTTACCAGTCACCAGTCAGATCAAAATGTAAAGACAAATGTAGACCACACAGTACCAAATAATGTTAGATTACCTAAAATAAACATCTCAAAGTTTTCGGGCAATTATGCGGAATGGACTACGTTTAAAGATTTATTCACCTCTTTGATTCACAATAATAATAGTTTAGACGACGTGCAAAAAATGCACTACTTAAAAGGATTATTATCGGGAGAAGCTGAACAGCTTGTCAGACATATTACTGTGTCTTCAGACAACTATAAAGAGTGTTGGTCTCTGCTACATAACCGTTATAATAACATCAGATTTTTATCCAATTGTTTGCTTAAACGCTTATTAAGTCAGAATAACGTAAATGAATGTTCAAATAGCATAAAAGGTTTACTAGATACTACAATGGAATGTTTGAATGGTTTAAAAAATCTCGGTATTGACGTAAGCACGTGGGATAGTATAGTCATTTTCATAATTAGTTCAAAGTTGGATCCCGAATCGAGAAAGCAATGGGAGTCAAAGATAAGTACCAAAGATGAGTTACCCGTGCTATCGGAATTCCGAGAGTTTTTAGAAGCCCGATTTAGGGCGTTAGAGTTTTTTGACACAAAACAAAGTAAACCCAAACCTAAAGTTCACCATGTAGTCACTACCGATAATAAAGCCGTAAAGGTAGAAACTTGTCCATTCTGTAAGGAAAATCACAAAATATCTAGTTGTAAGAAGTTTGCTCAAGAGAGTTACGAATCTCGTCACAGCTTTGCACAAACCAGGCGCTTATGTTACAATTGTTTAAACGCGAATCACTCCATCAAGTTTTGTCGACACACCGCGACGTGTCGTATATGTAAGAGAAGGCATCACTCACTACTACATCCAAATTCGGTCTCAAACTCCACAGTCGTTAGAGAAAGCTCCAATACAGCAGATGAAGTTAAATCAGCGGTGTCTAACGTTCAGGCATCGTTGTCAGGAGGCGAACCATTAACTTCAAATTCGATAGTTTCACATTTTTCTAAAGGGTCAGTACCTACTCAAGTTTTGTTGGCCACTGCTCTTGTCGAAGCACAGACAAGAAGCGGGTCAACACAACTGCTGAGAGTGCTATTAGATCAGGGATCTCAGGCATCATTCATAGCAGAATCAGCAGTACAGTTGCTTGGACTAAAGAAGAAGCCGGTCAAGTCGGTCATTTCTGGAATAGGCGGTGAGAGAAGCGCTTTCGCTTCAAAGTTTACAGTCACGGTGACTATTCACTCGCGTCTAAATCCACAGTTTAGTGTCCAAGTCCATGCATTCGTGTTAGGTACCATTACCTCAGTTTTACCCTCAGAAAAATTAGAGCAGGCCTATTGGCCCCAGCTAAAGGAGATAACTTTAGCTGATCCAGATTTCCACACGCCAAGCAAGATAGACATCTTACTTGGTGCGGAAATATATAGTCAAGTTCTCAGAGACGGTTTAATTCAAGGTCCGCCAAACTCACCGGTAGCTCAGAATACTGCCTTTGGTTGGATCCTTTCTGGACAGATATCGTCAAACCCAGATTCTATACATTGTCATCACGTCATTCAAAGCAGCTCAGATCAGGCTGATGACAACGCACTTTTGCGACAGTTTTGGGAAATTGAGTCTAGTATCCCTGACAAGAAGATTCTTTCTAACGAAGAACAACGTTGTGAGGATATTTATGCACAGACTACGTATCGTGATGAGGAAGGCCGGTACGTAGTTAATCTTCCCTTTCGCGACCAAGATCCGCAGTGTAAATATGGGGGTTCGAGAGACCTCGCAATAAAAAGGTTTCATCTTCTTGAAAATAAATTTAAGAAGAATCCATCGATCAAAGCTCGATACTCAGATGTATTCCAAGAATACATAGACCTCGGCCATATGGAGCCTGTACACGGTGATGATCGTAATAGGAGTAAAGCCGTATATCTCGCACATCACGCCGTAGTCCGTGAGGACAAGCTCACTAGTAAGGTTCGAATAGTGTTCGACGCTTCAATGAAAGGGTCAAATGGAGTGTCTCTGAACGACGATCTTATGGTTGGTCCCATGTTGCAACCTCCTTTACGTCACATCATTATGAGATGGAGAATGCATCCCATAAGTCTCTGTGCTGACATTATTAAAATGTACAGACAGGTGAAGGTTTCTCCTGAGCATGCAGAGTTTCAGCGAGTAGTGTGGCGCGATGATCCGGAATCTGAAATAAAAGAATACAAATTAGTTAGAGTTACCTTTGGCACAGCAGCAGCTCCTTACCTTGCAGTAAAATCCTTGCAGCAAGTGGCAGTTGATTCATGCGAAGATCATCCTGAAATAGCTGAAATAATAAAAAATGAGTTTTATGTCGATGATTTGATGTCAGGATGTCAGACAGTTGAAGAAGGTTTACATATACATAGAAAATTAACAGATGTACTTACCAAAGGTCAATTCCAACTACAGAAATGGGTCAGCAGCTGCGATGAACTAAATGAGAAATTTCAAGAAAATACAGGAACAAAGTCAGGACAGGAAAGGGAAGAGGAAAAGGAAAAGAACATTAAGTTAGACTCAGTTATAAAAATTTTAGGAATTTCGTGGGATCGAGAAAGTGATGTGTTTAAATATTCAGTGCAGCTAGAGCCTCAGCAGATTCCAATCACTAAGAGAAAGGTTATATCCGACATCACACGCCTGTTCGATCCGCTTGGCTGGGTGGCACCTTGCATAGTTACTTCTAAAATATTCATTCAAAAGCTTTGGCTTGCTGGCTTGGAATGGGATGAAGAGTTGACCCCGGAACTTCTTTCAGAATGGGAAACTTACCGTTCAAGCCTTGTAGAGACGAATAAATTCAGCATCCCCAGGTGGATTAAGACGAAATCCGACGATCGATTGGTTGAGTTGCATGGATTCTGCGACGCGTCGATTACGGCTTATGCCGCTGTAGTATATGTTAGAGTCATCGATGCCAACAATTCCATTCATGTTAGTTTAATCACCTCTCGTACTAGAGTTGCACCAATAAAACAGCAGTCAGTTCCGCGCTTAGAGCTGATGGGAGCAGTGTTGCTCTCCGAACTCATTTCTGAAGTTGCTGAAGTTATGAAGATAACATCCTCTCAAATACATGCCTGGACTGACTCGTCAGTAGTCTTGGCATGGCTTAGTAAACATCCCAGTCACTGGACAACCTTTGTTGGAAACAGAGTGTCCACAATTCTCTCTCTTGTCGACAACTCACATTGGGCTCATGTCCAATCCGCGCATAACCCTGCCGATTTAGCATCCAGAGGTGTTACACCACAAGAACTAGTAAGCAGCTCACTGTGGAGTCAAGGACCCTCATGGCTTCATGACGAAACGATAGAATATACAAGGCCAAAGTCAATTACGACTAACACGGAGCAGAGGTCAGTTAAAGTTCACGTTGTTACTGAACCTCATCAAGAAGATCATTTCTGGACAAAGTATTCTTCAATAAAAAGGCTGGTTCGGGTTATAGCGTACTGCAGAAGAGTTTTGAGTTGGAAGAAACAAGCACACTGTGAGAAGAGATATGAAAGGTATCTTACTAAAGAAGAAATAGAAGAAGCAACAAAGACATGTATAAGATTGGTTCAGAGTCAAGAGTTCTTTGAAGAAATAAAGGACATTCAAAAAACAGGAAGTGTGAAAGCAAGAAGCAAACTAAAAAGTCTCTGTCCAGTCATAGACAATGAAGGGATTCTCCGTGTCAGTGGGCGTATTCAGAATGCTCATTTAGACGAGTCTGTTAAACATCCCATCATCCTACCATCTGATAGTCACTTCACAAATCTAGTGATTGATGAAGCTCACAAGAAGACGTTACATGGAGGGCCGACGCTGATGTTGAGCCATCTGCGTACTAAGTATTGGATTCTTTCCGCTAGAACAAAGGTTAAAGGTCACGTACACAAATGTGTAAATTGCAAACGATACTCAGCACGAATTCAAACCCCAATTATGGGTCAGTTACCGACCAGTCGAGTTACCCCGGCAAGACCATTCCTAAACAGTGGCGTGGATTTTGCTGGTCCCATCAGCATGCGAACGTCAAAAGGCCGTGGCCACCATTCTTACAAAGGCTACATTTGTGTCTTTGTGTGTATGGTGACCAAAGCTATTCATTTAGAAGCCGTCAGTGATTTGACGTCGCAAGGTTTCATTGCTGGCTTTAAAAGATTTGTGTCTCGACGAGGTTTTGTTAGTAATATTTGGAGCGACAACGGCACCAATTTTGTTGGCGCTGCCAAAGAACTTCGGCACTTAGTCGCCGCGGAAAAATCTTCCGTGGCTGTTGAAATTAGAGAATGGTTAGGCAACAACAGCACTTCTTGGCATTTCATTCCGCCCCACTCCCCAAACTTCGGTGGTTTATGGGAGGCCGGTGTAAAATCGACCAAATTCCATCTGAGGCGCGTAATAGGTAATTCGACACTTACGTTCGAAGAAATGTCAACCCTTTTGTCCCAAGTAGAAGCCTGCCTTAATTCCAGGCCATTATCAATGTTGTCTGACAATTCCATGGATCCAGCTCCTTTAACACCAGGTCATTTTTTGATAGGGGAGCCTCTGATAGCGGTGCCTGAACGTAATTATGAGAGTTCCAACATTAGTAACCTAAGACGCTGGCAAGTTACACAACGAATGTTGCAAGATTTTTGGAGACGTTGGTCAAATGAGTACTTGGTTCATTTATTACAGCGTTATAAATGGACTAAAAATATTCCAGAACCAGATGTTGGAGATGTAGTTTTAGTCAAGGAGGACAACTTACCTCCTGCCCGTTGGCTTTTGGGCAAAGTAATAGAGAAGCACCCTGGTTTGGATAAAGTTACACGAGTAGTGACTCTCAAGTGTAACGGATCGTCGATTAAACGACCGATTTCAAAATTGTGTATTTTGCCGATTGCAAAATAATGTAGTTTAGTTCATAATTATGTTAATTTAGTTATAGTAAGCACATGTTATTTAGGTTTATTTTGCGAATTTACGTAGAGTTTATTGATGAGCAATTTTGTAAAATTGCAGTAAATGTTGATTTTATATACAGTCCACAAGTTGTTATCGTTGAAAGTTTTTATAGTTGTATTTTTTTTTCAAGGAATATGTAATTCCACAATTAGTAATAGTTTCTTTTCACGTCATCTGTTTGTATGTTTTTTATCTGTTTAGTTGTTGTTAATATTGGTCATATTAACACTTTGTTTATAAGTTTTGTAGCCCCTGACCTCATGGTGGGCGGACAGTTAGTTCGTTTACATTTATAATAGTTCTGGACATTCTGTCCATGGTGGGCGGGATGTTTGAGTGTAAGTTGCATCGCGCGCTCGATAGATGGCGTTGTACTTTTTATGTCGTTTTCTGAATCACGCTATTAAGATTCTTTGTGGATTAGACTATACCCCTTGAAGAAAAATAAATTTTTGTACTCGATTAGGAAACAAATGTAGTTTCATTATTCACTTCCCCGGGAGTCGTATAGTGCCGAACAACTTCATTACGATGTTATTATAATTAAGCAAAATAGATTTAAATCTTCAAGACTAGCTACTGTTTTGAAGTAGTTTTTTCTTGGCAACCTCCAAAGTGTGTTGCAAGTTACAACATTGTCGATGTTCATTAATGATATGAAAGACACATCAACACAGGAACACCTCCATCTTTCTATCTCGTGCTGAAATCTCGTCGATAGATAGGAAAGACACACGATAATTTGTGAAACCGACTTTTACATTAAACAAGTTATAACTACACCATTTGAGAAAATGATTTATTTTGCAGCTAGTTTTTTTATTTTTTAAAAGCAATTAATTGATCTATTTCTAATATTAGTCTACGCCAATATTGTTTTAAACTTTGTTGCAACATACCTTGCTTGGTACTTATTCCTACATATCAGGCTGGTAATTCAAAGGTCATCAAGTATATTTTAATATAATAAATTGTCTGCTTTTTTTTGGTGAGTAGGAAATCATCAAATGACTTCTCTCGTCCTGGGCGGGGTAAGAGGGCGTGTCAGACTTTTACTGACTAAAACCCACTCATGTTTCTTCGGTTGTCCTTTATATTCCGGGCTCACGGTAACTATTCTGCAACCACGGAAATTGTCTGCGTCAATCATATTGTTTTCAATTGCCGATTGGATTTGACTTCAATATATATATTTTTAGTTTTTAACAAATCGATTTTAATTTGTAATTAAAAATAAATGTTTATCACTGCTGATGACATTTATGTTAAAACTTCATTAAACTTTGAATAAATAATTAATTCAATTGGACACTATTACGTTAGAATATGCTTTTAGCCTCTGCGGTTGTTAATGTTATTTAAAAATAAGTAATAATTACTACGATATTGATATGTTACGAGGTCAAATCTTTATTGGCTTACTGTAAAGAAATTTAATACTATAAGTTATTGTCCGTGCTTTGCTTGGAACTGAAAACAAAGCATAAGATTCGTTAAGTTATTATTGCTTACTTTAACTACTTACACTAACTTTAAAGTTATTGTTATGCTTATAATGTGTCGTGGACACCGTTTTATAACTAAGTTATTACTTGTCCCTTTGTGTTACTTTACTCGTAAATGCAATAACGTTACATTAGAAATAAAATAATGTTTTAATGACGTAGTTAATTATAATAATATCCGTGATGTAACATTTAGTTTTGTAAGAGAGCTGAATAGTCATAAGTCTGTCCTTTAATACTATTTTAAGAACTCAGAATAATAGTAATATTCTCAAAATTATCCGTTACTTTTGCCCTACCTGAAGAAAGGCTGCTGACGACACCTGTCGGTCTGACTGGACAGCATCTTTTAATCCTTAATAGGTACTAAGACATTTATTTTCTGAGTGTGCTACATAGTAAAAGTAAAATAAAATAAAAATTATTTAAGGTCCTGTATTTTTGCGATTGTTGCTCGATCGTTATTTTGATGGTAGAATAGGAACCCTTGGGCCGCACTCACGTTTTGTAGTGTCATTTGATTTGTTTAGTTGAACTGGCACTTTAAGTGCTGGGGTTATTGATCCGTTTGTGGTTGATTGATTAAGTGCGAATTTTGTCGTTTATGAACCGGTTTCACAGCTCTAACCCAAAATGTTTACCCAATTAAGGTTTTAAATGGCAACGCAATCGCAGATGAGACTCTACGTTATGCTTAGTTGGTGATTTGGTCATTGGTCAGTATAATAGTTGCCAGTAACACATAAAAGGTGCTACTAAATGTAGAGTATCAAACTACATATTATATGGTGCCCCATTAATTTTAACGGTTTTTAGTTTTAATGGAAGCTCCAAGAAACTTAGTACCTACATCTATTTATTGGTTACTGCAACTGATTATGCATAATAATATTATAAACTTCTACTTATCCGTTATATAACTTAACTATAAATACAAAAGTACTAATAAAAGTACTATACACATACCAATACTTACTATTTATACGAAAGTAACTCTGTCTGTTTGTCGTGCTGGTTTCTCTTCAATCGCAGACTTCTTCCGCATCCACGATTACTGCAAGTCACGCAGATGAAGTTTCAGCCAAAAGCTAGTAGTAAATTATTTTTTTTTTTTTGTTTCAGAGAAACACCCTACACCTGTACATTTCACACCAAAGGGGTCCATTCTTCAAAGCCGAGTTCCAGACAGAGTTAGATCTAAGAAGGTTCCACATAGCAGATGTGACTGACAAACGTATATTTGTCTCTGTCATGCACTCTGATTCTCTAGCAAACCTGTACGTGTCAGAGATAAGCAACAATTTCACTAAGTACAACTTTGTTCTGAGTTTGGAGCAGATTTTGTGCTACTTCCCTGATGCTAATTGGAAGGACAGTTGGCTTGAGTAAGTAGTTTTTTTTTATTTACACTTATTGGTTATATAAACTTTCTCTCCGGGTTGCATAATAGATTTGTATGAACAATCATAAACAATTTCAATAAAATGTTTACGACTAAACACATTTAGTTTACCCTTTATTCCCACTTTTTGCGACGTAAGCCACGTTTTGCTGAAAAGCTATCTAAATACGAGTACATAAAAGTCATTATTGAAGGGAAGGACTGTATAACATTCATAAAACCTTGGTACAAGGACGACGAGTATTTTGGCTGCAGAGTTAATGTATTTTTGTCTCAGGAAAGTCAGTTTGAGGTGACACTCATCAATCAACATTTCACTGTGATTTTGACCCTTGTTTGGTATTGTGAAACTTTGGGTTATGATTGGCCAGTTGCAATTGTTCCTTCAATAAATGCTTGATGCCGAAAATGTTTATTGTTTAATTTACGTAACCAACATTTATCAAACGTTTAATCATTGGTAAAACCTAGCATTTACCGGATTTTAATAAGACTGACATTTATCAAAATATTTACTTTAGATTTATCAGGTCTTTTACAATAACATATTGTTTCCAAATATTGGACTAGTCTAATCATGTACCACTTTCAGGGACGTGACTGAAGATCCATTCACTGACTTGTACCGCGTGGAAGGCCTGAAGGGTATCTACATAGCTTCTCGAGTGGACTCCAAGGCTCCCGTCGCGAACATTGGACCGGAGCATCTGATCTCGCTGATCACATTCGACCATGGCGTCACTTGGTCTCCCATTAATCCGCCTACTGAAGATGAAAATGGTAAGCCTCTGTTTTCTTAAGTCCTGGTTGGATTTTGTCTGTGACTATGTCTACGCTGAGTTAAGTATATAGTGTATCAAAACATTACATAACCTATACCTACCATTAAATCTAATAAAAACAATCTGACCTTTAATTTCTTTTAACCTTTCAACAACCAACCAAAAGCCAGATGTCGGGCTGCTATTGTCTTTCTATTGTGTCTCAAATCACGTGTGTTCGAAGAATTAAAATTAGTATTTTGCTCTGTGGTTCATTTTTTTATTCGAAGGCCAGTTATCGTATGTAATTTAAAACGTTCAAAGTTTTTATTTTAATCTCAGCTCGGAAAAAATCAAAGAAAAACATGTATAAAAACACAGGAAAATTATACAGCCATTTTTACCAATTGACTTAGAGATTCAGTTCTGTATGCGATTGTTTCTGAAAGATACAAGAATTGCGATATAACCTTAATTGTATCGAAAATAAAAACTTATCAAAGGCAAAGAAACACTGCATGTATGAATGTTTGTCATTCTGAGCCCTTAGTGTCTAAACACACTATGCCGAACGTACGCGACCGAAGTTCCGCGGCTGATTTTACGTTCCAACGTATTCGGCTGATATGACACACCATAAGTGCCGAACTTACGCGGTAGAAATTCAGTTGCGCAATTTTGTGTGTATATTCAGTGTTGCAGTGGGCATGCCTGCCTCCCGCTGAACCGAACTTCGGTCGCGTATAA
Source organism: Athetis lepigone (assembly GCA_033675125.1). Lineage (NCBI taxonomy): Eukaryota > Metazoa > Arthropoda > Insecta > Lepidoptera > Noctuidae > Athetis > Athetis lepigone. The sequence continues at coordinate 7,944,953 of CM066240.1, forward strand.
TGTGTGTTCTACAGAATACGTTGCCGCCGAATTTCCGCTGAACTTACGCCCGACTGAAGTTCAGCTATAACGCAACGTAATTTCGGCATAATGTGTCGCCAGTAATTCAAATAGCATTGCAGGCGTAATCATGCCGAACTTCCGTCGCGTATCCTCGGCATAGTGTGTTTAGACACTTAGGGACCATCTCCACGAGCTAGAGAATCGCGGCGAATATCGTCGTGTAACGTATTTTTATGCTCTCTCCATTAGAACGTTTCTACACACGGCGATTATATCGCGGCGATGAGTTGTCACTGCGAACATGGAGCAATCGCAACGCCAGCGTTCTTGTTCCGCACCTAATTGAACTCTTTCAACAAAACCAATGCCCAACGCCTCGATGTGGAAAAGCGGCGATGCCGTTACTAGTCGTCGCGGACACATGGCGTTTACGTCGCGAGACGTGACGGTACTATGTAGGCATCGATCACTACTTTATTAGTGATCGATGTCTGTAGGGAGTAGGGATAATGAGTCGTTTTTAGAGATGACCCGACGATAAAGGCGCGAATTTGTGGCGATTTTATAGTTCGTGGAAATTATCATAAGTAAAAAAAATGGCACAGTACAAAATGTATGGCAATGATATTAACTGTGGAGAAATCACAAGACATTATACAACATTTAACGTGTGCGTTTAGTTGCTTTTTTGTTGTTGTGTTGTTTTAGGTGTACCGCACTCGGTAGTGTGTGCGGAAAAACTAAAGGATTTTTGTCTAGGCTACAAAACTACAAACTTAGGCATACCCTGCAATGATTTCTTGATTTCATGAGCCAGATACACTGATTCTATAATGAAATAAATTATAATTTATATCTCTCAAGGTCACTTTTTGTAATAAATTGCTGGTATAACTATCCTTTCGATGCACAAATAATAACTTGTAGGTAAACAGTGCTGGTAGTTCTGATTTAATGTGTGCATGCTGTATATTTTAGATAATAACATGGAATATCCCTGCATCGCACTGTTATTATATTTCAAAACAATTGCACAAAGTATACATGTGTACTTAGTTAGATTTCGCGTGAACCATGTAATGAACAGAAAAATCGCTTTAAACTTTCGAACACATGTGTCGGCAATAACAATGCTTTTGAGGAGATCATTTTTTTTAACTATTTTCAACAGGCATATTTCGAATATAGAATTTTATTGACACACCAATTGTATTGATCTCCATTTCTGTTTGTCCTTAGGCAAGCCATTGAACTGTCACATAGCGAACTCCTGCAGTCTACATTTATGTCAGAAATTCAGTCAGCTGTACCCAGTCACAAGGTAAGCATATTATAATGAACACTCTTTTAATCCTTTCCAAACTTTCTAGAAACATCTGATTATTTATTTTCGTTCAAAAATGAACCTAACCCCTAAGGCATAAGTTACAATTTTGTGTAACGATAGTTTATGGTTGATAGTGAATTTTCTAGGTCTATTGTTTCTTTTCCGTATTGATAACGTAGTTTACATTGTTAGCTAGTTTGCCACAATGTTGTGTAATCAGATTAACTCACATACTTTATTAATTAGTGATGACCTATAACAATAAACTTATCGGAAAAGATTATATGTACAACAGTTACCGTATGTTTTCAATGACTTGTGAAAATGTGTTGAACTGTGTCAGGGAAAAAGAATCTAGTATTCACATTCTTCTAAATTTATTTCTTTTAATGTTTGCCCTTTTATGTGGCCATGTTAATAGCGGCTTTAGTTTTTTTTTTATGTCTTCTTAAGTGCAGTTGTATTGTGATTCTTTGAACATAAATGTAAATTAATGATAGTTTTGGTCACGGGCACTGACTGCAACTTACTCTTACTAACACTAATTGTATTTTATTGAATTATAATTTGATTTGCAAAAATTATAAACTAGATCCCAAGCGCATCATCAGATAGATCTGATAAGCCTACCTACAAGTATAAAAGGTTTACACAGCTTCTGTTAAAACTTGGTAGTTTGTACATCCTGGGGCAAGAATAAGGTTTATCACTTTTTAAATTTCCGTTTTGTTTTCTCGGATATTGTTTTGCACATCCGTCCGTTCGTCTATCGGTGACGGGAATGCATATTTTGAACCGTAATTGATAAACACGTGTGTTTAGGAAGCTGTCAATAATCGTCTCCGGTTTAACGATTACATCATAATTTCTAAGATTATGTTACTCTTAACTTGGTATGTTACAATTTACCGCAGTAATGTGTACATTAGTGATTACATAAACAGCTACCTGTAGGCACATGACCATTCTATGGACGGTTTTTGTCCTCTTTTGGATGAGCACAAGCTTTGTTTTTCTGTCTTCATTCCGTTATAAAATATTGGCTATAATAATATTTGTTTCCAAATCTGGCAAAAATACATGAAGTTACCCAACGTTAGCGAGCTTAATAATTTATGTTATTATTTTTATTATATTAGTATAACTAAATTTGTCCTGGTGGGTAACCTGGTGTTTTCTTGGAATCCAGTTACATCCCTAAATGGGTTGTTGACAATATTAACTAGATTTTATATGTAATTAGATGACCCGGTGAACTTCGTATCACTTACCTATCAATGTAAACTTTATTTAAACTATATCACCTTTATTCATAAAAGATTTGTATCGATTTCGCCACATTATCACAATCTGGATTGACGTGTTTAGGGGCGGCCTAATAGTTATTTAGTAATCTGGCAATACTGTCATTGTCACTGTCCTTAACTTTTGACGAAAAGATTGTTGAAAGGACATGTTATAAAATGGGCTTATAATAATTTTGTTTTTGAACAACTATCATGTGCGGTTTTTCTGGTAGGGAAAATTGTCCAGGATGGCCATACAGAAACAAAAAAAAATATTAAAAGCACCATTATTTAATAAATAAATATTTTAAATCTTGATATTTTTTTACCAATAAAACCAACTATTATAGGTGTACTGATGACAAAAATGGTAAATAAAATATGATGACAGCAACACTGGGGAAAAGGATTAAAATGTTTTGATACCTGTATTTTCGCCTTAAAAAATATGACACTTATTGCTTTATAGCAATACTAATATTATAAAGAGGATTTTTTTTTGTATTTTTGTTTGTTACTCTTTCACGCAAAAACGACTGAACAGATTTTGATAAAACTTTACAGAAATATAGGTTATAAAATATATCAGAATAAGACATAGGCGATAATTTGTGCAGTTTATTTAACAGTGATGTTTGATTAGTTGTATTTTTCTATTAGCTGATGAGATGATTGGGACCTACTTGCGGCCTACTCTGGGTAAAGCTCAAAAGGCTTTAGGCACTTATTTTAGCCCCTCACCATGAGTGACCAAATAAAGATATTTTTTAAAAGAGAGTGAGATATATCGAGATATATAATATCTGGTTAATCCATTCTAAAATTATAAATGCGATAATAACTCTGTCTGTCTGTCTCTTCTTCACGCCTAAGCCACTGAACCGATTTGAATAAAATTTGGTACAAATATAGTCTGGGACCCGAGAAAGAACATAGGTGTTCATCCCGGAAATCCCCCGGGAATGGGAACAAAGTCGCGGGCAAAAGCTAGTATAAAATAAATTAAGATAAACCCAATCATTATAATATAAGTACTTTATTTACACAACAAAGATGAAAGAAATGGTAGGTATTTCGCTTTGTGATTAGTATCCCAGTTTAGTTGGGGCATTGCAACTTTGATTCAACCTTATTTCCCGTTAAAAAAAATGATTCTGTACTTTGTCAAGATTATGGCTATGGTAGTGATCGTCACATAAGGCAAGGCAAACGTCTTTAGGCGGCTCATGTGAATCTGACACCAAGGCTACTGACTTCTCATCTGCCTTCTGCAATAATTCGTCGTGTAGCACTATTACACACCCCTGTAATAAGCCAAAGTTGTATGTTACGTACCTATTATATATACAAATGTTAAACTCTTGCGTGTAAGCTACACCTTCTTCTTTACAGATTTATCGGTAGACGTTATAAACAGTGCTTCTGGATTGTGACCGCGGTGATTTCGTAGTCATTCTTTCACTTTTTACTTAAAAATTCTTGAAAATAACAAAATATGTAAACAAACAAACGTAATGTCACTTGACAGATGACATGACAACAATATCATATAAAAATCAATATTTGTTTTACTTTTTTTTGTCATGAGTTACTGGTACATCTTTATCTGCATGATTTGGATTTGATTTTATGAAAATGATTCCTTTGCGTCTTTTGAATGACTTGTGAATTACTTGTGCCAGGTTGACGGGTTGTAATAACTTCTATGGTTGTAATTGTCACACTTGAATTTGACACTTGATTTGCCGGTTACCTACTTTTAAACTTTTATATTGGAAAATGAAATTGTTGCTTTACTCTATCTTTCTCGCAATTTTTCCTTATTTTCTTACCGTTTAGACCTACCCTGGACTACGACAAACCTTTTAAACCCAAAATCAGCTCAATCGGCCCAGCCGTTCTCGAGTTTTAATCAGACTAACGAACATCAATTCATTTTTATTTATATAGATTGTATTTTTACCCGGATAAATTTGCAATTTACTGTAAAATTTGGTTTGTAGTTGAATTCAGTTCAAATTTTATTTAATAAGGCTAACACATAATTATTATCGCATTAAGGGCACTACGCAACCCTACCACTATCGCAAACAAAATGTATTGAAGAACCACGTTTTCAAAGTCATAAAAAATATCTCAATTGATTTGGCAGACTTCGGTATTATCCTCCGCTTAAGAATAAAAGCAAACACAAAAAATCATGCAGTCTCCGATAGCAATATATTGACGGAAACAATTAACATAATTCTTATCAGCGGTCAAAATGTTGAAGGAAAAGATACATAATACAGACTTATTTACTTTTATCATCTTAGTAGCAATGTCACCTTGAACTCTGTTAGAAATAACTTTCTGACGGTTCTAGTTATCTCGTTTGACTGTTTACTGCATAGTTTGTTAACCTGATAGACATAAGTAAGTAAGTAGATATAAATCTCCTTACTTATGTCTCAGATTCAATTGTCACTGACCACTGTCTAGACAGAATGAGTTTTGTCACCTAAAATAATTGACAATAGATATGAAAATGGGATAGTTAATGGTTCAATTTATTGTAGAGTTTGTAGCAACATTTTTTACATTGTACTAGCCTATTGTCGTTCCACAGCAGGACAAAGACCTACATACTGAGCAGAAATGTTCACCACGCTTGCTCAAACCTCTATAAATTGCTTTCTGTTAATCCTCGTCTACAACGTATTTATTATAATCTAGTCTGTATCCTAACTATCCTCGATATTTTCTTCGCAATATTTCTTACTCATAAATATCATTTGTTTTTACTGTATTATATTATAAGAGTTATTTCCTTAACCCGCATTATTCATAACTTAGTCACGATTTTAAATACAAAGACTGGTTAATGAGTTAACTAACAATAAATAAAAAGTACTATGAATTCAACGCTTCTTGGAAACATTATCGATAGAACTATGCCCTTTTTATGACTCATTTTAAGACATATGGTGTTGTGTGTTCCATAAAATGTTGTTACATTATTTAAACAACGACATTACCATCGAATGGTCTATAGACTTATATAAATATACCACATTGATCATGTTAAAGTACTTTGGAATGTTTTTACATACTTACGATGATGATGATGTTATAAACTACGTTTGTTTGAATGTGAATTGGTAGGTAACACAGTGACACACATTTACTGCGTATTTGTAATTCAGGCTACAAAATACATTTGCATACTGTTGATAAGAATACTGTAATCACTACTGGTAAATTAATAAATAACAAAAATCAATAATCACTTATTCGCATTACATGTCTATTAAAAATATACTCTAATTTACCCGACAATGTTTTGATAGATCGGTATTGGGTTAATCTATGTCGTTAAATTGTAGTTAGTGTAACTAATTAATAAAAAGTATTGTGCTTTGTTATAATTAATGCTGATAAAGATTAAATTGCTTGCAGCCCACCAGGAAATGTGGTTGCGAACGGTTTGAGGTAAACTCACGAAAATAGAGTGGATTAAAATACTTACATTTTGCTTTTTCTTTTATTTGCACTGCACGGACACTGTGTTTATAATCATTATACCACACTTATAAAAGATTTTATACTGTTTGATTACATTTAATTCATGTTTTTATTCACTCATTTGTTAATAACATTTTGAGTGTCAATTGTTTTAATAATGTTTACGGCAGTAGAATTCGAATGATAAGCGCAAACAAACTAGTATTGTGCTCTTTTGGTTTTCATCTATAATTTGATAATAATCTAAAAGGCAACTGAAATAGAGTTGATAATTGTTTAATTACACAGATTTCAGCAGTATTTCAGTTACATTTAAAATGTCGTCAATTAAACAAGTTAAAACAGTTCAATCATTTGCTGTTTTGTGTGCGTTGATAGGAACTCGTCATCATTTTTATTTGATTTGAGCATGGTGTATATTTGTTGGTCCTTGGTGAAAGATCATTCTTTCTCAATATTGTTTTTAAAGGGGGAGGAATATTTATTGATTTTCTGGTGTAAATATTTAGTCGCATGTCAGTAGGTATCATAACATATTTTCTATTATAGGTCAGCAAGTATAATGAGCTCAAAATCAGCTCCAGGCATTATAATGGCGACTGGCGTTATGGGTAAATCTCTTAAGGGCATTCCTGGAGTTTATATTAGTCGAGACGCAGGCCTGACGTGGAAGAGGATCCTCAAAGACTATTACTTCTTCAACTACGGAGACCACGGCGGTGTCCTAGTAGCAGTCAAGTACTTCAAAACTCGCGGCGAAACGAGAAAAATATTATATTCCACCAACGAAGGCATCGAATGGAACTCTTATCAGTGAGTCATAATGCATTTCATGTTATCAATATTGAATTAATTTATTTGTCGTTAATAACAACATTAATTTGTAGGTTCAATGCCGATGACCTGCGCATCTACGGACTAATGACCGAACCGGGTGAGAACACGACTACATTTACTATGTTCGGGTCTGCGAACGAGCAGCATCAGTGGATCATTATCACGATAGACCTTAGGAACACGTTTACACGTAACTGTACGGATGAGGACTACAAGTACTGGTCGCCTTCGCCTCCTAACTCTTCAGTGTCCTGTGTTCTCGGTACTAGGAACACCTTCCAGCGCCGCCTCGCCCACACTAACTGCTACAACGGAATAGATTACGACAGACCTTTCAAAAAAGAAACCTGTGAATGCAGCCGCAGAGATTTTGAATGCGATTTTGGATTCATGCTCTCTGGCAACGAATGTATTCACAACAAATCATCCAAATACGACCCCTACGCTATTCCTGCCGATTGTCACCCAGGACACTTCTACAAACGAACCAAGGGGTACAGGAAGATTGATGGAGATGTCTGCACCGTATCTGGCTACATGGCGTATGTCCCAGACATGATCCCCTGCCCTCTCGAAGAACCAACAGAGTTCATGTTAGTTGCCTTAGGCAGCAAGATAGCGCGCATAGATCTGTTCGACAACTCCACCATTTACCCCGTAGTAAACGAAAGAAACATTGTTGCGATTGAATTTGACATCAAGAACAACTGCATTTATTGGGCTGATATCGAACTGGACAAGATCAGCCGACAATGTTATAATAACGGCACTGCTCAAGAAGTGATCGTCGACAGAGATCTGGCCAGCATAGAAGGAATGGCTTTTGATTGGATTTCCAACGTTCTATTCTTTGTTGACGGTTTAAGAAAAAAAATTGAAGCCGTCAGAACTGATGTGATAAAGGACACTAGAATGAGAGTGACGATTTTAGACTCGAGAGTTCTATCAAGGCCGCGCGGTATCGCTGTTCATCCTAAAGCAGGTTTCCTATTCTGGACCGATTGGGACAGGAACAACCCATCAGTATCGAGGTCAAACCTCGACGGCACGGACGACAAGAAATTGTTCGGGAAGCCAATTGTACAGTGGCCTAATGGGATAACGATCGATCAAATGTCCGAGAGAATTTACTGGGTGGACGCTATGGAAGATTACATCGCGAGCTCCGATTTGAACGGCAAATATTTTAAGCGAATTATGGGGAATGATGAGAGAGTAACTCACCCATTCGCTGTAGCAGTTTTAAAGGATAAGATGTATTGGGACGACTGGAAGGTGAAATCGATTTTCGTCGCCGATAAAGATCTTGGATCTAATGTGATGACGATTAATGACTCGTTCGTCGGTTTGATGGATTTGAAAGTGTTTGCTCACTTCGTACAACAAGGCAGTAATCCTTGTTCGTATAAGAATACCAGTTGTGATGCGATATGTCTGGGTGGGCCGGGTAATACTTTCAGTTGCCTGTGTCCTGATGGACTACACATGGTCGGAGGGAAATGTATGTGCGCTAACAACACTGAACCGTACGCGAACTTGACCTGCCCCGAAACTGCGATTTCTACTTGTGGACTTGTAAGTACATTTGTAAACATTCTATTAATAGAACCAGTACTTTTGAGAGGTTTCCTTTGTTGTGAAAATATTTAGATTATCTTTTTTATCAATCTACGTAAGCGCGTGCGTCATTTGCATGCAGATTACGCGGTCCCACGGTCAATATGATTTCTAGAAAGGGATTAACGTGATTTATGTTATGAAATGTAAACAACAATATAATTACAAAGTACTCATTTCCGATTAAATTTCAATTAACTATTAGACCTTTGGTTGCATTGAAATGACTCAATATTTAATTTGATAGCTATACATAACAAGTATGTCAACTGACTTCTAATTTCAACTACACAATTTCGTCCACTGTACAGTATGTTAATTGACGAAAGGCGTGCCCTTTAACCGGTACTCTAGTATTACCGGTTAAAGAGTTCATGTATGAAGCAATTCACGTAAAGCAGACTCGAAAAAAAAGTGAGGTGGTGACATAGAACGACTGCCCGTGAGATGTTTGGGTATAAAAACTATCCTGTGTCCCTTCTCAGGCTATATCAACTATCTCTGTACCAAACTTCATTTAAATCTGTGAAATAGTTTTGGTGTGAAAGCGAGATAGACAGACATAGTTACTTTTGCATTTATAATATTCGTACAGGTAAAAAAATAAGAATCTATCATATCACAAAAATCTATTAAAAAGTGTAACAAAAAAATGTAACCTTCGAACACACGTGATTCGAGACACAATAGAAAGACAACAGGAGCCCGACAGCCGGCTGTCGCTTGTCGTCGAAATGTTAAGCATAAACGCGCTCGTACATTTATTCTGTTTACTGTCATACTTCAACTCTACCTACATACCATCTCTAACCACACATTTATACCTACAGGACCAGTTCATGTGTCAAAACGGCAAGTGTATCTCATCGTTCTCTCGCTGTGACGGCAACAACGACTGTGGCGACCTGTCCGATGAGATCGGTTGTCTTTGTGTCCCGCCGATGATCATGTGTGATAATACCAGGTGTTACCTACCACACTGGAAGTGCGATGATGACCTTGACTGTGCTGATATGAGCGACGAAAAAGGTGAGTCTTATTTCTTCTTACATATTTTATGAAAAAATAAAAACGTCTCAAGTTGTGAGTACAAACGTATAGTAGAGAAAAGTCTAGGTCTTTTAATGATTGCATGTGTATCACGACCATTATCATGTGCGACAATCATGACTACTAGATACTACTTACCTAACCTACCGCAATGAAAATGTGACAATGATCTTTATTACGCTGTAAGTGATGAAAAGTGTTTGCCTTTATTTATAAATAGTTTCAGAGTACCCGGTTTTTTATGTAAACTTAAAGCTGAGATAACTAAGCGATATTTTAAAAATAAGATGAAATAAAATCTTAGTTTTTACCTGACATGCGGAATTCAAGTCAACACGTTATTTCATGTCTATTTAGTCAATAAGTAAAAGTGACATTGTTAATTCATTTTTATAGCTAACAAATTGAAATCCATTATATTGACGACATGAATAAAACCTAACTGTATAAACATTACGTACGCGGTACGATGCGGGTAGGTTGAATAAAAAATCGATCAAATTAATGATACGTTTACTGCGCACGCTCCCAATGTCCTTTGTTTGCATTATCGTTTGTTAGCTTTCCTTTTCGTGCATTGCTACCATCTAGATCGAGAATATTCTAGATCACTCAAATTTTAGGTATGAGTCATTATTTTACGTATGTAACTCCATATAATTATGTAGTATACAACTAGATATAATTATGTAGTACTAGCTTTTGCCCGCGGCTCCGCTCGCGTTAGAAAGAGACAAAAAGTAGCCTATGTTACTCTCCATCCCTTCAACTATCTCCACTTAAAAAATCACGTTAATTTGTCGCTCCGTTTTGCCGTTAAAGAAAGACAAACATACAGACAGACAGACAGACAAACTTTCCCCGTTTATTAGTATGGATTCTCAACGACGTACCAGGCTTAATAGCTTATATATTATGGCGTATAAAAACTATCTATAAGTTTTTATTTGTTTCGAGCGACTTACCAGTCGGATTGAAATAATTCTTTTTGTATTTGGTAGCTTGAGTCATGAGGTACTTAATAGTATATAAATAGATTCACATATCTATAACGTATCTACAATTAATCTGTCAAAGTATACTTATATTTTTGTTAAAACCGATGTATTTATTACAGATTGCGGTCACCGTAACTGTTCTGAAAACAAGTTCCAATGTGACAACAGTGCTTGTATTGAAAAACGTTGGGTGTGCGACGGTGATAACGACTGCAAAGACGGTTCTGATGAACGGAACTGTACGGTAAGCGATCATGAATATTTATATTTTTTTACCAGGGGTTGATAGTCTTTTAACCTACTACTCAAGTCACTTAATTTTAATCAAATCTGTTGCTGTCTTTGTCACTCAAAGGGATAAAGTAAGGACAGCAACAGATTCGACAGTGTCCTAAAATTGAGTGCCGTTTGAGTATTCAGCCTTTTATTACATTGAGTTTTTTTTTCACAAGTTGTCTTTTTTTCCACCCACTTGAACAATATGTTTGTGTTTAGCTTAAGCAGACAAAGAATTAATAACTTTATTGAAAAGGATTAAAAAATTCACTTCAAAGATACATTATCTTAATTAGTATTTTTGTTAGAAAAGTTGATATTATAAGGTGACTGATAATTAGTGACTGACGTCTAATCATAATTACACTCATGACGAGGTCAAGAACCTAATAGTTGATAAATAACGCGAATTCGCACGCGTACTAAAAAAAAAGTTTGGAAAAGTTGTTTTTTGTTATGATTAGTAGAAACATGAGTTTAGGGTATCGGTAACTAATTACCAGTCAAAAAAAGGAACCGAATTTTGGGTCCCGTTGTCCCACTGTCTTCGCTGATCGGTCTGTTAGTCTGGAATAAAAATGTCGTACTCATGGATGCATGGATTTTTATTTGAATTAGATATTTAGATAGTTGGACCAGGACCTGTACCGCGCCTTAAGATACCGCAGCGGTCTTTTAGAAAAGTTAACATGAGATCAAAATTTTCGGACAGATCTTACGATGTCGGTTTACGATATTTCATATCTTTTAAGATATAACTTTGTATACTAATTAGCTTTGTAATTTTTTTACAGCAACAGGGTACTTTCACTTCATTTATTTCTAACAATTATTCTTCTTTCAGCTACAAACCAAGCGTCCAGATATAATAGAAAGTTGCACTGGTAACGGTTTCGCGTGCAGTAACGACAGCAGCATATGTATCCCCAACTCTTGGGTCTGTGACGGTGAGAAGGACTGTGACAACGGAGAAGATGAAAGGGAACAGAGGTGTAAAGACTCCACGTGTGCACCGTACATGTTTAGATGTCCTAGCGGGAAATGTATATTTAGGTCTTGGGTGAGTGTCTTTTTAGCTACTTTTTTGTTAAAATTATTTTTGACGGGCAGTTTTCGATTTTTGAATATTTATTGTTAAGCAAAATATCAAAGAAAATATGAATTCATTATAACATAGCTTAGCAACTTTCTGAAATGTTAAAAGGCAGAGTAATGAATTTTTTGTGTCTATTTTAATGATATGTAAAAGAAAGTGTTAGTCGACTTTTGTCCTTGTAGGTAAAGACTAAAGTCGACCGTGATCAAGATTCATTAATTATAAGTTTTTTTTCTATTTGTAAATATGTATACACCACCACCACCCTTACCATCTCTTTATTCTCAATATTCTAAGTGTATCTGACGGTTAATTGATTATTCTTTCTATTAGGTTTGCGATGGCGAGAACGACTGTGGAGACGATAGTTTTTCAGATGAAAAGAACTGCACTAACACCAATCACTCCAAACTGCTCCCTATTCCCGGCACAGAGAAGCCAAATTTCCCTAGCAACGGGACCTGTTTAGAATGGATGTTTAAATGTGATAATGGGAACTGTTTACCTGATTGGTGGAGGTGTGATGGTATCAATGATTGCGGGGAAGGTGATAGGTCCGATGAGATTGGCTGCGGCGGTATCGAAATGCCTCCCGAACTAAGGCCGGTGGCGCCTGAACATCAGACGCCTATTACTAGAAAATGTGGGAAGAACGACTTTACTTGTGCTCCGGGTAAGTGAGAAAACTCGTTATATTCCCCCGAAAGTACAATATTTGATGTGATTCTAATCAATTTTTTTTTTCAAAAAATATTTACCTCTATTCATATTATATTTGTGTTTTTACAAAAAAATTTTTTGGCTAAATATAGCTGCATTTTTCTTCAAAATATAATATTTACTAGCTTCTGCCCGCGGCTTCGCTCGCGTTAGAAAGAGACAAAAAGTAGCCTATGTTACTCTCCATCCCTTCAACTATCTCCACTTAAAAAATCACGTCAATCCGTCGCTCCGTTTTGCCGTGAAAGAAAGACAAACAGACGGACAGACAGACAGACAGACAGACAGACAGACACACTTTCCCATTTATAATATTAGTATGGATTGTATAACTTTTTTTTTTAATCTTCGGCAAACTTTCCTTACGTAACTGTGCAACCAGTCTTAGTAGAAAATACCTCAAGCTTATCATCGATCGTGTCAAGTTGCATTAATGCATCACGTGGAAAAGGTTGAATGTTTTATTATATACTAGCTTTTGCCCGCGGCTTCGCTCGCGTTAGAAAGAGACAAAAAGTAGCCTTTGTTACTCTCCATCCCTTCAACTATCTTCGCTTAAAAAACACGTCGCTCCGTTTTGCCGTGAAAGAAAGACAAACATACAGACAGACAGACAGACAGATAGATAGACACACTTTCCCATTTATAATATTAGTATGGATTTGTCTGTTCAGGCGTTACGCGACGGGTAATACGCGACACATTTTCTGTCAGATGTACTGACCCTAACCGAAATATCTCTTCACAGGTCTCTGCATTCCCTTGCAATGGGCCTGCGACGGTGCAGTAGACTGTCTCGACGGTTCTGACGAACACGACTGTCCGACTCGCGGAGGGACTTCTCCTCGCTGTGGCCTCATAGAGACGCCGTGTAGAGACGCCAGCGCCTGCGTGCGGACCGACCAGATCTGCGACGGAGTGTTCAACTGTGCCGACAAGAGCGACGAGATCAACTGTCCTGGCACCTCGGTATGTATTAAAATGTGGGCTGGTGACTGCAGACTAATCTTAGGGCGACATTTTAGAACGTATTTTGTAGTAAATATGGTCCAATATAAGCTATCAATGTACGAAAACTCTTGTGGCGTCGTTTATCGGCCAACATGGGAAATACCACTAAAATCTACGTCGCGCAATAAGAGTTTAGTAAAAAAAAGTGAGTGACAAAATACTGACAACAATCGTCGGGCAACAATAGTACACTAGACACATGGAGGATTTTCCCTTTTCAATGGAGGACGAGGAACACTTTCTCTCACCGATTTGCAAAAGAGTATTATCCTTCGTTTTCAATGTGAAGATTTTATTTTCCTAATTTTCAATTTCTATACAATGTGTAACTGAATTAATGCACTTTGAGAAAATAGTTTGTTCAGAATCGATTTTTGTAATTTTTAATATAGGTAATATTTTATCCCAAAAATAATTAAAACAACGTAAACTGCTGTCACACTTCCGCTGTACACTCAAAACAAACTAAAATGCATGAAATACCTACTACGCTAGACCCTTAAGCAAGTGCGACTGTGTGCATGCGTAGATTTGTAATGTGACTATAATTTTCTCCCACTATCTGTACAACTAATTTATAAAAAAAAAAACAGTGTTTTAAACATAATAATAAAGATTCAGTGTATGTATTATGATTATAACATAATATTCTAATTGGGGTGTCTGGTGGTGTGCGTTTATTCCGGGACATGTTGTAAAAATCATAGCCTTGTGAGCCTACGCCCTAAACGATCTATCAAAGAACAATTTTCATATGAGTAAGTACTGACTTTCCAATTCTTCCCCAGAGCCACAAACCAACAGTAGAATGTCAGCGAGGTTACTTCATGTGCGATGACGGTACCAACTGCGTATCGCTGCTGAGTGTCTGCAACGGGCGGCAGGACTGCTACGACGGCACCGACGAAATGAACTGCAGCAGCGGAGCCAACGACAACACTCATATGTATCAAGTGAGTCGAGTGAGTTAAACTGTGGAAAATATGTCGCTGCTTTTCTTTAGATGTCTTGTTGTGGAGGTGTGAAAGAGATGAAGATAGTTTGGTAGAGATAAGAGGGTAGAGCTAGAAGGTTGTTTTTAACGCGCCTCTCCCCGGTTGATTTAGGTTTTCATAAAGTTCTTTATAATGTTCGCGTCCTTTTGTTGAGAGCTATGTAAACTGCACCGGCGGAGCTAACGACAACACTCATATTTATCAAGTGAGTCGAGTGAGTTAAACTGTGATAAAATATGTCTCTGCTTTTCTTTAGGTGTCTTGTTGTGGAGGTGTGAAAGAGATAAAGATAGGAGGGTAGATATTGAGGGTAGTTTGTAACGCGCTTCTCATCGTTAAAACCAGTTGATTATTTTCTCCATAAAGTTTTTTAAAATGTTCGCGTCCTTTTGTTGAGAGCTATGTAAACTGCACCAGCGGAGCAACACAACAACACTCATATGTATCAAGTGAGTCGAGTGAGTTAAACTGTGAAAAATATGTCGCTGCTTTTCTTTAGATGTCTTGTTGTAGAGGTGTGAAAGAGATGAAGATAGTTTGGTAGAGATTGAGGGTAGGTTGTAACGCGCTTCGATTATACCGGTTCATTTAGGTTTTCATAAGGTTCTTTAAAATGTTCGAGTTCTTTCGTTAGGAGCTATGTAATCCGGTTTAACCAGTACATTATTAACCGGTATTTTATAAACCGGTTCCGAACTCAATTGAATACTTTCCTATAGTTCCTGAGTATCGGCGTAGACCAGTCGTCGATAAATTCGACGAGTTTCCTCATCTCGTGCTGGATGGCTCAGCAGAAGATGGTCCTGTACAGCTTCCTGCCGTCAATAGCGAAGGTCAGCGATGGAGTGTGGACCAACAAGACTTGGACCAATGACAGCATTTATAGGTAAGGTTTTAGTAAATTTTTTTTTCCTAATTAATTGGCTGTCAAATGGTGACTTGTATTTTCATCTGTTGTGATTTGTTATTTAGTACTGAAATGTGACAAAATCCTACAATGGCACAAAAACTAAAGACTTCTTCTGTATCTTCTGAGATTTATGTTTGTTTTCCTTTTTGTATTTAAAAACGATTTGTAAAAACATGTTTTTAAACGTCAGTCGGTTTAAGTACTCACAAAAGTCTCATAATTAAAGGTATTTAAGATAAACTGGCAGAAAATGCCTAAGGCATTAAGTCCGCCTATGTACGGTGTTCGTACATTGAGTTCAATAAATAATTCAAAATACAGTTCTGTCACTCTGTATTATAATGATTCATAATCGTCTGGTCGACTTCCGAAAGCCTTTGCATTCAGTTTCAACTCTGGCATTGACCTTCTCAACCCACATACTGTGTTTCTAATAATATTTTATCTTATTAAATTAGGAAATTTTGACCAAACATTATATAACGAATTATTGTTGTAAACAAATTAAATGTTATCAAATTTATATGCGTTGATTTTCTTTCGTTAAAAAGTTATCATGAAATGTTTATAATTATGTTTTATCTCATTTTGTCAGGTTTACAGATTTGGAGCCGTATACTAACTATAACGTGACGTTCTACATTCGAGACAGTAAATCGAACAAAACTTATGCGTCGATGAAATATGTTAACACCACTACTGGTGAAGGGGGTAAGCAAACATTACACTCGAAGCAACCTTCTAGATTATTAAATCGGTTTCTTTCTTTCTTTCGTTTTTACGCCTAAATCGTTGATCATTTAGGATATATTGACCCTTGGAAGTAAATATAAGGTGCTTTTTAATTTGTGGTTTCTCCTAGGCTCATATTGAGACCGACCACCTATCAACAATGTTAAACTTGTATGTCTCGGACTCAGGTTAAATTTTTAAACCGGGATTTTGTGCCACGGAACCGGTTTATTTTATTGTTTTTGCAGAAAAAAATTAGGAAGATTTCGTTTGTGTTAAAAATAACTATCGGTTAATTCCAACGTTTACTTTAGTGCATCAATCAGCTTAGCTTTCAAATATTACTACAGTCAGTTTGTTGTTCATTCGAGATAATGATTTGACATTGCGACCCGAGCGAGTGCCGCAATTTTTTTTTTCATTTCATAAATAGTGAGGTGCAGCTATCGGTATTGTTAGAAAGACCGTAAAATATTCGTAAAATTGATCGTAATGTATTTTTTCAAATTATACGTTCTCGGTTAGTTTTTTTTTTAGGCTTGAATTTCCTAAAAGTAATTTGGCAAATGTCTGAATAATAAATATATTTTAAACTTAAACTAAGATTTAAAAACTATTAAAACTATTATTTTTTCAAAAATAAATGGGTTTGATATAAAAAAAATATGGTTATTTCATTTTCCCGAAATCTGGTATGAAAAAAAAATGGTTTAAAAATAAAGAAATATGGTATAAATGATTAAAAACATCACGAAGGCTGAAATAAAAACCTATCTAAGACTTCAATAATAGGATTCCATATTTTAATTAATTATATTAATAAATCGCACTAATAAAAACCGTAACTTAATCGTATTTTGCTCCGAATTAAATGATAAAAAGTTCCGGTTTTTAAAAACCGAACTTAGGATACATCACTTTGATAAAAAATCTGGCAACATAATTTAATTTTGGGGCATGACATTTGCACTTGTCAAATCATTATCTCAATTTAAAAAAACAACATTCATTTTGAACGTTTTTACTGTCCGGCTAATATAGGTCTTTATTAAGTCCTTAAAATGTTAGCATTATTTAGATAAACTTCGAACAAATTCGGTGTAAGCTCGTCTCAACCGGTATCTACTTTTCAAAGCTTGTTAACCTTTGAACGACCAAGCGACAGCCGGCTGTCGGGCTGCAATTGTCTTTCTATTGTGTCTCAAATCAAGTGTGTTTGAAGGTTTAATAATAGATTATTATTCCTTCTAGTACCTTCACCGCCGGTCCGTCTAAGCGTCCGTCAACTAATCGGACGTCGCATCAACGTTGTATGGGACCAGCCCGTAGAGCCTCGCGGAGTCATCCGTTACTATACTCTGTACTACGCGCCGCCTCTACCGCCCGTCGACAAGATCATACAGGCCACAGACTCCAAGTCAATGTCCTTTGATGTCACTGGATACTTTGAACCGATGAATAATTATTCGTTCTGGGTAAGTGTTTTGTTTCTGGTGGTTTGAGCGACTGTTGATAGGCTATAGTTGTGGACGAGGAGTTTACACTCACTGGTGTGATGTCACAATTTATGTTATTAACCGGTTATAAAATAAAAGGAGAGGGTTCTCAATTTTTTACTGTCAGTCATTTATTTTTATGTTCCACCCTGAACTGATAGAGTAGTTCTAAATTTAGCTTTTTTTATAAACTTATCTATCTACATAGGTCTGTATGATAAACAACATTTTATTCGTTTATACTAAACGATATGGCTCGACTTTTTACACCCACTTCTTGTCACATTTGAACCTGAATTTAAGTCACAAGTTAAGGAGGCGGGCTTAACTTGTGACGTAATTTGTTGACAACCTGTATTTCCTACTGGCTGTATCAATACTAATTACGTATATTATAAATGGGAAAGTGTGTCTGTTTGTTTGTCTTTTTTTCTTCTTTCACAGCAAAATGGAGAATTTCATTATTGGAGTTTTTTTAAGTGTGGATAGTTGAAGGGATAGAGATTGACATAGGCTACTTTTTGACTCTCCCTAACGCGTGCGAAGCCGCAGGGAAAAGCTAGTATTACATAAAAATATCACCCCATTCACAGATAACAGCAACAAACAACGCCTTCACATCCAAATCTTCCCAAGTAATGAACATAACGTTCGATCCCGCGAACGATGTAGACGACCTAGTGAACGCGAGTGTGAAGCGACTGAACACCAGCGCCGTACAACTGGACTGGCATCAGATCAGGAATGTCGACGGTTACATCGTGAGGACCAGGCTGCCTCCGGAGTACGCTGTGAGGGAACCTGTCACTACTAAGGCGAATAATGTTACGCGTAAGTTTTTTAATTCAGAATAGAAATGTCATCTGCAGTCTTTATATTAAAATGTCTTCTGTAATTACAGCTTACTACAGCTTCATTTTTAATCTAAAGCTATTAGTTTTAAATTGACTTATGATAACCATACTAGCCACTGCAATCGTTTGTTTTTACAAAGATCAGTCACGGATTGGCGACTCAAATGAATTAACGGCCATTGCCAATAACTTATTTTCGCTAGATCAGGTTGCTATAGATAGTTATTTGAGATAAGCTTCACATTTAGTGTCTCAAAATTCTATATCCTGCAGCCAAATCCCCGGATACATCGATTTTCTAAAATGGTAATAATAAAATATCTCTTCTCTACCAGTAACAAACCTACCACCGGGCGCGCTAATATTCATCGACATACGAGCGTACAAAAACAACGTGTACGGCGATCCCTTCACGATTCCCATCCGTACGGAGGGAGTTAAAGGCGAGGTTCTCAACTTTACCGCGATCCTCTCTAAGGAGAAGAAGACCTCCGTACAAGTGGTGTGGTGGCCTCCTTCAGGAGAACAGTACAAGGATAAGGAGCTAGAGTATGAGGTCCATTACACCAATATGATACATAGGAGGACTCATCCTGGGGAGATGTCTAATGGTGAGTGTGTTTTATTATGCTATGTTTTTAAATTGAGTCGGAAATTGTGTTTCAAAGTTTTAAAGAAGTTTTTGGATAGAATTTTTGACAGATTTTAGTGTCCCTTTATGAATAAAATACAATTCCACGTAGTGGCTTCATATAAATAAAAAACTGCACGAATAAGATCATAATTACGGACCTGTCAGTAAAAATAGAAATAATTAAAGTTAACAGCTATTGGAGAAGTCTCTCAGCGATTGGCTTGGGTTTTTCTTAATCGTATTTTTTTGGGCTTGTACTAATTTTGTCCTCTAGGCACCACTTACCATCTGTCTGTTTAAGTTATTATTATAGTAGTAAATAATGCAAAGGTACGAATCTTCTTCTGAAATCTGGCAAGCCACAACTGCAATATTTTTGAACTAGTTTGTACTATTGTCATCGGGTTTTTTCGGGTATTTCAATCTACATACATTTCTTGTCAAAATTCTGATATCTTCCTAATATAACCACATGTTTTGTCTAACAGACACAAAGATAATAACGAAGAACACAAGCGTGCTAATAGAAGGTTTGCACGCGTGTGAGAGCTACGTGTTCACTGTAGGACTCCTGGGCGGACCGCTCGCCAAGTTTGTGGAGATTATTACCAGAGAGAACGACAAGTGAGTTATGTCAACTTCTTAGTGATACTACAGATTACATTATTTCACGGCTGAGAAAAGATTTTCATACTTTTTGCAGCATACTTTTGTATCTTTATGAAGCCTTTTTACGTGATATTAAAAACAATCAACCAATACCTCACAGGATATAAAAAATATCAGCTACTTTTATACATGTCGTCAAATCTGGAGCAGCTGTTTTTTTGTTGAAATATTAAAAGTCAAAGAACAAAAATGTTGTTCAGAATATCAGTAATATAGTCCCAGATTTTTTGTATTATGAAATTAAATTACTCAAGGGTTCTCTGATGTCTGTGTTGTGTGATGGGTCAGCAAAGTATGTAAGTATACAGGGCCGTCAGATACAGTTTAAGTTTTCTCAAAAACCCATAGATATTTTCAAATAAAAATTTAAACTATAATAGAAAATAACTAGTTCTTTAAGACATCGGTATTCAAAAAGACCTCAATTGTAGATGAAGGCCCTGTATACCTATCTACTTTGCTGACCGTACTATCGAATTTGAAATCGAAATAGGTCATGATTCGATCAAAATTGAATCATGACCCATTTCGACGATAAATCGTTTGTAGCTGTCAAAATAATAAGACTAGACGTGTGCCATTTTTAATACATGTTTACGCGATTGTCGACCTAATTGTATTTGAATGTCTGTAGGAAAATAAGATTATCATGATTCCATTTTGTCGATTGTACTCTGTATATAGATTTGAATATACATAGTAATAACTGAATGTCAATTGTGCTACCCAGAGCTCCGGTGAAGAACTTGCGCGTTGATTACGACGAGGAGAAAGCCGAGATGAAGATCTTATGGGACGCCAACTGCGACGCTCTACGGAAACCGGCCAATTACTCGGTGAGTTTTAGTGCTAGTTCATATTTTACACGCTTATTTATCATAGCCGACAAACGAAGTGACACTGTGATAAGAATAAGAAGAAGGTCTCGTTAGAAGAAAGTATAGGGCACGGGGGGCAATTTTATAGGACATCATTTCAGGGGACAACTTGGCAACACTCATGAGTGGCAACAATCATGGCGGCGTGGCTATGATTGTTAGTTTCAAGGCGGTAATTGTGCTTCCAGTCCAATTAAAAACTAACTACAAGGTTAATAATTCTTGAACCGCTAAGTCGTGAACACATTAAACATTTATTTCGAAGAATTCAATTCATCCTGCTTCGTAGTATTTTACAGAAAAACCGTTGTTGTTGAGTTTATTGTATCAGCATACTTTAATTAATTAATAAAACTATTATTAAGTATACAACATTTACACCTTACAGCTGGATATAACCGAGCTGACGAACAAGAAGGAGAGCCACTACGACCTGGTGCCGTCGAAGGCGTCCAGTTACTCGCACGTCATCGTCAACGTACCGGTCGGCGGGCGGTACAATATCTGCGTACATGTGAGTGTTATCTTATAAACAGTATTATAAGTTAAATGGTTATTTGAATAAAGTACAGGTAGCAAATATAAATTATATTAGCTATCATCTGCTGTTTATCTGCATCCGATCCCAATCAAGGCATAGCCTGGATTATGTTAATTAGACAACTGATATTCGTAATATTATACACTATAGAAACTTTCATTTTATTTTTGCCAAAATTTTGATCCTTCTCAGTTTTTGAAGATGACCATTATATTCGTGGCGTTTTATAATGCCAGTGGATCTTAATTTTTATACAGATCAAAAAATGTCCCTGTACCTAGCGATTGACCATCCCCTGCGGATTAACGAATACATTAAATAATTAGTTCTATATTTGTTCTATCGAAATATGCATAACACGTAATTTGTTCCGTTTTAGTTTTTACAAAAAATGACTTCTTCTATAACAGTTCGCCAGCGATGTACTTTTTAATTACGCATTAAAAAAAAACAAAATCTAGATAGGCGATTAGTTCTACATTAACTCTAATTACTTATCTACTTTTTACTTATAAAATTCATTACTTTAAGTTAAAAAAAGACAATTCAAAGAAGAAAACCTAGCGATGTATTGTAAAATAAATGTCATTGCATTTTTTGCAAATGGCGTCACAGATCGCCATTTTGAAAAAAAAATGGCCGCCACATTTATGTGGATAATAATAATTTATTAACTTCTTTGTATTGTCTTTTTTAACTTAAAGTAATGAATTTTATAAGTAAAAAGTAGATAAGTAATTAGAGTTAATGTAGAACTAATCGCCTATCTAGTTTTTTTTTTAATGCGTAATTAAAAAGTACATCGCTGGCTAACTGTTATAGAAGAAGTCATTTTTTGTAAAAACTAAAACGGAACAAATTACGTGTTACGCATATTTCGATAGAACAAATATAGAACTAATTATTTAATGTATTCGTTAATCCGCAAGATA
Source organism: Athetis lepigone (assembly GCA_033675125.1). Lineage (NCBI taxonomy): Eukaryota > Metazoa > Arthropoda > Insecta > Lepidoptera > Noctuidae > Athetis > Athetis lepigone. Next base: position 7,967,319 of record CM066240.1, read on the forward strand.
TGGTCAATCGCTAGGTACAGGGACATGATCAAAAACTATTCTTTTTCAATGGGACTAAGGGTGCTTGTACACGGTGCATGTAGCTTGCGCATGTTGAGGCACTTGCGCGGGTTATATGCATCGTAAACATATCGTTTAAAAACATGTGCGGGTCCAGTGCCTCAGAAACTCGAACAAATAGCTTGCGCATGTTACTCACGCGTGTAACCCGCATCTTTACTTGCTCCAGCTACATGCACCGTGTACAAGCACCCTTAAAAACATGTGCGGGTCCAGTGCCTCAGAAACTCGAACAAATAGCTTGCGCGTATTACTCGCGCGTGTAACCCGCATCTTTACTTGCTCCAGCTACATGCACCGTGTACAAGCACCCTAACTCAGGTTTAAATGCCAAAAAAAGCTAAAAATTGCAAAAACTTTTTTTATGAAAATTGTCCAGTTTATTTTTTATTTTTTTTATTACATATGGGCTTGCTCTTGGTCTCAGACTAGCCCGAGGGCATAGACGGGGCCTACGATGGAGCGAGCTCACCCAAAAGATGCCTATGCACTCGTCTCTTGAATACATCCGGGTTATATGCATTTGGGAACACAGACGCCGGCAGGGAATTCCATTCTTTTGCGGTGCGCATAATAAAGGAATTCGAGAAACGCTGCGTGCGGATACGAGGAATATCGACCAAGAAAGGGTGGTATCCCGCCGTACGTCTAGATGTCCGGTGGAAAAACGGAGACGGGGGAATGAGCTCGTGTAGCTCATGAGCACACTCACCGAAGTGCAATCTGTAAAACACCGCCAGACAGGCAACTTTACGCTTTCTAATACTGATCAAAAACGAATGATGGGCCAATATCACGAAGTGCTGGTCAGAGTATATTATAAACATATATTTAGTAGAAACACCACCATTTAATTGGCATGCTTCTGTGTCCCGTCAAAACTCCGTTCCTTATTTTTTGTTAGACCAGAATACCTGTAGAAAACGACATTTAAGACCATTTTGTATCTATCTCCAGGTGAACGTAGACGACGCAGCAATACAATGCACGACGGTGCGCGGCCGAGGTCTGCAGCCGCCGAGCGGAGTGTTGGCGTGGCTGTCGCCCAACGGACACGTCATGGTCAGCTGGGACGGAGGCCCGCCGCACAAGTAAGTCTAATTATTACCATGCCTTACGTCACCCACCAGGGTCTTACTTGAGAGGCCAATCAGTCAGTTGGCGCCCTTTAGATTTTTATCCGACACCCTCCAGGGCCGAATTTTTAAACCTTACGTTGTTTCGTGGTGGCTCGTGCCGTTAACGTTGGAGAAACGCCTTACGCTCGTAAAACGTCACTGGGATAAGAGACTTATTTATAGGCTAAATTAATGAAAATTTGAAGTTACGTTATGGTTCGATGGTTACGAGATAAGCATTCATGTTCAGTAGTCCTTAAGCTAGAAACGCGGGGTGCCCGGCCTTAACGCCTTGTTCTCATAAACACGATACGATGATACAACCATTTACAGGCACTTATGAATTGTCAAAGAGTCGGTCGGTTAGAAAGAAAAGTGACGCTAATTGCCTGTTTCAAAGCGTAGATATCTATGGAGAAGAACAGGCAAGTAACTCCACGGACACTCTTTTTAAAATAATCATGTTTTACAAAACCTTGATTACATTATTGGTGCTTCTATATATGAAAAAAATGTAGGTAAATAACAAAAATAAACAATTAAAAAATTATAATTAAATAAAAAAAACAATAATGAAAAGTCATGGCAGCTAAAAGATGACCGATCTCATCTGACAGCGCCCGTTCACGAGCATGACGCGTGGCATCAGCACCATTTAGCTCAACCATTTTGAAGGGAACCGAATGATCCAACGCATTCGCCACCATCAGCGAGACCTTTAAGCGACCATGACAATTCTCCTATCCGCCATGTCCATTTGTGTCAGTAATATACTATCATAGTAAATAAAAAACTGCGGTTTTGTGGAGCAGGAACAGCATTTAGCCAAGCCATTACCTTATACTTGATAGAACAACATTGCAATCTCAACTTAACTCCCAACAGGAACGAATACGAAGTGATAGTCTCCAAGAAAGAGATTCCAGAAGACTTACTGCAGCCCACTGAGGACATGAAGACGATGAGGGCATCAATGTCGCCGTGCCTCATGCAGGCCCCTGATGACGTCGCGGGCCCGCTGTTTGTCGGCGTGAGAACTGTGACGCCGGAAGGGTACTACAGTGACTTGAGCGAAGTGCATACGCTGAAGATGGAAGGTAAGGGAATTGTTTGCTTTTTCTTTAGGTCTGGTCAGATTTTTCTTGCTATGTTCAGTTGTATAGTCTACAAATTTGATGAGTTTCTAGAGCCGTGTGCAGGCTGTGTAAAATATAATTTACTAGCTTTTGCCCGCGGCTTCGCTCGCGTTAGAAAGAGACAAAAAGTAGCCTATGTTACTCTCCATCCCTTCAACAGTTCAACTATCTCCACTTAAAAAATCACGTCAATTCGTCGCTCCGTTTTGCCGTGAAAAAAAGACAAACATACAGACAGACAGACACACTTTCCCATTTATAATATTAGTATGGATTGATTTTATTATATAATGATTTTATTATATGTATTGATGTATTGATTAAATAATGGTGCTTTTAATATTTTTTTTGTTTTTGTATGGCCATCCTGGACTTTTTTTTAAAACTAAAAGCCCATTTCATAACATTTCCTTTCAACGATCTTTTCTTCAAAAGTTAGGTGACAGCGACAATGACAGTATTGCCAGATTACTAAACAACTATTAGGCCACTCATATACACGTGAATCTAGATTGTGATAATGTGTGGAGGGGGGGGGGGGGGGGATCGATACAAATCTTTTATGAATAAAGGTGATATGGTTTAAATAAATGTATATAATAGTAAACTCACTGCCTGATATCAACGTGTTTGTTAATATATAACAATAACTAACTAAATACATTAAACTTGGAGGGTTTATTTTTTGTGAAGAATATAAAAAATAGCCCTAAAGGGTTAAAATAGTAGGTAGAAGTTCGACATCCACGCGGGCGAAGCCGCGGGCGAAGGCTAGTAAATATTTTAAATGTAGATATTTTTTTTATCTTAATATTATTTTTGTAAGTTGGAAATAAGAAAAGCTGTTACAATATTATTTTTTACAGCATATTACACGCCTTTTTGTTATTTCAAACCGTATTAAATGGCTTTTATTTGCATGATTTGGATTTATGAAAATGATTCCATTCGTATTTTGAAAACAATTAAACATTACTTATTTGTGTCAGGTTTGACGGGTTGTAACCTCTATGGTTGTAACTGTTTTGACACTTGATTTGCCGGTTACTATGACAACGACATCCAACAGAACATGGACAACTTTTATATGGGAAAATGAAATTGTTGTTTTACTCTATCTTTCTCGCAATTTTAGAGACAAAAAGTAGCCTATGTTACTCTCCATCCCTTCAACTATCTCCATTTAAAAAATCACGTCAATCCGTCGCTCCGTTTTGCCGTGAAAGAAAGACAAACAGACAGACAGACAGACAGACAGACACACTTTCCCATTTATAATATTAGTATGGATTCATTTTTGATAATCTATAATCTGTTTTAAATTGTCGAAAAAGTTTATAGTATATCGACAGTTTAGAATCTCGCTGCTGATGCACAAGTTGAAGATCGATACTGTGAATGTTACGTATGATGCTGCTTGTACGAATATCTTGTTAATTCTATTATTGGAAAATACAGAGGCCAAATGCGCCAAAGCTGTGGGATGTAAAAAGAATGCAAGACGCGTGAGACATCTCTCTGCTTTGGTGGGGTACTTCCCGTTCGTCCACACCCCGTCGTCCACACTGCGGACGACTGGGAATGTTGCGTTCTGTTCGTCTACACTGTAGACGAACAGAACGCAACATTCCCAGTCGACCGCACCCCGTCATCTCACGTCTAGTCTAAGAGTTAGTAAAGAAAATATGATAATAGTATTTCCTTTAACAAACATACTTTAAAAATATTATGCACTTAGCCTTATTACTTTAGTAAGGCAAATACTTTAAAAGTACATACCAGGTAAATGTAAAGCTTTTTTGCGTATTTTATACATAAGAATTTTTGCATAAGAAAAGAATGTTTCACATTTGAATTTTAGGTTTAAAACTTAAGAGAACAAAAGTACTAGGCGTACTACTACTAAGTAGTCATGTGCGAAAACTCAAAATTCACAGTAATATTTAATTTTCGCACTTGACTACTTAATTCAATCAAAAGTACTAGGTGCGCAGTAACGTGAAGTGGTAAATGGAAAACGTGATCCTGAAAATTAAAAATTACTGTGAATTTTTAATTTTCGCACATGACTACTTCACGTTACTGCGCGCTTAGTACTTTTGTTGTGAAGTGACGTCACGGACGTATACGGTACACGTCAGTTGAGAGTGTAGTAGCAGTAAATAAATAAAAAATAAATAGAAAAACGCCTTTAATCGCCATATAAGTGTTGGTTACTTCAACCCAAACAGTGTAACTTGCTAGTGCTTTAATTTGCAAGTTATCTAGTAGTGGCGCGGAAGTGTAATCTATAATACAAATATTTTTGAGAAACTCAGTGATCTTCTTTTATTATAATCGAGGTCACTTGTAACTGTTTTTAAAAAGCTGGTACCTCCATATAGTCAAACTTTTTTGTGACTTGTCAAAAATTGGCAATAGACCATAGTTGGTACTTGATCTCTGCAAAGCAGGCGCCATCTAGTGTCGCTTAAGGACCGTGTAGGGGTGCGACATCTATTGCTTAACTTCGGAACTACGTGGAAAGATGGTAAAGTGCGCAGCCTGTGGAAGATTTATCTCCTCAAAAGGGGGCGCCACATGTAGCAATCTCAATTGTAACAATCGATACCATCTGGCATGTCTATTGCTCCCCGATACCACCAAGCTGGGCGGCGACTGGTTGTGCCCAGAATGCAAAAAGAAGCTGCCTCGTGGTGACAACAGTGACACGCCCGTCAAAGTTTTAGGCAGTGGATCTACTGTTGCACTATCAGCAGAGGCCCCAGCATCAGCAGCACCGACCCCAACGTCGTCGTCAGTGGCAGCAGCCCCAGCTGTAGCCCAGGGCGCTATGGCCGGTTCGCCGGTCGCGGTCACCGCCCCGGTCAAGCCTGCCGCTGCAGAGGAGATGGGGCAGTCTCGTCATCTTGATATCATGGAAGCTAGTACAGAAGCCACACAGGAAGCGCATTTCTCTCTCCGCGAGGAAATCAGATTATTTAGGTCCGAGCTGCGGGAGGTCAGAGACGAAATGCGGGAGTTTCGGCGGGAAATGGCTGGTCTGCACTCTACAATCGGGGCATGCACTGAGCGCGTCGACAGCCTGGAAGCGCGAATTGAATCCCTGGAAAACAGGCAGGCTGTGGCTCTCCCAGACAGCAAGGTGACACACTTGGAGCTCATTGTGTCACAATTGCAGCTGGAGCTCAACGATCGTGAGCAGGAGCTACTAGGCTCCGACGTTGAGATCACCAACATACCGGAGGGCGCCGGAGAAAACGTGCTGCATACTGTCGGGTTGGTGGCGGCGAAACTGGGAGTATCCATTGATGAGCGGGACATTGTGTTTGCTCAGCGGGTGGGCGTGCGAGCCGAGAGGGAGGTGCAGTCGAAGTCTGTGGGCGCAGCAAGTCCGAACGGCGGAAGCAGTCCGGGGGGAGTAGCGGTATCGAGCGGCCGCGCTCGGCGCATCGTGGTGCGCCTGTCGCGCCGCAGTGTGCGGGACGAGCTGCTCAAGGCCGCGCGAGTGCGCCGCGGAGCCACCACTGCAGACATGGGACTGCCTGCGCCCCCGCGTCGTTTCTTTGTTAATGAGAGGCTCACCAGAAGGAACAGGCATCTCTTCTACCTCGCACGCGAAGCTGGAAGCCGGCTTGGGTGGAAATTCACCTGGACAAAGTTCGGCCGTGTTCTGGCTAAACAGGGCGACGGCAAACCCACTCATTGCATCCGCTCAGAGGAAGACATTGCCCGTGTTTTTGGCCAACTGGTGCACAATGAGAAGGACGTGTGACGCTGGATCTGACCCGATCATTGACTTTTTTTACTTTTATATTTTATTGTTTGTCTGTCTTGTTCTGTGCGAGGTCCATTTCTTTACTGTCTCAGTACTTACAAACTTCTCGACTTGTGTTTTGGAATACCTCAATCCTTCTGGTTTCTGATGGAGCCGTGGCTGCGCATGTGATTGTTACTTATTTACATCTCGCTTATATGACACCTCAGCTCACTATTTATACATTTTACATATTTATAGTAACTTATTTGGTATCTAGTATTTTATACATGCATAACTGTATTCACGCTTATGTATTATATTCACATTTTATTATTTTACTACAATACATACAACTCATTTACATCCTGTTAATAGACATACATATCTCAATTTTACACAACTCTAATGTACTAAATGCTCAGTTCACTTCCTGCATTAAATATCTTATTTACAATCTAATTTACATAAATGGGCAAGACTAAAAGTTTAGCAGTTGGGTTATTTAATGCTGGTTCTCTGGGTTCACGACATGAGGAGTTCCTTGTTGCGATGGACTCCATTGGGGTAGACATCCTAGCAATAAATGAGACGTGGCTGAGACAGGGGGAGGAGGGCCGCGCCCCGACAGTCCCGGGCTACCGCCTGCGGCACGTGCCGCGGCCGGCGAGCGTGCGCGGCGGGCGCGGCGGCGGCGTGGGCTTCTACGTGCGCCGCGGCCTGCGCGTGCGCACCGAGCCGCACCCGCCCGCGCCGGTCGAGCAGATGTGGCTCCGGCTCAGCGTCAACTCGCAGTCCGTCATCATCGGCACTGCATACCGGCCGCCCTGGCTCGATGTCAATGTGTTCCTTGATGCAATTAGTGACTCTCTTTCCTCCTTCTCATATGCGGATAAGGTTGTTTTGATGGGTGACTTCAACATCAACATCTTGGCCGACACTGAAAATAAAACGAAGTTACTTAACAACTTTTTACTGTGTTGTAAATTGCAGCAAATTGTCACAGAGCCAACACACTTCACGGACCACAGTGAAACACTCATTGACGTTGTGTGCACTGATGCCCGCGTCTCTCGGGTCTCTGTATCGCACATCCCTGAGCTCGGTCAACATGCAGTTATCTCAGTAGACCTTAAGTTTAAAGGAGAAGCCTTCCCCCTATTGGATCACCTTTAGGCCCTTAAAGGATATTTTAACAGATTCCTTTAATGACGACCTAAGCAAGATTGACTGGGGTTACATTACAAGGCACAATGACGTGAATATTATGGTAGCTTCATTTAATCAATACTTAACAAAATTATTTGACCTCCACGCACCCTTAAAAAAGGTGTTAATTAAAGAAAAATCTTGCCCCTGGATAACTTTCACTATCAAGGAAATGATCAAGTTGAGGGATAAATGCCATATTAAAGCCAAAACTACTAAGTCTGCTCATCATATAGCATCTTATAAAGAACTTAAATACCTTGTTAGAGCTGCCTTCGACAGTGAAAAGCGTGCCTATTTTAAATTTTATATAAATGGCAATATTAAGCAGCCCAAGAGGTTATGGAGTCACTTAAAGTCCACACTTTCCATAACTAAAAAACCTGAGCACAGTTTACCACATTTCTGTCATAACCCTAACTTAATTAATGAACACTTTCTGGATGTACCTGGCAGTGGCAGTGTCAGGGACACTGACTTGGCTTATTTTGAACAAAACAGATTCAGTGATCATAACTTTGGTCTGGAACTAGTTCAGGAGGATATGGTGCTCAGGCTTTTGCGGAGTCTCAAATCAAATGCTCAGGGAGTGGATGACATCTCTCTTGACATGTTGATGATGACTCTTCCCCACACACTTCCAGCTATCACGGCCATCATTAACAGATCCATAGCCACCTCTACTTTTCCTGATCTGTGGAAAATGGCTGTGGTTAGGCCCATCCCTAAGGTCTCTACTCCTTCCAGTTTGAAGGATCTTCGTCCTATCAGCCTTTTGCCGTGTCTCTCCAAGGTTCTAGAGAAGGTTGTTTCCAACCAGCTTCGAGCATACCTTGAACAAAATCACATTCTGCCACTTGTTCAGTCTGGTTTTCGTAGAGGGCACAGCACAGCCACCGCCCTCCTTGATGTGGTGGGCAACATCCTGGAGGCTAGAGACCAGGGTATGGGTACCATGCTCGTCCTGCTAGACTTTTCCCGCGCCTTTGATTCTATAAATACTTCACTCTTACTTTCCAAACTATCATTCTATGGGTGTATACCAGAAACAGTTAGTTGGTTCCAGAGTTACCTGAGTAATCGTTCCCAGTTTGTTCAGGTTACAGATGACAGTAATGGAGCTGTTATGTCTTCCCGTCCTCTGCCCGTGAATAGGGGTGTACCACAGGGATCAATCCTTGGCCCGCTCCTTTTTATCATTTACAGTGCAGACATCACCAACTGTCTGATTAACACTAAGTTCCATCTGTACGCCGACGATCTTCAGATGTATCTCTCCTTTCGCCCACAGGATGCTGTTGAAACTGTAAGGAAGATTAACGAGGATTTAGGTAGGGTCTCAGCATGGTCAAGTAGCAACTCCTTGGTTTTAAATCCAACCAAATCTAAATTTATGATACTGGGGTCTAGAGTATTTCTGGATAAGATGCAAGGTTGCAGTCTGGACCTAAGGATTGACGGGTGTCAAATTGACAGGGTACAAGAAGCCCGCAATCTTGGGTTGGTGTTTGACGAGCACCTGCACTTTGAGACTCACATCTTGGAGGCTGTTCGGAACTGTTTTTATCGCCTCAAGCTCCTGTACCGTATACGCCCCTACATTAGTGTGGATATGCGTGTTATGCTTTGTGAGTCGCTAATTTTATCCAAACTTAACTATGCTGACACTGTGTATGGGGCGTGTATTCTTGGCAGGAGTGAGAAGTTGATTCAGCGGGTGCAGAATGCTTGTGCAAGATTTTGTTATAATGTTCCTCCACGTACACACATAACTCCATTTCTAAATAAGGGTAAATTGTTGAGAATGTCAGATCGTAGGAAACTACACTTGGCTACCCTACTCTTTGGCACAATTCTCACAAAAACACCAGAATATCTCTACAGAAAACTAACATGGTCACGAGACATAAATAAAGTGAAAACCAGAGCATCTGCCTACCTTCTGTTGGCCACATCGCATAGAACTGCTGCATTTCGTGGTAGTTTTAAATTTGCTGCTTCCCGCTGTTGGAATGACCTGCCACCTCCTTTTCGTGCTATAAAAACAGTTGGTACCTTTAGAGTGAAATTTAAAGAACATCTTCTGCGCATCCAAAAGGCAACTGGTCAGTAACTCACCTAGGGTATGCACGCACAGTTCCCACTGGTGATGGCGTGGTCTGTTACCAGCAGCGAGTCAGCAGCTCAACCGTCACTCACTTCCTCTCATTATCTCTCATAATATTTATCATGTTATACATTATATCTATGTATATTTAATTTGTATTTAATAATGTTATGTTTCAAGTTGTATCACAGGCGTAACAAACAAAACAAAGAAATTCTTTGTTCTCTGAAATAATAACTGTCAAATGCTTTGGACGTCAAATGTCAGTCCTGCCTGCCACAGATAACAAACTAGACTGCGCCCGCGCGCGTTCATTGCGCGGGGAATTTATATTTATTATTGGCAATATTTATGTTTATTTTTTATGTTGTTTTTGTTGTCATATATTTAATACATAATTTTGTGTTTCTGCAAGTGTCCGTATGTGCATCCGTGACATCACTTGCACTTTCGGCCCTATCAGAATACCAGCGCTGCGGTATTTTTTATGGAAAATATCGCAGCATCATGCTGAGATAGGGACCGTTTTTGGCCTCGCACAGGTATCACTTTTTTTTTTTGTTATATAGTTTCATGTCTTTTTTTTTTGTGTTATTTTTCTTTTCCTGTGTGTGACCGAAATAAATGTTTTTCTTTCTTTCTTTCTTTCTTTCTTGTTCTCTTAAGTTTTCAATCTTTAATTATTATTGAAGGTGATTCTTATTACTCGTAAAGTCGTAAGTTTTTTAAAAAAAAAACTAAATGAAGTCATTTATTCAATTTAAAATTTCTTTACACTGACTCTTAAACTAGACATAAAACCAGGTGCGGCCGACTGGGAATGTTGCGTTCTGTTCATCTACACTGTGAACGAACAGAACGCAACATTCCCAGTCGTCCGCAGTGTGGACGACGGGGTGTGGACGAACGGGAAGTACCCCTTTGGTGGAGTTGGGCCCCTACTATTTTTCAGCAGAAATATACTTCATTTATAAAACATTCCTCCACAGGTTCAGAAATAGAAGGTCCATCCGCCCTCCGCGCGATGTGGTGGGGCTGGGGCGGAGCGCTGCTGGTGTGCGTGGTGCTGGGCGGCGCGCTGCTGCACGTGGCGCTGCGCCACCGCCGCCTCGCGCGCTCCTTCCTCAGGTTCACCGCGCACACGCCGCGGTACGACAGCCGCCGGGGACAGGCCATTATTGGAGACCATGGTCAGTACAACACTTTTATATCTTGCTATTCTTTATACAGGGTTATTGGTAAAACACCAACATCCTCTCAGGACTATGTTACTGTCATCGTAACAACAACTTTTGTTCTATGATTTTTTACAAAATGTTATACATTTACCAAAAACAAATCTTGAAGATTTCGTTGTCCTATCTAACACATTTCAACTCTGTATTGTGCCGTAACAACAATACCTACGCTTGCCGCGCACTGTCCTCGTATGCTACGCAGACTTCGTCACATTTAGAGTGTTCAATTTAAATATTTTTAATTTTGTAAGAAAATGGAATGAACTAAAATATGATAATTTTTAAAATGTCGTGGAACAAAAGTCGTTGATTATGATGTTAGTAACATAGTCCTGAGAGGATGTCGGTGTTTTACCAATAACCCTGTATTGTAGCACAGTTTGTCAAATAAAAATTTTGATTAAAATAGGTTTTATTTAACCTTTCGCTAGTCTGGAACATTTTTCAATAAATCCCCTAACTGTCGTAATGTTTTAAGATTTTTTTTTGTTATGGGTAGACCTTTGGAAAAACGAAGATTTCGTCGATAAATAGATAATTATACATAATAAATGATACCTTCCCAGAATCCTAATGAGTTTACCTACCTACTAATATCAGTACGTAACAAAATAAAACTGACCTGAGTTTGCAGTGACGTGATAAGTTTTCATTTTGATAATTTTCGTACACATAACCTTGACACTTTATCACAATACATCGAACTCACACATGTATTTACCATTACGACACTATAATACGATAACACATATATTTACACATTCATAGCATAACTCATACTACTTCTAAACTTTCTACTTGCACGATAAAACAACTTTTTTCGTGAACGTCACACAAAGTACGTCGATTAGCCGCCGATTACTTTGTGCGGTACGACGCCATGGTCGCGCCAATTTCAACGAATCTTACTCCTTGAAACACGATTATGATATCAATACGCAATAATATTAGTATATAGTTGTCAAACTATGTTCATAGGTAAATAAGCTAGCAACTTATGTGTATTTCGAAACTATTTACAAGAATATTGATCACAAAAGAAGTCGAAATACGGCAGCCATTATGCAAAAAATTTGCTAATTCTAAAGTTTCGTTACTTTTTCACTGGTATAATCATTACTTTTCGAAAAACAATTACTCAATACGGAATCTACACTTATTTCTCAGTAATTCTATATAAATTATTATAAGATTACTCTCCGCTTTCTATTTGGAATCATTGTAAACACCAACCAAACAAAAGTGAAAACCAACCAACTTCGCACTGACGTGACGTAAAATGACAGAAGAGTTTTATTTTTGATGTAGTTCGTTCAAAACAGTGTTGTTATTATTGAAAAGTATTAAAATAGTGAAAGAATGAACTATTTCGTTTAAATAAACGCAGAACGTGTTGCTACATGCAAGTAAACATCAGTTATACAGCGACCAATGGTGAGCTATCTGTTACGAGCACCCGTGTGATCGCGCGACAGTTGTGGCATTTTTCCTTACGAGCACACGGGTGTTCGTAACGACAGTTGAGGGGTTAATACATCGATTGATGTTTAAGAATACTTAATTTTTATCTGACTGCTTTGCGTACTTATTCAAGTACATTAGTTAAAAGTTTATAAATCTTTTTTTAAAAGACGTATTCCTCACGCTAGCCACGCACTTGGTCTAAAACAATTTATCATATTTTACTATTCTACATTTATGCCTAAAATCAACCTCGTAGCACAAAATGGTAACTACAGGACCTTAATACCTAGTCATAACAAAACCCAAATAAAGTGAAAAATAATACTTTATTATAAAAATGGTGTAAAAATTGGTGCTTACAAAACGTTTGATTCCAGATGACGACGACGTGCCTCCAATCCACGGGTTCTCCGACGACGAGCCGCTAGTGATCGCGTGAGCCGCGACCAATGTGATGTAACCGTGATCTTGTCAAAAACATAGTATTTATTTTTTCATAAATCTCACACATTTTAAACGACATTTTAGTCTGCTTGTGGTTGTAAATTCACGTTAGTCATTGTTATTACAACTGCCGTGACACAGGCTTCCAACATCGAGAGCTCATCGATTTGATTATTTTTTTATTTTAACTTTTATTTCAAACGCCCCGAGTATTATTATGTTATTCAGAAACAAATTATATTATTTTAGTTTTTATGATCGTTGCGCACATTTTTTTGACACGGAGTACATAGCCGAATTAGTTTCAATGATAAAGTGTCTTCGGAATGTGCACAACGCAACTTTCGGGCTGTAAATGGTAAGACTTGTTAAATTATGTTTATTCTACGTAAAGACATAGGTATGTAAGTTTTAAGTTTCCGTACATTCGGAATCGTTGTAGGTAACATGAACAATTCTCATTTCATTATAATAATTCGGCACCAAAGAATATAAGTACAACGTAAAGAGATATTAACACCTATATTGCTGAACTGTTGTTACATTAACATGGATCTCGACATTCCCAATGTGTTTGTGTAGTGTTTTTTACTTTTACTTTAGTTCCTAAATAACTTAGTGCCGCGTCATCTTATTTGACCAGTCTCGTGAAATTGTTATGTTATCGTTATATGGCTGGGTTCATATATTATGTAAACTGTGAACATAAAAATAAATAAATGTTTAAAAGTCCAGTATTGTGGTTTGATTTTTACTAGTGGCCCATCAATGCTAGGAATTGAACTAGAATTCATAACCTAATTTTTTTTGCTTTCTGCTCTTCACTGGATCTAGGACTTCTAGGAGCGCTTTTTTATGAAAGCTAGTAAGAATGTTCTAATTACAAAGTATAAGGCCTGGAATTGGAATTAGAGACAGCAAATAACCAATAAGAGGTAATAATAAAAAAAAAGGTAAACATAATGCAAGACGATTAGCTACACGAAACATCTCTGCTTTGGTGGAGTTCAGCCTCAAGTGTTTAGTGCATCGAGGTCATCAACGTAGGCGTGGAATTATTTTGACATGTACTTGATATTTCAACCTAGAAATATAGCAATATTCAGCAATCATTTGCTTCTTAAATTAATGAACTCCATCCTTATAATGGAACGTACCGTTCAAATTAATTGTCGAGCACGCCGATAGCCCGTAAGGCCCACTCGCGTACAGGCAGTAGAACCAACGTGCTGTCTCGAGACACAGCTACGGCCACCGCCGCCTGTCGCCCGTGCATGCTGCAGACCAACGAACCGCCTATGCCTGTCTGAAATAAAATGTTGACTGCGGTTCAAGCAGTTTTTGAGGACGTGCTTTGACAGAATTCATTCGAGTCAATTTTCATTAAAAATGTATTAACACACAATTTAGTTAAACCTCGTGTGATTATATATTTATTAAAATATAAAATTCCTCTAGCTGCTCGAAAATTGCTGCTCTTTACGCATACCTATTAGCATTTGCATAAACAATGAATGCAGAATTAATTTACTGATCAGGTTGGTCCGAAATACCAGGTGTTTCATCAGCAGTTATTATAAACCAAGCGAAACATCTATCAAAATGACCAATCTATTGCTATATAACAATAAACAGTATTCACTTACTACGGTGCTACGCGCTTGGACAGTGGCGCACAATGCGTCCTTCGGTACGTTGACTCCGTTGAGTGACAGCCGTCCGTTGCACGAGTGGAGTGACGCGCGCTGCCATCGAGACTTCGGACGCATCGCTGCAATAGTCACACGCTTGTTTATTGGGACATTCAATTTCGCACGAATAACTGTAACATAACATGCTTGTATTCCCTTAGCTAGCCTTTGGCCCCCTGTCTATAGGGCCTTAGGCAAAAGGTATAATCTCATTATGATAGAACGTCATGTTATCACTGCGACGACGACTTTTGCTTACTAATGTGTCATAACAGCAGATAATAAGGGACAGTGTTGCCAGACGTTTTGAATGGGCGATCGTACGATGAGTAAATAAAAAGTCGTATTCCCTAAGAAGGCTACAAAAAAAAAAAATAGTACGTTTTCAAAACCTTTGTTTTATTAGGTATAGTAAAGCAAATAATCAATTATAAAACTCCTTTTAAGTCTTCATTTATCCCCGTAAAGGGTTTTACTATTCATGTTATTTAACATTTCTCGTGTTGGAGAAAAATCCACACAACAACCATAACAGGGTTGGTACTTAGTAAGTAAAAGAATAAATAGTGACGTTCTATATTGGTATTAGTACTTTGGCTGTATGAAATTTAAAAAAGTCGTATGTTTACGTACGATTTCTGACCTTGGATCGTACATGCAAAATAAATGTAAAAAATCGTATGAATACGATTTAAATCGTACATCTGGCAACACTGATAAGGGATATAAATGCAATAAACAAAACAGAAAAATGCAGCATTAAGTTTGTATAATAGAAACCTCACAGTCGTCGCTAACTTCCGCTTGCAATAACACTCGTTTGTTCAGCTTTGCCAATGAACATCACTAGTAACTCATCTTCATTTTACAATTACATCATCATCATTTTACAAAAAAAAATTCAAGTATATACTCGAGACCGCCGCTAAGGCGCTCCACCCACTGCACCGCGCCCCGCCACGTAGCGAGGGATTTACTATTGGCAGATTTTACTATTGTATGCAAGTATCTCAATTTATACAAAAATCACGCCTAGCACTCCCGACGCGGAAATGCGCGGGAAGGCGCAATGGTCAATCTGCCATCCTGCGCTCTGCGACGGAGCGCGGTGCAGTGGGTGAAGCACCTAAGATCCTAGTTATCGAATAAAGACAGTAGAGGAAAAGGTAGTATAAAACTAAAACGGTTTATAGCAGATATTGCTGTCTACCTTGATCGAAGCCTCCCCAACCGATGAACATACATTCGTCTCCAAGATTCGGTTCAGCAAGACAGGCTGGCTGCAAGTTCACTCCAAGTCTAAACGGTCTCTTCCAGTGCTAAGGGGAAACGTTTTACACGTACCTAAGTATTGTGTATGATATACTAGATACAAATTACAAATCATTTTTTTTGGGAGTGGGAAATCATCAAATGACTGCTTCCGTCCTGGGTGCGGCGGGAGGGCGTGTCAGACTTTTACTGACTAAAATTAACTCATGTTCCTTCGGTTGCCCTTTATGTTCCAGGGTCACGGTAACTATTATAAACATTCCGCAACAAATTAAATCAATCATCTCTCATCATCTTATATATGTCGCAGTCATCTGGTTAAATCAGCTATTTGATTGTATGACTAGCGCGTTCATTGAATGACGACAATTAATTGAATGACTAAACGACAACTCGTCAAGTTGTTTAATGTAACGTTCAACGACTTGACTGAACGTCATTTAGCATTGTCGTGTAATGGGATATAGGTGCCGATTCTCTTGTGCACAAACTATCGTAAATTTAAGTTAAATGCATCTTTCTCTTTCCGTTTAATTAAGAAAAGGACAGAAGATCAAATATTAGTTAAGTCCTGTCAAATTTAGACACTCCATGGATAATTTAGACGCAATTTAAAAACATGGCGTCTAAATATACGTCAATTGTCATGAGGCGCTGTCTAATTTGACAGGATTAAACTAAAATGTATCTTCTGTCCTTTTCTTTAAGAAATAGTAAGAGAGAGAGGCATCTAACTTAAATTTACGTTAAGTTGTGCACAAGAGAATCGGCATCATAGTCGACTTTGTAATGTTTGTTTAGGGTGACCATAAGTTCGCAACTTAAAAACTTAACTTCCTTTACATAACAAAAATGAGGACATACGACACACTTTATTATGATTTTAATTAAAAAAAAAAACTTTAAAACTAGCCGGCGGCGGCGTATCAATAGGTAAATCCATGCTGTCACACTATTTTATCAGGAATAAAGTCACTTTAAAGTAAATTTAATAAAAATAATATCAAAACAGTGCTATCTGCGCAAGCTATTTTACGCCATATTTGTTTTGGTGACTACTAACGCCGCAGTGGACAAAAATGAACTAAATTACAATCACCTGACTGATATTACGTCCGCTCTGTTCAAAGGGCTATGCCTTAATCAGCTATCTAGTTGGACGTTGAGTGACGCTTGTTTAATCAGCTTTCGGCCTAGTCATTCAATTAAATGTTGCTATTCAATGAACGCGCTAGTCATACAATCAAATAGCTGATTCAACCAGATGACTGCGACATATACAAAACCAGGTAGAGTCCAATATTGGTGCCGATTCTCTTGTGCACAAACTAACGTAAATTTAAGTTAAGTGCATCTTTCTCTTTCCTTCTAATTAAGAAAAGGACAGAAGATCAAATATTTGTTCAGTCCTGTCAAATTTAGACACTCCATATATAATTTAGACGCATTTTAAAAACATGGCGTCTAAATATACGTCAATTTTCATCCGGCGCTGTCTAATTTGACAGGATTAAACTAAAATATATCTTCTGTCCTTTTCTTTAAGAAATGGAAAGAGAAAGATGCACTTAACTTAAATTTACGTTAGTTTGTGCACAAGAGAATCGGCACCATTATCTCAATCTATCTACGAGATAAATACCTACGTAATTTAGCACAGTTAGCACGTACTTTAGCTTAGCTGTTCACTAACCCTATATTGCCATCGCAGTCTGACTGACGTCCGGTCGGGGTTGCGGAATAGTTTAATAGTTACCGTAGCCCCGGAACATAAAGTGTAACCGAAGGAACATGGGTGGGTTTTAGACAGTAAAAGTGGTAAAAGTCTGACACGAAGGGCGGGATAAGTCATTTGATGATTTCCCACCCACTATGAAAAAAAAGTAAGATGTGCGCAGCCGGTTGTCTTGTTTTTTAGACCGGGTTTAGAAAACCAGCTTTTAGTTCAGAAGGAGATAAGTCATATTTTTTCAGCCGGGTCTTGAAAAATGTAATGAACTCTCTAAATATATTTTTCTCTTCTTAATCTTAAACTTACAATTTTTAGAGGGGAATGGGCACTGGGCAGCTGCCCTCCCCTGCCCCATTGTATACGCCAAATGAATTTTATGTGAATTTTATGCTAGTGTCGTGTACATAAGGTTTAAATTATAAAATTCGCAATAAAATTACAACAACTTTAAAGCATTAATAGTAAAATGTCTATTAATAAGCATCTAACTAAGTGACTCACCAATATAGCGAGGTTGTTGTTAAGCCCTCCGGGCTTATACTGGGGATGCAAGCGGTAGGAAATGACGCGGGACCTCGACCGTGACCTCTCATTGAGGTTCCAAAGTCCCGTGATTAGTGTGATGTCTCCGGGGGAACTCCTGTGAAGGAACGAAGGGTTACTCTTACTCTAGCTCTATTTAGCACCTTACTTATATGTATGGTGACTGTTAATTAGTGTACGATACTCAAACACGTGATTGTGCTCATGATAATGAATAACTAAAAAATAAAAATCAGCTGATATTTTTTTCGCGAGTTCAGTTTTGCTTCGGTAATAAAAATGGATTGTTATCAAGAACACAATCACGTGTTTAAGTATCGTACACTAATTACCAGCCATCCTATATATAGGCAGCTACGCTTATGGATAGCTTACAGCTACGGTCATGGTACTGTGCGATGAGAATACGCTTTCACGAATAAACTACACTAAAGCGATAATTAAATGAAATTTGGTACACACAGAGATAGTTCGATCATAGCCTAAGTAAGTACATAGGACCGACCTCCACGTGGGCGAAACCGCAACTCCGCAAGGAATAGCTGTTAGGTAAATCTATACTAATATTATAGAAAGGAAAGATTTGTAATAACCCGATAAGCCTGACTCACAAGATTAATATTATTTTATCCGACTACACGTTGATACAATAAAATGGGATTTTAACCACATTGATACCTACTAACCTATGTCTACCTACCCAATTGTGTGAATACTACAATGTAATCGCACCCATTTTAACAATTGCAAAACATAAATTGCTTTCAGTTACGTTGTAAATAATACGCTGAACGTATTGTTGGAAATTAGGAGGGCTGTGAATGGAAGTGAGTATGCAATGGGTTCTAGTGTCTAGTTTACATTGCAACTCTGTCTTTAGATATCATATCCTACTGATATATATGTCTTTAGAGTTGCAATGTATGTACATTATTTATATACAACATGTCCCGGAATAAACGCACACCACCAGACACCCCAATTAGAATATTATGTTATAATCATAATACATACACTGAATTTTTATTATTATGTTTAAAACACTGTTTTTTTTATAAATTAGTTGTACAGATTGTGGGAGAAAATTATAGTCACATTACAAATTTACGCATGACGCATGCACACAGTCGCACTTGCATAAGGGTAGTAGGTATTTCATCCATTTTAGTTTGTTTTGACTGTACAGCGAAAGTGTGACAGCAGTTTATGTAGTTTTAATTATTTTTGGGATAAAATATTACCTATATTAAAAATTACAAAAAACGATTCTGAACAAACTATTTTCTCAAAGTGCATTAATTTAATTACACATTGTATATGTCACCGGAAAATACCAAGATCCGTAAGTTTATCAATCTACTAGGAAGTTTATAAACTTCCGTAGGATTCTAAACGGGAGATAAATTGTAATATTTTATTCCACATTTTCGTAAATTTAATAATTTCCGACGTCATACGGTAAATTTATAAACTAACGGATATCTATTCGTAAGATTTTATATGGTTCGACCAATCACAGAAACTCTTAAATATACGCATCTTTGAAATACGTAAAATAACACACTGCTTTCTGATTGGTCAACGTTCATAGTTTATTTTCCGTGGCGAACAATGGCTGCCGCGAGGAAGGAGAAGTGACACGTGAGTTCACGTGACAGTCAACCAATCAGATCGCGCGTAGCGTTTGGTTACTGCTTACTTATTATTTTACGAGAGAGTTCAGTAAGTTTATTAATTTACGAAAATGTGGACGTAAAATATTACAATTTATCTTCCGTTTAGAATCGTACGGAAGTTTATAAACTTCCTAGTAGATTGATAAACTTACGGATCTTGTTATTTTCCGGTGACATATACATACATTGCAAAAATCGTATGTATATTATTATTACGAGTATAGCAAAAATTATCAGTGTTAAGCGAGAGCTAGTTCAATATTTACTGTTCCTTAAAATATTTATGGCTATTATACCTGTGAACGCAGTCGGCAGCTGTGATGGCCGCCCTGGGATGAATGAGCGTTGCATAGCACTGGACAGTGTTCAGCTTATGAGTTGGTACCACCAGGGCTAACCAAGGATGTGACCCATTTTCAGTGTCACCTATCTGTTTCGCTGAAAGGATAAAATTATTATAGAAATGAGAAAACTTTCCCACGCGGCTACTAGGGGACACTAGGAGTTATGAATTAAATAGCTTTTTTAGAGTACCGTTCCAAAATGGTACAAAAGGAAACCATACCAGGTTGTTAAACCATAAAACGAAATAGTTTCTTACGGAACCCTACTCTATGCGTGGCCTGTTTATTGTACTTATCGATAGCTGCCAATAGTGAACTAAAGAAAAAGGTTACCTTTGTTTTTTAACCTAACAGTCTTCGCCGTTTTCCCACAATCTTTATATACTTGTCGGTCTTCAAAATCGCCATCGTTATCGTCAGAACTCGCATCGAAAGATCCGTCTACTAACGATTCCGTACTATCGTCGTCTGCAAAGCTCTCTGTCGTTGTTGTTCTTGCTATAAAAGATGGCTGCTTGTTTTTATTTTTCATTAAATTAAGAAGCTTAAAGTCTTGTAGAACGTTAAAGTCTGGATTGGCTTGGTAGCTTATAGTTTGACTTTCTGCATTATAGCCCGATTCATCTGATGCCGTTGTTAGTTTTATTGGTTTTACTCGTGGTTTTGATTTTTTGTTCGATCCTGTAATTTTAACCACAATCAGTCATGTTGTTTTAAAAAAGAAGATATGAATAATAAGCTGTCAGTTACAAAATACCTATTCTCGGATCAATAGTTGAATATCCAAATGTGCCGCTGTCATTATCGTCGTATTCATCGTTACCTTCGTAACCTGAACCTTTATTTTTGTTATTAAAAAATGCCCAATCTGGGGGACTTTGCCCATGATCAGAATACAGCCCAGTAAGACCCGGTTTCGGTAATTCCTCTTCATAATCTTGAACGTAATCATCTGAGGTGTAATCGTACCTCGTGTTTGAGTCTTGTTTCTGCTTATTTGTGTGCTTAACATTTTTGACATTCCAATAAGGATCGTCGTAATCGTAATCTGGTGTAGCAATCTTTGTCTGTGTAGCAGGCTTAGGTTTTTGGCTTTGATGTGCATATTTTCGCTGTAATAAAACTTCTCTTTGCTTTTGAGCTGAATTTTCCTTATTAGATCTTTTGGGCCGTTTAATTTTCCTTACCGTGTCAGGGAAAATTATTTTTGATTTATCTTGGTTTTTATTTTGTAACGGTATCACGCAACATACTTTGTGGCGATCAAAGTTTATTTTCCTTGACTCCCTGATAAGAAAACCAATTTGTAAAGTTAATGATGTACAAATGTGTATTACAAAAAGTTATGATTATTGTATAAATTTATATAAGAAGAGAATATAATAAAATAAACTTACTTGATATCCAATATGACACCTTTGTTCCGATTGCATTCAGTCTTCTTTATGAAAGTGCATATGTTTTCCGACTGATTTTCTTTGTAGTTCATGTTAAATGAAACTTTATCATTAAACATAATAATGCCGTTGGTAACGATGGTGTCAGTATTATTTGCACTTACTGTGGGTGACGCAGTAGCAGAAGTATTAACTGAATCTTTCCAACTAAAAATATCATCTTCAGGAAATTTAAAAATGAATTTGTCTCCTGTTTCAGGCGAATCGGTTTGTTCTTCCACAGATTGCAACTCTAGAATATTATTATTTTCGACTTCGCTATTGTAAACTTTGTTATCCTCTTCAGGCCATTTAATAAAATTATGGTCAATCATTTCCTTACTTGCTGGATCTGCATCACTTTTATTTAAGCTAACACTTTCCGAAGATTTAACATCACCGTTACCAATTAAATTATCATCTCTAAACACGATTCTTGCACTTTCATCGGTATCAAAGTCAGTCAAGTTTTCAAATTTTGGCGGTGGTGGTTTAACGCCTTGGATTTCGGCCACTTTGTCGTTCAGCCACCAAAAGCCACCATCTATTTGGGCTAGAGTAAATTTAATAAGAACGATGTAAATGATAGATTGCGAGAGCATTTTATTGTGTGTAGTACACAGAGAGGTTAGAATTTAGTTTAAATGCAGGATGTTGCGTTGGTTGCAATATGTCGTGTGATTTCGTTATAATGCACTTGTCTATTATTCGCGCTCAATTATGTTATTCGCGATCAATGCGCTATGTCCGTGCGCACGTCCTGTGACTGTAGATTTATGTCGAGCACTGAACAGCGCAGCTTTTGTTTTGGTACTGTTCAAATTAATAGGGCTTACGCAATGATGCTATGCTTGCTAGTTTGGCTTTTTATGTTATTTAGGTTATTAGGTATTATTATCACCCGCGTTTTGATAGATCTTTATACATTGCTTTGAGTTCGCTTCCGTAGGTGGTCGTGATGTTTTATAGCCAGTGTGTGTTATTGTGATGTATAAGCTATACCTATTACTATAAGTTTTACGAAGTATTCAGCAGTTTATGCGTGAAATAATAACTTTTGCGATTTTAGTAAGTTTATAGACAATTTGTAAGAATAAGCATTGTTACATTGCCTATCGAAATACATTAGTTTCAGGGAAACACAGGGAAATCATAACATTGATTTAGAAAAACCTGAAAACTGATAATTGTGTCAACAATTTTTATTGTCTACAAAAACTCGTTTCGAATCCGAAAGTTTGAGTATGTAAGTTAATATTTTTAAACGCACCAACGATACAGAAGAACTTCTTAGCGGAAAAACCTTTTTGTGATACATAAAAAAATCTTGAGTATAAATTATGTAAGATAGCGAAGCCGAAATTAATTAAAATGAAGCTAGCAAAGTTGAAACACTTAAGACTTCAAGTTAATTTTAAGCAAATTAGTTAAACAGTGCTTAGCTACCACTTAGAACACGATCAAGTTATGTACCTAAGTTAAGAGGATCAAAGTAAAGATGATGTTATAAATTACTATTTAAACTCTTGAGGCCATATTTCCATAATTAATATAAACGGTATTAAGATGTAATATTTGTGTTTATGTTTTTAAATTATTTGTTTCGGCTTACGTTAAGGTTCCGTCAATATGTTTTTTTATGCTAAACCTTTTTTTAGGGTTCCGTAGTCAACTAGGTACCCTTATAGTTTCGCCATGTCTGTCCGTCCGTCCATCTGTCCGTCCTCGCTTAATCTCTGTGACCGTTAGCACTAAAAAGCTGAAATTTGGTACCAATATGTATATGAATCACGCCGACAAAGTGGTAAAATAAAAATTGGAAAAAAATGTTTTATTAGGGTAGCCCCCCATATGTAAAGAGGGAAGTGATTTTTTTTTTAATTTAAACCCTGATGTGTAATATAAAGATGGGTATTTAAAAATGAATATGGGGTTTACTAAAATAATTTTTTGATACTGTCAATAATTTCGGAAAGGAAAAATGAAAGCGTCCCTCTAACTTTTGACCCGTAGGTTTAAAAAATATGAAAAAAATCTGGAAAGTAGAACTTTATAAGGACTTTCTAGAAAAATTATTTTGAACTTGATAGAAACAACAGTTTTGGTACAAAAAAGACAAAAAGGTTGTTCAAAATAATTTCTGCGTACTTAGTATGACAATGTAACAAATAGCCTTTTTTTAAACTTAAGTGGGAACACTTATTGTGACGGACGGATAACTACGGAACCCTACATTGAGCGTGGCCCGAGTAGTTCCAGAGATTACCTAATACATACAAACTTACAAACCTACAAACTTACAAACTTACTTTTACCTCTGTATAATATTAGTATAGATTGATTTACTCTTTACAAAAACATACCCTCCAAGTTTCATATCTTCAAGAGCGGTTTGGGCTGTGCGTTGATATATCATTCAGTCTGTAAGTCAGTTTCCCATGTGGACAAACATAACAAAACATAAGCAAAGTCCAGGTTCAGTCTGCGTTAGATATTAAATGAGAACAAGATAATAATGTCCTTGACATCATTTGTACTAACAAACAATATGTGAATCATTTTTGATGTCAGCAGTCAACAGATAGCAATTACTCGAAATACTACCTAGTTAAAATTAAACTAACTACGTAAATACCTATGCATCATTATTTCCAATGCTGGCCGACTGGACTCTCAGTCAAAGGGTTAGTGACCCTGACTGCTAAGTTGGAGGTCGAAAATTAATTATTCACTTCTTTCTTGATAAACGGAATTACCAACTGTTTTGTACCTTTCAAGAGTTAAGTTATGATTTGGGTAAACAGGCACCTTAGATAGTTGTTACACATTAATAAAATTTACATTTAGCTAAACTTAGGAGCAAAAAAAAAACCTAAATAAACATGAAATTGTAATTCTATATTAATTTCATATAAAATTTCGATTACTCCAGTCTTTCAACTAAGTCTTCTCCACACTATAGGGATTGAAACTCCCAAAACCGTATATTTCGATAAATATTTCCGTGTGTAACGTATTGGATGACAAATTAGTTTACGTCAGAGCGTCTCCCCTGGCAACTTCCTCAAACTCTTGATAAGAGTTACTCTAAAAACTTCGTGCAGTTCCCAAATTGATTTCGATCGAAACTAGAAACTTAGTGCTGGCAACCGATAACTTAGTTTGCAGGGAACTAACGGGAATTTGTTTTCTAGTATTCATTAAAGTTTTGCAGCTGTTATCCGTACTGAAGCTATTGCGATGTGGAGTGCAATAGATGTTGGAGTAATGAAAATTTCTCTCTCCATTATATCGGCTTTTATTGTTCTCAAGTTTAAAATCTATTGAGACTTGTTAAGTCCATTGACTCGACGAAGTTAACTGATAAATACTGTGTTACAATAAGTTTTATTTACGGATATGGAAGTTATTATTGTCTTTTCATTCGATAAGGCTGTTTACTTCGTTAAGTTTGGATTTAAACTATATTATTTTAAAAAGACATAGAACAAAGAGTTTTATTTTAATTAGGTAGACCTAAACCGACGGGGGATAACAAATACAATGTCAGAAAAGATTTTGTAAATTGTTTCTTCGAATATCAAAAATCGAAATTCAATACTCTCTGGAACTAACAATCAGATCGGAGTAAAGAATTGTATGATTACTATCACTCACATGTTGCCCTTTTAATTTGCTTCTAATGGGAAGTATGTCATTTTTACTTTTAACTGTTGTGAATGCCTCGCCTAGTCCAAGGCTTGTCGGAGCACACTGAGCATGTCCATGCCGGAGTACAGGACGTAATAGACGTCACTAGATGAAGGCAACTACAACAAGGCTCTTTTAACAACACTAACAAGCATTGCCTCGCCAATTCACGAGTTTTACAACGAGGTACAAAAGGCGAACTATTTTAATGTATAACAAAGTCCAGCAAAGATTCGCGAAAAAGAAGAGAGGCAAGAGTTCATTGTGTAGGTGTACAATTAGAATGCATAGCTCGCTCTCTCGATTTTCTTGCAGTTCGGTGCAGAAATTCGCAATGGCGGGTTTTTTCAAACGTTTCCTTGCATCGACAAGTTCTTTTATTGAATAGCAAGTGGTTTCTTTGCTTTGTTTGTGATGGAACTACTTACAATCTACAGAGCTTTTTGTGGTGGAGGTCTGTTATTCGAGGACAGTGTGTAATAAGAATAACTGAATCAATGGTAATATAGGTACTTATAAAATTGTATGTAATTAAGTATGTTACTGATAGTTTCAATGGCATGTGCATTGTGTAATGCATTCAATGATATGCGAATAGATCGCATTGTGAGAGTATATGCGAATAGATCGCATTGTGAGAGTACAGGTATTGTCATTCGCCCCTGGATCCATTTAGGGGTCCCTTTCCGATGCCCGGTGTGCCAGCTGCGGGTTGGGAGAGAAGTAGAGATGACCATTAGTAAAGGCCAACTACGGCCGGCAGCGCCAGGTGAGAAATGAGAGCACGGCGCGACTCCTACGAAGCGGCACACTCTGCTAGCTTATGTCGAGAAGCACAGATCCTTGCTATCTAATAGAGAATAAGATTTTTCATGACCCTCATAGTGCGTTGAAGTGAAGACTGATGAAATAAAAAAATATGTTTGTGCGTAATTTATTAATTTGTAAGATTTCAAATAATTGAGTTTCTAATCCTGACATATTCTTCTGAAGTTCAGTTCGTATGAATGCCCTTTTGGTGACACGCAGTGTGTAAATGTGGCAAAATTGAAAACAGTGACAGTGCCTTTCTGTGAATTGCTTATCTTGCACTAATTAGATCATAATAATATATGAGCATGCCAGTAACCGAATACAAAAATGTATACTTAATTTAAAAAAATGAAGAGTGTTTTTCTAAATCGTAAAAATCATTGAGACGTGTACGAATTTTCACCCATAGGCATACCACTGCCTTAAAAATGGCCCACAGTTAAACTAGCAAACACCGCATACCATTTTACCAACATTTTCTCTACATACCGAACGGATATGTACATTTTCTTCAATCGTTGTTTCATGTTTGGCGACTCTGAGATTCCATCCATAATGCAAACTTTACGACTTGTGAAAAACTAGCTTTTACCCGCAACATTGTTCACGTGAATGATATCAATATAAAAAGCTCTTCAGCTTTTCTTGAGGTTTGAGCTTAAAACCATACAACTATGTTACCGTCGGCTTTCAGTCTATCTGGACTACTTCGGATCCAGTGTTCCTGAATGCCAGTATGTTACATGGAGCGACTGTCTATCTTTTGACAACCCAGTTACTCGGTAACCCAGTTCGTCGGTTTAAGCATAAATCTTACCAAATTTCATTAAAATTAAGCTTTAAAATAGAGAAACGTATGGACTATTTTAATTTCACATTTTAACATATTTCAAATACAAGGAAGCAATGTATCGGATGGTTCTCGAATGGTTTCGTTCGACTGAAGAGATTTGTGTGGGCGCCGTGAGAGCATTCCGCGGAAATAGTAGCCTTCAACGGTGCCAGCAGAGCCGCTTCGCGAAATACGAATTGGGAGTACAAAGAAAGATAGTGGAACGAATTTAGCTGAAATTGGCGAATTTCTAGATGCTTTGGATTACGTTTGTTGGGCTAACAGTCATGTAACTATATGCCATCAGATGTGATAGTCCAGAAAACACTGGTGAAAAATTTTACGTAAGTTTCATGGGGACTCCCATTTCTTCTTATTATTTTTTTATTATTAGTTACACAAACTGAAAAGTCTAAGTCTTAAGACATACGTTTTTTATACGCTACAGCCCTGTGACGAACGGATACCTAAAAACAAAAGTTAGGCAGGACCAAAATATAAAACGACGTGGATATTTAAATGCTAAACGAATATGCTGATATACCTAGGCACATAAAATCCGACCTTGACATCTGCATGACCTTGAAGTTCCTAAAAAGTCTCACAAAATATTTGTCGTGACAACCTCGTCGAACCGAGCGCCAAGGGACCCATATCTTACGCTAGAAGGTCGCATTTCTTATTGCTCTGAACCAACCATTTTTTACGTATTTCCCAAGGAATGTGGTATGAATAAATTTAAAAAAGAATTTTTATAGAACCCATAGGGTTGTGACATTTTTGGCCAAAAATTATTTGTTATAAATGATGGAGAATTATACCTTCTGCTGAACATGAGTGTCATAAAACAACACTCTTTTTATTATTATTTCAACATTTTTAAAGAGTTTTTAGGTGTACGGGAGTCATCTCGTGTTCTTGGTTATAAGAACACGAGTATGATCTCCATAACTATAATTTAATAACCGTACAATTGACACTAAAATAATATTTTCAAACTGAACATTGGCAGAAATCACCGAAAATTCGGTAGATTAGTAGTTGAAGTTTTAGGTATACAAGTACTTATTATATAAATGCTGATGCAAAAAGATGCAAAATGCAGCTGTTGCCAGCATCTTCTCTGACCTAGATATGCTTTGAAGGGGACGTATTTTCATATACTTATGCCTTTATTTTACTAAAATTATTTTCATAGTGCTCTACAGTAAAACGAAACCACATTCAAAATTTTCACGGGACTAGTAGTTTGAACTGTGTGTTATCAGAAAATCTGCATTGCTTTCGTACTCAGCACAAATATATCACAAGTGATTATTAACTACATTATAATAAAATTGGGTGGATATATTAACATTTTACGCGAATATTTTGCCATGGTTAATTACAATTACGTCATCAACAAAAAGGTATATTATAGCCTTTGTTCCAATTACAATATTCATTTTTCATTTCGTAGAATGTTGACTTTGTAGTTTAGGCATTACATTGTTTCTATATTAATTTTCATTCCTAAATTCCTTAATGAGTAATAAATTACCAAGTAAAGTTCACTGAGTGATTTTATTGGACTTTGAACTCGGATACATTTTAATGTGAAACTTTTCAGAACCGTATAATCATGGAAATATGAGCACCGCTCGCTGTTGCACGATTGCACAGATTTGCACTAAACTACAACACCTGTAATCTATTCTAGCCAAATGTTACCAAAAAAAGTGCCAGTCGGAATTACTTTCGCATTATAAGCACAAAATGTCAAAGTATGGTAATGGACCATAGTTGTTTTACAGAACTATAGTTGTATGATTTTACCGGTACATTTTTATGTGCTACAATTTATATTTACGCCGTCAAAACCGGATATTCATATTCAACGACCGGGTGTAAATAAAACCATACGAGTACACGTGATATCACTTGCATATTTCACAAACTGTGCTATTCAAATTCACTGCAGGCGCAATCCAGCCCTGAAATAAACATAAAAATATGCTTATGCACTGTTTGACTCTGGTTCAACATAGTCAAGCCATTTCACCCCAAGCAATGTTGAGTTCTAAAGTTTGTACAGCAAAGTTTGGTTTTGCTTACGTATTCTTTGTTCAGGATCCCGCCAAATCCCTTTCGGATGTGTAGTAAAATTATGGCCATGAAAATAGCGGTGGAATAAATAAATATGAGAAATAGAGCATTAAATAAATGTATCTTCTTTTATTCTGTTTTTAGGGTTGCGTAACAGAATGGTGCTACCGGACTAGATTACTAAGCATCTGTTGTACGCCGGTCCGCGAACTTTAATAGAGTATAATTATTGTAATATTGTTGTTGCCACTTACCACACCAATTATAAAATTAAGCATAATGTAATATAACATGTCACATTCATGTTATATTTTCTAAAATTAATTGCATGTATGTTATGTAACATGTTATTTTCAGAGAATGTGCTCCATTAAATATTGCATGGTCGTGCGAAAAACTTTTGTTGACTAAAAACATAGATATCCTACACACACACGGCACACGGCAATTGTGCGTCTATATATCAGTGGAAATAATTTTGTGGCCGGTACCTAAGCACCATGGGATTAAGACAATCCTATTTGTATAATATGTATGGAAGAAATCGCACCTCTTGTGGTTACTTTCAGAGCCGAATTCAGATCAATATTCCCTAAGATCATTTCTGACAAACAATCAATTTTACCCCCTTTTAATAGCAGTTTAGGTCACATCTGTTCAGTCAATATTAAACTTAAATTAGTCAATATACAACAACATGACGCTGTTTTCATGGCCCAATCACAGTTAGAACAGCAGCAAAGGGACTGTAACATCGAGTGCGGTTACCCACCAAGCACCACCCTATTTAGAATTCAGCGCCGATGGGAACGTCCACGCAAAAATCTACATTTTTAATACCGTTGGCGTCTTCAGCACGAAATGTTACACTCATAATCTCAATCTGAGTGGCTACAGATGCTGTTAAAGTTTAATTTTTTTGCAACTTCAGGGAGGCTGTTATTTATCTCTTAGCTTTGAGTTTATTAAGGGCGCATGTCATTTGGGGAATAAGGGTGAGAGTAAGGCCTCTTACTGATTTTGTTTATAAGGTTTCGCCCGTGGCTTCGCCCGCATAAGTGTCAATACCTTGATCCCCTATTTTACCCCTTTCTTAGTGGTTACCGAATGTTTACAAAGAACACACCGTGCAACATATTTTTTATAAATAAAGATTTGTTATTTATTTTTCGTTGTTTATTTTTCTTATTAATAAAAATAAACAACGTTCAGGCTGAAACTTATGTAAATTCAATATTTTAACGTACCTAATCTACTGAACACGCGTTGATGACGTCGTCGATCGCGTGAAATGTCATGACGTAGTGGATATGGCGCTCGCATCTCATGTAAGAGCAGCAGCTTGTGGGTTCGAATTCGGGAAAGTAACAAGGTTACAATTCATATGTACTTTTTAAAGTTACTAAACTGACATCTCGTGCTTCGGAAAGCACGTAAAGTCCATGGTCCCGGCTGTCATTCGCTGAACTTTGAGATTCGTCAGAAGCCAGAAAGCTGACCAATCTATCTAAGGGGCGATACCCCTTAAGAAGTAACTGCGTTGTGAAGGTCTGATAGGAAATCGCTTCAGGTAAAACACTGGTACCTTTCGACAACCAAGTGACAGCCGGCTATCGCGCTGCTATTGTCTTTCTACTGTGTCTCGAATCACGTGTGTTCGAAGGTTGAAGCTGAATCCGGTTAGGCTGAATGGAAGCCGACTGCAACATAGCTGGAAAAGGCTAGGCAGATGATGATGATCAATTGAACACGTGTGTGATCGTCTAGCTAGAGTTATCTATTTGGGTATTTTTTTAATAATAGTACGACAGTACGTAGTATCTTTATAAATCCCGGCTTTTCTCTTTCATAATATGATAAACCTTTCTCTTGAATCACACTTTCTATGGCTGAAAACTACACTACAAGTTTTGCTTTGAAGATTTTTGCGTAATTTTTATGAATTTGTAAACAGGCTCATCACCTTAGTAGTGAATGTGGAATGGTCACTGATGTACTGTGCAGTGATGATGAAGGAAGACTTAAAGATCTAAACGAACAGAGAGTGTAATTGCATTTTATACTATGTACGGAAGACGGGTATTGAAGTGCCTATAATTATTAACTTAAAATACAAAAAAAATATTTTTCCAGAAATATTATTCGTATTATCATATTCTACGTTTTATATTAAACTATAGTTTTGTATAATAAATAGTACGACAATTTTGTTCCAAAATCCTGCTGTATCACGATGACACGCAGTTATTTTTTTTTATCTTAAACACGACCTATGGACATTAAGGACATTGACCTTTGTCATAACTAAAACCTCAAAAGTACAAAGTTCTATATTTTAAGTATAAATTGAGTTCCATTAACAAAATGACTCACGGAGCCTCCTCTTCGCACGTGGCGACACTATATATATTCTGCTTGTTCTATAAACACTGCGGTAATTAATTAATTCTAAGAGCTTGCTGTTTTTGATAAGCACAAAGAAACTGCTGGCCGCGTCCGACCGAAGCTAATATATTTTAATACTTATGTGCTACAAAACTTTCTAATATTTTGCACTAAAATGAAGTCACTAAGGTATCTTGTTGTGATCTGTCTATCTAAATAAATTAATATTAATCGCTCAAATGTATTGCTAACCGTAAAACTCAAGAACGGATTAATCAATTCGACTTACTTTTTTACTAGGTAGCTGTTCTGCAGCTTCGCTTCCTAGCGTTGGGCAACCAAGCGTTGGTCAACCAAGCGTTAGGCAACGTTATTTTTTAGACTAAAAATTAGCAGTTTGAGGATTCTTTTAATGTTGTGTGCTTGAATAGTTTCCTTTATAGTTAGCTACACAAAACAGACCATACCCGGAAGGTGGCGGTTCCCATCCCGTGAGCTTATGGATTGTAGTAAATACAAAAATGTAAATATCTGTTATGACTTATCTGCACACTCTTTACCCTCCGCCCCGAACACTTCTTTGACCACCACATCACATCACTTTTCGCGTAAAATAAACAAAATTTACCATCAACAACATCTTTTAAATGAAAAAAAAAGAACGCCGTGCTACGCGTATATAAAAAAAATACAAATTTCATTTTCACGCAGACCGGTTTATCTGTATGCTAGCGAATACCTATCCTTTGTTCTTAACACTTTTTGCTTCATTATTAGTGAGTTAAAATAAACTTTATTTCTAAAACCGTATTTACTTTTAAGTTTTTGAGCCTGTTTTGTATAACGTTTGCAACTCGTCCGGTAGTTAGCAAAGAAAATACTGTACTAAATATTCAGCTACCCCAAATCCAATACATATCCGGTTTATCTGTATGCTAGCGAATACCTATCCTTTGTTCTTAAAACTTTTAGCTTTATTATTAGTGAGTTGAAATAAACTTTATTTATAAAACCGTATTTACTTTTAACTTTTTGAGCCTGTTTTGTATAACGTTTGCAACTCGTCCGGTAGTTAGCAAAGAAAATAATGTACTAAATATTCAGCTACCCCAAATCCAATACATATGTATTCTATTCATTTTTATTTTACATAATGGAAAGCGAAGACAATGTCGACTATTCTGCCAACAGTGCAAATATACTATTTTTAAGAGGTAGCACTAAAAAAAAAGAATTCTAAATGATTGATAACCAAAGGAAGGGTGGTGAAGAGATAACATGGCAAATGTTTCTTTTTTACCTTCTAATTTGTCAAAAGAAAAACTAAAAAGTAAGAACTAGAAAAGTCGGACTTTTTGAAAACTTGACCTGACTGTTTAAATTTTAAAAATAACTTGTCTCTGTAAGCACTCAAAAATATTTCTAACAAGACCAGGGCAAAGTATGTCCAGCAGTACCAATTCCCACCATAAATCCCCCGGGTATAAAACCCGGGCATATAACGCCACTTCCTCCATATTTAACGTGCCGTTTCGATAGCGAAATGGAAACTAAATATTTGCGATGGAAATTGAATATGGTAACGATGACCATTCATCATTGTCTCGAAAATTCATTTCATATTAAATGGACGGACATATTTTAATCTGCTTTGGTGATGCTTTTTGACCATCGACGATTTAGGGATGTGCTAGAGATGTATTTATCTCCAAAGTTTTATTTTTGAAAGTAAGGAAGGAGAGGGTTTTTCCTGGCGAAATGGTTGCTTATGGACATGTGGAAAACATAACAGTTATGGTATTAACAGTATTACAAGGAAAACTATCGCAGCTAAGCAAGGCTTTAAAAGTTAACAAAACTACGGTACCTTGTATTGTGAGTAACCCAACACGCTTTTGGCTAGTTTTCTTTATTGCCATGGCCTGCAAATAACCTACCTAGGAAGCTAATACTTTTACTTACTTTTCAGTCTCAATTTTAGTATTTTTTGCATTATAGTAGTAGGTTTTCAGTAAAATAAATAGGTAAATTTTGGTAAAAACCCTTGAGCTTTGGTTAAACTTCCTGCTCCACCTGCCTAACCTCTATAGCTTGTATGGGCAATGATCGAACATTGAACTCAATGCACTGCTCTCGGCTAGGGCCCACCAGGGACCAATGAACGTGAAATACGGAGCACAGTGGGGACACCCCTACGCTCTAACATTGAGGAAACTTCTACCGCTAATTAAGCTATATAAAGTGATATTTATTCACGTTAATTCGTCTTTTAGACGCGTCGTTTGGTTTAGCTTTGGTTTGAAACTAACTTCAGGTTAGTAGTTCACAACGAGTTTAATATTCGATGATAGTACCATTTACAGGCAATTATTAATTTTTAAATAGTCGGTAGGTTAGCTAGTCGTGCATCTTATTGCAAAATAGGGAATATTTCATTCCATAGATTAATTACATCGTTTTAAAACACTTGTATAGTTTTTAACACCAATAAAGTAATTAAAATGATTTAAAAAAGAGTTAAAAATGGCCAACTCACTCGGGCACTTCAAACTGTCGCCATTTTGGCGCGCTTGAAGTGTAGCATGGCGTGTTGGGTTTAACCACGCAGTAACTGTAACTTATCACTATGTAATTATTTTACGTCACATTTGCTATTAATGGCGTCGCTTTTCAAATATTGAAATAAAAGACATTTCTGCCAACATTTAAAAAAAGATGTCTTCTTCAACAATACATTTTATTTCATCAAAAATACTAATGCACACAGATTTGTAAAACTATATACATAAAGAGTTTGTTTTTCTCTATTTTGGCAAAACTAACTAATACTTTAATAAAATCCATATCCACTTTTGTGTTGCAGAAAAAGTAAATAAATAATTTTCTTCTGTACATGTAAACAAAAAAATATATTCCTATTGCCGTGTACATTCACTTTTACCTTCCTGTATATTTCTGACTTATACTGCTTACAAGCGTTTTATATCACAGCAATTAGGCAGACATTATCATGTAAACAACGCCGACTCATTAAAAAGAAGTGGCGAATCGGGAGTAAAGTGGCGTAGCGTCGTAGTGGGATACCGCGTACTAGTGGGCAAATGAGCATTACAGTACGCCATTGTCTCCCCAGAACACTAATGAACAACTAACGAACTGCGACAAGCACTTTGTGACGCCTTTCTGCTGCCGGTCTTAACAACCATGGACAATAAAAGTACGAACAAAAAATATCAAGCGCTTTTTCGAAATGCCTAGTTTTCGGTGTACTTATTTTGTGGGTTTCTGATTTTTGTTGTACGGTAATATAGTAAATACAAAAACAAAACACTGGTATCCAGCTGAATCCGGAGAGGCTGGAAGCCGACCCCAAGATAGTTGAGAGAAAGGCTAGGGATGATGATGTTAATTTAGTAGATGGTTAAAAGCTTCTTTATTCAAATATTTTTATTTATTCAACATTCAACAGATTCACTTTGCACGTTACAAAAATATTTTCCCAGATCCTGTGATGGACAGGTTTACAACAATTTTACAAAATAACGTACTTAAAAAATAAAAACACATTGAGTATAAATTCTGTAAGTTTTCTATTTTTTATTAAAATAAAAAAATATATATTCTTGTTATATTTGTGTTTAAATTCTTGTTGCGTCATAATTTTTATGCCTTGATTATAGATCAAGGCATAATAATTATGATATTTTCAAAACTGCGTAACTTCTTTTAATGCCCATCTGAAAAATCTATTCGTAATTTCAGGCTGAAACCAGATTTCTTTCCTTACTAGACTAATACATTTTTGATGTATAAACGTGTATTAGTAGAAGCAATGTTTTTATGTAAACAGTACAGTCGCTAAATTACTATTTTATTAAGATCTTTGGTAACGTTGTGGGATTAAAACTTTAATCTAATAACATTAAAGTTTTTATTGTGGATTTCAATATTAAATTTAATATAGCTTATAAGTTTTTTTTTAACCTTAAACTACATTAGAAACTAACAAATTACAAACTAAAAAAAAAAATATTGAGGTATCTGCTAAAGCTATTTCCTTCAGCTTTCGAAGAATGAGGCGGATAGTTAGCGGGAAGGTATATTTGCACCTCTATCAAATATTTTAGTAAACAAATAATAATAACATTTATGTAAGAATAAAAAAAGTACTTGTATGAGATCAATAAACACAAACTACGTATATACAATTATTCCACGCAAAAATCTACATTTTTAATACCGTTGGCGTCTTCAGCACGAAATGTTACACTCATAATCTCAATCTGAGTGGCTACAGATGCTGTTAAAGTTTAATTTTTTTGCAACTTCAGGGAGGCTGTTATTTATCTCTTAGCTTTGAGTTTATTAAGGGCGCATGTCATTTGGGGAATAAGGGTGAGAGTAAGGCCTCTTACTGATTTTGTTTATAAGGTTTCGCCCGTGGCTTCGCCCGCATAAGTGTCAATACCTTGATCCCCTATTTTACCCCTTTCTTAGTGGTTACCGAATGTTTACAAAGAACACACCGTGCAACATATTTTTTATAAATAAAGATTTGTTATTTATTTTTCGTTGTTTATTTTTCTTATTAATAAAAATAAACAACGTTCAGGCTGAAACTTATGTAAATTCAATATTTTAACGTACCTAATCTACTGAACACGCGTTGATGACGTCGTCGATCGCGTGAAATGTCATGACGTAGTGGATATGGCGCTCGCATCTCATGTAAGAGCAGCAGCTTGTGGGTTCGAATTCGGGAAAGTAACAAGGTTACAATTCATATGTACTTTTTAAAGTTACTAAACTGACATCTCGTGCTTCGGAAAGCACGTAAAGTCCATGGTCCCGGCTGTCATTCGCTGAACTTTGAGATTCGTCAGAAGCCAGAAAGCTGACCAATCTATCTAAGGGGCGATACCCCTTAAGAAGTAACTGCGTTGTGAAGGTCTGATAGGAAATCGCTTCAGGTAAAACACTGGTACCTTTCGACAACCAAGTGACAGCCGGCTATCGCGCTGCTATTGTCTTTCTACTGTGTCTCGAATCACGTGTGTTCGAAGGTTGAAGCTGAATCCGGTTAGGCTGAATGGAAGCCGACTGCAACATAGCTGGAAAAGGCTAGGCAGATGATGATGATCAATTGAACACGTGTGTGATCGTCTAGCTAGAGTTATCTATTTGGGTATTTTTTTAATAATAGTACGACAGTACGTAGTATCTTTATAAATCCCGGCTTTTCTCTTTCATAATATGATAAACCTTTCTCTTGAATCACACTTTCTATGGCTGAAAACTACACTACAAGTTTTGCTTTGAAGATTTTTGCGTAATTTTTATGAATTTGTAAACAGGCTCATCACCTTAGTAGTGAATGTGGAATGGTCACTGATGTACTGTGCAGTGATGATGAAGGAAGACTTAAAGATCTAAACGAACAGAGAGTGTAATTGCATTTTATACTATGTACGGAAGACGGGTATTGAAGTGCCTATAATTATTAACTTAAAATACAAAAAAAATATTTTTCCAGAAATATTATTCGTATTATCATATTCTACGTTTTATATTAAACTATAGTTTTGTATAATAAATAGTACGACAATTTTGTTCCAAAATCCTGCTGTATCACGATGACACGCAGTTATTTTTTTTTATCTTAAACACGACCTATGGACATTAAGGACATTGACCTTTGTCATAACTAAAACCTCAAAAGTACAAAGTTCTATATTTTAAGTATAAATTGAGTTCCATTAACAAAATGACTCACGGAGCCTCCTCTTCGCACGTGGCGACACTATATATATTCTGCTTGTTCTATAAACACTGCGGTAATTAATTAATTCTAAGAGCTTGCTGTTTTTGATAAGCACAAAGAAACTGCTGGCCGCGTCCGACCGAAGCTAATATATTTTAATACTTATGTGCTACAAAACTTTCTAATATTTTGCACTAAAATGAAGTCACTAAGGTATCTTGTTGTGATCTGTCTATCTAAATAAATTAATATTAATCGCTCAAATGTATTGCT
Organism: Athetis lepigone; assembly: GCA_033675125.1. Classification (NCBI taxonomy): domain Eukaryota; kingdom Metazoa; phylum Arthropoda; class Insecta; order Lepidoptera; family Noctuidae; genus Athetis; species Athetis lepigone. Next base: position 8,004,385 of record CM066240.1, read on the forward strand.
AACCGTAAAACTCAAGAACGGATTAATCAATTCGACTTACTTTTTTACTAGGTAGCTGTTCTGCAGCTTCGCTTCCTAGCGTTGGGCAACCAAGCGTTGGTCAACCAAGCGTTAGGCAACGTTATTTTTTAGACTAAAAATTAGCAGTTTGAGGATTCTTTTAATGTTGTGTGCTTGAATAGTTTCCTTTATAGTTAGCTACACAAAACAGACCATACCCGGAAGGTGGCGGTTCCCATCCCGTGAGCTTATGGATTGTAGTAAATACAAAAATGTAAATATCTGTTATGACTTATCTGCACACTCTTTACCCTCCGCCCCGAACACTTCTTTGACCACCACATCACATCACTTTTCGCGTAAAATAAACAAAATTTACCATCAACAACATCTTTTAAATGAAAAAAAAAGAACGCCGTGCTACGCGTATATAAAAAAAATACAAATTTCATTTTCACGCAGACCGGTTTATCTGTATGCTAGCGAATACCTATCCTTTGTTCTTAACACTTTTTGCTTCATTATTAGTGAGTTAAAATAAACTTTATTTCTAAAACCGTATTTACTTTTAAGTTTTTGAGCCTGTTTTGTATAACGTTTGCAACTCGTCCGGTAGTTAGCAAAGAAAATACTGTACTAAATATTCAGCTACCCCAAATCCAATACATATCCGGTTTATCTGTATGCTAGCGAATACCTATCCTTTGTTCTTAAAACTTTTAGCTTTATTATTAGTGAGTTGAAATAAACTTTATTTATAAAACCGTATTTACTTTTAACTTTTTGAGCCTGTTTTGTATAACGTTTGCAACTCGTCCGGTAGTTAGCAAAGAAAATAATGTACTAAATATTCAGCTACCCCAAATCCAATACATATGTATTCTATTCATTTTTATTTTACATAATGGAAAGCGAAGACAATGTCGACTATTCTGCCAACAGTGCAAATATACTATTTTTAAGAGGTAGCACTAAAAAAAAAGAATTCTAAATGATTGATAACCAAAGGAAGGGTGGTGAAGAGATAACATGGCAAATGTTTCTTTTTTACCTTCTAATTTGTCAAAAGAAAAACTAAAAAGTAAGAACTAGAAAAGTCGGACTTTTTGAAAACTTGACCTGACTGTTTAAATTTTAAAAATAACTTGTCTCTGTAAGCACTCAAAAATATTTCTAACAAGACCAGGGCAAAGTATGTCCAGCAGTACCAATTCCCACCATAAATCCCCCGGGTATAAAACCCGGGCATATAACGCCACTTCCTCCATATTTAACGTGCCGTTTCGATAGCGAAATGGAAACTAAATATTTGCGATGGAAATTGAATATGGTAACGATGACCATTCATCATTGTCTCGAAAATTCATTTCATATTAAATGGACGGACATATTTTAATCTGCTTTGGTGATGCTTTTTGACCATCGACGATTTAGGGATGTGCTAGAGATGTATTTATCTCCAAAGTTTTATTTTTGAAAGTAAGGAAGGAGAGGGTTTTTCCTGGCGAAATGGTTGCTTATGGACATGTGGAAAACATAACAGTTATGGTATTAACAGTATTACAAGGAAAACTATCGCAGCTAAGCAAGGCTTTAAAAGTTAACAAAACTACGGTACCTTGTATTGTGAGTAACCCAACACGCTTTTGGCTAGTTTTCTTTATTGCCATGGCCTGCAAATAACCTACCTAGGAAGCTAATACTTTTACTTACTTTTCAGTCTCAATTTTAGTATTTTTTGCATTATAGTAGTAGGTTTTCAGTAAAATAAATAGGTAAATTTTGGTAAAAACCCTTGAGCTTTGGTTAAACTTCCTGCTCCACCTGCCTAACCTCTATAGCTTGTATGGGCAATGATCGAACATTGAACTCAATGCACTGCTCTCGGCTAGGGCCCACCAGGGACCAATGAACGTGAAATACGGAGCACAGTGGGGACACCCCTACGCTCTAACATTGAGGAAACTTCTACCGCTAATTAAGCTATATAAAGTGATATTTATTCACGTTAATTCGTCTTTTAGACGCGTCGTTTGGTTTAGCTTTGGTTTGAAACTAACTTCAGGTTAGTAGTTCACAACGAGTTTAATATTCGATGATAGTACCATTTACAGGCAATTATTAATTTTTAAATAGTCGGTAGGTTAGCTAGTCGTGCATCTTATTGCAAAATAGGGAATATTTCATTCCATAGATTAATTACATCGTTTTAAAACACTTGTATAGTTTTTAACACCAATAAAGTAATTAAAATGATTTAAAAAAGAGTTAAAAATGGCCAACTCACTCGGGCACTTCAAACTGTCGCCATTTTGGCGCGCTTGAAGTGTAGCATGGCGTGTTGGGTTTAACCACGCAGTAACTGTAACTTATCACTATGTAATTATTTTACGTCACATTTGCTATTAATGGCGTCGCTTTTCAAATATTGAAATAAAAGACATTTCTGCCAACATTTAAAAAAAGATGTCTTCTTCAACAATACATTTTATTTCATCAAAAATACTAATGCACACAGATTTGTAAAACTATATACATAAAGAGTTTGTTTTTCTCTATTTTGGCAAAACTAACTAATACTTTAATAAAATCCATATCCACTTTTGTGTTGCAGAAAAAGTAAATAAATAATTTTCTTCTGTACATGTAAACAAAAAAATATATTCCTATTGCCGTGTACATTCACTTTTACCTTCCTGTATATTTCTGACTTATACTGCTTACAAGCGTTTTATATCACAGCAATTAGGCAGACATTATCATGTAAACAACGCCGACTCATTAAAAAGAAGTGGCGAATCGGGAGTAAAGTGGCGTAGCGTCGTAGTGGGATACCGCGTACTAGTGGGCAAATGAGCATTACAGTACGCCATTGTCTCCCCAGAACACTAATGAACAACTAACGAACTGCGACAAGCACTTTGTGACGCCTTTCTGCTGCCGGTCTTAACAACCATGGACAATAAAAGTACGAACAAAAAATATCAAGCGCTTTTTCGAAATGCCTAGTTTTCGGTGTACTTATTTTGTGGGTTTCTGATTTTTGTTGTACGGTAATATAGTAAATACAAAAACAAAACACTGGTATCCAGCTGAATCCGGAGAGGCTGGAAGCCGACCCCAAGATAGTTGAGAGAAAGGCTAGGGATGATGATGTTAATTTAGTAGATGGTTAAAAGCTTATTTATTCAAATATTTTTATTTATTCAACATTCAACAGATTCACTTTGCACGTTACAAAAATATTTTCCCAGATCCTGTGATGGACAGGTTTACAACAATTTTACAAAATAACGTACTTAAAAAATAAAAACACATTGAGTATAAATTCTGTAAGTTTTCTATTTTTTATTAAAATAAAAAAATATATATTCTTGTTATATTTGTGTTTAAATTCTTGTTGCGTCATAATTTTTATGCCTTGATTATAGATCAAGGCATAATAATTATGATATTTTCAAAACTGCGTAACTTCTTTTAATGCCCATCTGAAAAATCTATTCGTAATTTCAGGCTGAAACCAGATTTCTTTCCTTACTAGACTAATACATTTTTGATGTATAAACGTGTATTAGTAGAAGCAATGTTTTTATGTAAACAGTACAGTCGCTAAATTACTATTTTATTAAGATCTTTGGTAACGTTGTGGGATTAAAACTTTAATCTAATAACATTAAAGTTTTTATTGTGGATTTCAATATTAAATTTAATATAGCTTATAAGTTTTTTTTTAACCTTAAACTACATTAGAAACTAACAAATTACAAACTAAAAAAAAAAATATTGAGGTATCTGCTAAAGCTATTTCCTTCAGCTTTCGAAGAATGAGGCGGATAGTTAGCGGGAAGGTATATTTGCACCTCTATCAAATATTTTAGTAAACAAATAATAATAACATTTATGTAAGAATAAAAAAAGTACTTGTATGAGATCAATAAACACAAACTACGTATATACAATTATTACTAGCGACCCGCCCCAGCTTCGCACGGGTGATACAAATCTTTGAATCTCAGCTTTTATTTATTTTTATTCTCGTGTTACACACATAAACCTTCCTCTTGAATCACTATATGTATGTATTGTCATCAAAATCGGTTGCGTAGTTTTAAAGATTTCTGCATATATGGGACAGACAGACAGCGGAAAGCGACTTTGTTTTATATTATGTAGTGATACATATATGCGAAAATTTACATAAAAACTTTCCTGTCTATTGGTAAAAACGGCATGAAAATCCAGTAAACAAACAGACAAAAGTGGCCCGACTTTGTATTATGTACTTACATGTAAGGATTATACAAATTCACAATTTCCAATAAACAGGAAAAATATTCATATCATTTGCGTAATACTAAGTGTGTGTATTGTTTTGCCTTTCCTGAAGAAAATAATATGCAGTAAAACATTGTTTATTACTTCCATAATTGGCCTACTTACAATTAATAGCCTTTTCTCATTGGCATTTTCTACTCATTGTTTCATCGTTTATAGGAAATGTAAAATATGCATTCTTTAGTAATTAACTGGGTATACTGTCCATTAAATTAAGTATCATTGAGAAACCTTTTTTACACTCTTCATTAGAAAATAGTAGCACAATTAAACCGTTAAGGCACGATTGGTCCAATCCGCGATTGGTAACTCTTGGATTGGTCTCTCAATCTCTTTAGGTTCACGTGCTTATCTATTTAATATAGAAGAAACTACTTCTCCTAGGATGCTCCATACCTATTTGAGCTTTTCAAATGCACCAATGTATTGAAATATACTTTATATCAATGTCTCCGAAACTTTTGTATAACTGCCTCATATAGACTTTTGTAAGCTTGTCGATATTCCTTTGACATTAACACATAGATGATGGGGTTCATGCAAGTGCCCAGGTACTCCACCAGATGAGACAATATATTAGTTACAGGTTCAGACTTATAGTCCTTGTAGATAAGTTTTTCCGCCATTACTGGCAGATGACTAATGCAGAAAGATATCATTATTGCAGCAATCATAGCACATAGCCTCTTGTCTTTACTTGTTGGGGTTTTCGGTCTGATCAACTTCTTCGTCAGTCTAAATGGAGCCTTGAAGTATTTTTGGAGAGATCTGTCTTCACTGGGAGACTGAGGGGTAGATGATTCGTCGGTCGGCGTTTTGTCGCTATCAGAGGTACTGCACCCGGGACTTGAAGGGTCGAAGCTAACCAGTGTTCTCCCATCAGATGACATATCGGATTGAGTGTGTGATAGTGGCAAGTGTGTAGGACGTGTAGGATTTGTACTCCGAATTTTCTTCGCATTTCGCACCACCCACAATATTTGAGTGTAACATATGGCTATAGTCAGATATGGCCCCACGAATGCGATAACTAAAAGAAATAATTTAGGTGAATGCCCGTTCCTATCTGGCATCATAGTGCAGAATCCGCCGTTGGGTTCCAAGTCGAATCGACCCCATGCCTTGAAGTTAGATGGCATAAATATTGCTAAAGCCGATGCCCAAATCATCAGAATACTGAATGATATGTTTCTTCTTTTATACAGCCTGGAAAATGAGTACATAGTTGATTCATCTAATTTTTTTGATAAATGTTTATACATTTATAATACTATTTTGTCTGCACTAGTGGCAATTCATAGTATGGTTTTATCACTTACTTGGGATACAGCAGCGGATAGCAAACAATGACGTATCTGTTGATGGTGATGGCCAATACGGTAAAGATAGAACTGCTGACCAATACATATTTGGAGTAGGCGAACACGTGGCACATGACCAAGCCGTAGGGCCAGTGTCGCTTTGCGAAGGTCATCGCCGTCAATGGCAGAATGAAAATATTGAATATCAAATCGCTGATGTGAAGATTTATTATGAAGATCGCAGTCGCATTTCGAACCTGAAAAGGACCAACGTCATGCTTATTAATATAATTATATAAATAGTATTCTGTGTATTGAGTATGTGTCAATTAAATAATAAGCCATGTAAGTTTAGACACTGGATCAGGCAAACAATAATTTGTGCGTCATCTTTGATATTGGCACAAATGGAACAAAACAATTCTATAAAGTCTTCGCAATCGTTTTTAGCGCGAAACCAGAGATAACAAGATCTGCATAGTGTACTTGAAATGTCCATTTTTTTAATGAATATTCCTGAATAGTTCATTTAAAAGTTATCAAAAGATATTGACAATTCAAAAGTAAGCAAATGCTTAGTTTGGGCTTATTCAACTCACAAATCTTTGGTCTTATCAGTCAGATTGGAAGTTTTTGTTTCTGTTATCCTGATTTATAAGGTAAACGATTTGTCTGGAAAGGACTGTGCAGTAAGTAGTACAGAGGGCCTAGACAAGTGGCATTGTAGAATAGATAACGAAAACGAATAGATTGTCAAATGTATGGAATTGACATAAGCTTTCGCTAAACAATTTGACATCTCCATACATTTGACAATCTATTCGTTTTCGCTATCTATTCTACAATGCCACTTGTCTAAAAAAAAAAAAAAAAAAAAAAAAAAAGGGGGGCAGTAAATACTTAACAGTGTAGATTCACAATTTTGAAATTTTTTTACCAAGAGTCCAACCTAAAATTGAGAAATAAAAATAATATTTTTCCAACATAAAATATACCGCAGCTGATGATAATATGATTATTTTGAGATTATAATACAACATCGTTAGCCAAAGACACACCGTGATGACACACCGTGGCAACAATAAGTTTAAAAAATACGGTTCAAATTTTAATTCAACTGACCTTTCGGCACCTGGCAAGTGCAATAATGGTAGTGAGATTGCCAGGGATCCCGATGAGCATGAAGACTACGCAGCAGGCACAGGCGAACTGGAGCAAGGAGTCAGAGTAACAATGGAACAGACCCACGGTCGCCAGTTCCTGATCAGACTGGAACTCTATGCCAAAGTCCGTCCCCACTAAACCATGGACAATACTGTAATTACAAGCCGACATTCTAACTGGTTTATTATTTTTTCTGACAACTGACAGGCTTCAAGGCACTTAAGTATCACTATTAACACACATTTACACATCTATTTTAGCAAGACATCTATTGTTGGGAGTCTATCCCTTATTTGAATGTTGAATTACATTATTTAGCTTTTGACTTCATTCGTTGAATGATCACTTGTGGTTTGCTCTCAATCCTTTTAGAACTGTTTCTGTCCTGTTTAGTAGATTTATTACGCCTTCTCATTATTATCATGTAACAGTCATTATTTTCAAATAATTCCCATAAGCGCATACAAACGTTTTCCTTATGCGTCAAGCTTGCTGTGGTTTGGCGATTAATATATTATTTAGTCGCCACATACTTACGACGTAAAGTATTCTTATATAAATAATTACATATTGCGTTCATGGGTTTTGTATTATATCATGGTCTTTCACAGGTTTTTGTAAATTAATATTTTGAAAATTGAGTCATGCAACATTAGCTTGAATAACAAAATATCGACCTGAATACTTAGAAGAAGTTGCGGAATGTTTATAATATTTACCGTGACCCTGGAACATAAAGGGCAATCGAAGGAACATGAGTGGGTTTTAGTCAGTAAGACTCTGACACGCCCTCCCGCCGCACCCAGGACGGGAGCAGTCATTGGATGATTTCCCACTCCCAAAAAAAAATACTTAGAAGAAAGCACGTAGACACGGTTTGGTTATGTAATCGTGAAAAGTAGAAGAAGAAAGAGAAAATACATGTTAATACTAATAAACGCTCTTTATTTATGATGTGGCCCTGAAGTGGTACTACATAAATAATATATATTTATTGTAACACTGCAGAACCAAAGACTTATTTCTCCTTTCTAACCTCTCTACCCCCCTTAGGAATTTTTCCATTTTGGGAATAAGCTTCTATATTGAATCTTCGTGAAAGATCTCTAGTTAGAAGAGTAAAACTGGTCCCGTTATTTTTGTAGCTATTGCACGATGTTGCCGTACATTCACCGGGTCCCGTGTTGTGTTGTTTTGTACACTTTATAAAACAAAACAAAAAAAAAGTGAAGTTGATATTTATCAATAAGACTGTTTATTATAATTGGATGATGAAATAACTCAATTTTTTTTTCTATTATTAACTTGAGAACAATATTCAGTTAAATGTGGTTTTCTGTTTCCACAAACAAAAGTGGAGCTAAATAAACACAACATCGAAACAGTACTATAAAATTAAGCGATTCATTAGTTTTTGTAGTTTGGAAGCACTATTTTGCTTGCACAGTGGTCGACGATCAAACTAAAATTGCAGCCACAAATGTAAATCGATCTACTTCACTGTAAATAACATTCTTGTTTGTTCAGAATAAATATTTTAGTAGCTGGAATATACTTTGTGAAAATATTTTTGTTTCTGTCTAGCTTTTGGTTCAGAATTTGGTCCAACTTTACTAGTATTCGTAAGGCTGATTAATAGAAGTTATTATATAAAATATAATTATTCATTTCACTAGCTATAATAATATAAGCTTTTAACTTCCTGTCTTTCTTACTTTCCTTCATTTTTTCTTTAATGACGTTCGTCAGTGGAGCATTATCCTGCCGCTTACGTACTTTTATGTTAATTATGTGTGGAAAATATCAATTTACTTACGACTAAAGCTTAAAAAACTGCACTTAAAAAATACAATAGCCCTTAGTTAGACAGATTGTCAGACAGAACGTTCTGGTTACCTGTAACGACTGCTAAAGATCTACGAATGACAATCGGAAGCAACGGAATCATTGGGCTTTAAGTGCTTTCCAATGAAATATCCATGAGATGGGTTGTCAATAATGTTCAAGATATACTTAAAAGTAATTAGTAGTAAAATTTAAACAGTCATATTAGTACATGCCCATTAGAACTCGTAATTTTAAGGATGAGAGGCGGGCTTTACCATATTTTTTCAGAAACTACTCAACGCTTCACAAATCCTTATATCCTAGTATGCGATCCTAATGGGTTTGTAGTTGGTAGCTGTTGATAGATTTATACGTGAGAGCAAAAAGAAAGCAGATTGCGGAGCCCGTAAGTCCATTCGGATGTATTCGACCGACATTCGGATTACTGCAGCGGTGTAACATGGAGTTTCTTGTCAATGACGCTGCATTTGATACTAGTTGAGTAAATCATCGCTATTTATTTTTCCATCCATCCTACATTCAGCTTGCCTCATTTCACAGGGAGATTAGGTCTTTATCAGGTATCCCACACTGACATCTGAGGGCCATTTTATTGATGCTTGACTTAGGCCCGTATTAATAGACGTCACTCAATTCTGAGACACTCTTTTTAAATTTATTGCTGTCCTTATTTTTTCTCTTTACAATGACAAGGACAGCAAGAGACTACGGGCCTAAGTCTCAACTCACCTTAATCGTAACCTTTTCTGCAGAACCTGCTTATTCCAGTACTAATATAATTATACGAATCAAAACCAACTGATCCTTCTATCTGCTTCTGTCCTGAGGTTATTTCTTCTTCGTTCTTCTCAGTTTCTACATCCACTAAAACATAACGAATTAATCATAAACAGAATCTAACCTCACGACCGTACAGCGAACCTCTCACAAATAACAATGTATACTAAGATGACTATGTATTTAGTTGATAGCGTGCAGTACGAGGATTATGTAAACTGCAAGCTGGCAGCGCGGCAGCACGGAGCCAGTTAGTGGCTCTTTATCAGACTGCACGTCTGTTTGTCGAAGGCACGGTAACGGTAAATACATTAGTCTATGGACACCGCATAGCTTTCAACCAAATGAGATGATTAGTCGAAACCGTTTCGGCTAAAATTTTCGGTATTTCACACGGTTTTATGGTATTTAATTGAATTTTGTTTGCATTTTCTTGATTTCACCTAGAGATTTGGTGATTAACTGATATTAACCTTTCAACCACCAAGCGACAGCCGGCTGTCGGGCTGCTTTTGCCTTTATATTGGTCTCGAATCATATGTGTTCGAAGGTTTAATGTGAGTTTGTTTGTTACGCTGTCATACCTCGACTACTGAACCAATTATTACGAAATTTTCTTTTTGCGTTTTAAGGGATATATAAAAGATATACGGCTTTTATGTCGTTAGATATTTGCAACATTGTGCAATCGGTTACCTCTAACAACAGTACAGCATTCTTTTACATTTCCTTTGAAGTAATTAAAGCTGTCTTCAAGGTTTAATTAATTTAATTAATATTTCCAATGTTGAAGAAGTTTGCAAATAAGCTTTGGGAATAACTGCCATTTGCCAACGGGCGATGATTTCAACAGGGAATTGAGTAACGTTTTAATTCAGATATTAATTAAAACGCTAATAAAGATTAATAATGTACAATACGATAAGAGATAATACCCTCGTCGGTGTGGGGGGAGGAGGTTAATTATGTTAATTATTTGCTCATTCTTTAAAAGTCAAGCAATGCAAACAACAGTTATGAAAAATACTTAGGCAGGATATTTGCCTATCTATTCTTATACTTTTTCATCTCTAAATACTTATACTTATGTAACAAGAATACTCTATATGAGTATTCTTGTTACCGTATCAACTATTTTAAAAGTTTTCGTGACATTCAAAGTGGTTGACATGGTAATAAGCTTTTCACGATAAATAACAATGTGAAGATATTGTTAGTCACTCGTTATGTGTTAATTGATCGATTAATGACGCTTTTTAAATAAAAATTGGTTACAAATTGGCTGAAAGCTACATTGAACTTTCTATGTGTCTAACTAGTAGAATAAAATATAGTACAACCTTTTCATAACATCAATTTCTAAGCTCGTAAGCTTAAACAAATTGAAACGCAATGAAAGAGAAAATTTGATTTACATTTCTACCGTATTTTTCCTTTCATCCAGTATGTCCTACAAATGCCCCATATTGATGTGGTTGTAAATAAATAATATATCAAAAAGGGCATATATTTACCGGAGTCAACTAATACATCTCAAAAAGGATCCCGTGCCGGGATTGAGAGCAAACCCCACGGATTTCCTTATCGCGTATTGGCGAAAATTTATAGAGTGTGAAAATTCTGTGTCTCGACGGATCGGTGTGAAATGACAAACGTGACCTGAATGGCGAGGTAAAGCTTGTTCAGACCGCGAGGGGAAACCGCGCAGTTTTAAATGAGTGCTGTTGTGGCGATATTGCATGCGTGAGGCGTGAAGCGCATCATAAATTTTATCATATTTGCATTTTTTGTTCCATTTCTAGCGGTATATAGGTAGAGTTTTAGCTGTTTTCAGTTTTTTTATATCAATGTATGGCTAAACAGCTGGGTTCCACCTAATGTTAAGCGATTACTGGCGCCCACATACATATGCAATACCAGAAACTTCGTTGCTTTGCAAAAGGTATGATGGTTTAAGATCAAATATTTAAACGAAGCAGCATTGCTGGAACACTAATTTAAAACCTTTGTTTATTTTACCTTTTCCCAAACGAGTTGTGTTAGTATTGACGGCAGCTTTGTCGCAATATATCATTGTCATCTGGTCTGGAACTAATCCAACAAGTGCCTCGCTTCAGTCGGACGCTTGTCCCTAAGCAAATATAAACTTGTATGATAAATTGTGTTCGGTGTCAACCGTGGTTACACGTGCAGAAAAATGGTAGCTGATCGTTTTAGAATTTACTTAGATCAAGTCGCGAATGGCAATACATAAAACTAGGTTTAACAGAAAAAATAATAGTATTTTGAGTTCAAGCTTGTTTGGCACCATGGATAAGTGGCTTCGTCTACGTGATACTCAAGTATATCCATACTAATATTATAAATGGGAAAGTGTGTCTGTCTGTCTGTCTGTCTGTCTGTTTTTCTTTCTTTCACGGCAAAACGGAGCGACGGATTGACGTGATTTTTTAAGTGGAGATAGTTGAAGGGATGGAGAGTAACATAGGCTACTTTTTGTCTCTTTCTAACGCGAGCGAAGCCGCGGGCAGAAGCTAGTTTACCATAAAAGCATCCTAAGTCTATACATACATATGACACTCCGCAATGGACCTTTTGATCAATGAAAGAGTTTTTCTAACCAGACAAAACCTTTTCTAAGAAAAACTTGACATCTCTAACTTTGTGGTATGAGAACATTAATTAATTAAAAACATTAAAAATCTCACACAATCGGCTTCCACCAATGTTTGCCTAATGTTCGTTATTCTAAAAACATTAATCCTCAAATGACGTAAACATAAGCACTCATATTCAAAAGTATGACAAGGTTGCTTTAAAATAAATAAATCAGCGGAGCTCCTGCTTCGGACACAAGCGAACTCTCCCTGGCATTCGATTTAACGGAACATTTGCCTCTAAGAACAGCCAAGACAAACGGCAAACATCACACTGACACAAAGTAGAGAAGAAGTGAATATATCCTCTATTCACATTACGTGTGGCCATTATGTTCGGTTATAAAAGGGTCTAAGGGTGTGGTGAACCTAAAATGTCCCGCGGGGGCATTATTTATGCCCACAGAACGGGACAGTCCTACGATCTCCCAAGATGTTCCACCTAAAATATGGGCAACGCCGCCCAACTTCCGAAGAATAATGAGTGACCCAAATTGTGTGCTTTTGACAACTAATGGTAAAAAGGTTCGCTACGTTTGCGCTGGACCTCGCGACATTAAGACCTATTCGCGTAATCTTAGGTCCTAAATCTAAAGCGGTCCATTAAGTAATTCAGGCGGCCTGGCTTTTCTCTTCGTCTGATATAGCCTACAGAGTCTACAGTCCAATTTAGTATTACGTTAAGAGCTTTTAAAACACACTAGCTGTCTTTCGCGGATTTACCTGCGACTATAGTTACCGTTCCTTTGTGTTGTAGCGTTATTTTTGATAGCCTGTACTAATCATGAATCAATTTATCATATACTACTGCAATTCAACTAGTAACTCCAGTGATTAGCGAGTTTAAACAAACTAAAGATTTAGTTATCCTTGTTAAATTACGAGTATATTAAGTATACATGTCTCGTATAACTGATCACAAAAAAATCAGACTAGAATACTTTTTTAAAGTATTTTGATAGTTATCGTTAAGATAAAGATATTTTAATTGCATATCTGGGTATATACATAGGCCTTTTATAAGTAAACATTACATTTCTAGTATCAACCATCTACCTAGGTCCGGTATGGAATAATATAACGGCGTAGAGCGACTTAAACCTGCGCTGTACGTTGCAGTGCAAACGCTTTTAAGATATGAATGTATTTTTTTCAACCATCTTGCCGTATGTTTGAATTTGACTGAATTGGAGCATCCCGTAGGATTCGTGTGCAATGTGTACATACAGGAATTTAACTTTCAACATATTTTATCCAAAGCGTAGCGATGTGCATGATTGAAACCTGGGTTAGAGTTCTGATATATTAAAATATCTCACCTATACAATAAATTTTTGGTAAGAAATATAATAGATTGAATTTATTTTGTAGTGTGATTCGTTGATGCGGAAGTGATTTGTAATTTTTTACTAATCGGTAAACAGTTGGTGGAGTAGACAATGCAAATATATGTGTTACTAGCTTCTGCCCGCGGCTTCGCTCGCGTTAGAAAGAGATAAAAAGTAGCCTAGTTACTCTCCATCCCTTCAACTATCTCGCTTAAAAAATCACGTCAATTCGTCGCTCCGTTTTGCCGTGAAAGAAAGACAAACATACAGACAGACAGACAGACACACTTTCCCATCTATAATATTAGTATGGATAGTGGAGACCACGTTTAGGATAACGTAGATTTGAAAATAGCTGGCTGGCAGCGTAATAATGCGGACTGCCTAGGTGTGCCTTAGGATTGGAATGGTTGGTCACAGATGATCTTTAGGGAGGCCTACATTCAATAGTGGATGGCAACAGACGGATATAATGATAATGATCTGTTTAATAATATGTAATTAAATGTTAGGATAAAAATCCATACTTACATAATAAATGCGAAAGTAATAGGCGAGACGACGAAAAAAAAGTAATTAGTCCGTCATTGAGATTATTAAAAAATTTTGGACACGTATTTTTTCTTTTTTCTCGTAAACGAAAAATGACGACGATACAGTGCGTTGAAGTTGTGCGTGACGTCACGAACAGATACAATTTTTGCATTACGGTGGCGTCAAAAACCCCCACTATGCCCCCACTCCAGAACTTTGTTGCTCTTTATCTTTGTATTTTTTTATTGTTTTGATGAAGCAAAAAATACGTGTCCCGTATTTTTGGCCGATCTACAAGATGGACTAAACAGAATGCCATTTTTTTATGTTGTCGTCATCCCTATTCTATCTGTCTGTCTGTCTCTTTTTTACGCCCAAACCACTGAACAGATTTTAATGAAATTATGCACAGATATAGTCCGGGACCCGAGAAAGGACATAGGATAGTTTTCATCCCGGAAATCCCCCGGGAACGGGAGCTATTATTCCACGCGGACGAAGTCGCGGGCAATAGCTAGTTATTCAATATAATATTTATACATGACAGCTGTGAAGTTACCTTGTATAAATAATTGGAATTAAAAACCTTGGTCTTTTTTTTACAGCAAAAATAAAATGAAAATTCGTAGAGAATCCGTATTAAATTCTTTACAAATATGAAGTTTGTGTCAGCATAGAAATTTGTGAAAATATCATGGACACAGTGTAGATAATTAAAACGCATTAATTACCTTCAGGAAGAGAAAGCTTCTTTGAAATAAAATATATTTTTGTATTGTCCGCTTTCAGCCTTCATAGGGATCGACATTACTTTTACAATTTCAAAGACTTGTTATTTGTGTGTAGACCTCGTTGGAAGACTTTTTATGTGATCTTTACAGAATGCCCTTTGAAGGTTTTAATCTTTTGGAATGAATTTGTCTTTTTTATCACCAAATTAAATTAATGGGCAAGTTGTTTGATAAATGTAGATAGGCTTTCATTTATTTTTACATTAGTCCAGCTAGGAAACACCGGCTCCATCGTTCGATTAAAATAAGAAAAAAATGACGTGTAGAAGTGTAATTTTTTACCTATTTACAAAATAAACATCATTTTCATTTGTATCGACTTACAGGGACAAACTCTCCCAGCAAAATTTATTTCCTGACATAAATATTTATCAGTGGCAACACTAATCTGTCAAAATCTACAAAGCAGCTCGGTTAAAGCGACGGTGTTGCCGCTCGTGAATAATTCGCAAAACAAATTGGCCGTTTGATTCGGACATTACTGGGAAAGTTGGGCTGTTGGCTTGACGCGGACGAAATGCGGCCAATTGCGGACAGCAAGGATTGTTTACTGGGACTAATTGAAGCAAGAAGCTAAAGTGTAAATGTTCAGTGTATTGTGAAGTATTAATTAGGTGACTGGTTTAGTGACCAATAGTCATGGATATTGTTGCTTCTTATGAAATAAGTAAATTAATTTTATACTAAATCATTTGAATTTAATCCTTTGAACACACTTGATTTGAGACACAATAGAAAGACAATAACAGCCCGACAGCCGGCTGACGGTTGGTCGTTGAAAGGTTAAAAAATAATTGGATTATATTAATCTAATGTTTTAACACAGTTCAGAGTAATAAAATAGGTGAAAAAAAAAATTAAAAAAACGTTTTTCAAAAAAATAATAACCGCCTTCAAAAACTAAAAACCCAATTGACTGGCAGAACAGAAGACACCGACTTCCGAAATTTTAGTTATTTTTGGGTTTTTAGTTTTTGAACGCGGTTATTATTTTTTTGAAAAAAGTTTTTATTTATTACTTTTTAGTGTCGACTCCCAATGTAGATATAGAAACTTGAAGAAAAAACACACATCGTCTATGAATATTTCGTCATTTTTTTTTGTTCTTGGTGAATTTTTCGAGAACCACTGAACCGATCGCCACAAAATTTATATGGGACCACCCCTGAATCATGACTTATCAAATAAAAAAAGAACCATCAAAATCCGTTTACAATTGAGGGAGATATCGCGTAACAAACATACAAAAAAAAAAAAGAACATACAGACGAATTGAGAACCTCCTCCTTTTTTGAAGTCGGTTAAAAACCGTTCGATATCTCCATACGATCACGAGATCGGTCGTGAAAAACAGACAGACAACAAAGTGATCCTATGAAGGTTCGGTTTTTTCCTCTTGGGGTCGTCCCTAGAAACAAACAAAAATTTTTTGTTAGATGTTTGTTACTACGAGAAGTGTCGTGATGGCCCAGTGGATGTAGCGCCCGCCTCTGTGTAAGAGGTTGTGGGTTCGAATCCGGGCAAGTACCAATGTGACTTTTTCAATTCTACTACTAAATATGTACTTTCTAAAGTTTATCTTAGTCACCACTGACATCCCGTGCCTCGGAAAGCACGTAAAGCCGTTGGTCCCGGTTGTCATTCGAAGAACTTTGACAGTCGTTACTGGTTAGCCAGAAACTCTGACCAGTCTAACCAAGAGATATCGTGTCGCCCAGTTACTGGGTTGTGGAGGTCAGATAGGCAGTCGCTTCACGTAAAACCGGTATCCAGCTGAATCCGGTTAGGCTGGCAGCCGACCCCAACACGGTTGGGAAAAGGCTGATGATGATGATGATGATTTGTTATTACGAGAATAATGTTAAGTGTTTGGGATTATTGTGTAAAAAAGGCGAACTGGTAATTGGCTATTTACCAGTTATCCCAAACTCGTTAATTTCATAATAATTCCTACACGTAACGCGTAGCACATAAAATCATAACCATAACAAAGAAGAAAAAAAAACGCTATTGACCATCACTAGTTTCCAACATAGTTTACTAAGCTGTTGAAGTCGCAGGTTTTAAAAAATCCGATAGCAAAATATGATTCCCAAAAAGGTATATTTGTGGAAGGGTCACGAACTCACGACCATCACGATTGAACAATACGATTTATGCAGCAATAGTATATGCATTCATTCCTTTTACTACAATTATAATCCATCCATATTATAAATGGGAAAGTGTGTCTGTCTGTCTGTTTGTCTTTCTTTCACGGCAAAACGGAGCGACGGATTGACGTGACTTTTTAAGTGGAGATAGTTGAAGGGATGGAGAGTAACATAGGCTACTTTTTGTCTCTTTCTAATGCGAGCGAAGCTGCGGGCAGAAGCTAGTTATATTATATCGGTATAAGAGTTCCTCAAATACATACTAACACACAACACCTAACTTCATAACTATCGGTATTGCATGAATAAGATTTGCCAGAATTTACTTTCTTAGCTAAAAAGCGTTCCGCAATTATCCATTGCTTAGAAACTCATACTCAAATTTTAAGTACCGTACCTAATTCGGTTCATAATATACTGCCCGCTACCGGACAGACAGACGAACGGACGAATGGACCGACAGTGGAGTCTGAGGAATAGGTAAATATAGTTCGGGTATGGAACCCTAAAATTACCGCTAATAATGAACCGCTTACTTCTCATTTATCTCAAAAATTATAGCAGCAATCTGTCGAAAAGCTACTCGTAATACACAAATTAATTACAGGCTTACCAAAAATATTCGCCTCAACCATTTTGCTGGGAAAATCCGTTAGTCACGTCTTAATACAAAAAATAGGTCGGATAAGACATCCGTGTAACCCGTACGTGACGTAATTTCTTTCAGTTAATTCTACGATGTGGGCTGAATGTGAATTAGTACACAAAATCAAGATTCTTTATTATTTTTGGAAAACAATGCACTGATTTTATTCAACACTAGCTTCTGCATGCCACTTCGTCCGCGTGGATTTTTCCTAAATTTTCTTTTTTTTTTCTTCAAACCTCATAGAGCCCGAGACCTTTCCAACGAATGCAAAACCGTGGAAATCGGTTCGTGCGTTCTGGAGTTATAGCGTCAGGAAGGAAAACCAGACTTATTTTTATATAGTAGACTAGCTGGCCCGTGCCCACTTCGTTGGGCGCCAAACATTTTAACTTAAAACTCGAAAGCATGCGCTTCCCCAGACATAAGACTGAGCTAGATCGATTTCTCGTCCTCGAAAACCCCCACATATCAAATTTCTGCGAAATCGTTAGGGTCGTTTCCGAGATCACATGCTTTTTCAAGCAATTAGCGCCATCTGCCGGGCTGATTTGTGAATCTAAACCATACAGAAAAATTCATTTAAATCGGTCAAGGCGTTTAGGAGGAGTTCAATGACATACACACGCACAGCAGAATTATATATATAAAGATTAGATAGTTCTAAGAGAGATTAAGACTAATATTATTATGTTAAAATTAAAATTGCTTTAAACCTTCGAACACACGATTCGAGACAATAAAAAGACAATAGCTGCGCGACAGCCGGTTGTTGCTGGGTCTTTGATAGATTTACATTGAGAAATTCTTTGCAGGTACGAAGATAAGCCTCTAGACCTTGAATTTAAAGTTACTTTTTATCTTCACTTCTTACTTATAATATAAGTGCTGTGAAACAGTTAAAGCAGTTACAAAATCGTATTTAGTTACACATACCACATAACTTTATAAAGGATAAATTGATATTAATAAGCACAAAAACCCAGGAAACGATGGACTGTTAAATTTCGAGGAACGTTCGTATCAAAAGAAAAAAAAAAACCTGTTCAAAAACCGAGTCAAAGTAAACGAAATTCAAGGATTAGAAAAGGTTAAGTCTGTCCACTTTCCTTTTACAAACATACTAGCCAATTTAACAAATTTTCATTCATTTTGTTCACCTGTTCGTGTCCTTACCAGGCTCCTGATTTCTCTAAGGGATGCGACCAGTGTGTAACTGAACCGCATTGCTCCACAACGGCATGCCGTCTGAGTTTGCTTCCAAAGACAAAAGATGTATTTTATGGTCTCCAGTTTCTTTCATGGTAGAGTAAGTGCAACAGTGAAGATAATGGATATTGAAGAGCTCTCTCTTTTGTTCTGAGCAGGAATGATATCTTTTATAAAAATGTTTTCTTTTTGGATGCCGTTCAAACAGATATCTTGCCAAATATTGTACAAACGCCGTACATAGCTATTTAACATTGTATATCGTAGTAGGCATTTATATAATTATTTCATTGGCTAACTTCCGCTCCACTTGATGTTAAGTGGTCACCGCGCCTATACATCTTTGCTGTCACAGTCACCTCGCAGATTGGGATCCCAGAGACAAAGATGATTATACGTCGCATATGCCTCTGTACACGGCAACCAAAGCAGCGTTGCTGTGTTCCGGTTTAAATTTCCTTTAAAACAGGAACACAACAGCTCTGCTTTGCAGCAGAATTAGGTAAGAAAAATAATTCTATAAAAGAGTTCAGTTGCCTTTTTTATTCAGGAAACTAAGCGTATAACTATACCAGTGTCCAGCAAAAATGCAGGAATTTTAAATATACTCGAAAATTTTAAACAAACATGTCATAACGAAATATTTATGGTTTTACATTTTTATGTAAATTAGTGCACTATTATGTAACGTAAAGTAATAAAATTAAAACAATTTTTCTGATTATTCGTACGTACAGAGTTCTGTACGTCCGAATGAAATAAGAAATCCTACACTTGTATGTCTATTTAATTGAAATTTAGTATGTACTAGCGTACGCTTGTTGTGACCCATATCCTGACATGTAGAGTAAATCAAGCTTAAAAATTATGGATATGCGTGTAACAGTTTAACAAAATAAAAAGCATTTTATATAGATCTAGCTTTCGCCCCCAATTACACTCGCGTGGATGTCGAGTCTTGTATTCCCTACCTTTTCCCTTATGGTTGGAAATTCCGAAAATGCTTTTTAATTCACAAAAATATACTTACTTACTTTTTTTTTTTTTGGTGAGTGGCAAATGATCAAATGACTGCTCCCGTCCTGGGTGCGGCGGGAGGGCGTGTCAGACTTTTGCTGACTAAAACCCACTCATGTTCCTTCGGTTGCCCTTTATGCTCCAGGGTCACGCTAACTATAAACATTCCGCAACCCCGGCAGGCGTGGCCCTGTTGGCCCCTTCCAGTGCTGACTTCTTCTCTCTGAGGCGCGCGTGGAACACTAACGCGCCGTCGACGCGGTCCCGGCCCTAGCCGGGAGGCGAGTTACCCATCGCTCACCAACCGCAGAACCGCGCCTACGGTGGCCGGTAGTCGTCTTGCGACTCGACGTCTTCGCCTGGGTCTTAGTCCGGGGCGAGAGACTCGTCGTTGCCTCTCGCGCGCCGCCGCTTCCTTTACCAGCATAACTGCTTCGCAGAAGGAGGCGACGGCATCCCATTCCGTCTCACCCCGCAGCATGGCCTGAACCAGAGTCGGGCGCGAGAGGTCACCGTCGCCGATCGCCTCTACGAGGACACGTCGATGGTGCGCCCATGCGCGGCACACCTCCACCGTGTGCTCGACCGTGTCCTCCAGGCGACCGTTGCTGCAGTGGTGACACCCAGGCGTCGCTTCCGTCCGAATCTAACACAGGAACCTCCCGAACTAACCATGTCCGGTGAGGACCTGCGTCAAGCGAAACGTGAGAGCGCCGTGGCGCCCCTCCAGCCACTCCTCAAAGAGGGGTCTTACCGCCGCTATTACGGCGGGCCCAGCACTAGGTTGCGACAGTCGCTGTCTCCACTCCGCTCTGAGATCTCGCCGGAGCTCCGTTAGCCGTGCCGCGATAACCCGCGGCAGCGGGACTTTACCCCGGCGTTGCACTTCCACGCGCCACTGGTACGTGTGAAAAATATACTTACCTTCAAAGCTTCATGTCTCTAGGAGCACTACTTGTCCAGTTTGGACTGTGGGTTGACATATCACCCAGTCAATCAGTTAACCATTTTATTTTTATAGATTACGAAAACTGTACTCAGTGATAGTAGAGAGAGATAGTAGAGTATAGTTTTCGTAATCTATAAAAATAAGGGCTCCTGTTTATATAAACCGAGACGGGGTCTCGTTTATATAAAAAAAAAAACTATATTTAATCCAGTCTTGCACCATCTCATTGTATAAGCCTAAAATCGTAAATACAGAAATATTATTAACTTGAAAACCTCTGAGAAGCAAGCGTCGTAATATTTTTAGTATTCTGCAGTTGAAAAACATATTCTCCCATACGTTTGCGAATGAGAGAACATGTATTCTACCTTCAGTTTGTCCTATTTGTAATATAGTACGTCGCATTGGCTACGGAATTTATTGTGTGCGAATACAACTCGCGCTTGGTTGGTTTTAAAGTGTAGGTAATGCAGAAGCGTTCCTGTTTTGTTTCTCGTGCAACCACGGTAACGCAGCCGGAAACCGCCTTGGCATACATTTAGCAATAAAAGTAAAAATATATTCTGTTCCACGATGGGATTCCATACCTACTTACCTCACCGCTCCTGAAATGTGGAATGGCTTTTAATTTTATTTGTTGCGCTGAATTGTTTTGCTTGAATTTATTTTAATTTTAATGGTTTGGTTAAAGTTTTAGTACTATTAACGCAGCGATGGAAATTTTAATATTGTTATGAGAAACAGAAGAGTAGAAGATTCTTGGGATGGAATCCACTTTCCGAGTAGAGCTTTCACGGGTTGAAATGTGGCAAGAGGTATTTTTTTAATAATCCAGCAGAGAGAGAGAGAAAGTTGTACACGTTTATATTTAACGTTTTAGGTGGCACTCGTCAATAGTGAATGGAGCAGTTTTGATCGACCCTGCATTCAATGATAATATACGCGTATGTACGCGTTTTTTACTTTTATTGTCTACTAGCTTTTGGCCGCGACTTCGACCGGGTGGAATAATTCCCGTTCCCGGGGGATTGAATGAATGGATGAAAACTATCCTATGTCCTTTCTTGGGTCCCAGACTATATCTATACCAAATTTCATTCAAATTGGTTCAGTGGTTTAGGCGTGAAGAAGAGACAGAAAGACAGAGTTACTTTTGCATTTATAATATTAGTAGGTACGGATTATATATATAGATTTTAAGCAAGATTTGAAACAAGCAAACAAATGGGATCAATATCATCTAGCGTGAACTTTAGAACTACTTCAATGACTTCAATAGTGTAAGGCTTGGTGTACATAGCGAAACTTGCAAGCGAGTAGGATTGTAGGCTCTCGATGTTGAGTACTGCACCTAAGTAAGTAAGTACATTTGATTGGTGAGTTGCAAACTTGGCAGTCGATATGAATATCGAGCCATGTGCTAAATAATTGAGTATTGAGTCCTTACTATACTGTGATGATTATATTTGGAAGCGAATGGTAAATTTTGCTACTTTAGAAGTCGAGTTTAGAATGGTAACCTCCGGTTTTTTGATGTGAAACATCTATAGCCGCACGTAATACAAATTTCTGGCGTGGCTACGCATGCCGTGGCGACGCATGCCGTGGCGACGCATGCCGTGGCGACGCATCGCCACGCTATATGATGGTGTATATATACAGTCACAGTCTTGTGTACTGTGTGGATGTCGATGTTTCACATCTGCCAGGCGTCCCGTAACGGCTCACTTTTTTTTTGTATCAAGTCTAGCGTACTTCGAATACTTGAGTAAGTAGAAGTCAAGTCATTAATAAAGGTTACTTTCTAAGCACGTCCTTTGGCGTTTACTGTCACGCGCACAGCAGTCAAACTATAAGTGTGCCGGAGATAAATAGTTGTTGCCAAGTTAGCCATTAGCATTAGTGAATGCTTAGCAATGAAAATTAGCATAATTAGACAGTACTTTAACATTTATTTACGAGGAAACCATATTTCAGTAACGTTTGAAGTGTTTATGCATTGAATCTTATTTTCATTGACGATCTATCTAAAATGGACAGGGAAATGAATAAGCTAGTATAAATCCGGGGTTGCGGAATAGTTCTAATAGTTACCGCGGCCCCGGAACATAAAGGGCAACCGGAGGAACATGTCGGTCATTTGATGATTTCCCATCCTCCAAAATAGTAGTGCTAAATAACGTTTACTTATCACGGCTAAAGTATTTTATTAAAGTATTGTTTTGGAACTTCATGTAAGTTTTAAAATGTAATACGGGCTTAATATTTTATAATAAGTTACCTACCACAATTATCCTGTTATTGTTCGTAAATTAATAATCTGTATACGGACGTGACATTTAAATAATTTAGGTTAGGTATGTTTTTATTTTTATACATATTTACCTCGCAGTTTACATGGTTCACTCAAGTTTCTGCTACAGTTTGCGTTTAAACAGTGATTTTATTAAAATAATGTTTATAAATTATAAGTAACTATGACTTCATTGTTTAGGCGGTTTTTTAACAGCACTGAGGTGTGTGGTAGTTATTCTCTAAAGAAAGAAGTAGCTGTTGTAGGAATTACTTCTATAGTAAGTATTAATCTTGGTATTATGATGATTATTAGGCTGAACTAATCTGCAATATGGTCTGTATTGTGGTAGAAAAACAGTGGTAGAAAAATGAGTAAGCATTATAGACAATTAAAAATAAATCTCTTTCCTAAAGCTTAGCTTGCTCATTTTTGTTCAACCTTTCATCTTCTGTTTTACCTCATTGAGGGTTAAATTTCAGTTAATACACATCCTGGGATAACTCACACACGGCTATCTGATTTCAAACTAAGCGAGCTTGTACTATGGCAACCAGACCACTGTATACATGCTTATAATTAATAAATACATACAAATTGTAGATAAAGTACACCCAGACACAGAACAAACAATCATGCTCACCACACGAAGTTTGCCCTGGGAATCGTAGCCACCACCTCCGGCCCAGCAGTCTGGGTAACTGACCAACAGGCCTGCTACCGCCATAATGCTTGGCACACACGACAACGATTTATCGTTACGCTCTGACTGTGCAGTTGGTATGTACAGTTTATCAGACGCCTGCGTCTGCGTCTCGTAGATTTTTGCAGACATTTTCATTCATAAATTATATTTCTACAATCTAGTGTATATGTTTGTATCGTCTCCTTTTAAAATGTAATTTGGAGACTTTCTCAAAAATTAAATAAATAACTTTCCTGTCATAATAGCCACTGCCTATAAATAGTACTATTTTCCGCAAAAAATATTTCCGTAAATGTTGTCCTCATATATGTTTGCTTTGGATCATTGTTAATACATATTATTATTAGGTGAAATAGTTAAAAGTCATCCGTTTTTGTTACCTAACTCAATCATAGAACAAGGCTCATTTTCTACTAAAACTAGTCAGCGAAGACTAGCTTTAGTATAAAACTAGCTGTCCCCTGCGGTTTCACCCGCATTTTTCGTTATTGCTCCGCTCCCGTGGGTCAGCGTGATGGTATATAGCCTCGATAAATGGGCTATCTAACACTGAAAGAATTTTTCAAATCGGACCAGTAGTTCCAGGGATTACCCCCTACATACAAACTTACAAACCTACAAACTTACAAACTTACAAATTTTACCTCTTTATAATATTAGTATAGATGTATGTGTTTAGTAGAAAGGATATAAGTATAATTTTTAATTATTTCAGTTGCTATCAGCAGTAACGCTGTTTGTATCGTTAAGTTACCTCAACTCGGCGACTGCCAAAGAGCAGGGCTACAACTCGAACCCAGTGAAGGTTTTCAACTACATATTTGCTCTGGTCTGCAGCAGCACCTGTACCTACGAGATCGTCATATCCGCCATATTGCTGCTGTTTCTCCGGTATTCGTTTATGGTAAAAATTTTTTTGATCATGATTTCCAGTTTTTGTTTAACTTCAACTCTTAATTAATGGCCTTTGTGGAAAAGACACCACAATACTGTCACTACCATGTTTATTTTACAATATCTCAACCAAAGAAAGATCTATATCATAAATATATGCAGTATGACTGCGAAGGTCTTCTCTTTGTGAAGAGACCTGGGCCGTCAGAGCCTCGTCAGTGAATCAGTAGGGTGTACCACGTGCAGGTGAGTTTGGCTTTGACCCTGGAAGTGATGTTAGGGCCACTTACACCCCCTAGTAAATGTATGTTTTTGTTAATAAACTGCCAACGACGACGTTCTTATGATATACATTTATGTACAAATGGGCTACGCTTTTTTTCTTTTCGGTCGTGCCTGAGATTACCGCGTTTCACCAAATAACTCTTTAGCTTTATCATATTAGTGCTAATAAATACTATAGCGGTTAGTCTCCTCCCCTCTCTCGTTTTCCTTGTGTGTAAGCAGGCGTGCACCAAGCGACAAATTGTCGAATACGCGTCTATGCAGCAACGGCTCCGTGTGCCCACGGACTACATTTAGTTGTATGGGTAGTACGAAGTCTGTATAACATATGCAGTCCTTTATTCATAATTATGAAATTTGCCTTGAAAAATCCGTGAAAAGATTTAAAAGCCGACGGATTCACTTCGCTCAATTTACTCTTGTCTACGGTCTACGTTAAACAATGAATTAATGATGACTGAAATAATAGGCCAATATTAAAATGGTAAATACTTCTCAATTCCTCAGAGAAAACACGTATTCCTGTTATCGTTATGGTTTGTGTCAAATATAAACTTCCTGGTGCTGTACTTCTGCTTGCTCCTGACGAGGACCGTCATCTACTGGAGTGCCGAGAGACGCGCGCAAGCATATTTTACCATCATCTTTGGAGTTTTTTATGAAGGTATGCTTCTTACTTTTTTGTGATTTGTACTGACGATGTGGTCTAGGTTCTAATCTAGTAATATTTTACTCAATAAAGTTATTAGAGATTAATTTAAGATTTAATAGAGATTAAGAGAATTTGGAAAGCGCAGCTATATCATATTATGGTGCCGATTCTCTTGTGCACAAACTATCGTAAATTTAAGTTGAATGCATCTTTCTCTTTCCGTTTAATTAAGAAAAGGATAGAAGATCAAATATTAGTTAAGTCCTGTCAAATTTAGACACTCCATAGATAATTTAGACGCAATTTAAAAACATGGCGTCTAAATATACGTCAATTGTCATCAGGCGCTGTATAATTTGACAGGATTAAACTAAAATGTATCTTCTGTCCTTTTCTTTAAGAAATGGAAAGAGAAAGATGCACCTAACTTAAATTTACGATAAGTTGTGCACAAGAGAATCGGCACCTATATCTTTTTAAAACCTAATCGTAGGCAGGTGTTTGGAAAGTCAACTTCATTATCTAAGGCTCTGCTAGTTCGTTTTACATTTACATCAATTACTACTCAATCTTTACTAATATAATAAAGAGCAAAGATTTGTATTTTTGTATGTAACGAATAAACTCAAAATCTGATAGACGTACTGCGAAAATCGATTTTTGTTTTATACTATGTAGTTACTCGTATTTTTACTTTTTTTTTTATAAAAAATCAACTAACATTTCAATAGGGTATCTAGTGCAAAATTGTTTTTTTTTTCAAAGTTATTCATATAGAGGCATGTATTATGTAACAAATTTGCAGTGCCCCGAGCACACGAGCGCGCGGCGTAAACGTAACGTAATTGGACAGATTTTTCAATCGGAATTGTTCGCACATAATATTTATTTAGTTTCAAGATTTTATTAGCAACTATGAGTTACGAATTTTGCTTTTGTAGAATTAGATTCAATTGTGACAGTCGATTATTTAATTCTAAAATCGATTCCTTATGTAAGGTTTTACGTCAGCGCTTATGCTAGATATAAGAACAAGCTAGAAGCTGAATACTTATGATACTTGGACTTTTTGCCTAGCACAGGTAAAAAAAAACATATATTTTACTAAAAAGGAGGACTATTTACAAGACTTTCTGTAAAAGCGGTGTCACAAACAACAATAGCCCTAACATTAACCTACAATATACCTTTTAAAATAGTAACAAGCTTTCTTTTGTTTCAGGGGTTTTCATTTACTTCACTATGATCATTAATAGTTATGAGTCATCAATAGACCCGTATACCATATATTGTTAATGATTGCGAAGCGTCGGCCTACCGACGAACGACTACGGAAGAAATAAGTTGTTCTAAATACTTATGAGGTGCGGCAAATCTTCGATGGGCACCAGTAATCATTGGGCGTGCAATTTTGTGTGAGTGATATATGTATATATGGACGTGCCGTGCTTACAGATTCGATTCATATTTTACTAGCTGTTCCCCGCGGTTTCACCCGCATTATATCAGATTTTTGGTTACTAAAAAGAAGATAAAAAGTATTCTTTGTCCGTCCCCTGGTCCTAAGCTACCTCCCCACCAATTTTCAGCCAAATCGGTTCTGCCGTTCTTGAGTTATAAAGTGTGTAACTAACACGACTTTCTTTTATGTATATAGATTTATTTATTAATTTAAGGTACACAATCTTGAAACTTACTGAAAAATGTTAATGCCTGAGAAGTTTAGTGGAAAAGTTTGTTGAAGCACTGAAAGGTGCATAGGTACGATTATGGAAGTATTTTTATTGACTATTTTTAAGATAGTAGGTATTTTTAATAAAAAAAAAATTCAGCTAGTATTTTTTTATAAAACGTGTTATCATCGTGATGATTAATTTGAGCATTCTTAGGAAGAAACTTAGACCCAATTTTGCGATTCCGTAGGCATACCCAAATTAATGTAGTAAACCGCAAATCACTTACCTACCTAAATCTGGTCACTAAATACACATCATGTAAGTTAAGATCTATTATAAAATAACAGTAGCTAAAAATGTACGGGTTGCTTATATTTTCTTGTAAAACAATTCGCAATTTAAAGTGTGCAAGGTCAATGTCCTACGTCTATACACCATTAATTTGTGATAATTGTATCAAAATATTTACCCCACATCCAGGGTAACATTGTAAAAACATAAATCAATTTACGCTATACATTTTATTAAGTATTTTTCTTATGAACCATGTTTTCTTTGAATCAGAATTTGGGAAGATAATTAATTAAATTATTTCATTCAAACTTAATGACGAACATCTCAATTTAGACGCATAAAGTATAACTCGTTAATTATTAAATAAAGTAAATGCGGAGTTTATCCTCTGTAAACTTGTGTTGAAAGTGAATCGTCTTCCTAAATGATCAAAGACTTTTAAACGAACTGTATAATCTTTTCATTATTAGATTACGTATCTAATTATCGACCAGTTTTCTTAAGAAACTTGGTGGAAGTTTGTAAAGAGCAGGTTCTAATTAATATGTTCAACATTCATGGCGTCTTTGTTGGTCTAAATGATTTCGTCTTTGACTCGTTATATGATTTTATTATTAAATCGTGTTTTTATTAATTATAATTAATGTATTATCTGCCCCCTAGACAAGTTGCATTGTACAATATATTATAGAATATAATAGATTGTTAAATGTATGGGATTAACATAAGCTACACTAAGTAATTTGACATCCCCATACATTTACCAATCGATGCTATTCTAAAAAGAGGCTAATTTGCTGGTCTCGTGGTCGCTAGCGAAATTTTTTTCCTAGGAATATTTTCATGGATACCGTCCGTCTTAGGAACCAGGTAGAGGAGTGTTATGTTGAACTTGTCAAGCCTTGCTGATTCCTGAGTCAGGAGCCCGGTATACACTGGTCGCATGATGAGTGTTATGTTGAACTTGTCAAGCCTTGCTGATTCCTGAGTCAGGAGCCCGGTATACACTGGTCGCATGATGAGTGTTATGTTGAACTTGTCAAGCCTTGCTGATTCCTGAGTCAGGAGCCCGGTATACACTGGTCGCATGATGAGTGTTATGTCGAACTTGTCAAGCCTAGCTGATTCCTGAGTCAGGAGCCTGGTATACACTGGTCGCATGATCCCTGCCCTATGATATTGCCTCGTCAGTAGCCAGACTCTTCTACACTTGAGACATGTCTTGTGACCGCGCATTCCCCTAGAGGCTTCAAAGGCAATGCTGAACATGGAAATAGTCATCCGAGGTCGGTCAATGTGATTTAAATTTAGAATTATGTAATTCTCAGTAGTACCCCAGAAATGGGTAGTTGATATATAAATATTCTTGTACGTCAAAAAGCACATAAAGTCGTTGGTCATAAGCTCTCTTCATGCTCTCCTCTGTTATATCGGATTGCAGTCCCATTGTATTGTAAAAGTGAGTGAAGAGAGTGTTCACCGATTGATACTGATATAAAACTTTTAAATCCAGGTTTCCAGTTCTATCGTACAGAAACGTGTTTCTATCGTATCTATTCTTCTATACTAATATTATAAACCTTAGCCGCCTTATTACAAAACAAGGTTTTTCTCTAAACCAGGTTTAAACCATTGAGCTAGGTTTTGTGTTTCTAATCTTGATCGTATCAGAATAAGATTCAAATTACAAAACCTGACTCAATGGTTTAAACCTGGTTTAAGGAAAAACCTTGTTTTGTAATATGGCGCGAAGAGTTTGTTTGTTTGGTTTGATGCGTTAATTTCAATAACTGATGATTCAATTTGAAAAAAATGCTGGATATCATATTTATCAAGGAAGTTTATAGGTTAAATGTATCATCATGCTTTATCCAAAGGTTTCTAGCTCCACCACACAAAAGAGTGTTGTATTGTATATGAATTCAAATTACAGTAAGATAACTTTTCTATGTGACGAAACTATCAATGCAATTTTTTTTTTCGTGAGTGGGAAATCATCCAATGACTGCTCCCGTCCTGGGTGCGGCGGGAGGGCGTGTCAGACTCTTACTGACTAAAACCCACTCATGTTCCTTCGATTGCCCTTTATGTTCCAGGGTCACGGTAACTATTTTAAACATTCCGCAACCCCGGCAACTATCAATGCAATCACATACATCACTACCGATGTGCCATGACTGATTGCAGAAATATTTCTAAATATCGTTAGCTATGCGTCACTCCAGTAATCCGTTTAGCAAATCTATCGATTTCTGAATCGGTGCCAAACTGCAACGTACCACTATGACTACTAGATTTTCGTGACCAACGTACCGGACTGAGCAAATGTTTGCGTGGCCTACAGGTTGTTCCTACGATGTTTGTGTATTTACATTTGTTTGTTTATAAACGCATCCATGACAAAGAGACACTTCAGGCGGGCGGTCTCTTCTATATATAAAAAGGGTAAACTGACTTTCTGTTGATGTATCAACGGACCAAACCGCTGGTCCTAGTAGGTAACCATTTTTTTTTTTTTTTTTTTTGGTGAGTGGGAAATCATCAAATGACTTCTCCCGCCGTAGGGCGGCGGGAGGGCGTGTCAGACTTTTACTGACTAAAACCCACTCATGTTCCTTCGGTTGCCCCTTATGTTCCGGGGTCACGGTAACCATTATATACATTCCGCAACCCCGGCAGGCGTTGGCCCCGTTGGGCCCCTTCCATAACCATTAAGAAAGGATTTTTGGTAATTCCAACCCTAAAGTGGCAAAATATTAAATGGAAGTAGCAATATTCACACGGGCGAAGCCGCGAGTGAAAGCCAGTTTTTGATTAAAATTTTCAAATGCGAATTGGACTCACACACAAAAGGTGCTGTAGTTCGACCACCATACATAATCGAACAAAATAACAAATAAAAATATGATATGGTATGAACATTATAAGTAATTAATTAATGTAATGAACACCTGCATGTAATTGTAACCCATGTATCACAAATAAACGATTATGATTTGATTTTGATTTGAAAAAAAAAAACATTTCTTTGGATACTGTACTCCCGTGGGATATAGCGTGATATTATATAGCCTATGTTAGTCGTGGACAATGTAGCTTTCGAATGGTGAAAGAATTTTTAACATCGGTCCAGTAGTTTTTGAGCCTATTCATTACAATCAAACAAACAAAGTTTACCTCTTTATAATATTATTATAATTATAAGTATAGATATGTATAGTTAGGAGCAATAGAAATGCACATTGTGATTCTATTTTGAGAGCTACAACCATCTAACCAACAGAAAGAAGGACAAGGCAACGAGCAAGGCACTGAGGCTTAATTTGAGTGCCCCATTGGCATTGGCCCTTTCGGGCACGGAACTCTAAAAACGAACAAACAAAAGCAAATGTAAGTAAGTTTTTCTACGCGTCCTTTTCTGGGTGGAGAAAGTGCCTTTGCGCTTACATCATGTGGAAAAATGGTGTTTACATAGGGCTTGCACCCAGTAAAAACTCCGACGTTCTCTGGGCCGTTTTCCTGATTGCTCTATACGAATATATTGTTTACTAGCGACCCGCCCCAGCTTTTCAAGTGTGTTACAAATCTTTGGAATTTTCGGGGTTTCCTCTTATATAACTTGCAGGTATTACACTCACGTATATACACTCAAATCTTCCTCGTGAATTACTATGTTAGTGCAATGCGCTTAACCTTTGTTCAGTCGTTTTTGAGCTTCTCGCGGGCAGGCAGAATAGATATGGGGATCTTTGTTTTATAATATGCCAAGTTATCGGCAGGAGCTATTCTTATATTAATTGTAGAAATAATGGATGACCATAATGCCTTGGAAGTTGGGTAGGCCTTTGGTGTGGGATGCAACTTGTGTTGATACCCTTGCGCCATCTCATCTTCCTAGGTCTGCGTGTTGTGCTGGGGCAGCTACTGCGAATGCAGAAAACCTCAAACAGCGCAAATATAATAACTTCATTGGGAATTATATATTTGAGCCGTTTGGGGTTGAAACGACGGGTCCGAGTGCTCATCTTGTTTTTCAAGATATCGCCAAGCGGCTGGTTGACTCTTCACGCGACCAGAGGGCTGGCCTTTTCTTGGGTCAAAGAATTAGCATTGCCATACAACGTGGCAATGCTGCCAGCCTTTTGGGCACCTGTCCTGTTGACAGTGATGTGGAGGAGTTTTTTGATGCTCTGTGAGCCCTTCTTGTTATAACTTGTATATATTTATTTTAGTA
Source organism: Athetis lepigone (assembly GCA_033675125.1). Taxonomy (NCBI): domain Eukaryota; kingdom Metazoa; phylum Arthropoda; class Insecta; order Lepidoptera; family Noctuidae; genus Athetis; species Athetis lepigone. The sequence goes on from CM066240.1 coordinate 8,036,128, forward strand.
TTATTTATAGGTTTTGTACATATTATGTTTAATTTATATAATATAGTTTAATCTCTAGTTAAGTTTAATTTATATAAAAATTGTAGAATGGAATTGTATCTCTATATAGGGTTTCCAGTACCTTGTAGCATTTCAGAGAGGAGAATGTGAAACAAATTTATCCCCCCATATGTTTAGCGGAAAATTATTCAGAGGTCTTTGGATTATCAGATTTATAAAAACAAATTATTTAATACAATATGGTTGGAGTTTCTTGTTGGTTCTTCTCTATACGAAACTATGTAGTTTTTACAAATAGTTTATTTTTCACTGATATAAAAATACTTTACCTGCGTGCTATAGTCTAAAATTGCTCTCAAACGAATCTAGGTTAAATCTAGTCATTTACACAGAGGCAAAATGCAAGTCTACTTCCACTGCGCACATCTTTAACTCAGGGCATGCTTGGGATCATTGTTTCCACGCCATTTAGCCCGAAACTACTTAAGAGTGTTGCTAGAAGCAGTGTCTTGTGAAATACCAGAGCATCACGTTCAGCAATAAGTCGCTGTCTGTAATCTAAGCCGGCGTGTTTGGCAGCCGTGCTATCTAGTCGCTGCCAAATGTGTTAATATCTGGTAATTATAATTGTATAATATTTAGGTATTAAGGGAATTATAATACTAAAGTAATGTAAAAGAATTGTTGTTCTTTTTTAGGGAGTGGGAAATCATCAAATGACTGCTCCCGTCCTGGGTGCGGCGGGAGGGCGTGTCAGACTTTTACTGACTAAAACCCACTCATGTTCCTTCTTCGGTTGCCCTTTATGTTCCGGGGTCACGGTAACTATTATAAACATTCCGCAACGAGAATTATTGTGATGGCCCTGTGGCTAAGTCACCTGCCTCTCATGTAAAGAGTTGTGGTTTCGCATCTTTCCAAATATCTACGTACTTTCTATAGTTTATCTTGAACATCACATAGATATTCAAAGCAAGGAAACCGGGACGCATAATTAATAATGTATGTCTTTTAATCAATGCTTGTGTCTTCTTGGTATAAGAAGAGGCTATTGCTCTGCGGTAGGATTATAATTGGTCTTACTTATTGTAAGGTAACGCTGCGTTTTAAAGGAATCTGCCTTTAAAACTGGGCATGTGGCACTGCGCAAGGTCAAAATAATATTCAACCGTTCCGTTGGGGTCTCACGTCGTCATATTTTTTAAATAAAAAATCATACATCCGTGAGACAGATATGACACCCGCCTGATACGCAGATGTTCCGGTCAAGACTTTTATGACCGGGTATATGCTGATAATACATTTTTGGCAACATAGTAGTCCGTTTAATGGCTCTTTCCCTGCCTGATACATTCATATGGATTGTCTCTCATTCTTAAGTATCATTAAAGTTAGGGATGTCCGATCTAAAGCGATCTTTAAGGCTCTTGCTTTATGGCTACGCAATCTATCCTTCAGGAGATCTATTAAAGGCCATGCGATGAAATGGGTGCGATCTTTGCCCAAATTCTAAAAGTCTAAAATCGTGAATAATCGTATCAACTAAGTATAATCTAAGGCGATAATCACACTGCCCCGTAGCGTAGCGCTTGAATGCGTGTTTTAACGTTGCTTGTAAGTATCTCCATTTGTATAGAAAACACGCACAGCTGCATCCACGCGCGTACAAGTGGCCTAACGTGCACACACGCGCTTCTGTGCGGGGCGAGACGCAAGGTATCAGTATCAGATAAATCACGCACGGCACACCGAGTTTCGTGGCATGATTTTGAATGAAATGAGTCAGAGTCTCGTGAATCCATAGAACGCAAATAACTACGCGCGTAAGGCGCTCCACCCACTGCACCGCGCACCGTCGCGTAGCGCGGGATGGCAGATTTTACCATTGTACGCAAGTGGCTCAATTTATATAGAAATCACGCCTAGCACAACACACTGCAAACGCTTTGCAGTGGGTGGAGCGCTCAGTGCGTAAAAAACCCGCACGATGATGCAGATATGCGGGAGGCAAACACGCGCACAGTTGCGTTGACACGCAACATGCAGCGTGGCGTGGCAGTGTGATAAATTGATAATCGCCTAAACGTCAACCGACACGTACCGTATGAACTACCATATAGTAAGATTACACATTACACGTTACTCACCTACACGTTGAATAAGATTAGTTACGCAGCATCCAATAACTTATTGGGCCACCAGGTTTGCTATTTGACCGAATTTGAGCTATAGCATAAAGTTTCTTATAACTATTGCAACGTCAACTTTAATTTAAAGTTGTAGAAAACCCCAATATCAGCTTTAAGTTGAACAACATTCAGTTTGGTTATATTAATAAAAAAATCTGTGTAAGCCACCTCTTGTTAAAATCGATCAAAGTTTCAAGTTTCTAAAGCAATTAAGCCTCAGTTCGAAGCCCTTAGGCAAGGCTAAAAGAAGATATTTCCTGTTTTTTCTAAAAATAGTAACAGGCTATTTTTATCGTCTTAAAACAAATTTATTTACCGGTATCATCAATTAACAGTCTCCAGAAAATAAATTGTTCAGTTCACAATAGAAACGCCACGAAAATTCAGGTAAATTGTTATTATCCTCTAACGTTACACCGTAACAAATTCCGCCCACTGCATAACCGTAACTTGCGTGATACACACAGCGGCTGCAGCGCTTAATCTCAAAGCGTGGTGTAATCAACGCTACAGCGCTGGAAGCTTGAGGCGTGCGTATTTGGCAACGACATTCTATCTTAGCTCAATGCATCAGCCGAGCGGCAAGCAATTAGGGCGGGCCGTGGAACAAGCGGGAAGTGGATTAAAATAATGTTATGTCAATATGATACACTATGAATTTCTCCTGTATAGTGGGAGCGTTTACGAACATGCGAACTCACATGCACAAACAATCAGACTTTAAACAAATACCTATAGGTCATACAAATATTTATTTGTTTTGCCATATCAACTGCCAAGGCCATGCATGTGACCATTTCCTAGCAATCCTTATTGTATTAGACCTCTTTAAATTAACTCTGTCCTATTCGATCCTTGCAGTCGCTTTGACTTTAAATTATTTTAAACATAATAGGTTAAATTAAACATAATAGGTTAAATTAAGTTGAAACAATGCCCTAAACTAAAAAGATCACAAAAAAGGACATCTGTTTTTAAAACACAAACTTTTAAACTGTTGCGTTTTATTTTAACAGCATAATATTATTAAACCGGCTATTAACGCGAATAATAATTATTTAAATACCTTGGAAAGGCTTGACGTTTGCACAGGTCATGGTGGAAAGCAGACTGATGTCTTTCCAAGGTATTTAAATTATTTCATTCATTTATTTATGATTACATATTCAATACATTTTTAAATATTATTATAAAAATATAAAACATTTAAAAATATAAAAAATAGTAGCCCACCGGCATCGGGAACAGGGTCCAAGCTACCGGTGGTCAGGGCTCTAGAGAGCCCTTTTCGAGAGAGAATATTATGTTGTTTTAAAAACAGTTGGAACTGTTTGTTTTATAAAATAAAAAATAAAGCTGTTGTTTTTTTCAGCACTTTTCGACTTCCAGTGTAACTTGCCTTCAGCTGATTATCTGTGTAGTGGAGCATCTGCCTATTAGACCTCAACTACCCAATTACTGAAAATTACGTTACCCTTTTGTTAGACTTATTGTAAGACTTTCTGGCTTACTACACGTAACGACTGTCACAGATCTACAAATGACAATCGAGACTAACGGCTTTATGTCTTTACGAGGCACGGCATGTGAGTGATGTTCTAGGTAAACTTCGTTAGATAGTTTTATCTGCCAGCCTGGCTTTAAAGTAAAAAAAATCAATCAATTCAAGTCAATTTTTCATTTTATATACATATATATGTATTTTATATACATATATATGTATATAAAATGAAAAATGGTCTGACTTTGATATATTGACGCACAGCGCAAACCGCTGGTCCTAGAGGCAAGAAGCTTTCAGGGTGTGTTCTTTGTAAACTACAACACTAAGTAACACACTAAGGAACACTAAGTAAGGATATCTGGAAATTCCAACCCTATATACTACTAGCTACTATATCATAGTAATGCACAATTAACTGATTTTTTATCTTAATTAATTTCTGATCTGGTGTAAAAAATTCACAATTTTCTACACCACTTCGCCAAACAAATAGAAAGAATTAGGTCTTTCAACTCCGTCTTCCCGAGCTCGTACAATTAGGACAACGAAATAAAAACTACAACTACGACCAATTCGTGGTGCACATAAAAAGCCCTTAGGCTGGTTTTACAGTCACGCCGCTAGACGCGCCGTTGGACAGCGCGCTGTTGGACAGCGCGCGTTTGAACAGCGGTGCACCATAAAACGACATTAGTACGGCGCGTTTCGCTGCTGTGAGACAGTCGTGTACAAACAGATACAAAATGAACGGCAATGCGGTTAGAGTACTGGCTATTTACTTTTTATGGAAAAAAAGGCAACAAAAACGTCGAAGAACAGTAGGTGTTGATCCTTATAACGCTACAAGGTTACTGAGAGGCGAACACGTAACATCTTTCTCTGATTTACGAGAAAATAGTTATAAATTTTATAAATATTTTCGCCTATCAACCAGCAGTTTCGACGAATTACTGTGCAAGTTAGAGTTTTCTTTACGAAGATCCAGCATACGTCGCATCCCCATAGCTCCAGTGGAAAAATTGGCGATTACTCTAAGGTAAGTGAAATAAAAGAGTAGGTTTTGTAATAAATGATAATATTTGTTTGGCTTATTTTAATCACAGTCGTATTTTAATTACAACCTAACACACTTATTCATAAATGCTGATTAAACCTATTTTAGTTAAAATGGTCTTAAAATCGGAATCTTCTCTTTCATTTTGCAAATGTAGAAAAGAAACAAAACACTTGTAAAACCTATATTAATCTCACTCGTTTTTAATGAATAAGGGCATTATTTTAAATCACAGTGTTATTATAATCATTGACTTATTTTAAATCACAGTCTTATTTTAATCATAATCTTATTTTAAATCACAGTCTTATTTTAATCATAATCTTATTTTAAATCACAGTCTTATTTTAATCATAATCTTATTTTAAATCACAGTCTTATTTTAATCATAATCTTATTTTAAATCACAGTCTTATTTTAATCACAGTCTCATTTGAATCATAGTCTCATTTTAATCAGTCTTACTTTGTAGCTAAAAATTGACAAGTACTTGTGAGGTTCACTGGTGTGTGTAGTTAGAAGGAACACCGAATGATTTGTTGGTGTGTCTATGTCAAAGTATTGTGACAAGTTAGTGTGCCTGCTATCTTGACGTCAAGCTAGCAGGCACACGAAGCCTGGCAACCTGACAACTTTGCCCTTTCGGAGCGGCATTGCCTCCCAGGCAGTAGCATTTTGATTTTTGCGAAGTAGTAATAAACTTTTTAAAATAAATCTGTAAAAACTAACTAATATCCTTATTGATCCTCATTATCAGGATAATTAGAGTTATTATCGCCAGTCGGCGATACGACATTTGATAATTCTACTGCAGATTCATAAAGCTGCTGTTGAGGTGTAGAGGTGGTAGCATAGGCATAGGTATAATTATGAAGTGGCAATGTTTGAGTTGTGTAATTATAAGTAGAATTTGCGTTCACACTAGAATTAACATTATTTTCTGGTGATGAAAAGCTAGGTGTCGTAGTCGTTGGAGCTGAAATCCCAATAAGTAATTCTAGAACCTTTGCGCGAAACTGCAGCTTTTGATAAGCACTTAAATTACTTAGAATCGGACCAAGAGACTCAAAAAATGACAAATCATCAGGATTGAGGTTGGAAGGGGAAGTATTTTGGTTAAGCAACGTTATTAATTCGTTTTCAAAATTTGATTGTTCTGATTTACGTTTATTCATTCCACTACGTTTATTCCATTTGTTTTGACTATTTTCTGTGTTTTCCTGTGGTCTATGGAGCTGAGATGGAGTACTCAAGTTATTCGCTGATGTGGCTGTTTCAGTCAAATCTTCAGATACGATAGACTGATTATCGCTTAATGATTCTGTAACTTCATTTTCTGAAATACGATCAAGGAATGTCATTTGGTCGAAAAATAGATACTTCTTGTGTTTTGCAGCGCTTCCAGATGGCGTATTTCGCATATTCCCTTTTGTTCTGAAATAATTATCTCTGGCTGATTTCCATCGATGGCGTATTTGTTTATCTGCAATAAAAACGTAGGTATTTTTTTAGGTACTTACCTATATACTAAAATCAAATGAAAATACTTGTTGTTTTCAGGTTTTTGGCAACGGGCAGTACTTTCTCCGATTTATCTATCACATACAGAATGGGAATCACTACTGTAGCTAAGATAGTAGATGAAGTTTGTTCGACTATATGGGAAAAACTGCGTCATGAATGTCTACCTGAACCAACTACAGAAATGTGGCAGCGCATAAGTGAAGAATTTCAGTTATATGCAAATTTTCCAAATTGTTGCGGGGCGATAGATGGTAAACACATACGTATAGTAAATCCTGCAGGTGGAGGCTCAAATGTTTTATAATTATAAACATTTCTATTCTATCGTCCTTTTGGCAATGTGCGATGCGAACTATTGTTTCACATATATTAACATAGGTTCTTGCGGGAAAAACTCAGACTCTACAATATTTCAAGAGAGTTCACTATTTCAAAAGTTACAGAACAATAGTTTGAGGTTGCCAGGTGTAAAGCATCTGCCGGGCACTAATATAACAGTACCACACATAATAGTTGGTGATGGTGCATTTGGTATATCCAACCATGTGATGAGACCTTATGTGCGATCCAACATGACTCATAAAAAGAAAATATTTAATTACCGCTTAAGTCGTGCTAGACGGTACATAGAGTCGACGTTTGGAATAATGTCCAACAAATTCAGAGTATTCCATACTCCTATGAGTGTCAGTTTTCCTATTGCAAAAAAGATAGTTCAAGCCTGTTGCATATTGCATAATTTTATTAGAGTACGGGATGGCTACAACGTTAATCACACATTAACTATAACGGGATTGACTGATCTAATTAACGACCCAGATCATAGATCAGGAAACACATTACGCGATATATTCGCTAATTACTTCGTATCACCCACTGGTAGCGTGTCATGGCAAGATAGATCTGTGTTCTGATTTTATAGTTGACACCTACCGCGAAATTCAAAAATGGAACGAAACGAAACGCAGTAATATCGTCGTGGCTTATTTGATTTACCTACCCAATTAATATTTTTCACTAGGTGACCCGGCAGACGTTGTACTGCCTCAATCGATAAAATTTTCATATTTATTCACCTTTTAAACCTCCTCTGGACTTCCACAAATAAATCATAACCAAAATTAGCCAAATCGGTCCAGCCGTTCTCGATTTTAGCGAGACTAACGAACAGCAATTGATTTATATATTTAAATAGATTAGAATTTCTGAAATTCGCGGGCGGACAAAACGATTTCACTTAATTTTACACTAGGTAATAAGTAGCTAATGTGACTTAATTAAGGTACCAGACTCGTCGGTTACACTTGACAAACGATCTTTAAAGTTAATTTATATCTCTTATTGTGAACTGAACACTAAAAGTGATAGAATGTTTTAATGGAGGATGGAGGATTTCGTTTGTGCAACTAGCGGTAAACATGTATGTAACAAAAAAGATTTTATTAATAAATGTTTCTTACCTAAGTCTGTATTGAAATGTTCACCACACAATTCCTTTCCAATTTCTTCCCAGGCTTTATTTTTTGCGTCCTTATTCTTATAAAAATCATCGGCCGGGTCCCATAAACATCTTCTAATTCGCACTTCGTCAATTACTCGACCCGTATCGATGTGATTCATTTTGTACACAACAGTACCTAACGGCACGTCTCAACGGCGTGAGACTAAAACGCACAATGGCCGTAGAAGCGCACGAGCGGCGCGCGCTTCGACCGCGCCGCGCGAATAGGACGCGTTCAACGAACGGCGCTGCTCAAGCGCGCGAATTTGAAACGCTACTAATACCCCAATACATATCAGAGCGCGCGCGCTCCGACGGCGCTGCCGAAACGCGTGACTGTAAAACCAGCCTTAAACTTAATACAGCTGTAAACCGTCGACGTCACAGATTGGACGTTTCCCTCATGACGTCATTACCGTAACGTTAGTAGATGCTTGCTGCGTTACGAGCAATCTAACGCGGATGAGGTAATTTCAGGGTTGTCAGCTGCAAAATTGACGCTGAATTTTTGGCTCGGGATTTTCAATTTGACAGCCATTGTTCTCTTGTTATTGTTAGTGGAAAGTTTTGTTAGTTTGATAGGAATGTTTGATGTTGTATATAATGTATTATAGTTGAGCGGCTGGCTAGGACTTGGCTGGAGGTGGATCACTGTGTTGCCCAATTTCTCACAGGTCATGGCAATTTTAAGAGTAAATTATATTCCTTTAAACTAGTTGCTTCGCCTTTGTGTCAATGTTCTGCATTGGGCTGTGAATACGAACAATCTGCACATCACATCTTATGGGAGTGTGTTCTTTGGCAGAATGAGCGCAATATAATGTTGGATAGTATACAGGTTACATCTGGTGTCGTTTACTATGCGGACCTTGTGGAAACTAAAACCAATTTCCGTGCGTTCAAGCGCTTTTGCCATACCTATTATTGGAATCAATTGTAACAGCTCACAGTTTTAGGACCCAGTAATTTTTAATACAAACTGTATTCCGTGGTGCTAGGCAATCTGGGCTTCTCCCAGTTGTGATTGCCCCTTTGTGCCTATTGGCCTAGTTCTGTTCTGTCTCCTGCTTGATATGGAGGGAAGTGGAAATATTTATTTTTCTTACTCCTCCGCAGTTCTTTCTGATTAATTTCGTTGCGGGATCCAAGACAGTTGAATCGTTTCTCCGGGACTCGTCGAGCTTCATTGCTTCGGCGCTTTTCTGGCGGACTCCACTGTTGATTCTGGCTTTCAGGAGTTGCAGTGGTTGGGAATAGTGTGGTGGGATTGTCCCATTTAAAAAAAAAAAAAAATGTATTATAGTTGGGGTAGAGTTTTGTTGATAGTAGAAAAGTGTTAACAATATTGTTTGTTATTTAATATCAATTTACACAAAACTAAACGGAGTTTTCAGTTTTTGTACTTTAGTTCTTTTACAAGGGGATTGTGCATAAAGAAGCTAAACTCTAGGATTTCTCTTGAAAATCTCGGAAAGCACCGGTGCAGCGGTGTCTCATCTGAACTACACCAAAAGAGCACAATGTAAAATGTAGCTTTTTAAATTCTTTTCGGTACAACACGAAATAGCTATTGTTTTAGAATATCTATCATCTCTCCATTTCGCCACATTACATTCAGGTCTCAGTTTATTGAAATTTAAATTCTAAATTCTTTCTGCACTAAGTTCTATCGCCATCCAGCATCGCCATGGACCACCATTGATAAACAACCATAGTCAATATTGTACGTTTATCTACTACTAGCTGTCCCCAGCGGTTTCACCCGCATTTTTCGTTACTGCTCCGCTCCCGTGGGACGTAACGTGATGGTATATAACCTATAGCATTCCTCGATAAATGGGCTATCTAACACTGAAAGAATTTTTCAAATCGGACCAGTAGTTCCAGAGATTACCCCCTACATACAAACTTACAAACCTACAAACTTACAAACTTACAAATTTTACCTCTTTATAATATTAGTTGTAGCTTTTTAAATTCTTTTCGGTACAACACGAAATAGCTATTGTTTTAGAATATCTATCATCTCTCCATTTCGCCACATTACATTCAGGTCTCAGTTTATTGAAATTTTAATTTAAATTCTAAATTCTTTCTGCACTAAGTTCTATCGCCATCCAGCATCGCCATGGACCACCATTGATAAACAACCATAGTCAATATTGTACGTTTATCTACTACTAGCTGTCCCCAGCGGTTTCACCCGCATTTTTCGTTACTGCTCCGCTCCCGTGGGACGTAACGTGATGGTATATAACCTATAGCATTCCTCGATAAATGGGCTATCTAACACTGAAAGAATTTTTCAAATCGGACCAGTAGTTCCAGAGATTACCCCCTACATACAAACTTACAAACCTACAAACTTACAAACTTACAAATTTTACCTCTTTATAATATTAGTTGTAGCTTTTTAAATTCTTTTCGGTGCAACACGAAATAGCTATTGTTTTAGAATATCTATCATCTCTCCATTTCGCCACATTACATTCAGGTCTCAGTTTATTGAAATTTAAATTCTAAATTCTTTCTGCACTAAGTTCTATCGCCATCCAGCATCGCCATGGACCACCATTGATAAACAACCATAGTCAATATTGTACGTTTATCTACTATGACAGGGAAAACCAACAACATAATTTGCATAAACACACACCGAAGTAACCCTGATGAAAATTCGCGGCATGTCTGCTAGTGGCTTATTCCACTATGTAGCACCTACTATAATATAAGTCGTGTGTTCAACATATATGCAGCGCAAAATTGGGCGGAGTGATGGAAATTGTTAATTACTGCTGCTAATATAGCAGCCATGTTTCATATTTAGTACATATTTGCATTTGATGATCATAATCATGTGGTTCCCGGGGGCGTAGAGTGAAGGCTGCAGCAATTGATAGGTCCGCTGTCTAATTTGGTGGGCCTAAATAATTAGTGCCTTGAAAGCAGCACAAGCAATGCGTACAGTGTCCTGGCCGGAGATAGCTCAAGATGATTACTTTTTTGTGGATGGGAAATCATCAAATAACTCTTTCCGCTCTAGGCAGGGCGGTTGGGAGTGTCAGACTTTTTCCGACTAAAACCCACCTATGCTCCTTTGGTTGCCCTTCATGTTTCGAGCCACGGTAACTTTTTTTGAATAATTCCGCAACCCCAGTCAAGGTAATTACTAAAATCAAACGATAATCACTGTATGATCTTAGTAGTTGTCCCAGTATATTTATTTATTATTTATATTTTATTAGTAAGTCTGACAAATTCCGTCACAATCATGAGGGCTGTGGCGATGTTAAAAATAATAAGTAAGACCTTTTTACTGAACTCAACTTTTAATCATTGCGTGTTGCCGATTTCCAACTTGTACCGGTTTTCATGCAATGCTCCAGTTTCCTGTTAGTTAGTAGCATTCGTGACAAAGTTGGAAAACTTTTATTAACGTAAACTAGTAAAGTGGGTTTTCCAAAACTCTAGAAAGAGAGAAACGCTCCACAAAGTTTACTAGATAATTAAGGAACAAGCAATATCACACGCAGAGCGCTACAATGTGTGTAGCATTATTCTCATTCTGTATGCTTGAATTTTGCACATTCGTACAGACGAATGGAACGCCTTGTTTATGCATAAGCCTTTTGCATATTCTGCTTGTAGCTCGACGCGAGGCCAATTTGCCCAATTTAGTATTGCGGTCGAATACTTGAATAATAAATGGAACTCAAAATATACAATGTATTGTAATTGCGACGAGTTTTTTCCTGGGATTGGCCAGTCCGTAACGTGTCGAGTCTGTATCCAATTTGCAATTAGTTTGAAGTTAATGTTGATCGAGTGAAGGTTCTTTTTTTAAAATAGGACCGAATTCCATTTGGTTACCAACGAATTTTAATAAAATGGAAATATTAATGAGTGGGATATTTTTCTTTTTAATTTATTATAGTATGTCATTCGGTGGTAACCAGTTTTATAATTTTAGTGATGGTAAAGCAGAGAAACATCAGATAAATGTTAGTCTATAAATTGCAGAATTAAAATAAAAGGGAAACATCTACACATATACTCGTAGGTCTAATACATACAGTACTTCTACTAAGGCTTTCGTTGTATCACAGATTTTTTTAGGGCAACCGCTAAAACAAATGTTCTATGTAATGCAACGTAAAAAAAACAACAGCGGAACGATAAAATTTATCTCCACTTTGTCGACCACCAAAAAATTGTTCAGTTCCATGAATTTTATACACACAGTCATAAAATAGACGATATAACTAACATACGTTAGGATTATAGAGATTAATATGCGGACAAACCCGGCTTTACGAGCTAGCCACCGTTCTTATGATGAATTGGTTTGTGGCCTGACGTCCGAATTGTTTACGTCAATATTTTTTCGTTAATGGACAAAAGATATGGCCGTATCCGCGAATAAGGTGAATGGGACCAATCGCGAACTGGACCAATTGCGCCTAAACGATGTATAGTTATGTTAAGATTTGTATGAAAACTCTTCGTCAAAAATCGGTCTTTACTTACCTTTTACTGCTTTGAGGTCGACTTCTAACTAAATAAAAAAAATAATTGATGTGTGTATCCTATTTAAGCCTATTAGAAGTCGGATAGACCGCTTTTGTAGATTTCATCCTTCAGAATGAAATGGTACCGAACCGATTAAATTGAAACTAAAAAAAAGTTTTGTGAGTACTGATCGCAAATATAATTTGTATTTAGCTACTAACTAAATCCTTGTAAAGTTATTTAAGCAGACAATATTTCTATTTTAAGTGCAGAATAAAATTCAAGCTAATTCTAAAACTGGCTCTTTGGTCTTTCCTCTTCCTGTCCTTCCATCATCCAAACTAACACGAAGTGCAATTAATTACATATCCCTTGATGAATTTCCCATAACCTAGTCTGCCCTGCGCAATTCACTTCAATATGTATGAATCAATTGAGGCAGGCGTGTAACTATGGCCATCATGGTCCATAATGTAGCCGCCACTGTCCACAATGGCCCACGGTGTATAAAGGAGAGGTTTGACGTAATCAACGAGCTTACGCACGGTTTGAGGTATCTACAGTAGTCCTATTCGGAGAGTTACTGTCTGGGTAAGCTTGTTGTGTCATCGCTTAAGTTCTTTGTTAAGTTTTAGAGTAATAATTGTATCAAGTTAAATCTGTGTTTTATCATTCCTTGGTAATCTGATTTTGACTTCCAATGAGCGGTGTTCTCAGAAGACTTAAATACTACACGCCCAGCTGATTTTTTACGGTTTAGGAAAACCCCGGTAAGTCGCAGATACACTTCTGCCATAATTTTTTGACAGACTGTTCATGGCGTGACTAAAGACAATGTTGTAGGCCTAAATACGTTATCTTTCTATGACTATGGGTTCTGTGTTGCAAGTCTACCATTACCTACATTATTTAGTGTTACGAAAATGCAGCTTTTGATTTTCTAAACACACCAATGTCGAAATGTGCAAATATTATCAAAATATGTTAAAACAGCTATTTCCTGCGACTAAAGAACACCAAAAACCTGCCTCTTTATGTAAATAAAGATTAATGATACTCCCGGACACCTTTTTGCAGCATAAGTTTTTATACTCAAGGTCTAATAAGTCTTTTAAACTGCGTGACGGAACCTGGACTTGAATGAGCAAGCGTGGTAACCATTGCTCGTGCCTTCTTTGTATGAGAAGAGGTCTGCTTTTCAGCGGGACAGTAATAAGTAGACTGGTATTACTGTAACTATTATTTTAAAACCATAAAAGAAAGTAGCTACCAGTACGTTTAACCACCACTCATTAACATACTCTCACACTTTTACCCGCGCTGCGTCTCTCTGACGCAGCTACATGCTGAGGTAGGTGCCTTTTCTGGCCTCGCACTGGCTTTATACCTCGTTGCCCACTAGCTGTCGCCCGCGTGGATGACGGTTATATCGCGTTTTCAAGAGAACTCTTCAAAAGTTTGAAATAAAAACTATCCTATGTTCTTTCTCAAGGTCAACTCTATCTCTGTACCAAATTTCATTAAAATCAGTTCAGTGGTTTAGACGTGAAAGCGTAACAGACAGGCAGAGTTACTCTCGCATTTATAATATTAGTAGGGAAGCTTTGTTCGTTTATTGTTATTGTTTTTAATTGTGTGTCTGTCTAGCATAAATGTGTTTTCTTTCTTTGTTTTACTATTTACCTTAATAGAGTCTTTCCACAAACACATGTAGAACGGTCTTCTAACACAGCTTAATGTTCGTTGACAAAAGCATTACAGGCATCTAACTGTGAAGTGATTATTATCTAAGTTAGGAACGTCCCGGCCGTACACGTGGAAAGGCCCATGTCATCAAGATTTATGACTTAGGTACTTTAAACTTGGCTAACTTCACCGAATAGTTTGCTAAGGGCACTAGATAAGTATTTGAGGAATTTAATGTAAGTATTATGTTATGTGGGTTTGAATAGGTTATATGTGAATGTTGATCGTGTTTTAAAAAGATGGGATTGTTACGAATATATTCATAACTAGTTCTAACCACTGCATTGCTCGCATTATTTAGACTTACCACATTTTACTTCCACCAAAATTTTAGACTTTGTGTTATTTCTGTTTATAAGCTATATTCTTGTGTAGTTTCATCAATATGCGTCCGTTTTTGCTTGAAAGAGTAACAAATGTCAGTACTTACCTCTTCACAAGCTTACGTATTTGTAATCTAAAATCTAATTGATCACATAATAATCTAAGTTTTCCTAAAATTTAACATATTTACAAGCCAGAATTCTACTAAACTATGCGAAAATAACCAAGTACTTAAAAAGAAGATGGAGACAAGTTACTCAAAACAAACAAACATAAATGGGAATTGTGTATGGTATTACCGAGGCACGGTATTCACTTAATACACCGCAGACATACAGGAATCCGGCTTTTCATTATTGAAACACAGAATTCCGTTACATGTGGACGTAATGTCTGCTCTGGGGCATTTTTCATTTAATTTCTGCCATAATGACGTCATAAATTACACACCACTCTTATCTTTTCCCCACTTTTAAATTAAACTCTGTTTTTAAATGTTCGTCCGCTTTACGCACTGCATTATGAGTTTTTATTATTTATCTTTTGGAGGACTGGCTGGATTTATGCTTTTAGCTGTTATATAAATTTGAAGCACTGGTAAATTTAATGAAGAAAAAAATACTGATATTTAAAAGACATTTATAAGTAACAATTCATGGGATTTTAATGCCATAATTTTTTTGTTCCTTTAATTTGAAATTATGAACCTTATTTTCGAAATCCTGCAAAATGAAATCAATAACGCTCAGTTCACTTAACTACAAGTTCACTTTATACACCTCAACTATTCGCACAACTTGAATTCATACACGCATATAAATCCAATATCATAGTAAACATAAACATACCCCTTAGAGCTTTCACAAACCCAAACATTTGTTCCCGAAACTAACAAAAACCTGTCAAAAAAACTTTTCCATTTTCTTTAGCGCACACAATTCAATAAGTGCAAGCATAAAGCCGAGTACATACAACTTGGCTACATAAATCTAAGTTAACACTGCGGGGTGCGCCCCACTCAATTTACTTCTCCTATGGTCACCCTTCTGAGATGAAATTACATCAGATACTGCTTACATCTCTTATCTAACGGTGATTTAGAAGAGATACGTAATTTATGTCATTGTTTAGATAACAGATTTGTATTAAATTATTTACGCCATTGCTCTTTTACAGCGTAAGAGGCAATTGGGCAAAGTGTTTTTTGTTGATGGCAATACTCACTGGCGTTTTGTGCGTAAAAAATGTTTCCAGCGAGAGTACTTATTTGGTATTTTTATACGTAACAATTTCGCTTAAATATTATATATGAGTACATTTTTTTTAATGGATTCGCTGCATTATTTCCAACCTCTGAATCTCCTAAAAGCGTTAACCGCTATTGATTATGGCATAAAGGGCGCAATGATTTGCGACAATAAAGCTCCATGAGTCCCGAAGAAGCTGTTCAACTGTCTTGGATCTTGCAACAAATTACTTGCCTTCATATCAAGCAGGAGTCAGAACAGTACTAGGCTAATAGACACAAAGGGACGATTACAACTGGGAGAAGCCCGGAGTGTCTAGTGCCACGAATTAAAATGAACTGTAATTACTGGATCTTAAAGCAAAAGCTGTCACGTTTGATTATAGTAACAGGTACGGATTAAGTTAATAAAATGCTTTACAGTGGCTAAAACACGATAATTAACACTGGAATGATTTATCATTTGTCAATAATTTTTCCCATATTTTTCCATCAAAACAGTTTATGCATATTATTTGTACGATTCGAGAATATATTTACGAGTACGTAATTCGTGCGAATAAACAACAGTGTTTAAACGCAATAAAAATAAACGGTGCAATTCGTCAAATAGTTGAACAGTTGCAGAGCCGTTGTGCCCATAAAATAAATTCAGTCGTTACCGGAGATAATAACTCAATAAAAAGTGAAGTGCACCAGGAAGTACGGATTACCGACTATATATCAACCCTAGTGTTGCCAAGTGTGTGTTTTCGCGGGATATCTCGATACCGGTTGGAATGGGACATTTTCGGTTTGCGCAAGCCACCAACTCGCTAGTTCTCGTCTAAAAATGCTTTGGTTTGGCTTTTATGCTTCGCAGTGGTGAGCCTAAGAGTAAAACAGCCCCAGTAGAAGGAATTTTGACAATTTAAAAAAACTTTAATGAACTAAAACGCTTCTCCGATGGCGTATTTTTTTTTATAGTTTATAGACAGGTTTATTTATGTGAAACATTTATAGCCGCACGTAAAACAAATTTCTGGCGCTATATGATGGTGTATATATACAGTCACAGTCTTGTGTACTGTGTGGCGATGATGTAATGTCGATGTTTCACATCACCAGGCGTCCCGTGACGGCTCACTTTTTTTTTGATGGGTTATCTTTTGTTTAAAAGGGAAAGAGAGCTCCCTCGGGCTTGATTTTAACGCTATGCTCCGCCCAACTATTAGACTTCAAAAACCATTTTTTTACGTTATAAATTTATATAAATGTATATGAAAGTATAGAATAAAAAAGTACGCAATAATTCGTTTTCCAGTTGAATGTGCTTGCTTCTCCATGCAGATTTTGATTTTTCGATTATCACTGGGTCTGCTCACGTTCATTATTTACTGCATTTTTTGAAAGAATGTTTTTAATAGTACTATACAATAATGATCTCTAACATTACAGTGCCTTTTCTCACATAAAGGTAATGGTAACCAATGGCAACCAAAGGTAACCACATGAAGGTGGTCAATCTATTTAACTCTTTGATGACCTGGCGACAGCCGGCTATTGCACTGCTAATGTCTTTCTAAGGATTTATACAGAGATTAAAGTTGGTCAAACCATGCGAAGACTATTTAGGTTAACGAGCGAGGAGCTTACTTAACGACAGACACTCAAATTAAAGTGGTCCTCTTCAGGCAATGCAAGCGTTTGTCAGTAATCGTTTAGTTCAGCTAACAAACGCATCTACTGACCTGTATATCTATACAGATCGCATACAGGTACTAGTAACCGGTACGTACTATGAAAATACAACCTTATTCTTAGTTTATGTGAAAACCGAAACACGTGTCACAAAAAATCTATGAAAATTTTCAAAGTTGTATCATGAAAAATCACGAAGTTATAAGCTTGTTACCATCATCCCGCGGTGCGCAACCGCATTTGACCTTAACCAGTGTTGTGCGTATGATAACGGTACCTTTTGCCCTTACTAATAATCGCTGTGTAAAGTTATGTCATGAATAAAGCCTGTGTAACCATACATTTTTTGACGTATAAACCTGTCATAACTTTATGCAGCAATTAGTAAGCCGCTTAGTGTCCAACTTTAATATAAAAAATGGTATAAAACACAACATGGCGTAAAAATGCTTGAAATCGATTCAGTTCCTTATTTAGACAAAACAAACTATGGTCAGGTTTCCCATATACAAAAACTAACCTTTTATCTAGTAAACAGTTGTTTTATCTTACAGTTTACGATAAAGGTGCACCATAATAGCTGAGCCGAGCTAATGAAGAAAAGCAAAGTTTAAATTAAGGATACTTTCTTTGAACTCAATGGAGTCTTCCGAGAAAAATGGCGGCATTGATGAAAAGTCGGTATTAATAAGGGTAGGTATAGAGAAGGCTAAATCTATATAAATACTAATATTTTAAAGAGATAAAATTTGTTTGTATATAGGAGGTAATCTCCTCACTGCTAGGAAGATACATTATTTGTAAGTGCTATAGGCTATAAATCATAAAGATATCATGTATATTAGTCGAACTATCTCAGTTTTTGTCTAGCCAGGCGGATGTTTACCGCACGGGTCAGCTAGTTTTAGATAATTATACATAAAAGAAGAAATACCGATTTATCGGAAAACATAATGTCAACGTAAACTCTCTTAAACTTTTGAGAACCAAGTGTCAGCCGGCTGTCGTGCTGCTATTGCCTGTCTATTGTGTCTCGAATGACGTGTGTTCGAAGGATTAAGATACTAGTCCAAAGAGACTCAAATTCATAACAAAAATGAAACAAAATAATGTAATTTATAACAAATAGCAACAAACTGCCCACATGAATTCTCAAACAACTTACCTCAAATCAAACTCGCATCGGAACGCACGCGGCATTTCTCCACGGCACCGAATTTTACTCAATAATACGATAAGAAAAATGGCCGACACGCGGCCAAGCCGACCGTGGCGGGAATACGCATTTATCACAGACAACCTATCCTGCAGGGTTACCAGGGATTTGAACAAAGACTCCTTGGAATTTGTATAAAAATACCATTCTATTTTTAAAAAATGTGTTTTTTATGTCACAAGGTTTTGTGTACGGCACTGGGATTACGTATCTTGCAATAGCCGAGCGATCGCGATAATTTAGCAAAATTTTGCTGCTCAAACGTCAATTCAAAATACGTCACGTCAAATAGCAAACTAGCGATAGTGCTGCCTCTGTGGAGCAATCAGTTAACTAAAATATTCATTTTTCGTTTGGTGGTTTCGTATTTAGTATGGTTTTTAAGAGCAAAGTTAAGTTTTTTTTTGTTAAAGGTGATATTTAATTAGTTCCAGCGATTGCTACTTTATCGTCATCGTAGCAATAAGTGCATTAGAACGATCAGCGAGCGATTAGCAATCGGTTCATACATAATACGATTTTTTTTGACGATCGCGCGGTGATCGCGCGATCACTGCGCAAATATTGCTCATTGCTGTTTCATAGGTAATAACCCCGCGGGTTGCCAGTTTTATTTTCACATTGGAAAGGCTCGTTATATTTGCTTAAATAAACCGTTTTGTTTCGTAAGTTACGTTTACCCTCATTTTTGAACTTCTGATCGTTTTGTCTTTTTATATTTTGGGTTTATTCTAAAACCTTAAAAAATTAGAGAATACTGGTCAAGTTTTCGCATTTTTTTTTTTTTTTTTATTACATATGGGCTTGCTCTTGGTCCCAGACTAGCCCGAGGGCATAGACGGGGCCTACGATGGAGCGAGCTCACCCAAAAGATGCCTATGCACTCGTCTCTTAAATACATCCGGGTTATATGCATTTGGGAACACAGACGCCGGCAGGGAATTCCATTCTTTTGCGGTGCGCATAATGAAGGAATTCGAGAAACGCTGCGTGCGGATACGAGGAATATCGACCAAGAAAGGGTGGTATCCCGCCGTACGTCTAGATGTCCGGTGGAAAAACGGAGACGGGGGAATGAGCTCGTGTAGCTCATGAGCACACTCACCGAAGTGCAATCTGTAAAACACCGCCAGACAGGCAACTTTACGCCGATGTGCTAGAGGTTGTAGTTGGGCCACCAGCTTCTTGTCGCCAATCAACCTCCTGGCTCTGCGTT
The DNA here is from genome assembly GCA_033675125.1 of Athetis lepigone. Lineage (NCBI taxonomy): Eukaryota > Metazoa > Arthropoda > Insecta > Lepidoptera > Noctuidae > Athetis > Athetis lepigone. The sequence continues at coordinate 8,055,837 of CM066240.1, forward strand.
CTACCGAGTCCAATGCGGCCAGTTGGTATTTGGCTGAGCCATCCCATAGGTGACAGCAATACTCCATACACGATCGGACTTGAGCTTTATAAAGCGTTAGAAGCTGTCCCGGCGTGAAATATTGCTTAACCTTGTTAAGGATGCCCAGCTTTTTCGCGAACTCTCATAAAAAAAAAATACTCCATACTTTAATCTTTCAATGACCAACCAAACTGTCTCGAATCACGTGTGTTTGAAGGTTTAATAAAAAATGTTATCAAAATCAACCTAATGTTAATTTAACCTGATAATTTTAACACTGTAGGTAATTTAATACCTCATTCTTACAATGAACTAGCCAGCGCAGCGTTTTATTTCAACAGAGCCAGCGGGCAGTAGCGTCCACAAATAGAAGTGGTCACAATAGAAGTGGAACAGACATACTTACATCTTTTGACCTACGTGAAGAGACTAGACTCCTTTGAACAAACCTTTGTTGACACACGCTCTAGAAAATAACAAGAGCTTCATTAAAAAGCTCGTAATTAGTTCATATTATTATAAGGACCTATCTTATAACGGAAAATTTATGACATACTTTAATAAGTGCCTTATTAAGGCTTAAGTGATAAAGATCATAATCTCCATGAAAAACATCAAAGTACTTACTGATCGACTGACTGTTGATATAATATCAACGCACAACCCAAACCGCTGCGCGCTGGTCCTACAGACATGAAACTTGCAGGGTGTGTTCTTTTGTATGTGTGCGTTGTCCCAGCGGAAAAGTGTCGATTTTCTAAATTTGAGTTTAGCAGATAATTAGTGTATGACGTCCTGTAAATGTGTATGCTAAATTCAAATTTGTGTATCCAGCTATTCGGCAGATATTCAACAAAAACTGGTTCCGCCAGGACAACGTTGTCCCAGCGGAATATTTTTTTTTCTATGGACTTACAAGAAAAAAAATACATACAATAATTAACGTGTAACGAGAGGTAAATGTGTATGCATAAATGAAATTTGTGTGTCGTCAATTTACGAAGATATTCAATTTGCCGCTGCGACAACGTTTGGCCATTTGATGAAAATCATATATAACGGTTTAGTACAGAGTTGTAATTTCTTATGCATGTTGCTTTGAATTTGTGTATAATGTGTGTAAAAACAGAATTTGAAAAAAGCATACCGTTCACAAGATATACACGTAAAGGAATTCTAGAGTCTAACTTTTTACTTTTATCTGCATCTTGTAGGGGTCTACAACGTCCTGCCAAGTTTCATCTATGTGTGCTTAGTAATTAATGAGCAATGCCATAATTTACTACGAATAGACCACTATACTTTATGATATCCGATTTTAGGACTTCTTAATGAAAAAGCGAAATAAAACATATTCCAATCATTAGTGTACTAATGTAACTACTCATATCTGAAATTTCAGTTCATTACACTAAATAATAAAAGAAATATAATAAAATTACCAGAACAACTTCAAAACCCGGATTAACCGACCAAGTTTGAATGGGCACAAAAAAGCGGCCGTGCAGTACATAGACCGAACGTTCCAAATTTCCAGTATAATGTAGTTATTTTGCTATTGTGCACGTACAGGTGCGTGCACAATAGTTTCGCCGAAAATAAAACAACTGAATTAATTTTATATTTACAAAAGTATACATTTTACATTACATTTAAGTTTTCATTTTTCTAATTGCAAAAAAATGTTTGTTTAGTAACGTATACATTTTTATACGCATTTAATAAAAACTCTAAAAACCCTTTTATTTTGACATTACTAACCGATACTTCAATTTAATTCATTTGGTTACATAGGTTATGTTGTCTACATACCTAGGATAGTTCCAAAACACCAATTTCCAAAGATTTGACATTACTTTCACATGATTTATTACATTTTATTACATGATTTGTTATCTTACCTTGTTTATCTTCTAGTCACTATTGGCTCACAGTCACACTATGTCACTATCTGAGGTATTATTATTTCGTTTTTACGTAAATCACCTAAAATATGTTTTTCTGGAATTTTAGGAAAAACTAAGATAATATATAATTAATTGATATTGCGTTAGCTATTGTGTACGCATCTGTACGAAGCTATTACACCATATTATACTGGAAATTTGGAACGTTCGGTCTATGTACTGCACGGCCGCTTTTTTGTGCCCATTCAAACTTGGTCGGTTAATCCGGGTTTTGAAGTTGTTCTGGTAATTTTATTATATTTCTTTTATTATTTAGTGTAATGAACTGAAATTTCAGATATGAGTAGTTGCATTAGTACACTAATGATTGGAATATGTTTTATTTCGCTTTTTCATTAAGAAGTCCTAAAATCGGATATCATAAAGTATAGTGGTCTATTCGTAGTAAATTATGGCATTGCTCATTAATTACTAAGCACACATAGATGAAACTTGGCAGGACGTTGTAGACCCCTACAAGATGCAGATAAAAGTAAAAAGTTAGACTCTAGAGTTCCTAGTTTAAGAGCTTGGACCTAATCACCTTATTTTACGTTTACGTGTATATCTTGTGAACGGTATGCTTTTTTCAAATTCTGTTTTTACACACATTATACACAAATTCAAAGCAACATGCATAAGAAATTACAACTCTGTACTAAACCGTTATATATGATTTTCATCAAATGGCCAAACGTTGTCGCAGCGGCAAATTGAATATCTTCGTAAATTGACGACACACAAATTTCATTTATGCATACACATTTACCTCTCGTTACACGCTAATTATTGTATGTATTTTTTTTCTTGTAAGTCCATAGAAAAAAAAATATTCCGCTGGGACAACGTTGTCCTAGCGGAACCAGTTTTTGTTGAATATCTGCCGAATAGCTGGATACACAAATTTGAATTTAGCATACACATTTACAGGACGTCATACACTAATTATCTGCTAAACTGAAATTTAGAAAATCGACACTTTTCCGCTGGGACAACGCACACCTTTTGTATAGACTAGTGTACCTGCCACTAAGTCTCATCTTTCATAGTTTACTTAAATCACACAAACTATTGTGTATATATAATATACATGAGCGCAGTTTATTTAAGTGGATAATGAAATTTTAAGAAATATTTGTGCGAGTTTATGCTAGGCAAAATTTAAATTTAAAAGTAACATCTCTCAACTCATTAACTAACTAACATTTTCTAAACTAAGTTTTAGACTAGACACTAATTTAATGAGAGAAAAAAAAAACAATTTTCTTTGTGGTCGTGATTTCGTGAACCAAATCCTGTCTACGAGTAAATTCAATTTAAAGAAGTGCGCGCTAGAGTTGGCGAGCTTAAGAACGGCCGCAAGCTGTTTAGTTCATGAGAGAATTAAAAAAAATAAAAACTAAGAAAATGCGTAGAAAAAACGTCGAACCACGCATAGTGTAGTGTTCTGTAGTCGGCAGTTAATGGTGATGACAAACTGTTGTTAACAAACTAAATTAAATTTAAGTTTAGTGGAGTTTTCTCTTACCATTTCATTAAGAAAGAGCAGAAGATACATTTTAGTTTAGATCTGTCAAATTAGACAGCACCTGAAAAAAATTGATGTCTTTTTATTCGCCATGTTTTTAATAAGCTAACATAAGAGCGAAAGGTTTACTTGTAAATTCGTTATAATATGAGCTATCACAATGAACTACTTTAGATTCGTGGGAGGAACCTACAATTCTATTGGCATGATAAATTCGTTTTCATTGTTCCACAGACAGGCTTTGCAAAAATAAATACCATTTGTACCATGAAGTAAGTAAACCATGATGGTTCGGAATTTTAAAAAAATATATGAAATAATCAAAAATCCCTACTGCTATTTCGAAGGTCGGTGGTTTCTGTTTTATGTAATTGCCACCAAATTCCGAAAATGTAGTTTTCATAATTATTATTTGTTTATTTCTTTTTTTTAATTAATATACCCTATGTGTCTTCCATAACTAATTTAATGACATCTCATATGTTGATATCCGATAAACGCCTAAAAACATTACCTTACTTTCGGTAGTTGGGTAAAAATAAGTATCATTATTACCACGTAAATGTACCATTTTAGTTCGGAATCTTATAAACAGGCAAGTTTGAATCTACTCGAATTCCAAGTCCCGGACAACAAACAACACGTTTCTTGTATTTCGCCTTTAATTTTTAATTTTATTTGTTGTTATAGCGGCTACCTACGTAAAATTCAATTGTGTAGCTATTGGTGTGCTTGTACAAACTATTGTGTTAGTGTATAGTTTTTAAGTTAAGGTATCTAGAACGTCAATGAAAACTTCGGGAGAAAACCTGGATTTATATTCTTAGTCCGCCATGAGCAAGCGTGGTGATCAGTATGTACACATGTTGCCTTTGTACGAGAAGAAGCTTTGTTTTATATTTGGTTTAAATGGCCTCCTACGCTATAAAAAGGAACTACTCTGCCATATTTCTTCTTTCCGTATATTATTTGGCTGTTCGTTGATTGCCATGGAAAAAGCCTGTCTCTTCTATAGTTATAAATTTAGTACACCCAGTATTAAAACTATAAATATTTCTATGTTTTGCTTAATTATATTAAACTAGCGGTCCCCGCGGGTTTACTCGCGTAGCTCCCGTTCCCGTGAGATTTTTGGGATAAAAATTACGTCCTTTTAGGTTATGGACTATCTCTGTACCGAATTTCATTTATATCGGTTTAGTAGTTTTGTCGTGAAAGCGAGAGAAACAGATAGTTATTTTCGCATTTATAATATTAGTGTAGGTTTATTAAGATTATGTACCATAATAGTATTATTCGAACGTTTTCCGACAGAACGATACACACACTTTGCATAAAATTGTGTGGAATCGTGTCAGCATTTACAGTGTATGTAGTATTGCATGAAACGTTATAATAGTGTGGCTGGCAGCCTTTTGTGTGGCCTGCACCGGTTATGAATAGTAATTGTGTTTATTTTACTTAAATACGAATGTTAGGATTGAGTGCAGCATTCTAGCTTATTATAACAATTTAACATAATAATAGATTGCTATTATTTATAAAGGTTTTTTTATTAGATAATATACATCACTAATAAACGCAAAAAATATTGAACAATATAATGGCGATAGCATTGTTGTATTATTTTAAGTAAGTCAAACCAGCTTGGAGTTTTATTAAATAACTAATTGGTTTTCTAATAATCTATCTTCCTCTAATAATCTAGCAGCCATAATTATGTTTGTCTGTCTGTTACGCTTTTACGGTCAAAACCATTGAAACGAATTTGATGAAAGCGGGTTTGAAGTAAGCTTACATTAAGGAGATATACAGTACTTAGTTATTAATCTCTAAATCCGCTATAACAGAAACAAAATCGCAGGCCAAAGCTAGTTAACATTAAATAAACAAAACAAACATTTAATTCAATTAAGTATCATATAAATGCAAATATTAGTCCAACTCGAAATGAAGCCAATTTGAAGTGATTACAAACTACATATTTCGCAGCTTACATTTAAATTAACACGGTAATGACGATTCAAAATCATAGAGCTACTAATTTTAATCTGCCCTAATCTCTTTAATTAAAATTATTTAGCTAGCACGTGTTCTAATTTTCAGTTAGAACTGACTCAGGTTGTAATGTCCATTAAGGCGCCCCTGCAATTATAAATGGCGGTCTTATCTTTATTAAAGCGAGGACGGTTAACGACTCACGGTGTGCAGTTTGCAGGGTAAGCAAGTTATTGAGAGGCGGTTTATAAATAAACAAAATGTAACTTTTTTTTTTTGTAGTTTTGTACATGTTTAAAGGTAAGCCTAACATTTGCGTCGGGGACTTCATTTTATAAACAAAGCTGAGTCTGTCTATTTGTCAGCGAGAATTTAAAGAAAAATACTAAATGGATTTTCATTCCTTTTGTACCAATGAATAGTGGTTCATGAGGAAGTTATAAGCTATTAAAATAGCAGAGTCGAATAGAGAATTTAAAAAAAAAATTAACACCCGTGCGAAGCTAGTGCAGGTTAAAAATAACGAAAGGAAAAATACGTTTCTAACACCTTTGCAAAAACTACAAGCATAAAGAAGTTTACTAACAACATTTTCTAAACAAAACGTGCAAAAAAGTTTACATAAGAGACCCAATTCTGTACAAAATAGTCTTCAACAAACAAAGACACTGTCAAGGTCTCCTTAACTTGTAAAACACGTCAAAAATAGGTTACATATAAAGTTAAGTTACTATTTTAGAGTCACAGCACATAGAAAAGCCGAATAGAATTTCAAAGAAATCGCTGTCATGTTCTTACGTGCCTAGAATTACTTGCCATAAGTTTTCAGACAACTTTATTTTGTCTCCACTTTTTGAAGTCGTTTAGTGGAAAAAATCTCCGACGGTATTGTAAGGAAAATTTCTATGCTGGAAATACGTAAAAGGATTCGAGAATTGTTATGCTTTTCCACGATTGTAAAAGTTGACGTTTAGTTGAGGATAAATTCACTCATTTTAGAAAGTTTTCTGACGTAACTCTTAAACCGGTTGTTTTATTTATTTTAACATGCTTATGTACAATATCTGTCATGCTGACTAAAATATGTTTTTGCTAGCTCTTTTGTAGTTCTTTCCCTCATAAAAACCTTCTAGGCCTGCCTGTCTCTGAGGTATATTTTATATATTGAAATCTTTTAATTCTAGCGATAATTTCTCTAAGTATCGATTGGTTCTACCTATCATTGTATTACGAGAGACGTGTATCTAAAATATTAGCTTTGACCATTTCAAAACTCAAGTTTGTTACCTCTTACGCCGACTTAGAGTTATGAAATATGCATGTTTAATTGAATCAGCTCTCATCGATGTCCGGCCTCAACATTAATTTATATCCATTAACTACTTTAATTAATTACCATGGCTTCCTAGTAAAAGAGTTAAGAAATCCAAGATTTTGAAGAAGAAAACACAAAAATCTCCACAATTTCCTTTCATACCGACGTTAAGAGCTCCAATCTCTCGGTGCAGTGGTAGCCATCTTTAATGGACGGAAGGCCGGATGCTCTGAATTGTTTTAGCGAGCCCATCGCGAACTAATAGGGCCTGCCTTCAACAATTGGGTTAGTTTTAATGAATTGAAGTGTAACGGAACGGAGTGGACGGTGATATTGATACAATTTTGTCGAATTTAGAAATTTTGTGAAAGGGTTGTCGTGTAACTGAAATGTTATTAGTTTTGAAATGGTTGAAAAAAATGCAATATTTTTTTTGTATAATGTTTAACGGTTTGTAGGTACTATTTATTTTATGGGGTTTATTCAACTCGGACGGTTGCACGGTTGGCGCAGTTGTTACGCTATGTGCTGCAAATTTGATTTCTCCACTGGACATATTATGTAGATGTATGTCTTTGACATAATAGATATGATTTCTCAGATTCATCATTTGTATATGTGTTGTTTGTGTACTTAATATGTATGTAAACTCTCCCAAGATACATGAGAAATTCTATTATGGTGTAACGTTTTCTTTTAAACAAACTTTTGACCATATCCAATTTTGCTGCGATATTGTCAAATGACAAGTATTCATTACACTGCTTATTATTTCACACTATTTTTGCTAATAAATTGTGAATTACAATCAAGCCTGAGTCCAAGTGCATCCACACACAACACCATATATCATCATGTTCATATTCTATTTTACTTAGGGTCGGAGTAATATGTTTTTCCCTTTCAAGCTGTCTTGTCAACCGTTATGCTATCACTCACTCTGATGTCTTTAAAATACGTTAGTCAAAAGTAGACATTGGTGCCGATTCTATTATTCACAAATTAACGTAAATTTAAGTTAGGTTCATATTACTCTTTCCATTTAATTAAGAAAAGGGCAGAAGATAAAATATTAGTTAAGTCCTGTCAAATTTAGACACTCCATAGATAATTTAGACGCGATTTAGATTTTTTTTGTTTTTTAATTTATTGAAAAGCATTGGTCTAATTTAGCATAAACCAGTTACCATTACTTTGCGAAAAACATTATAAATAAAAGCTAAACTTTAATACCCATCATTTTAAAACCATGTATTGATAAGCCGGCCGGTTGATAGCCGTACCGTAAATAATACAGTTTGTGCAAATATTCAAGTTCCGATGTTATCGTATTTAAATAAACAATTTATTACCGTCATAGCTCCGACATCGGCGGTTTATTTCATATTGCACATTTATTACGAAGGTAAATAAAACCCTCTTTATGCATGACTTGCATTCGCCCGCGGCTTTGCTCGCGTGGATGTCCAACTTCAAAAGTCAAAATGTTTATTTCCATTAGACCATGGAGGCACTTTGGAACGTCAATTACATTGAAAAAAAAAAATGTTGATTCTAGTCGTCCATTCCAAATGGTAGTTTTATATTGAGAAGAACGGGCAAGAAACTCCATACGTGCTCTTTTAAAAACATATGTGTTACAATTAATTAGTATATATCATTACTATTTCATCTTCCTTTTTAACCGACTTCAAAAAAAGGAGGAGGTTTCTCAATTCGACCGTATATATGCTTTTTTTTTACTATTTCATCCCTTTCGGGGTCCAATTACCAAAAAAAAATTCTTACTTTATTCACAAAGAACACACCATCCAAGTTGCATGTCTTTAGGACCTTTGGGCTACGCCTGGATATATCGCCCAACCAGTCAATCAGTGTAAACTGATTGACTGGTTGGGCGGTTTGGATTTTAAATAAATGATGTTGGGTTGCGGAATGTTTATAATAGTTACCGTGACCCCGGAACATAAAGGGCAACCGAAGGAACATGAGTGGGTTTTAGTCAGTAAAAGTCTGTTATTTTGATATAGGTATCCATATTACGTGTCGAATGCTCATTATTACTTATGATTAGAACCCTATAAAAAAGTCTTGTACAGTAATTTAAAATAAGAATTGGTTTAAAGTTTACGTTGAACATACATGAATTATAAACGTATTATGTATATGTGCTGGTGTTATTGTTTGTTATGCGTCGTTACTGGGTATCCCCCAGTAATTGGGTCAACAAGGTGAGTAATGACTACAATTTGGTAAATATTTCTTGTTGGTAGATACATATTATAAAATATTTTGTGATTATAAAATATTGGTTACGTTACATTAGTAAAAATTGTCCAAGTGCGGTTTAGGCCACGCATAGAATAGGGTTCCGTAATGAATAATTTTGCATTACAGCTTAACTACCATTTTAAAAACCATTTCGCTTTATGTTTCATATTATCGTATCATGTTTAGGTTTGGCATTGTCTGCGTCTTACAAGTTAGGCATTTCTAACTTTATAGTTTTCTTTCAAAGTTCATCACATACACCATAACTGTGATTTTTCAGCTTTTACGGGGGGGGGGGGGGACCTAAGTAAAACAAAAAAAAAACGTCGTCTTAACAATCTGTCAATGTTTTACGACCTTACGTGTACGAGGAGTACATTTTTTGGCCTTTTATCGTCATTCTAAATACACAACTCGAAAAGAAAAGCGTACAGTCTCCGTTTATAGGTCGGTAAGCTGAGGATAGACGGACGGACGTCACGAAATCATAAATGTTTGTTTTGTACCATTTTCCTACGGAACCTTAAAAAATAATGTCACAGTGCACTTTCTAAAAACAAATTCAAACTTACAAGAGCTAGTGATATATTTTTTTAACCAACCTTGGAAAGATTTATCTAAACTGTTTTTTTTTTGTGTGTGGGAAATCATCAAATGACTGCTTCCGTCCTGGGTGCGGCGGGAGGGCGTGGCAGACTTTTACTGACTAAAACCCACTCATGTTCCTTCGGTTGCCCTTTATGTTCCAGGGTCACGGTAACTATTATAAACATTCTGCAACTTATCTAAACTGTTGCTGTTGCACCTTAGTCTTTGCGTTGAATTTGGTTGATTCAGCTATTGAACACGGAGTGACACTGCTTTACCGCCTAGTCCTGTACGACCACAATCATTAATTATTTTGCGAATATGGGTACAAAAGAGAAGATGTTACTACTAATATGAGTTTAGAAAATATGACTTTGTAAACCAAACTAGCATAATCCCAGCAACAAAGTATCGAAAAGTTTACCAACCGCATTGACCGAGTTCAAACGTACATTGCACATGCACACAGTCCTGAATAATGTAGCAGGGTGGCCCACAGATAAACCAGAAGAATGGAAATCGTAACATTGTTGCGGATTCTTCATTGTAAGAGGCTGACTGGAATATACTACGTGTATTTTTGGTCTTAAAAACCCGCTAGGAAATGATTCTACATATAAAAACAAACAACTTTTATTATTGAACCAACACTGAAGTCCTGAAATAAATATCAGCTGTTTCATATTTACATTTTGGTCGAGAGGGTATTGAACTTAATGAAAAGCTGATATTTATTTCGCGATTTCGGATTTGTACTTACACCGAAAGAACCTGTTGATCTAGTGGTTAGAGACCTTGACTGCTAAGCCGGAGGTCGTGGGTTCGATTCCCACCCAGGAAAAACCTTGTGTGATGCGCATGATTGTTTGTTCTGTGTCTGGGAGTCACTTATTTACAATATGTATGTATTTTTAATGATGTAAGTGGTTCCCTATCCATTTGCATAAAATTTTAAGACCTAATGTAACTTCGCATAATGTTGATTGGCATAATTATATTTTCGCATAACATAATTACGCATAACTGCTTATGCATAACTTTTTTAAGCATAATGTCTCTAACCATAATAACGAATTGGCATAATATTCTAAAGCATAAACTTATTACGCATAAAGTTCTAAAGCATAACTTTTTTAAGCATAAAGTTCTAAAGCATAACGTTTGTAAGCATAATGTCCTAAAGCATAAAATTTAAAGCATAAATTTCGCATAAAAATATTAAAACATATTTTTATAGGTATATGGAAAATTTATTAACACCTAGAATATTAGACACTATACCCGCATGCAAGCAAGCATGCAGTATGCAGCATGCAAGCAAGCATGCAGCATGCAAGCAAGCATGCAGCATGCAAGCAAGCATGCAGCATGCAAGCAAACATGCAGCATGCAAACAAGTATGCAGCATGCAAGCAAACATGCAGCATGCAAACAAGTATGCAGCATTCATGCAAGCATGCAACATGCAGCAGGCAGGGTTTCTGTGCGTTTCAGGCGGCTCCACGCGTGCTAATCGTCGCAGACGGCTTTCACTCACCACCGCAGCTTCGGCTTGTTGGCCGGCTTCGCCGGCCAGCCTCAGCCGCGGCGGCTCGCTCCCAGCCGCCTGCTCCTCAGCCCGCGGGCCGCCTCGCCCCTACGCGCCTACGCGATTTTAAATAACACTCTAGGGGTAGGACAAACAAGACTACGTGGAGTCGGATTTGCAGCAATTCGGTTCTGTCACTAATTTTTGTTGCACAGCATATTAACTTTTTAACCAACAATTTATTTGATTGTTACAGAAACTACAGCAAATTGGTTTGCTTTACATAATGTCACGTATATTTATATTTATATATCATTTGCATGAAAATTGTTTTTGTTATTTATATTAATTGTATGCCTAAACATTATTATGCTAATAGTCATTAGGCCTACTAACGTTATGCTAAATAGTCTTTAGGCCTACTAACGTTATGCTAATAGTCATTAGACCTACTAACGTTATGCGAATCAAATTTATGCCAAAACAAATTAGTCTTTAACATGATTATGCCAACATAAAATGTATGCCTAAAAATATTATGCCGAAGTATTATTATGCCCAAACAAATTGTGCCAAAATCGTTATGCCGAAGTATATTAGGACAAACAATATTATGCGAAAAGGAGGGATCCCGATGTAAGTCTGTATAATCAGTTGTCTAGTTACCACAGTACTTATGTCTTACCTTTGTTTAGTTTGGGACCAGATGGCCGTGTCTCAGTTTTCCCAGAATATTTAATTATACTTAAAATAACTATGTAAATACTACAATGGAATTTAATGTGCATGTAAAGAATTATGCCGTGCATCAGAAATATTGAAAAATATTCAGTTTATTATTCCACGTAAAAGTTATGGCATATTTTATATTACTTCATAAATAATTGAATAATAATTTTTGACAAGGCCTGTAATTAAAATGTTATGAATATAAGTAACTGAGATCATAAAAGGAAAATAACGCAGTTTATTTTTATAGTTCTGCATAAATAAATGCAATGCAAACAAAAGCTTGTGCTGCTACGCCGTAGGCGCGTAGACTCGTAGCCGCGTAGGCGCGTAGCATGTATTTTATTATTTCAAAGCGTACATGTTAACTTTACCTTTTTGAAGGAATATGCACTACATACAATATTTTATAAAAGAGGTGTACATTAGAACATGTTATTTTTCAAATAACATATAATATAGACATGAGGTGTAGTAAGCTGCCTATAGTGTAATAATAGTTACCGTGGCCCCGGAACATCAAGGGCAACCGAAGGAACGAGGTTGGGTTTTAATCAGTTAAAGTCTGAAACTAAGGGCGGGAGAAGTCATTTGATGATTTCCCACCTATAAGGGGCTTTACAATTAGAAATGTCATGGCAAAATATTTTTTATGAGCGACTTTAAAGTCCAAGCTTACTTAGACGCAAATGTTGTAACAAAAGATATTACATAGTTCGCTTACTTCAGAGCATATCTACGTATAGCAAAACCTATCACAACAAGAAGCTAAGATCTTAAAATAACCCCGATGATACAATTATTTTCTCAATAAGTAGGCTTCCGTTCTTAGAGAACAAGTTAATAAAGGGAATGGAAGTTAATAAAATTATAGGCTTAATTGAGCCAAAAATATGGAGTATCGACAATAAACAACGTTGATCATGATTATTAAGCGTCTGTGACACAGCGGAGGCTATTAAATGAAGGCGCTTGTTACACCGAGGCTCGGGAGCTCATATTTCGGCTATTTAGTTACGGAAAAATTTGAAGAGGTTGTGATGTTGTTATGATTCTGTTGTTACGTGGTTCTATATGTAGAGGCTTGTAATTAGCTATTTGTTAATATTATATTTTATATATAATTGACTGTTAGCCTGTAAGCCTTCTTTAAAATAAATAAATAAATAAAAATAAATAAATAAATTACCAAAAGTTTTATTGTTGGAAGGCATACATCATTTTATTACAGGTTATTAATTATTTGTTTTGTTAAATCACAAGCTTCTATTGTTAATTCTATTATTAAATCTTTATGAGAATTATTACGGATTTACTGTGTGTTGCAACATCTCTTACAACTTGCAATCTAAAACTGACGTTCCTTTTATATGGCGCTGTCAAAACTCATCAGAAAAATCTTCAGCCTGTTCTTCAAACCCTTAAAATTCATGAGAAGTATTAATTGTTAAGCAAATATAATATTCAGTTTAATTCCGCCGCAATCTTAGTAAGGCCTTGGATGCAGATTTACTGCAAAATTTGCTTAACAATTAATTGCCATGGGTTTTCTTAGTAACCCATGCCTTAACAGCTTTTATGACGTAACAAGTACCTTAACTGCTTGACAGTGTCAATAAATAATATATAGCTATGCAGTTTAATAACAGACTCAGTCATATTCATGAAGCACGAACGAACACTTGTGGATCAATTACGCCCACACTTCGGTGTGTAGTACATCCATTAAGGGTAAACAAGTTATTAAATAGGACACTCAGGGGCGTGGTGGCTCCGTCATTATGGGATGCGGCGCCGATGTGGCGCCAATGGTACTGCAACCAGCATCGTGGAAGGATAAGATAGATAGCATTATGGACTTGTGGTGTGGAAAATTATTTAGGTCAGTTGCTAATTGGACTGTGTGGAGTCTGATAATTGACAATGATCGACGTTATTAATGAGTAGTAAGAGAAAAAGACGGTGGAAGTGTAAAGACTGAGTTGCCGTAAGGCTAGCCGCACACACATAATAATATTGACAATAAAGTACGTATTGTCAATAATATTGTGTGTGTGCGGCCTGTATTGCGGTATTGGATATATAGAATCTAGATTATTGACAATCTTGTATTGACAATATTAATTTTGTTTATTTTTATTTTATTTTTAATTTAATATTGTCAATACAAGAAGAGGCGGAATTTTGAGGCAATCCTCATACTTCCTCAGTTTTGAAGATGTATCCTCTAAATTACAATTAAGACGGTATGCAGGCATGCTTAATAGATTCAATACAGAACAGTTTTTTATGAAGATATCAAGTTCAAAAGACCATTTACTCACGTAACTTCAGTTTTTAAAAATGTTTTACAAAGTCACTTTTACATCAAAACTATAATTTAAAGCAACGCCTGCTAAGAATTTTGGAAGTTCAACACCGAACGGGGAAGAATCCGGATTAAAAGTTTGTATAAAAATGAACGAGGAATGTAAAAGAAATATGATTTATAAGTTTTATGGCATTAGAAATTTAACTTTCACAAATTATTGGTAAAACCCCACCATAATGACGCCCGTTTTAATCATAAATCAGCACAAATAAACAAAATCCGCAGAACATTTTAGCTTATTATGCAAATCATTGACGCCGACCTCATTCCGAGACCGCTGATGCAGATGTGACACGTTCAGTCAATGAGCCGTCCAATCACTTTTATTCACATTTTCATTAATCAGGCCTTCGGAAATCATTCATGATGACTTGGACTGTAATGATAACGGGTTTCATTATAAATATGTGAGCTGTTTTACGGATATTCGGATATAAAGGTGAGGTCGTCACGTATCAGTTAATATGAATGCTGTATGTCAAATTACGTTGGGTAATAATTTTTGCTGTGAAATGTTTTTTGTTTTTGGAAAAATGTTGTGATGGGCCACTGGTTAAGTTGACTATGAAAGAATAAACAACTTTGTTTTTTTTTATCATATGTTTATATAGGACATTCTAGTACATCAAAAATGCACGTGCCTCTAAAAAGCCGCTAATTCCGGTAGTTTGACTTTTGTTACGGGTAGTCCGAAGCCAGAAAGTCTAAGAACCATTAACCATAGGTTTTCTTGATACCTCATCATCTCCCTAGCCTTTTCCCAACTATGTTGGGGTCGGCTTTCAGCCTAACCGGATTCAGCATCTATATATCTAGGTGATCTTGATACCTAGCAACTAGATTATAAAGGTGTGATCTTGATACCTAGCAACTAGATTATAAAGGTCTGACCAGTCACTAGCCTTATACGACGGAATCATATTAATACGTATATAACCCTAAAAATATATCATAAAAAAAAATAGGAAACTTTCGGCTAAATTACATAAACTGAGCATCATTAAATTCATTGCATTTTTGTTTTAACCATTAACTGTGACGGAGGTAGATTTTCGTCAAATAATGATTGTAATATTGTATCAATCAATTATAAACATGCAATATTATTTTTTTCTCAGGCTTACTCGCTTTGTGACACGCTACGGTTGTATACTGCTTAAACAAGCTCCCTTATGATGGTCTCAAATGAATTTGAGGCCCCTAGCCATGGCTTGCAAAATAGCTACTATAAACTAATGCCCTTACAAATAATCACTGTGTAAAGTTATGCAATGAATAAAGCCTGTGTAACCATACATTTTTTGACGTATAAACCTGTCATAACTTTATGCAGCGTTTATTAGTAAGGGCATAAAAGTCTGATAAACACACAACATCCATTACCGTATATTAAATGTTTTATCTCAGTTGTTATCCAGGTACAACAATGGCATTAACAACGAACAAAATGAAAGAGAAAAGAAATTATTTCAACTTATCGAAAAATAATACTGAACAAACAGGAAAATAATTTCCTCCCGGTAAAAATTGTGTTCTTCCGAGTTTTTCAATCCTTTTGAATTTCGATGTCAGGAGATATTCGTCGGAGGATTACTTTTAATATTTTGGCAAGAGGCACGTTTTGTCAATAAGGAACACTCTTCCCTCTCCGATTACTTTGCGTCAATACCTAATGTAAATAAGGGGTGAAGTATGACATTCTTTAGACTTTTTATCTGTAAAATTCGGGCATGTTTCTTCTTTTATATTTGCTTTTCCATTACGCGTTGTCGTATAAAAATCTGAACGAATGCCGACAATGTATGAATGAGTTCCGATTATAATAAAACGTGTTCGTATTTTCTTGTATTGCGAGGTACTTACTTCTAATAGCTTTCGGAAATGTCTGTATTTTGTATTCAAAGTTATTGCTGTGAGAGTACTTTATAAACAACATTGGTTATCTGTTTATCAATTAACGCCGTATATTTCAGTATACGGCGTTATTGATTTACAATACAATCAATACAGTTTACACTCTTGTTCATAATAGCCGTGCTGTGTACACATATCTAGGAATACAACAACCAATCAACTGTGTAACTGATAAGCCAAATGTGTGTCAATCAATTAATTAATATCCGATATTATGTAATATCCGACAGTATACTTTATGAAAAATAAATTAATATGGCAGTGCAATTTAAGTACAAATCAGGAAATCTGGGGCATTTAAGAAATACTTGTCCTGCAGTCGTATCGACATCACATGGATGAGTATTTTTTCTGAGTTTAAATGCATGAAATAGCAGCAAGAAGCAGTATTACAATATTATTTTTTCAGTGTAAGCTAAACTTGTGCATGGTTACAAAGCGTCTAAATAAAAAAGTTTAAAAGCTAAAAGAAAAGCTTTTACTTTCTAGATACACTTATTTCACCTCCGCTCCGCTCCGCTCCGCTCAAAATAAAGGCTTGTAACCAAACAAAACCGCAAGCAAGCCGTCGCCCTCACAGATAAAAAGCCTGCACCCTAGGGATGTACCAAAATTAAAGTTCACACTTTCTGCAGTCATAAATAATGTCAGGACCACAAGCTGACACTGCCGATAAAGGGGCCAAAGTGAAATTGCCACCAGTTTACCTTCGTTCCCACCTGCAGGGCCGCGGCTCGTGGCTTAGCCAGACAACGTAATGTATGGACCCATTTGTTATAATTTGAGACGAGCTCCACAGCACAACATTCTCCAGTAGATCAACTCAGCTTACCCATAGACCTACTGCCATGTGTCATCGGTTCTCTCTAGCTTATGTAGTCTGTAACCGTTGGCGCTTTTGACAGCCATGTCTGCGTTGGTTCTCAGAATTTCAATTCAGCGAGGCTGTTTAAGATTTCAAAGCGTTTCATACTTTGAGTGAAACAATTTAATCGGGCACTTGTAGTACAGATTTTGCGTAATAACAATAGAGAATTATTAAATCATAGCTGTTGGAACGTGAAGCATTGTAACTAAGGACGAAGTAGGAACAGACTGATTGAATTAATCCTATTTGTAACTAGTACCTAGTTATTGTTTCAAATTCTCCTATATTGAAAGCTTCTAAAGTCTTCGAATACCCATGAACGCGTAATTATCAATAACAATCGGGTTTAGTTTAATTTTCGCCGGAAAAATAACAATTCGAATAATATACAATTTGTTTATTATAAATTAGCTTTTGCCCGCGACTTCGTCCGCGTGGAATAATAGTTCCCGTTCCGGGGGATTTTCGATTTTCTAATCTATATCCTTTCTCGGGTCCCGGACTACATCTGTACCAAATTTCATTCAAAACGGTTCAGCGGTTTAGGCGTGAAGAAGACACAGACAGAGAGACAGAGTTACTTTCGCATTTATAATACACAAGTACGGATTATAATCTCATAGTTTATCGTGAGTACATATTTTAACTGTATTCATTGACTGTAATTCTTTAGTGACAAGTGATTTCAGTGCTTAATGAAGTCCTCTGAATGAACGACGAATAAATTACAGAGCAGCGTTAATGAATGACTGATGTGGATTAAGGTGATTTTTTAATTAAATTTCGAACGAAGTTAATGTACGACGTAGTTTAACGTTTTCATTTTGATTTCTTTTGGTCTTTATTTTCGATGTATTATTATTTCAATTTATTTATTTATTATTTAAACTTCATGTACGAACACAGCACAGAGGCGGACTTAATGCCTTAGGCATTTTCTACCAGTCTACCTTAGGGTGATGCAGAGATAAAAACATAGTAGGTGCAAGAAAACAGAAAAGTTACAGGTATAAAATGAATTAAAATAAAATAGTTACTTAAATACATAAATATATACATATATACATACATAAATATATATAAACATACATAAATACTATACATACAAAGTTGAGAGAGATCAATTTAATTAATGATAATACAAAGATTTCTATATCAGCTTGAAATGCAGGTCGAGAAGTAGCCGAGGCACAATTACTTGAGTCTGTAGTTGCGACCAAGGCTTGTACAGTATTTTTCCTGTTTAAAAAGAATTTTCGTACTTTGCTGGCTGCAACATAAATTAAAAGGTTGTAAAACTACGAACAAATTTCTGAGTATAGTTGAAAGAAACAAAATTAAAGCATGCAAAAATAAGATTCTAAATTAGAAAACTGAGTTTTACTTTGACAAATCCTTGTTTATGCCTAAAAATATGGCGTCCGAAAAGTTGTAATTCGGCAAAGCCGTGAAAACTAAAAGCTGGTAGCATTAGACCATAAACACACGAGTCCGACCAAGTGTAAACTTTCAAACTGCGGGACCATCGTAAATTTTGAACGACACTAAAATCGGGTGCGCGTGGATTGGCTTTTATTTCACACTACAGAGGAGCAAGTCAATAAAATACCCGTTCATGTGTAACATTCTTTTAATTCTAAAGTTTACAAAATAAGTCAGCTTATTCACTTGTTTAATTTAGAAAAAGAAAGAAAAATATTTAAATCCAAGATGAATATTTTAAAAATCAATTAAAATTTTATAACTTTACCTTTGAATTGTTTCTAGAGAAGAATTTGAAAGTTATTTTGACAAAGAATCATAAAAACGATACATGTTTCACGGGGTTTAAGCTCTATAATGCGAAAAAGCACGCAAGGTTTTCAAGCAATAAAGTTGCGGTAAAATCATTTGAGAGATCTTAGAACGTTTTCATTGTCATATAAATGTAAAATAATTGAATCTAGTTGCCAATTTAAAAAGGTAGTAGTAGCCCATATTATGGGCAAGAAATTCCATACATATTTATTACATAAAAATGTTTAAGACATTTCTTCTCACAGTAGGCAGTCAGATAGGAAGCATCGATTTTTCACTTAAATTGTGCAAAAAATAATGTTTATTAAATAAGTATTTTTTTTTATATTTTCTAGATACAAGAATCAATGAATTTGAAGAATGTACCAAAAATGCACTTCAAATACAACAGATTACACAAAGCTACGCACTTTATTACTCCATTTTCTACCTACTCCGGGTTAAAAACCAAAGTCCCATTTGAGTAATCCTAGCCTACCTACCATGCATTGTTTATGAAGTACCCTTGCGTGTAACAGCTAAATTTTACCTGATAGATTTCATTAAACTTTTGCAAACCACACATTGTTTTTCTCCAAGTTGGCTAAAGTATTTCAATTGGTTTGATCGGGTTTATTGGGTGCGTGCGTTTGGGCAGTACATGGGCTACGTTAAAGGTATTCTACGTAGGTATTTTATTACGAACGGTTGTTTGACTGACTCTTTCTGTTCTGCAAACAAACCCCATGGTGAATTTTGTTTATTTTTAACCTATTCAGAATTACTCCTATATTGCTCCGTTTATGGCGTTGAATTATGAACTCACTGAGACTCAGTGATTCAGTAAAGTGTATCAGATAAAAGTATTTATTAATATTATTTTCTCTTTTTTAAAATCAATCAGGCCGTCCCAGGCGTCATTGGGTTTTGAACCCTCCTGGCCTAAATCTAGGACGATTACTGATCATTTTTACAATAATGTTACGAACTTGACTGAATATTGACTATGTAAAACCCCCTTGACTGGAAAGGCGTGGACTTCGACTAAATGTGCTATTGGATATCTCCAAAATATTGTATTATGAACATTTCTGTACATATTACTAATAGAATATGTTTTAGGTGATTGTATCTACTTATTTGAAATTTAAATTTTAAACCCCTACTCATGCATGAGTTTGAAACAGGGAATTTGCATATATCATGCTGTAGTTAAGGAGTAAGCAATATAACCAACAATACGTTGTATTATATAACTTTCTGAACAATACGCAAATGTATTCACAAAGTTGTGTTGTTTTCATAAAAATAAGCACAAACGCTTAACAAAACTTTACCCAAACGACGAGATAAACCAAAAAAAGTTGAAATTTGTCGCGGAAATATTATGACGCCAAATGTGTTTGCCTGTGCCACTGTTTTTATAAGGGAACGCTATCATCCAAGCGCCAGTTTACCTTGGCACCTCATGACGCCGCTTCTTGCAAAGAAAAACGCTGAAAGTCAGTAAAATCAATTCAGTTTTTCACGGCACCGCGTGCCAGAATATACTTGTCAGTCTTTAAGTGCGATTTCCGGGACATTAGGCTTGATTCGTATTGAGAGGCGACAAAAACTTGACACAGATTTTCACTCAGCCCCCTAACTATTTGTTGAAGAGACACGGAGAGCGTCAACGTGAAAAAGTTGGTATTTTGGATCTTTATTAGAAGCGTTTGAAGTAACCTGTCGCGATGTCGGCGCGATCTTAATCAGCTGAGTAAGCTCATCTTCGGAGAAGGAGAAAATTCCACTTAAAAGGACTAGCTGTTGTTTTTATAGCCTTTGATCCAGTGTTTAAGAAGACGCTGTTGTAAGTTTTTCAATTATTAAATATTGAAAAAGTAAATTAGGCAGAGTAGAGAATAGATGTTATTTATATATGTACTTCCGAACACACATGAAATGTTTATCCTGCTCCTAAACTTTCTGTGTCAAATTTTTGCCATCCCATAACATAGTAAATTATACAAGTGTGCAAAATTCGATGCAATTTAATATCTTTTAACCTCGTTGAGATTGGCCGTCATGACTGATATCAGTTAGGAGGACATTATTTACACGCGGCTAGGTCCTTGCCTTTCAATTAACTTATATCGTTTATTGTTTTTAAATGCGATGCTATTTGTAGAATGGGCACTTATAGGGCTGGATTAAACAGGAACCTAAAGTATGATGGCACTGTTCTCTCATTCCTCCGTTGAACGTTGAACTGAGTGGACGTGTGTCGCTTAGCAGTGCATCCAAGTGTGTGATTGGTTAACCTAGTTAAAATCAATTCCTTGTCACACTTTGCTTATTCTTACCTGTGGGCCACTCCTACTGGGTGGTCCTAGAAAGAGACGACAAATTGCGTTTGAAAAAGTGATCGCGATTCGCTGGGCTCGAACCGCCGCCGCCTCGGCGAGGAGTGACCGGACCGCTTACGTATTTGTGCCACCGGGACAGTTACCGTACGACTCGAAACAAGGATCCGCTACGTGCGACTATCACCGCTGCTACGCTCCTACCGCGCGCGCTGCTACGAGGCGTTCCTGAGCTACGAAATTGCTACGAGAATTGTGTCGGCTACGCACGAACACTGTTTGATGCTTATTCTTCTTGCGTAATATTGGACTGGTTTGCCTTTTATTTGTATTATTTTTACAATTGTTGATTTGTTTTTGTTGCTGATATGGCTACAACACAACGCACCCCACCTAAAACCGCCAGATCACCGGCGAGTAACATAACCCAGGCTCAAACTCGCTCAGAGCCTGATATTACCACGGCGTGCGACTTTGTCAACAAAAATCGTCACAAGCGTGCGCGACATGGTGACTCGCCAGAGGGCGCTGTTGTTGATACCGATACGAGTTCGCAGGAACGGGAGGAGATGCAAGACATTCTTGATAAGTGGAAAAAGGAGCAAGATGCTCGTGTCGCAGAAATACTGGCGGACCAAAATAAGTTTATGGCCCAGCTGTCTTCGGATATTAAAGATATTAAAACCCAAAACAGTAAAATTCAGTCATCTAACTCAGAAATATGTGAGTCAAATGCTGACATTGTCCAGTCGATTGAATTCTTTAATAAAAAGTTCGAAGATCTGAAGATAGAGGTGGAATTATTGAGGAAGGAGCGCCGAGAACAGCAGTTCTATATTGAATCTCTCGAACAGAAAATAGTAGATCTCCAGCACAAGTCGAGATCGTCTGCCATAGAATTGCGTAACATTCCGCAAGCAAGTGCCGAATCTAGCACCACACTAACGAAAACGGTGTGTGGGGCAGGTGCAGCTGTTGGCGTGCACATAAATGAATCAGAGCTGCGTGATATCTATCGCCTTCCAAATAAGTCTGCTACCTCAACTTCCCCGCGGCCAATTGTTGCAGAATTTACTACTGTGCAGACCAAGCAGAGATTACTATCTGCCGTGCGTGCCTACAACAAAGGAAGAGGAAAAGACGATAAACTGAACACCACAGTCATGGGTTTGTCTGGTGACCGTCTTCCGGTGTACATCTCTTATCATCTACCATCAAGCACCAAAAAGCTGTTCTACCAAGCCAGGGAGTACGCTTCGAAATACTGCTTCAAGTATTGCTGGATCTCAAACGGCAATATATTTCTGCGCAAAATTGAGGGAGACAAACAGATCCTGGTACGCTCAGTAAAGTGTCTTAGTCCACCTGTTGGTTCACTGGACGCAGTTGCCGTCATCTGACTATTTTATAAAGCTAACATTTTTTGTACGTTTTCTCTTATGTATTTTTCTGTTATGTCGTCAATTAGTATTAGTACTACCAAGTTAGAATTAACTCTCACACCAATATTTACACCATTACCTACATTCATTCTGTTCACTTTACTTACAACAAAACAATCACAAACAAACACAAACACGCATACCCAACTACTCAATACTTTATTCCTGCAATATAAACATGAATATAGTATATACCCATGGAACTGCTACATACCGCGTCCAACACTGCGCAAAATTCTTACCTATATGGTCACGATTAAAACGACCATTGAAGCTTCTCTCATACTGCATTTATAATTATTATAAATGGCTAACCAAGATAATATTGATAACGAGATAGACGCTCTTCATGTTTCTAAATCGCTCAAGTGTCAACCTGAGAGCTGCGCACAGTTTATGAAGGATCCAACAAAAGGTTTAAAAATATTACATTTAAACATTAGGAGCATTTCTAAAAATTTCGACGAAGTTCCTGTTCTGATGCGATTACTGGGTTTTCAGTGTGATGTGCTTGTGCTCACTGAGTGCTGGTTAAGCAAACTCTCTCACCTCCCGATATTGGATGGATATACGTCTTACTCAACTAAAAGGACATATAATCAAAACGATGGCTGTGCTATTTACGTCAAATCGTCTATTAAGGCTGACGTAAAGGAACCATATTTTGATGACGCAAATTGTCTTGTATGTTGCATAAATGATGTTACAATAGTAGCCATCTATCGCCCACCTTCTTTTATAAACATTAACAACTTTATAGAAAGTCTCGATAACGTACTCAAAATATCCACTCCCAACGTAGTTCTGATCGGTGACATAAACATCGATATTAAAATCGACAATAATGATAGTCACTCGGATGAGTATTTAACTTGCGCTGCCTCTAACGGACTTCTCCCAGCCCATCTGTTTCCAACGCGACTTGCTAACTGTCTGGATCACATCTTACTCAAAACCAAAAAATCCGCCACTACTTTCGTTATTGAGTCATCCATAACAGACCATGAACCTCTTCTATTATTTCTGGAAACCAAAACTGCGAACAGTAATGGTAACTGTACTAGGTGAAAAATAGACTACGAATCGGCTATTGAGGATATCAAATCCCATGACTGGTCTCCGTTATTGACGATTATTGATCCCAATGAAGCTGCTGATACGTTAGTAAGTCATCTTTCCTCCATTGTCGCTCAGCACACACACGAACTTTCGGTTCCAAAAAGAGAACGCAATTTGAAGCCCTGGATTACTCCTGGGCTTCTTCGTTGTATAAGGCACCGTGACCGCATGCATGCCAAACTCAAAAAGTCACAAAATAATGAAATATTAAAAGTCGATATCGAAATTTTTGCAATTCACTCCTAAGAAAACTTAAACGGTTATATGAAAAAGAACAGTTCCATAATGCTAAAAATAATGTTAAGGATACTTGGAACGTTATCAAAAAAATATCAGATCTCCAAACTCAGTCCTCTCCATCTTTTGATCTATTAAACTTATTGGATAACCCGAAATCCTCGCTTAATCACGTAAATAACTTTTTTTCTAATGTGGGAAGCAATTTGGCGTCAAAATTTAATTCACCATCAATTGGGTCCAAATCTGCATCAGACTTCACGTCGCCGTCGTCTAGATCTATGGCACTCCTCGAAGTGTCGGAAAACGATGTTGACTCAATTATTTTAGGTCTTCGGACAAACTGCGCTACCGGCTTAGACTCGATTCCGTCAAAATTAATAAAGGCCTCGAGATGTGTATTAGTTCCAATTATTACACACGTTTGCAATTTATGTATCGGTGCTGGAGTCTTCCCCACGGCGTTTAAAAAAGCACTTGTTCATCCCATTCATAAGTCTGGGCGCAGAGACGATGTCAACAACTACCGCCCAATCTCTATTTTAACAGCTATGTCCAAGATCCTGGAGCGAATACTGAACAGGAGCCTGACCAGCTTTCTCGGTGCAAACAATATATTAGCCAACAACCAATACGGGTTCAGAAACGGAGTTAGCACCGAGGACGCGGTTATGGATTTGTCTGGTTACGTAGCCAGGATGTTGGATGGTAGACGTAAGTGCCTGGGTATATTCTTGGATTTGTCAAAGGCTTTTGACACCGTTTCTGCCCCAGCCTTGTTGAGTAAAATGGAACATATCGGAATACGTGGTGTCGCATTGAAAATCTTCGCGGATTATCTCAGCGATCGCACGCAAAAGGTAAAAATCAGCAAACACGAAAGTGATGAGCTCCC
The DNA here is from genome assembly GCA_033675125.1 of Athetis lepigone. Lineage (NCBI taxonomy): Eukaryota > Metazoa > Arthropoda > Insecta > Lepidoptera > Noctuidae > Athetis > Athetis lepigone. Next base: position 8,080,728 of record CM066240.1, read on the forward strand.
AATCACTTACGGCGTCCCGCAAGGTAGCATCCTGGGGCCAACTCTCTTCCTTATCTATATCAACAATCTCTGCAAACTAACTCTTGACAATTGTAAGATCTTTACTTACGCGGATGACACTGCCCTTGTTATAGATGGTGATGACTGGCCCCAGACATACCACAACGCCGATGTTGCGCTCTCCTCTGTGATGAAATGTTTGTCCGATAATTTACTTACCTTAAACGTTGAGAAATCGGTACATGTTCCTTTTGCCATTAGGTCAAATCTCTGTCATCCAAATTCCCTTATCCTGCAAGCTCACGCTTGTAATTCCTCAACGCTTTGTGGCTGCCTCTCCCTCGCTAGATCCCCATGCGTAAAGTACCTGGGAGTACTTATTGACCAACACCTCAACTGGCACCCGCATATAATCAAGGTCGCGTCACGTATACGTAAACTTATATACGTTTTCAAGAAGCTACGTAACTGTGCTGATAGTGATACACTGAAACTTGTTTACTTTGCACTTTGTCGATCTGTGCTAACGTATTGCCTTTCCGTTTGGGGTGGTGCCACAAAAAATGTATTTATCCGCCTGGAGAGAGCCCAGAGAGCTGTCCTCAAAGTAATGTTCTCTCGTCCACGAAGGTATTCCACTGCACAGCTCTACTCTGACTGCAAGCTTCTCACTGTCAGACAACTTTATGTGCTCCTGAGTACCTTGCGCAAGCACTCAACGCGTCCCCTTGAGGAACCTACTGGCCGACTTAAACACAATGTCTTCCCTCCCGTACGTCATAGAACTGCTTTTGCCAAACGTCAATACTATGTGATTAGCACTATTATGTACAACATATTAAACAAAAAAATTAAAATCTATTCATGCCTCAAACGTCAGTGCAAAATCTTAATTAGAGACTACCTTCAAACTTTAAATTATGAAAAGACTGAGGATCTTCTTCTGGGTATTTGTTCATAGTCTCGTATGCTTTAGCTAATTATAGCTACATTTACACACTACAATCTCACACACTTACTACACACACACCAACACACACTCACCATCTTGTTTTCGTCTTAACATTACATTTTGTTCTTGTTTCTGTTAATTCTTTTTTTTTTATAGTTTAGTCACACTAGTTTGATTTTTGAATTGTCCTCTTTTTAATATGATCATGGCTTTGTTTGTTACGGAGAATCACTGACTCCTAAGTTACAGGCCTACACCTAGTTTAGGAGTCAGAGTACCTTATATTTTTGACCTTAATAAGCCTATATGTTTCATGTTCTTAGTCTAACAATGTAACGCTGTTTTTTTGTGTGAAATAAATTTTTATTATTTATATTATTTATTATTATTACTGTGTATATTGTATTTAACCGACTTCAAAAAAAAGTAGGTTCTCTGTTCGTCCTGTATGTATGTATGTATGTTTGTCCGCGATTATCTCGCGTTTGGCTGAACCGATTTTGATGCGGTTTTCAGCAAAGTGTTTGTTACATTCTGGGGAAGGTTTTAGTATATAACACTAATGGATATCCCGTGACTTTGCGCGCATAGTGCCGTTTTCATTTTATAAGATTGTATGTTTATTTTGAGAGCTACCCTAAAACGTAGTCAGACACTGAGACTCTAACTAAAAAGTAAAAAATAAAAACCTTTTTTAAAAAAAGGATAACCGACTTCAAAAACTAAAAGCTCAAAAATAACTATTTCGGAAGTCGGTGGCTTCTCTTCTGCCGGTCGATTTGTGTTGCCACCGACTTCCGAAATAGTTATTTTTGAGCTTTTAGTTTTTGAAGTCGGTTATCCTTTTTTTAAAAAAGGTTTTTTACTGGGTGTAATTCATCTATAATATGGTATGTATTTATAAATTATATATGTATAAGTATATCAGTTATCTGGTTACCATAACACAAGCTCTGCTTAGCTTGGGATCAAACGGCCGTCTCAACATACAAAAAAAATATTTCTCTGGGTCAGTATTTACTATTTACGACAACAATTGCTAAGTACCAGCAGAATACAGAAAGCTTTTAAAGTTTTACTACCGGCAATCAACCATAAGGTCTTCAGATTAAAGCTAAGGCGAAGCGCTAATAAGAAGATTGTACTTTGTAAATTTGAATGTGAAATAAGGAATTTTATTGGGGCCTGCCGACCCAGATGCGGTGTAAATTTAGAGACATATTATGAGCCCCTAGAATGCCGTCTTAAAACTTAGATTTACGCAGTTAGTTAGTCCGTGTACTCACTATATGGTAGATGAATGAGAGTAAAAGATTGAAGTATAAGAATCCCAGGGAATACCTTTCTTTTGCCCGGTTATATTGACCATCTTCAGACTGTGAAAGGGAATCCTGGAAACTTCTGTCGGCACGTTTGGTATATCGTGTTAAACAAAAATATTATTGTTCATCTAAAGAGTTTCAAAATATTTCTTTTCCCATATGAAAAGGACGGTTTGTTTTTCCCGGACTTAAAATTATCTGGACTACTTTTCTAAGTACAGCAAATAAAAAAAAATGCCGAATCTTGTTGTTCTCACATTTAACTTTAGTAAAATATTGAGGGATTCATTTTTTTTTATTTATACATATAATATACTAGCTTTTGCCCGCGGTTTCGCTCGCGTTAGAAAAAGAAAAAAGTAGCCTATGTTACTCTACATCCCTTCAACTATCTCCACTTAAAAAATCACGTCAATTCGTCGCTCCGTTTTGCCGTGAAAGAAAGACAAACATACAGACAGACAGACAGACAGACACACTTTCCCATTTATAATATTAGTATGGATAAACGTGGTCATCTACTGAGCCAAAACAGTATAACATAATATCCAAGACGTATCAATGATACAATAAGATAAAAGATTCCTAATGTTACCAAAGACCCACACTGCACACTGGTAAGTAAGTACCCGACTTAATTTACTAAGTACTAGAAAGAGTACTCAAGTTGATTAGTGGTCGTTTAGCTTTTAATTGCTTCTGGCAATACTGAGGCCTTTGCCAAACTACTGGCTCTGGGTTGTGTGAGATTATTAGTTTTAAACTGAAATGTGGTTTAACCTACTAAAAATAAACTAAGCTCGCGTATGCTTTTTACGGCAAACACTACAATTAAAAAGATGTAATCAAAGCTTCAATTTATAGTTTTTTTTGGGGAGTGGGAAATCATCAAATGACTTCTCCCATCCTGGGCGGGGCGGGAGGGCGTGTCAGACTTTTACTGACTAAAACCCACTCAAGTTGTTTCGGTTGCCCTTTATGTTCCAGGGTCGCGGTAACTATTATAAACATTCCGCAACCCCGGATTTATTGGTTTATTTTGTGTTATTGCGAATCCCATTTTTTCTCACATACATAGGTTGGTGTAACAGGGTATGTACTCGTTTGTCACGTATACGTGACTTGCGTTCAAAAGGTAAAAAACAGGAAATAAACGAAAAAAAATAAAAAAAAAATATTTTAACTGTAATTTAGTTCTGGTGGAAAGTAACTGCCGTTTCAATTCACATTAACTCCAATTGCCAACGAAAATCAACCCTATCTTAAATTACGTAAAGTCAGGTGAAAAACTAGTTCAATCACCTCTCGGTAACCATAGCAACGTAGGTATAAGTAAATCTCGTCATATGTAGCCCCCCACGGCGTGCCATCGTATCGCATTTTCCAAGTCATAAAACTAAGTGGATTTGGCGACGTTTCAATAACTTTACTACGGATCTCCGAATTTCCGTGTGGTGTGCTATAGGTGTTATATCTAGGCCAGCAACATTGTACCTACCATATAATAGTAGTCGTAAAAATCAAAATAGTCGTAAACTTATGTTATGCAGTCATAAAAGCACTTTGAGCCCATCTAAAATGTTGTTGTGTTACATGTTTAATATTGCTTTTAACTGTTTATAAATTATTCGCAGTTCGCAGAAAATGAAGATTCAATAGAATTTTGTCTATATCCAAAGTACTTACTTGTAAGTTCTAACACACTGATAGATATCTTTATATTTTCTTTATATTTATTAAATTTATTTATTCATATTCTTTTAAACAGAAAATTCTTCATCTGTATATTTGGTAAGCCGTTATTTTACTGCAGTCATTTCTTGTTTAAAAGGGTACAACAAACATTAGCTAAGCCATGCAGAACTTGATGTGATTAAATAAAGTATTTTGTTTAAAATTTTAATGTCATCAATATTCAAGATTATAAGGTCCTTACATTTTGAACACCCGTGTGAGTGAGCCCGGATTATATTTATTTATTTATTAAAAAATATGCAGAAATAAAAACATTGCACCTTTGGCATTTTCTGCCAGTCCACCTTAGTTATCAGTATGTAATGTTGGAAATGCGAACGATATAGTAGACGCAGATAAAATCACAGATAATCCAAAGAGGCTGGTGTCCTTCTCTAAAGTACAATCTTTAATAATGTCCAAATTTACCAAAATTAGCTTAGGCGTCATGACGTAAAGCCGCGTACGCACGTACGAAAAAATTTGTTGCGTTGCATGATACGCAACAACTTGGTTCGCACGTGCGTACCACGAACGAACATCGAACACTCTGTTGTTGTCTCTGTATGGTCGGTGTTCAAATATCTTTCTAGGTTACGTAACAAAACTGTTCAACCACTTCCAACGGCGTCGCCATGGCTATTAAGATAGAGTTCACGACTGTTGTGCGCGAACTCTATTCGAACTATGTTCGCATTCGTGTTCGAATAAGCTGTCCATACGTACGAATCAAATGTTCCGATTTGATGTTTGTGTTCGCTATGCTCGTGTTCGTACGTGCGTACGCGGCTTTTCAAACGAAAAAACAGACACACATTCATAACATTTATATAGAGTACTGACTGACATAGTAATTGTACATACTTATACATCTTTAACTTATATATATCCTTCACTGATCCACACCTATATCTACATAGCTGTACAAATATAGGGCGCGAGGAAAAATCAAATTTGTTCGTGAGTGTGTGTGAATCTTTAATAAAACTATTCAGTGTCAACCCCATGCAAGGGGTGAATGACACCACACATTTTTACGATATGACTACGTGATAATATTGAAGCGGAACATTTGAATTTTTATGAAATATACCACAAGTACTACGGTATTTGTAAGTTGTAAATTGAGGGGGAAATCGTCGATAAATAAGAAAAAGTGCAGTTGATTATTTTCTTTCATCTCGTGTGTGGAAAAAGGGGTGTGATTTTAAGAACTATGTGATATATTGCATTACAAAAGGGATGGAGGCAGATATATATAAGTATTTATTTGTTCTTTTTGGACATTATTGACATCGGTGAAGGAATAATAATAGTTACCGTGACCCCGGAACATTAACGGCAACCGAAGGAACATGAGTGGGTAATAGTCAGTAAAAGTCTGACACGCCCTCCCGCCGCGCCTAGGACGGTAGATGTCATTTGATGATTTCCTACGCCCAAAAAAAAATCGGAGAAGGAAATACTTCATGAGGATTTATAAGGGACTACGCAAACTTATTCACCTCCTCGCATTTCGCTGAGCGATTTTAGCCTCACATGTTCAGTATAGTTCTACTTCTACCAGCCCCGTTCAGCGACATAAGAATAAGAAAAGCCGTCAAGCTTAAGGGACTTTGCACATCTATTCAGATTTAAACAGCTACGTTTTTCAGCTTACTAGCTGATAAACGTAGAATAGGGATGACGACAACATTAAAAAAATGGCATTCTGTTTAGTCAGTCTGATAGATCGGCCAAAAATACAGGACACGTATTTTTTGCTTGATCTTAATAAAAAAATACAAAGATAAAGAGCAACAAAGTTCCGGAGTGGGGGCTTTGACGTCACCGTCTTGCAAAAATTGTATCAAATCGTGACGTCATGCGCAATTTCAACGCACTGTATCGTCGTCATTCTTCGTTTAAGAGAAATAAGAAAAAATACGTGTCCAAAAGTTTTTGATAATCTATCTGACTAATTACTTTTTTTTTGTTGTCTCGCGTATTGTATAAGTGTGACAAATTTGTTTAGCAAAATCCAAATGGAGTTGAACGCACATTTAGTGCGTAGTCTCTAATAAGTATTAATCTGGAATCGACAAACCGCCTTTTCAAGTAAAAAAATTCTTTGTATAAAAAGACATATTTGCCCAACTGTGGGAAAAGTGTTATCAATAAGCAGGCATTATTTAATTAAGTAAGTAGGAACTCACTGATTACTTCCTAACATTCATTTTTCAGTAGCAAAATCTAATAATTCAACGTAATATATGCATATCTACATATTTCATGTTGCTAGGTCTTAATAGAATAAAATTATCAAAGTAAGCTTGCATGCTAATTACGTTATAAGCTTTTTCTCGCAGCACGAACCTAGTTAAAAATGCGAAATAGTTTCTGAGTTACTGGGATTAATTTTATTATAAATGGTATTAAAGAGGAAGTATACTTATTATTTAATTGTATAAAACACTTAAGTATTATTTATTAGCTTTTGCCTGCTTGCCGTCAGCGCGTAATTTTTCGCTTATAGCACTTAGGAATATATGTAAGTAACTTTTATTAGTTCCAAAGATTATGCTATAAAAAAAAAAAAATTAACTCCTAAAAATATTGGTGTAAAAAATTATAGAAATATTTACTCAGCATTTTTCATTCGTTATTTTTTTTATTAGAGAATCTAAGTGATATTGCTGTGATGTGCGTGTGTGAGTGTATGTGCCTACTAGTGGCACCAAAACGATCGCAGTAACGTTAACTTTTATTATTTAATACGATAAATTAGGAGAAATAATAATCAAATGGACTATTAGCATTTAAATAGTCAGGTCAGTCAGAAAAAAGACGTTATTCTCGTCTAAAATATTAAAATAAAGAACGAGTAAAAATATCCATGACCACTCTTTTAAAAAAATATATTAATACCTATCACCATTATATTTATCAGCAAAACATAATAATTCAAGTTTACATTCACTTCATGTGCTCTGAACAGGTCCTTAAATACATTAAGGGATTCGGTTTCATGTGACCTGTACCAAGAACCCGAGAAGCTTCGAAGAACATAGCCAGCGATAAACCACTCAAACATGATTAAGGCAGGGCTGATTCAAGGCATTGCTTATCGCTAATTTGAAATTCAGTAGCTAGTAGTAAATTCAGTAGTAGTAGTATGTAGATGTGAAAGCTAGGTCACTACATAGTATAGCTTCGATGTTAAACTACGAAACGAATTTTGATGCGATTTTACAATGGATCAAGTGATCCAACTGAGAAGAAGAAAAGTCGCGATTTACAAAAATTTGAAATTCTTGTCCGTAGCGTGTCGCTAGTTGATTATATGAGGTATATAGCTACTGACATATACATTTGTGCGCATGATAAACAAGAACTTTCTCAAAAACTTTTTTAAAGTTAAAATTAAACATACCTACTCACCGAACGCGTGCAACTGTCAATGTACTATCGACAAAATTGAATCTGTCAAAATAATAAGACAAGACGTGTGACATCCATACTTCCATACTAATATTATAAATGGGAAAGTGTGTCTGTCTGTCTGTCTGTCTGTCTGTCTGTTTGTCTTTCTTTCACGGCAAAACGGAGCGACGGATAGACGTGATTTTTTAAGTGGAGATAGTTGAAGGGATGGAGAGTAACATAGGCTACTTTTTGTCTCTTTCTAACGCGAGCGAAGCCGCGGGCAGAAGCTAGTTTATAATACATGTTTACACGATTGTCGACAATTGTATTTAAATGTCTGTAGGAAAATAAGCTTATGGTGGGTCATGATTCCATTTTGTCGATTGTACCTACATGATCTTGTGTCACGATCAAACGACAGCCGGCTGTCGGGCTGCTATTGTCTTCCTATTGTGACTCAAATCACGTGTGTTCAAAGGTTTAATATGCAGATAGATTAAGCCGTACCTATACAAACTCAAACTCAAAATATATATTTAAATTTATATTTGGTATACTTTCACCTCTCATCATTCATAAAACTTTCACAATACGAGGTCAGATTATACTGGAGTTCCTAGCCTGATGTCTTCATGGAAAGCACAAAGAAACTGCTTCATTACGGCTTAATAATGAAGCTTCATAGCCTTTATACGAAGAGTTTTTTTGGTTTCTTTCGATATTGAGTCCGTCTGACAGAACGTAAGGGTATTAGGATTATGTATAAGAAAAAGATTTAGATAATACGTGAAGTCTGCAAAAAAATTACGTATAGGTATGGTTAATAAGAAAAGATAAACGATCAGCTTTTGAACCTTCAAAAGATGTTCTAGATATTATGCACGTAACTATTTTCTCTTCTTTAGATAAAAATGGTGGTGCAAAAGTTCTTAAAGTTGGGGGCCAATGGGTTGGGGTGAGTGGACCAGAATCACCCTGACCTAGAGCCAAGAACCATTAGCGCATGGAGCTTTAGCCGTAGCTAGGAAGGGCGCGAAGGGGATATTTATATAGCTCTTGTTTTTACAAAGTATAAAAAGGTATTGGAAATAAGACCGTTTGCTCTTTAGGTATTTGGATCGGTCTGTGTTCAGGGAGCCCCAGCGACCTACACTGCACAGCCGCAAATGGTTCCATATTATTGAGACGGTTGAAACTTACGATAGCTGTGCCCCTGCCTAAGAGTTAAATAATAATAAAAAACCGGCCAAGTGCGAGTCGGACTCGCTCATGAAGGGTTCCTTAGCAGCAAGTAACATAATATAAAGTTCTTGTTATATTTGAGTTGATTGAATGAAAGGTAAATTACGATATACGGTTTATGACGTATTAAAAAAAAACTATTTACTAGATCTCGTTCAAACCAATTTTCGGTGGAAGTTTACATGGTAATGTACATCTTGTGTTCCACAAGGATCTATTATGGGGCCACTCCTATTTCTCATCTATATCAACAGCATGCATGAAATAGGACTTAAAGGACATATCTCACTATACGCTGACGATACATGCCTTTTTTATTTTGGTCATTCAGTAGAGTCCATAATCCAGGAAGCACAGAATGATCTCAATGTTCTGGAAAAATGGTTTTTAAGTAACCTTCTAACTGTAAACGCGTCAAATACTAATTATATAATATTCTCAGCAAAAAACAAAAAAAAAACATGATCACCAACCTTTACTTATCAATGGGACTGTACTGACCAAGGTAAAGAAGGAGAAATACCTCGGGCTTACTTTAGATAGTCAACTACAATGGAGACCACATATCGAAAACGTACGGTCAAAAATAAGTCGTCTAACGGGTGCCCTTCGGGGTATTGTAAGATGCCTTCCTCTAAAAGTACGTTACACCATCTACAACTCTTTGGTAAAACCTCACATTGATTATCTGATAGAGGTATGGGGATCGGCTGCTAAAACCCATCTCGATAAATTACAAAGAGCGCAAAATAAAATTATAAAAGTCCTCTTCCACTACAATTATTTAACTCCAACTGTTAAAGTTTACAATGAGACAAAATTATTTAATGTCGCACAAATTTACCAATATAACACATCTATCCTAATACGAAAAATCCTTAACAAGAAAATACACACACAAATAACATTCACAAAATACAATCAAATATATACCCGCAGCTCTAGGCGAGCACACGATATACAACTATACTTAAAACCACGAACTAGTTACGGTAAAAAGTGTATTTTATATCAAGGAGCACAAATCTACAACTCTTTACCTAAACATGTAAAAGATGCTAAGTCAATATTTTTATTTAAAAAGTTATTAAAACAACACATTTTCAAAGGCCTAACTAAAAAGTAAATTTGTTCGATTTCAATGTTGTTATTGTACTCCATGTAAACCGTCCCTTTTATCTGCTTAAAAACTATCGTCCGTATTGGTAACACGAATGACAAAGTTAATTAAAACTACCTACCAGTCCGAAATTGTAATTGTTAAGAATACCGTCTACGCGCATCTGTACTGTAAATTACTTAAGTTTTGTTTTGTTTTATTTCTCCTCGTAAGTGATTTGTAATCTTTGAGAAGTAAAGAATTTTAAACCGTATATATTTTTTTTTATTTATCATACTCTTATTTTGGAAGTTACAGGGGGGGGGGGGGGACCAACATTTTATCACTTTGAAAGTGTCTCTCGCGCAAACTGTTCAGTTTAGAGAAAAATGATATTAGAAACTTCAATATAATTTTTTAAGACCTATCCATAGATACCCCACACATATGGGTATGATGAAAAAAAAATTTTTGAGTTTAAGTTCTATGTATGGGGACCCCCAAAATTTTTTATTTATTTTCTATTTTTGTATCAGAATCTTAATGCGGTTCACAGAATACATCCACTCAGCAAGTTTCAACAGTAAAGTCTTATAGTTTCGAAAAAAAATGGCTGTGACATACGCACGGACAGACAGACAGATAGACAGACATGACGAATCTATAAGGGTTCCGTTTTTGCCATTTGGCTACGAAACCCTAAAAATGAAGACTGTTTAGAAGTAAAATGTTCGAATGGTTGAATGCCCATTATTAGGTATATAATCCCATGCAATATAGTTATATAAATCGATAGAAGTTATTAAGTTACAACTCAATTGTGCATGCTATAAATTTAATAGCTAAACATGTCGAACTCTTGTGTTCATTCACTGTTAATTGTAATACCTTTAAATACAATGTTTCGATGCAAATTGTCTTTGACTTTGAAATATTTTTCGAATATTCGCTCACACTTCCAGGGCTGGACTGGGGCCCCTATAACCCAATGGCCCTGTATCAAAATGATAACTGCAAGTGTAAAAAAAAAATACGTGTCAGTACAATTTCCACTTTTTCTTCAAGGCATCCGCCCGTGCGTACGCCCTGACTCCCTACAAGTGGCGCCATCTGTCACATTACTTGAAACTGTCGACGTGATCAGAATACATGAAGTGCTTAGCATTTACAGTGACGATTACGCACAGGTGATGCTTATAAATTGTACATGAGGAGATATCCTCCTAAGATATTAGGTAAGCGGCTGGAAATATATGTATCAGAGTTACTTACAGATTTGAACTACGGTTATATTATGTAATACAAATCTGCAGCTACCCCACGTTTCAGCTTACCTAATTTTGTATAAAACCTAATAATAAGATCTAATTATAAGGTGCGTAAAAATGTGTAACCCACAATTTGGACGACAACGTTAATCAAGCGATGGCCACCATTTTCATTGGAGACTAACCAAATTCGCAGAAATATTATGGTGCATAAGAGTTTGTGATTACTGCGGGCGTACCACAAGCCCTTATAAGCAGTATTACTTTGATATTACTTTCAGTGGGAAAGAGACGGCGCTAGACAACGTGTCTAGCGCTGTCACTTGCACACTCCTGAACAGGAATAAAACAATCTTACTTTAAACGTCATGGTAAGGGGGCTGGTACTACATGCCCTCTTTCCTCGTCTTCTTAGTCCGATATGACGGCAATGCAAGGTTGCCGAGAAGACACCAGATCCTAGAGGCACAAAGCTAACACACCATAAACTTTTAAACTCCCGACAGGAATTAGGAATCTATACTAATATTATAGTTAAACTGAGGAAGTATTGGTTCGAATTAAAAAAGAAATGTTTTTATGTTAGATAGTCCAATTATCGAGGCTATATAACACATCACACAGAATATAGGCAATATAACATCGCGTTATTGCCTGAGGGAGCAGAGTAGTAGCCAAAGGTGCGGATAAAACCGCAATTCGCATCCGAACTGAAAATTTAAACCAGAAAGGACTAAAAGTAACATAGTGAACCATTTGCTAAAAACAAAACCTCTTATAAAGCAAAAGGCACGCAAAAGGTCAGGATTATTAAGATACGCCCACCATCTTTCGTACTTACGTACTTATCTTCGTTCTCTCATCTTTCCAATCTCTAAAGGAAGCACCCATTTCATTCCAATATGATGCAAATCCCTTGGATGTTTCATTCGCTGAATAGTTGAAATATTAAAGGTAATCCGCTTAGCTCTGAGAAAATACTTCGAACTTTGAGTCTATCTTACGCATTAGTTCGGATCTGAATATCCAGTAGAAGGCTTAGCTTCCGATTCGAGTGGTATATGGAGGTAGTTTGCTAATGGTGTGTTTGGATGTAAGGTTTATGTTGTAGGGATTAAAGGGTTTGTACCTGTGCTAGGAACTGCTAATGGAATTAATATTTTCTCATACTGGCTGCTGTAGCCAGTAAGCAGACCGTCATTCAGATATTTCAAATAAATCAAAATATAGTCAGTATTTTTTTCTTTTTATCTACTTCATATTATAAATCTGAAGGGTTTGTTTGTTTGGCTAAACGGGCTAATCTTTGGTCTATTTAAACCAAAAAAAAACGTGTTGAATAGCCCATTTACCAAGGAACAGAATATTTATATAGCATTATACTTCTATCTACGGGTAGTAACAAAAGATGCGGGTGAAACCGCATGGGATAGCTAGTCTTTATTAATATTTTAATACTAGCTTCTGCCCGCGGCTTCGCTCGCGTAAGAAAGAGACAAAAAGTAGCCTATGTTCATGCCTATGTTACTCTCCATCCCTTCAACTATCTCCACTTAAAAAATCACGTCAATTCGTCGCTCCGTTTTGCCGTGAAAGAAAGACAAACAGACAGACAGACAGACACACTTTCCCATTTATAATATTAGTATGGACTAGCTTTCGCCCGCGGCTTCGCCTGCGTGAATGTCGTACTTCTGTCTTCTATTTTAACCCTTAAGGTGTTAAATTATTAGTGGCTATTTACTCTTTGCACAAAGAATAAACCCTCCAAGTTTCATGCCTGTAGTTAGTTTAATAACAAACGCGTTTAATATTGATCAGTGAGTTTAATATTATATATGTATATACCGCAGTTTCACCCGCGTTATGTTTTTTAAGGATGGGAATTGATCAAATGACTTCTCATGAGGGAGTGTCAGACTTTTACTGACTAAAACCCACCCTTGTTCCTTCGGTTGCCCTTTATGTTCTGGGGCTGCGGTAACTATTAGAACTATTCCGCAACCCCGGCAGGCATTAGCCCTAGAGGGCCCCGTCACGTGCTGACTGCTCTTTGAGGCGCGCGTGTAACAAACGTGCCGTCGACACGGGTCTGGTCCTAGTCGGGCGGCGAGCTACCCATCGCTCGCCGTCCGCAGACCCGCGCCTACGGTGGCCGGTAGTCGTCTTGCGACTCTCGACGTCTACGCCTGGGTCCCTGTCCGGGGCGCGAGGCTTGACGCTGCATCAGCATGACTGTTTCGCAGAAGGAGTTGACGGCTTCCCGTTCAGTCTCGCCCCGGAGCATGGCCTAAACCAGCAGCGGGCGCGAGTGGTCACCACTTAGGCACGATCCTCGCGTACCCGCGTTATGTTAGGTTTTTGGTTACTGATTGGCTTCCGTGGCTCATGGTGCAATGTAATGAAGTACAATATTATGTGTTATTCTGATGAATAAGCTACGAATATCTTGCAAAGCCGGCTTGCTTTGTTACTGTTCGTACGTTCCATTATTATATTGCTGCGGAGTAATTTTAAAACTGTGATGTCTCCGAAGATATTATTTTTTGAAATTAAATGATGTAAACGACAATTTTGTACATAATTAAAAACTTTTATTGGATAACGTATTTACATAGATTAGGATTAATACTATATTCATCAAAACACCCTGGCAAATCATGAACTATCTTAGAGCTAATTTCATTGCCATAAAAATGGTTATAGTGAGTGAACTATAAATATTAGGCATATGCTGCCGCGGAATTTTTTTTAGAACTTTTTAAGAGGAACAATTCTTTAGTTCATAGTTTTTGCGTAACTTTAACCATTTACGCAGCGCACGCAACGGAATCTCTCAAAAGGAATATTTTTTTCCCCCGTTTTTGTCAAACTTTTCATTACTGCTCAGCTCCTATGTGTCTCAGCGTTACGTTATATAGCCTATAACCTGCCCGGAAGTATGGATTACAATCGTACCAAGTTTGGTTTAAATCCCTTCAGTAGTTTTTAACCCATGCGTGCACATACAGACAGACAGACAGACAGACAGACAGACAGACAGACAAAAAATTTACTAATTGCATTTTTGGCATCAGTATCGATCACCAATCATCTTCCAATAAAAATTTTGAAAATATATTCAATGTACAGAATTGACCTCTCTACAGTTTTATTATAAGTATAGAAGATATAGAAGAAGATTGTTTGTTTGGTTAAACGTGCTGATTTCTGCAAGTACTGGTTGACTGGGAGAAAATGCCTGCGGCATTAAGTCCGTCTGTGTACCGTTATGCATAAAGTATAAATAAATAAATGTACCTCGGAAGCAGAGTAGTAACCAAAAATGTAGGTTAAACTATGGGAACAGCTGGAAATAATCACGAAGGTAATATTATACGTTTCACCACTAGGAATAAAAAGGATATGAAACAAGATGACGACTCTTGTATGACTCATACCGTAGAGGAACAATAAAAACTTTGTGGTAACGTTCCAAAGATTCGGGCTGTTCCGAGAATTTCATATTAGATAAATGTTTGATATTTCTTTACTGGCGACGTGATTCATATGTTTTTATTAAAGAACCTGATGTATCATTCTAACAATATTTTTTTGAAGGCTTATGAGGATGGATGGATGGATGGTTGTTACCATTTCAAGAGGAAACTACTGAACGGATTTTGACGAAACATTAAAGTAGAAAAGTTTATACATCAGACTAACACATGGGCTACATAAAATTAAGCTATGACTTATGAGAGTGGAGCAGTAACCGAAGACCTAACTCGTCAGCTTGAAAACTCATAAATGAATGACATTTTATTTCTGTTTTACTTTACTTATTGAAATTAAGTAAAAACTACTTTTAATTTTTTTTTTTATAACTTATGGGCTTGCTCTTGGTCCCAGACTAGTCCGAGGGCATAGACGGGGCCTACGATGGAGCGAGCTCACACAAAAGATGCCTACGCACTCTTCTCTTGAATACATCCGGGTTATATGCTTTTGGAAACACAGACGCCGGCAGATTTCTCTTTACATTTGCCCATACCTATCATCATACTCATACATATAAATTGAATCTTTTGATGTCATCTCATCACCACTCAATTTTTTTATGATGTAGATTGAATTTGAAACTCAAGTTATTTTTTTACAATTTAACACAAAAACCACAAATACGGCTAGAATTTGAGCACCTACCTAACTTTTGGTCTGGTACAGAAAATAAAGTAGAATTTATAAACACACCACCTATAGCCTGCGGCTTTGCGTTCGTGAAGTAAACGTAATTTCATGAGTTTTAATTTTTTAAGCGAAATCTTCTAAAATGAAAGTATCTTAACTAATCTTTATTACGTCGGATATTTAATAGTAAAAATTGACCCCGTTTCAGTGATAAGCCAGAGCATATAGTCAGGAAAAAAAGAGTTTTTTTTTTGTATCTACACCGTACAAATACATTAGTAAAAAACAATTGTGACTTAAAGCATACAACGTATTTTCATTTATTTGCATCAAAGATATACATACATTATAAATATGGTAGTGATATGGTTCAACAATTGTTTGATCATCTCATGCAATAGTTGTATTGATTCCATAAAATTGGTAATTTAGCTATATAGGTGCTTGGAAGGTTGCTGGTCCTGCCCCATAGGACAATTCGCAGTGAACACGTATATTTTTCACATAGTTGGGTATATAAATATAATTATATCTCCTCATTTTGTTGTAGATTGCGTTGGCTCACACACTAATTCAGTTATTTGTTTGAGAGTGGTCGTCTACCATTTCGATATTTGTAAATGTAAAACTACATATATACCTCGTAAATATGATATACTCGTAGCTTCTATTTCAAAATATTTGTTTGTTGCAAATATGTATTTTAACGTAGATTCTTTACTTTGAAATTGTATTCATTTTTACTGTACAGAATGTAATCATGTATATAATTAATTGTAACATATTTATTTTAAAAGAGTACATATGGAGTTTCTTGCCCATTCTTCTCCATATAAGCAACTTTTTGGAATGGGCAACAAGAATCAACTATTTTAATGTAATTGACGTTCCAAAGTGCCTTCATGGTCTAATGGAAATAAACGATTTGACTTTGACTTTGACTTTGAGGTTACAGCACTTCATGAAAATATCAATTCTAAAATCTGGCCACGCAAAAAAAAAAAGATCATATTGAATAGCCTGCCCTCAATGGACTATTGGCCCAATTTCAACCAATAGACGTTTTCAATTCAAGTGAGTGCAATCCATTAGTACCCATGAGAGCATGCAGATTTAATTTCACCACTATAATAGATGTCTGCACTTCCCTTTATAAAGGTAAGGGTACAATTTATGAATGTAATTGTTCCTCCCCATCGCTCCTCTTAACTTGATACACTTTATTTGATTTTCTTAATTATGTATGATGTTGGTTTGATTGTTTGTGAGATCTGAAGCTGGACAAAGTAATTGGTTGAAAAAGCGTAAAACTGTTTATTATTTTTATGGGTTTTGATCAGTGTGGCCTAGCTAGTGTCAAATTACTTTGCATAAGCTTATGTACATGCTTTATATTTAAAATATTATTCTATTGTACCATCTATTCTACAAAGTCACTTGTCTAGAGGTGTGGATAAAGTACTTACACTTTTTTTAGTTCGAACTCAAACTCAAATCATTTATTTCTTATAGACCATTTAAAAAGCACTTTAGAACGTCAAAAACAAAGAAAAATGAATCTAGTTGCCCATTCCAAAAAGTTGATTCGTTTGGAAAAGAATGGGCAAGAAACTCCATACTTACTCTTTTAAAATAATGTTGTTACTATATTATTTGTACATTGTTAAGTGTGAAGAGAAGAATACAAATATAAATAATGTCGAAACCATTTCCGTCAAAAAAATATATAACCATAATAAAAAATATAATTAATTAGGAAATGGAAGCTAATCAAGTTCACGAACTTTAGTGTAACACATTTACAAATAAATCACTTTCCTCAAACAATTAAAAATAAATAAAATGTGTGAACCAGCGCATCCAATAATTGTAAAAGTAGTTAATCAATTATCAGTTTAAATTAGCCATCAGTTTGGTTTTGTCTACAAGAAGAGTTTAAAAGAACTTGGTATATTATCAATTTATCATCTTAATAAGGTTCATCAGTATTCTATGTAAAAATAATTACTTAGATTAAAAAGGAAGTATTCTAGACCTAACGTGATCCAAAATAATTTAAATCATCCTTAATCCATATTAGGCAGACTAGAATGGAATAAAATTGTAGCCAGATTAGTAATAAAATTGTAAATAGTTAGTTCGAAAAACCATTAAAAACCAGTAAACCTTTTAACCTACAAAAGGTTTACTGGTTTTTAATGGAAACTGAATCAATAAACATGCAATCGCAACTACGGTAGATTACAACGGCTTTTTTTTTCATCAAATTTATTCGAAAATAGATGCTGCGTTAAAACTTTCCACCATGTATATTCGTAAACCTTAGAAACAATTAATCAGATTTGAAAAAACTGTTGGAGGTTTAAAGCCCATTTAGCAGGAAAAATTATGTGCTAAATAACATGCTAAAAACTACGGTAGCAGGGCTGTAATCAAAGACGTAACTTTTTTTTGGGAATTATAGAGTTATTTCTCTATAAATTTTATTATTGGTATTAGGATCTCGAACCACTGTAGTATCTGCTTTCAATTAGCTATAGACAGCGTATAACAAGCAAACTGTCTATCTAGTAAATGGACATGCACTGGGCTACATCTATTTTGTATTGTAACAACTGGTTTGCTCTAGAGATTCTGAGAAATTATTTTGTACTCCATAGAATTATATGGATTTAAGTCAGTCTTAAGTTTAAAGATTTTTGATATACCTATTGGTGTTCAAGAAACTTCTGTATACTCGTCCTTAGTCCTGAATGATCATAACTTTCTACACATGTGCGACAGTCGACACAAAATGTGTGAAAAATCGTGTACAAGCGGTTTGTCGCAAACCACCGCTGCGCCGAACCGGTGCGGTGACAAGTTCGCGCGCACTCTTAACTGACAAAAGTTATATTTATTTTTATATATACCTTTACACAATTGTTCGTTATTTGTTTTTCTACAACAAGCCTTTTTAAGAAAAATAAAAATAAGATAATTTTATTAACCTCCAAAGTAATGTTAATTCACTGAAGTATATAGTAGTTGCAATACAAACAAATTGGATCACAAAGAGCTCTGTTCACTAAAGACCTCTAGAATTGGCCATAATGAAAAATAAATTACGAACACAAACAACAAAGTAAAATAAGCCTCATTGAAAAAGTTTCGATCAATGTAATCAAATACCTATTTGCATTTACGATGCCTATTTAAATAGAATGTTCCAGAACTAACTTTAGTTTCAAAGTCAACCAATTACGGGTCGTCAAATGTTTACACATCGCTATTTTTTGGGAAGAATGAATTAAAGAAAGAGAAATCCATCATTGAGGACAACCTTGAAACTTACAACTCTTTTGAATGAGGGGGTCTTATATGAAAATATACTTTTGATTTTAATGTAAGTCATTTTGAATGTAAGGATTATTTATGCTCATGTTTTATGATGACATCCCAAAGGGACGGGGTAATATTTTTGTCCTTTACGCACTTGACAGATCAGCTTTTGCTTTCCTGAAAAAAATACTTTCTTGGGAGAATAAATTAGTATAATTATTGTACATTACTTCTACGATAACATCACTGTGATGATACAAAACACCTTCTTTTCAACTTCAAACAAAACCAAAAGCACCCCAACAAATTGCGAAACCTCAAGTTACTGCTCCACAAAACACAAAAAACCAAACTTCAAAGCAATATTTTCTCCAAAAATTAATTATAAGTGATATTTTGTGAAGCAGCGGAACTCATGAAATATTCAGCAGACAAACAGATGGCAGGTACACGTGATCGCGATACTAGCCGCCAAAACGATTACAACGTGACCGAATAAACAAGATATTGGAGGGAACTGTACCCGTTAATATAGTGGACAGGAAGAAATATATTTAATATAGACTTATTACATTATGTGCCGTAAGCTTTCTATGAAGGTTGCAAAGGTAGAGCTTGATGATTACGTAGTCTATAAGTAGAATGTTCCGAGGAATTAAATGTTTAGGGTGACTTATACCAGTGTTTGATAGACACACAATTTTGTAATTAAAAAGAATTAATTGGCCTTTATCCTGCAATGTAAATAAAACTGAGAACGGTTCGGAGGGTAAACTAATTAACTAAATAAAAAGTTTCTATGGGATGGTTGTTTGTTTCTATGAGTACAATCATGTTTTGATCTCTAATATCAATTATCTTTTAAATATATTTGAAGTGTTACCTGTTCACGACAGAAAAGATGTCTAACCAAAGGATACGGCAACAATTAAAAAGAAGTGCATTAAACCAGAGCTTTAAACAAAAACACGACAACCAACAATCAACATAAACACACTGAATGTGTAAGAAACACAGTTACTAATCTGTTAGTCGAAGACAAACCCAATTAACAAAGTACACACCCAACAACAGAGTATAGGCAGCTGTTCTATGACGTCACATTTGGAAACACATGAATATACTATCGGTTGGATGAGCCGGCTCAAATGGCCGGACTTGTTGTGCTACTAGGAGATAGCCTGGGGTTCAAGTCTACTATTGCTATAGTGGTTCAATGATCGATTTGACGTGTAACGTCAAACTTTTGACACATTACCCTAACAAAAACTGTCAAAATTATCAAAATCCGATCAATGACTGGTCATTGAGACACTATTGCAATAGCAGACTTGAGTCCCTGTTTGTGGTCGTTTACTTGAGCTTGTCGACTTACTTATATTTTAGAGATATATCTGAACTAGGTGTATCTTATATTATTATAGACTGACCTGTTGGTTTCGTGTTTCGTCACTCTGACTGCTGAACCAGGGGCAAATCTGTATGATGTGCATGATTGTTTGTTCTGTGTCTGGGTAGAATTTATTCATAATACCATAATTCACATACATTAAATTAGAATAAAGCTCAAAAACATTTTTTATATTTTACCACTACTTTATGCCTATTTCTAAAATCGCAAATAATTTATTATTATTGATTGTATTTTCTTTTACATTCACTTGTGTTTATAAACATTTCATGAAAGATATTCTTTCCGGAGACTGTCTTTATTGATTGATTGTCTTTTTTTGTTTGTGTGTCAGTTAATGTGTGATTGACAGTCGTAATGCTTGTGTTTGTAATTCTCTTGATATTTCCAGAAATGGTGTTTTTACCTACATTACTGCTGAACATACATTTTCGTTAGAGGCTCATTCGGTAAGCAGCTCTAAATCAAGGAGTGAACTTGGTGATATCTGGCCAGCACAAGCACGTAGTCGACTTAGGTGAAATTAGATCGTATATCAATATTAAATGTGTTTGTAAATTGTGAACTTTGTGTCTGTTTAGCTACTACCATAGATATAAATGGTTTGAAAAACGCTAAGTTTTTTCATTACTTTTAGTTCACAATGGGATCAAACAAAAAAAAACAATACTACAATTAAAATAACTACAGCTTTATATATATATTGCGAAATAAAAAGAAACAAGATGCCACGAACGCTTTTTGCAAAGAAATACAGCTTTTGGCTTTATTTTTTTTTAATTACCCGATACTTCACGTTACTATGGAAACGGAATGGAATAGGATAAGGCTTTTCTTTATTTTATTCCATTCTATTTATTTACATATGTATTTCCAATCAAGTCCGATGTAGACAAAAGTAAATAATGAAAATAGCAATGAAAGATGAAGAAGAAACAAACAAATATTATAATGTTTATAAACGAAAAATGTTTGATGGACTCCATATTGGAGTACATAGTCTCAGAAGTCGGGCTTCAAAGCCTATACACGCAAACTTTGTATAGCCTAGATCTCTTTGTCCAATATAACAATGGATAATTGATATTCTAGTCTAAGATATCAAGCACACTAACAAGAAACCAATGCATAAACCGTTTACATTTAAGGTACATATATTCCATCCCCGTTTACCCTCAATCTCGACCCTATTAACACCAAACATCCCTATCTATTTGCATGTTTATTTATCCGTAATGTAAGCTGTAAACTGATTTGTCAAAGATCAAGTTTGAAGCGTACAACTTGGCTTGCTTCATGAATATGCAAGCGTGCCTTCGGACCAGCCCAACTTATATTGAACGCATCGCAGGGACAATGATCGTATCGTCAGTGATTGCCTTGCCAATGTGGGTTAGAGGCTATTTGTATGTTTGTGGACGGTTCGTGTCGTCTGGCTTTAGTGGGAAGAGGTTGAAAGGTCTAGGTTGTAGGTATAGTTCATTGTTGTATGTAATTAATTTGTTTACAAGTTTACCTTTTTGGTTACTTTACCTTATTGATTCAAAATTCAAAGCATTTATTTCACTTAGACCATTTATAGGCACTTATGAATAAGTAGTCAAAGAGTCTGTCGGTTAGTCAGAAAAGTGACGCTAATTGCCTGTTCCAAAACGTAGATTTCTATGGAGAAGAACAGGCAAGAAACTCCACGGACACTCTTTAAAAAAAAACATGTTTTACAATATCTTGGTTACATTAATTTTTATCAAAGTAGTCTTCCAAAAGGGGTTGAAATTGTGGTAAAAGATAGTAGAACTCTTTTTGAAAGTAATTAAAATCTTTCATTTGGGTGCAGTGCTTAAACTTGTACAAGATTAATAGATAGTTAGACGTAGTGCAGAATTACTGTTCAATATCAGAAATTAAATAACAACGAAATATCAAAAGGGTGGTTCACCAGTTTAGGGTGTTTGCTGTAACAAATCTTTGTTCTTAAAACCGTTGATTGAGACGAGGACATTGTTTTTGTCTAAAATGAACAGCAAGTAAGAATAAAGATTAAAAAAAGAGAAAACAGAAGAAAAAAGATAGACACGCCATACCTGGCACCTTAGATTATATACATGTCACAATGGACGCTAAATTGATAATAATCTCACAAAAGAATATCTATTTTCGCCACATGATTAGAACACTAAAGGAAA
Source organism: Athetis lepigone (assembly GCA_033675125.1). NCBI lineage: Eukaryota > Metazoa > Arthropoda > Insecta > Lepidoptera > Noctuidae > Athetis > Athetis lepigone. The sequence continues at coordinate 8,102,838 of CM066240.1, forward strand.
AAATACCAAGAACACTTTTTAAATTAGCTCCAATAGAACCCACAAAGAGAAATGTTTTCGTAAAAGAAAATTACATTCCTTACTTCAGATTTAAGTGCTTTCCGACATTCGCAATAAAGCAATCACGAAAAATCTAAAACTAAACAAAAAATTGTGTGTCTGCGTGCAGTGGCTGCGAATAAAAATGAAATTGACACTACAACGGGCATCTCTAATCCTGTTAGAGTCGGCCAAATCGGGAGGGCCAATCAGAATCGAACTGACAAGGATTTAACAATATTCCTATATTTCATGGTACAGTTACTAGATGGGCTTAATGCGATAATGCCATTTTTTGCGTCATTGGGTGCGCCGTCCGTGTTCCCTACAATGACGCACACAGGGTGTACATTCGCCACGGTAGCAGATATTCCTCAGTCATTCCTCTCCCCTATTGTGATTGGATATCAAACGGTTATTTTATTGCAACTCTCGTTTATACGTCAAATTCGATGTCACGACGTTTGACACGTGTTTAGCATTCGACTTAACTGCTATTGTTGCAAACGATTAGGGGATGCTATTGTTAAAATTGTTGAGCGAATTAAAGTGTTTAAATAAATTTGCTGAGTAATAAAATAGTTTTTGATCTCTTGTTGACGACAACGGACAACGGACCGATTTTCATAACGGGCGACGACGGGCCGACACGCACCCGTTGCAACCAAGGAAACTTAACGCATCTCGAACCGTAGCTGCGGTTATTCGCCTGGGTCTGCTTTGTTTGTGTGTGCTTTATGGAATACCTCGTTTTTTTTCTGTGTTAATATTTTAAATAGTGAAAAGTTATTGTATATTAATTCGAATTTTATCTTTGTGTCTAATTCATATTATTTATAGAATGTATCTGACATGCTATTTCTTTACCCTTGGTAGAGAAAGCCTACAGGTCATAGCTCATTAGAGCCACCCGGCCACTCCGCACCGCCTCGCCTCCTGCGGCTAGTATTCTTTATATGGGCTTGTATGCGCTCACTACACACATTAAAAGTGTCTAGGGATCAAGCATTTTTATGCGGATTTCTTGAGATTGAGATGTGGCTTTGTAATAAAAGACAATGAGCAGAAGTGGTCCAAATTTCCACCACTGTTGGGGGCTATGTAAGCTTAAAGTCAGCTAAATACCATACAATTTTGACTACTAGGCGAAAAAAAAATATTAACTCAGAAAAAAGTTATGACTGTTTTAAAACCACGACTTTTAATTATTTAACCGTTTATTCTTTTCGCACAAAGCCATATTTAAAGTAGTAAAAACGCATTGACTCTGTTCTGTAATGCGTTCAAATCGTTTGCAAAGTGTACAATGATAACGTTAGCGTAGCGTGTATCAGATTGAAGTAGCAAGAGATGGAATGCATTTAGTGAATTAGTTGATTTTGGCATTGAGCCTGAAAATGCTATGTTGCGACACGCAAGAATACAATCCCGACTCAAATGTGCAAGTCTGGAATACTACGCGTATGTAATGATCCGTAGTCGCGAAATCATTTCGTACTACTACAGTTCTTGTCTTTCTAGAATGCGAACTGTGGGTTGCTGTGCCCACGTCATGGTAATTATTTAGTATTTTGGATGGGTGAGACACGAACCCACAATTCTACTTCCAGCTGCGAATCTGGATAATGTTATTGTGGATGAAAACATTTGAGATGTACTCTTTTAAGGACAGACCCCACACTGTGAGACATAAATAAATAAAACTATTGTGAAATATTTTATAGGTTTCATTTGATCATGATAGGGTTAGACTTTCTTTCACATGATAGGGTTTGATTTTTTCGACACAGCGAAGTACCTACTAGGTTTTTTTTTTGATGTCATATAGCTTATATCAACCAGAATAACGTGTGAATTACAACGAAATGTCATACACCTAAATCAATTTGTGAGTATTTTAATAGATATAGTGAAATAAAAAAGCGTAATAAGGTTTTAAATTTCAAGTTTTCATGGGGTCATAACTTTTCACTGAGTAAATATTTTTGGTTGCGGTCTTCGTATAATGATTCAGTACGCAGTGTTCCATCATATGCCATAGTTCTTATTGGTGGTGGAAATTTGGACCAAGCTCCATACATTTTTGCCCAATCTCCTTTATGATTTTATAAATTTATATGGATCCTTTTTGGTGCATTTCATAATTTGAATCAGGAACTGTGAATCAAATTCGAGTAAAAGATGAAAATCAGCTGTCAATATTTTCCCTATAAAAACATACAACGCATTGAAGACATTATTAGTGCTACTGTTTCCCTACTACTGATTAAAACCAACGTTATTATGGAGCGGCGACGTCATTTGAGCAGTAAAGAAATGCTCAGAGCCGTGGGAATGATAGAAGCTGGTTCCCGGCAACGTACTGTGGCTTTAGCTCTGAATACAAGTCAGAGTGTTATCAGTCGACTTTGGACACGTTACCGAAGCACTGGTACCGTGGCTGAGCGCCATGGAGGACGGTATCGCTGCACCACACGGAGACAAGACCGATACATTCAAATCTTAACAGGCGTCCGTCACTCGCTCAAGGCCACGCGTTTTATGCCTACCGCTTCGCGTATCGTCGACGATACAACGAACACCGGGCTGTCGCGCGCCCGCCTGAGTGCTCGCGCGTCACGGGTACAGCGCTGACTATCAAAATGCCGAAACCACGTAATTATTGCGTGATTATTGTGCAATTCCCCTGTTTCCCAATTCTCCTGTTTCCCTTTTGATTATTTATTAAAATTATTCACGCGGTTTTGGATATTTTCGACACTAAAATATAATAATCGGGAATTCAAGGAACGAAAAATATGCATCAGTCATTTTGTATAACCCTAGCAGATTTGCTGGACGACACGCACACACGTTAGTCGCGCGGCGGGCAAAAAAATCTCAACTCTCTTTGTGCGTACTTATGGTACATTTATCCTCGCTGCAAACAGCTGGTATTATTATTATGATTTTGTAGGCTATTATAGCGTAGGTTTTTTCGTTTTTGTATTGGAGTGAAGTATCTGTTACGTAGTAACTATTTATTAATCTGTGATCTTAACTCGAAGAGCTCCAACAATAACCGCCATGATGTTAGCCGTAAGGCTTCATCACTCTTCAAGGAACTTAATTAGCGACCAAACAGTCAGAAACCGCTTGCATGAAGTGAACCTTCATTCCCGAAGACCGCTACCACCGCTACCACCTATAGCAATGCACAATCGTAGGATTCGATATCAATGGGCTCTTGAACACAGAAATTGGGCAGAAGAACAATGGCGTTTCGTGTGCTTTTCTGATGAGTCTCGTTTTGGTATGAGACCGGATACAAGACGTATACGACACTGGAGAACCCCTGGACGCCAACAGCGATTAAAATCCTGCCAGGAAGTCCATCCTTATAGTGGTGGAACCATCATGGTATGGGCGGGTATTTGGATCGGCGGAAGAACTGAGTTGATTTGGATCAGAGGCAACCTCAACGCTCAAATTTATGCTGAGACGATTGTATCAGACGTCATCGTTCCTCTACAAGTGCAAATCGGTCCCTTATTTCAGTTAATGCATGATAATGCACGACCGCACACCGCAAGAGTTGTAAGACAGACTCTCGCCGCAGCTAACATCAATGTCCTGCCCTGGCCTGCTCAGTCGCCAGACTTGAACCCGATTGAGCATGCATGGGATATGCTACAGAGAAGAGCTCTGCCGAATATGGAGGGTATCCAGTCGCAAGAAGACCTTTTTTTGTTGTTGCAACGAACATGGGCGGCCATTCCACAGCGTGATTTGGATGAACTCATTTTGAGTATGCGAAACCGATGTTCTTGTGTTGTTAGTGTTCGCGGTAGAATCACGGATTATTAATTGTTTAAGTTACCCAATAAAATTTTAGAGAAAACTGTTATTTCAGTCTTTTTTTCGAACTTTTGTGTTAGTGGTTCAAATGTCAAAAATCCCTTTATTAGGAAAATGGCAAATTTCTTTATTAATGCAAAGGTGACTTGGTTTATCGTTACTGTGACAAACGAAAACACTTTATTTGATGAATCCTTAAAGAAAATTTTAATTAATATCAATCAGGAGAAAAGTTATTGCAAAAATATATGTTGATCCCTAGACACTTTTGATGTGTGTATATCAACTCCGTAGCGGCACCGGATCGCCTCGGATATACCTAAGGCGAGTCGGTGCGGAGTGGCTGCCGGGTGGTTGTAATGAGCTATGACCTTAAGGCAATAAATGTGATTTCCCTTTATATTTTTTTTTTATTTAAAATAAATAAATAGGGTATGTTATTTAGAATAACATAAAATTATTAATTTAACGTCAACAGCTAGTCTTGCACTTGCAAAGAAGAAGTAATAAAAAAAAATTGAAGTCACTGGATTACGCTTACCTTAGTTTTGTAAATAATTTATTTGCTAAGTGAAAGTGTAGGTTTTTTTTGGAAAAAAGAAAGGATCTTTATACCCCATTCGGTATTTTAGTAGTTTAAACGAAAAGTACGCGATCTAAGAATGTCTTTCACTTTCGCGTAATTTATCCCATTTCCGAAGCCCGATCGATCTTACTAGCTGAAAGTTCCTTATAATTATACTAAATCTAAGTAGCATTAACAAGTCCTTAAATTTAGATAATATGCGATCAAACGCCACTTAACAGATACTGAGGGATCAATTGAATTGATTTAATTGATAGTGTTATGTTTAATTCATTCGTGTTATGCAAATAGGTTCGGGTAGCGTGTTCGAATTAGGGATTACATTAGGTTACAATTTAACATGCGTACTTAATTTACTTTAGATAATGCGTATTTATTTTGTATTAAATTAGTTTTCATATAAATTGATTTATTTCCTAAATGAAGGTTTTCAAACATATTAACAGGTAAAATTTAAAAGGATAGTTTTAATTCCACCATGTTTGTGGTGTGTCAATGTTTATTTTTGCGACGCTTTATTTGATTAAATAACATAGCCAAAAAAATCAATTGACATAACTTACCTATGTGAGCTATCAAAACGCAATTTTACTACCCAGGTGAAAACGAATTCAGGTTTTAGGTAAAAAATAATTGTTTATTTTATAGACATTTTTATTTGAAATTATTAAATCATAGAGTCAAATACTACAATATACCCAATTACGACATTTTATTTATTTGTATTACTTTATGTACTTTTTTCTAAACAAGACAAACACGATGCATCTTCAAATTACCATCCGATAAAGATAACGCTGCATAATAATATATTTTTTAATAAAAATAAAGCTGATACACACGACCCACGTGCCAGCCGTCGCCGCCTGTCATCGTATGACAAGTGAATGACAGCAGGGAGCCACCGGAATGAAATGACACTTTGTCTGGATTTGTATGCATGAGAAAGAACAGTAGCGACGCAGCGCAGAAGGGACAGCCTGTATATAGAAATGTGTTGCGAAATTATGCGTCACTTTTTTATAGTTGGGATTTATGTCGTTCAATTGCTCTGTAAAGTTTGTGAACTTGTGATATATGGTAAATGGAAATATGTAGAAAATATTACTTACAATTTTAGGAGATAATGGTACCGATAGTTAATAAATTACACTTTTACACGTCATTTTTTTTCTCTTATTTTTTAATCGAACGATGGGGCCGGTGTTTCCTAGCTGGACTACTCTGAGAAGAAACAAACCGAAACAAACTCAGAGGTCAAAGTCTCTTTTAAAGTCCATACAATATTGTATTGGTCAAATTATGCGAGGACCATGAAGGTAATAACTGAAGTGATCTCTTGATGAGAGAATCACACAGATTTGAGTGGACCTGTCCAAACAGTGCAAGCATTTGTCAAAAGTCGTTTAGCTCAACTAAAACGTAAGGAGCCTAACGTCTTGACGAACAATACCAAAGTAAGGACATTCGGGTAGGCCGCATTAAATACTCAAATCGTCAGTAATAGTCAAATATACTAGTAACCTAACAGCCCACATAGTCCTCACACTCACAATAAATAAAGTAAAAAAAAAAGATATACTTATAAAAGTACATAAATGTCAAGTATAATAATTACAATGCCAAGCAGAAGAAAAATAAAAATCAATTAAATATGGTATACAAGATAATATACTTAATAAAGTACAAATCAATGTCAAATAATAAGAATTTCAATGTCAATAAAATATAATAATAATGTAGACAAATAATTAATGTCATTGACCTATGTAAATAATTGAAGCAGCTTAATTCCAAGCATTTGAATCATCAATATACTCTTTAACAGAATAAAAAGCATTACGGCATAATTTACGTTTAATAAAGAGTTTAAATTTGGTAATGCTTAGTTCTTGAGTCTGGCTAGGAAGTTTATTATAAAATCGTATACATTGACATTTAAATGAACTACCTATTTTCTTTAGCCTAGTTGAAGGAACAATATATTTGTCCTTGTTTCTTGTGTTTATGTTGTGAATATCACTGTATTTTTTAAACAGATTAATATTTTTATGTGCATACAACAGATTTTCATATATATACTGACAGGGCACAGTCAAAATATTAATCTCTTTAAATTTGTCTCTGAGGGAGTGTCGGGGACTCAATTTATAAATGGAACGAATAGCCCTTTTTTGTAAAACAAATATTGTTTGTATGTCGGCGGCATTTCCCCACAATAGAATGCCGTACGACATCAAACTATGAAAATAGCTGAAATAAACTAAGCGGGCTGTTTCCAAATCCGTTAAACCACGAATTTTCCTAACGGCATATGCTGCAGAGCTGAGTTTTTACCCGACTGCGCGACGCAAAGGGTAATGTGTTTATCAGTCTATGTATGTATGTTTGATTCTATGTGGCGTTCTAGAGACCAAATGCATAGGCCGATTTTGATCATTCTTACGTCAATCGATTCGTCTTAACCTTGCGCGTGTCACTAAAGACATGACAGTAATCAAAATTCACCACAGCGACAACCAGACGCCATATTGTCAAAACGAAAAAAAAAAATGTCGATGAACTATGTCGAGTGGGGTGTCGTTGAATAGGTATTTTAAAATCATTTTTAGGTTCCTTTTATCATTTTTCATTTTAAATAATAGTTTAGGATATAACGATTTAAAGTGGTTTAACAAAACAATCATTCTCGCTAATTTTCTTGCTTATTGATTTAAGTTTTTATTCCAAGTATAATCGATATACAAATAAACAAAACACGAAAGAACATTAAGAACAAATATTTTTGGTAAAAAAACCACTTTGGTGTCACTGTACACAAGCTCCAAGGAACTACTTTGGACCGAGCTGTGGTTGATTTAAGTTCACGCGTTTTTGCTAAAGGTCAAGCATATGTAGCTTTCAGCCGAGTTAGGTCTCTAGAGGGACTAATCATCAGTAATTTAGACCACCGCAAGTTACCTAATAATCCCCACGATATAACTCCTTCAATGAAATTACTAGATTGCGTAATTTTCCATCTTATAACGAAGTCAATGAACCGTAACTAAAAAGTATAAAATAATATAAAAATTATTAAAAAAACAAAAAACCCGACTGCGTGAAAACTAATTTTAAAAAATGCGTGAAAAATGTAACTTAAATAAAAACTGAAAAGAAAGAAACAAGCCCAGTAGTTTAGAATAGAACAGAACGACTCACAGTCGGGGCCCATTCAAATTTTTCCGATCAAATCTTTCCAAGGGGCCCCGACTGTGAGTCGTTCTGTTCTATTCTAAACTACTGGGCTTGTTTCTTTCTTTTCAGTTTTTATTTAAGTTACATTTTTCACGCATTTTTTAAAATTAGTTTTCACGCAGTCGGGTTTTTTGTTTTTTTTTTAGATAGTTTATCTATATGGGGGCCCCACTGAAGTTTGGCATCTAAAGTTAAACCTAAAAAAATTACCTAAAAGATTTACTTTATAGATTCTGACTAATTTGACAGGACTAAACTAATATGTATCTTCTGTCCTTTTCTTAATGAAATGGAACGAGAAAGATGTACTTAACTTAAATTTAGTTTAGTTCGTGAACAAGATTATATAAAAGGTTTACAAAAAGGAGGCAACGTAGACTTATATATTGAATTTAAGTCCGAAATCGCGACTCTACGTTGAGCAAACGTGGTGATCAGTGCTCGGTGTCTTCTCTGTTTGAAAATAATCCCAGAACACTGGTACCTACATTATAAATATTATAGGCTTCTATGATTAAAAGGAGAAACTATGAGTAAAAACTATGTGGACGAAATTTTTCTTTATTGTAACCCTTGTTAGCGAAGATGACGCATCAATATGGATGACGTCACAGGCAAAGAAGAATAATAATAAGACTTTTATGTGTTGGATTTATTTCTTTTATTTGTTTGTTGGAAAATGGCAGTTTCATTTGCAACTGAAGCAGACTTCTTTGTTGAAAATAAATCGTTCAATTCCAAATCTAGAGTGTTTATTGAGTGTTTGTAAATGTACCTCCCAAATTCGAAGTTCTCTAAGATTTGTATCACGTGATTTATTCCAAGTAAATTCTTTTGAATCCTTTCACAGGGGAACTAAGATGGCAAAATGAAGTAACGTCGTCGCTTAACCCGCTATTCAGGACGTCTATTCAGTGTGGTAAAGCATTGTCGGCCTCCAATAGAACCAGGTCAGCTGAAAATATGAAAGATACATGTTAGGTAACATAGAGGATATATGAAGGCTATCACTAGCTAATAAGACGGAAGAAGATAAAAAATAATGCTTGGACATGAATATGTTGTGCAGTTTTTTTTGGATTGGACGAGCTTTCTGACATGTTTTGGTCTTATATCTGTATTACCAAAGGCCCGGGCTCAGGTCTGCTATTGCAATAGTGGTTTAATGATCGATGTTTGACGTACGAGTTACTACGTCAAACTTTTGACACATTTTCCATACAAAAACTGTCAAAGTGGTCAAATATAGGGTCAATGACTGGTCATTGAGACACTATTGCAATAGCAGGCTTGAGCCCCTGTTGTGTTGTTATTGCAGAGATAAAGATTATTTTTGATGATTGACAATCATGATTTTAGAGATCAATAAACACAATAGAAAGACAACAGCAGCCCGACAGCCGGCGGTCGCTTGGTTGTTGAAAGGTTAAAGTGTAATTTTAAAATGATACAGCATACAGTTTATTTTTAACCTTGTGTTAATTAATAATATTGAAACCAGTCTAGTCGCTGATCTAGAAAAGAGTGCCCATTAGCTGAGATAGACACAGCATACGAAAAACCGTTTTCCTTTTTGCACTTATTATAGGTTGGAAGAGATGGTTTCATTTTAATAACCATTAGGTACGATTTTTTCTTAATAGAAATTCTGTTGCATCAGTTACAAATAAAATTAAACATACAATTTTGGTTGTTTAAACATAATGTTAGATGATAAATTACAAAACCTCACACAAATTCTAATTGGTTCAAAACCAACACCTATATTTATGAATTCCAACATTACTGCAATTAATACAGTATTAATAGACTGCCATTCCGATTCCCCGTCAGGCCTAATCAGATTACCTACTTGCTGTATATCGACGTTTATTCAAACGGCACTGGCAGAGGGGCGGCCTATTTAATTACAAAGCTAGGCGCAGTCAGCGGTGCGTTCATGTGTGCTGTATTGAACCAACTCAGTCCATTTCTCCTGGCCACCATGCAGATATAAATGGATTATTGTGAATTTTAAAGTAACTGTTTGTTTCCTGAGATTGTTTGAGACATTTGTAAAGGAATTTGGAGGCAGGAAATTTCGTGAATTTAAAAAAGGAGTCAATGACACACATTTTTAGACTTAAGTTTCTTTATAAATTTATAGATATGAATAGTCAATATGTGCTGCTAAACGTAATTATGTGCTCGAAATCATAAACGAAGATAACAGTAAAAAAATACACAAATAATATCAAATTAAAAAAAAACTGAAAAAAATATATATCAAAGACTTTGGTAGGATAAAGTCTTTTGGGAATTATTAATAATATGTAGATGTTTTGTGGTCCAAAAGTATGTACCACCCTTGATATTACGTAGGTACTCAACCGCTTTTTATGGAAAATAGCCATAATGGCTGTTAATGGGAATACTATTTTTATTATTTGATTGAAGAGATAACTATCGGTTCTAACATATGTGCTACTATCTATACTTAGTAAACCAAGCTGACGTCCATTATATCCCATATTATGATAAAGATGGAGATATTGGACCTTTACCTTTATTGTTTTTACATTAGAAGAAACACGAATGATGTCACCAATATATTGTAGAAAATGATAATTGAAAAAGTATTCATGGAGATTCTTGCTTGTTCGTCTCCAAAGAGACCAACCTACGTTTTAGAACAAGCAACTAGCTTCAACTTGGTGACTAACCGACTGACTTTTTGACAATTAATAAGTGTATTAAAGGGTCAAGTGACATAAATGCTTTAATCACGTGCGCTCCTGAGAGATTTAGTTCAGTAGTCTTTATTTTGTTAGGTTTTCTTTGTTTATTATTGTCATAGAGGATTGTTTTCAAAATCGTCTCTATTACTACTAACATGAGTCATCCAAGAGGGCAATGCACGATCTTCTCGAAGGTTAACCTACCTATAAAAGCCCAAGGGTTATGAATATTTATCCCTCCTGTCACTTCTCTTTCCACAACCAATAACTTACCGGTATTCCATCGTTTTATTTTTCCATCCCCACGTCTAGTAGGCTCTAGCAATCGGTCAGAAGGAATTACGTAAGTCTGGGCAGGTAGCTGTTCCATATTCTGTCGGCAATGACCTGGATGTTCATCGATCAACCCTTGCGGTAGGTCACTTGTACCCATCGCGTGACAAAATAGTATTACACTTAATGTGTGTTTCACGCCGAAATGCGAGAAATTACCGACGATATTCTAGGTTTGCAAGTTGTTATTGAATAACTTTTTTATTTGATTTTGGAATTGGGCTACCGGTGGCGAAAAGGTACGCGTGTAAAAGTTGTTTTGTGTTCTGTGGTGTGACCCCAAAGGCTTACCTATATAAAGACGGGTTAAGTACACCGAAGGGGTTTTTGTAGCTACGTGTTAGAAAAGTTGTACAGAGTTTAAGCCACGGTAATTTCAACGTTGTTGTAAATAAAATAATATGAATTAGGTGACAGCGGGTAGGTTTTTAAGAGATGTCGTTTTTAAAAAAGAATTAAATCTGTATTATAGTAACACCGTTCACAGTTAAAAGATTTCGTTATGCATATAACCCTAAAAAACTTACCCTAAGATACTTCATCAAACCAACGTTTAATCTATGACTTCATATGCATTTGAGGTAATTGACACTTACGCAGACAAAGTTGCGAACTAATGATAGGGTTATACATATGACATGGGACAATCTAGGTTTATAATCCAGGATGGCCTCAATATGACGACAAACACAGCATAGTCGGTGTCTTAAAATGCACAGAGATAAAACAAAGATGGTCGCAGATATCCGGGTACCCTTAAAAGGCATAAAAGCCAGACGCTCACACTAGGTTAGTCAAATTCTATAAAGAGGTTATTGAAGACCCATCTCAGATGGGCCGCATGTGCAGACCTAAAATAGATCTTCAAGTCCCAATTAACACTACAGTACTATCAACACAAAAGTCTTTAACCAGTGTTTGAAGCCAGTTTGGTATTGAGACGTGACCTTTTTAATAGGCCACATAAGAAAGCTCAAGGCCACTCAAAGGGCAATCGAGAAAGCTGATACAGCCTAAACCATTGCCAGACTTAATTGGCAGTGCGCGGATCACATTATTCGAAGAATCGATGCCCAGTGAGGTTGTACAGTTTTCCTGTAACAACCACGAGCCGAAAGTACAACAGTGAGGTGATGATGAAGCAAAAGTCTTATTGTTACATTACATAGGTGACATAGGTTACTTTTAAACTCGCAATTACGTCTGTGTCCAGTATAAATTAATAAGCAAGCATTTCTATAGATATATTTGCAAAAGCTAGTATTTATAGTGCAGAAAAGAAAATCAACATAAACGTTTTATAGTTCCTCAACAATTCTTTCTTATTGTACACTACCTGAAACTTAACGAGTAGTTCCACTATCCGCCCATCTACCAGTTTTAACTTCATCAGAATTGCTATTATTCTTTTTCGTTCCAGTGCCACCGGGTACTTTTGCACGTAACTAACTTAGGTTTTAATTGTTTCTGCTTACGCCACAGATTGCAACTGTGCCGTAGGGTGCACGTAGCAATACGAAACAAACGCCTTCAGATTTTATGATAGCAACACGTATTAGCAAAACTTTTGCTGTTAAAAGTGTTTAGGCGAATAAAACGGAACTTTGTTGCGTGCGCGCTGGGGCTTGGAACTAAGTTATATAGTTCAAGAATGGAACTGTAGTTAGTGTTATAGTCGCAACATTGTTACTTATATTTAAATACCGTTAATACAGCTAAGTTTTTAATGCGCTTTTTACTTAGGTTATTTAACTGAAGTGTCTGATAAGGAAGACTGCGTTAACGTTTGTATTACCCAACTTTGAGACATAGAATATATCTGGGGTTAATATTTAAGTATTATAGCGACTACTAGACAATTGTGATAGGATAGTACTTAATGTATTTGTATCAATGTCGTCGTACTAAAGATTAATTAATTGCTTCTTTCGGCTTGCCAAGGCGTTTAAAAAATTCAGTCTTGTAAATCTCAAGGCTTTGGCAAAATTTCAATATTAAGCAGGTGAGATCTAAGCGTGGGCACATTTAGCCTTGCCATAACTTTATATATCTTGGTATTTACTGAATTGGCAAGTAATCCAACAAAAGAAGAAAACTGTCAGAAATCTCTCCTCTCTCTTTACAAATAATTATATTTATCGATTCGTTAAAGCGTGATTCCGCAGAACCCTGTGTTGATTAAACGTCGAGAGCCGCGGCGACTCTCAGCTCCGCCTGCCTACACTGAAAGCCACAAAACCAATCAATTTGTTGATTTATCTGAAGCTCGAGGAGTGCGTCGACTACCCCTTTTTCTAAGGAAAATGTTTTAAATTATGAGTTGATTTCTCAATTAAATAAATCTAGTACCTAAGTGGGTATAATTAAGTATATTAGTTATTAGATTAAATTGAGCATTGCCTTTTGTATTGTTTTCTTTTTCGATTCAAATGTCTCGCTGATGGAATATCATTGTGTTGGATTATTCGGTTCCCTTCCAAATGGTTTAGTGGATCGTCATGTTTGTGAACGGATATTGTCAGGGATGACTGGTCAACTTCTCATTTCTATGCTTGTTGATGTTAATTTTGAATAAAATAATTTCGAGTTTGGGTTTGTTGTTAAATCAATCAATCAAGACAAATTATTGCAACTAATCGTTGGATATAATCTTAGGTTACAACTTGATATATATTTCAGAGGAATGGAGCTAGTATATGTATATATTATGATTTGTTTATATTTACTTTTTGGGTATATATTTTTCCACGCAATGCTCAAAACACATTTAACATCAAAACATTTTATGGGTTATTACTAACTAAATTTCTCCTAGGTTCATTGTTGCTTAAATTACTTAGCGAGTTAGGACTTTTAAGAATACTCATTTGACCCCATTTAATGAAAACTTCATACTTATTTGTCATCGCTTTAAATGGGCACCACAAGCTAGCCAGCTATTTAATATGATCTTAAACACTGGCTAAACGGTTGAGTGCGTTTGTCTAGACTTTCAGTCGCCGATGTCTTGGTTTGTTCCTATCTGGGAGGCAGCCAATGTCTGGACTTATCGCTACGACACTTGATGCATATGCATACCATATGCCATATGCATATTATGCTGGTTGCTGGGTTTCATTAATATATAAAAATTGACGCGATGTGGTTCGAATTTTAGATGTTTTGAGAAATACGAAGATAGTAGAAAAGAGATGGACAGCGGTTTACTGTCTATTCTGGATAATAAAGGAGAGAAGAATTCTCTCCAGGTTTCACTTACACAGATGTCAAAAAAGTTTTCTTTTAAGCCATTATATTTTAGATATAGGCTGTCAAGAGTGCAGTTCTTGGCGTATAATGTAAATATTCCTCTTAATGAGCATGAGGAGCAATTAGAACAATATTTGTCTTTTACTGCTGCCCGACAAAACCTTCTTCTAATTCAAAGAAGGCACGAAAATTGATCACCATAGTCGCTCAACGCGAATTGGCGGATGAAATAATTATCATCCAAAATTTACAACTTTTTGCTTCATATTTACGGTTTTGCTTACCATTTATTATCGATCTACTTGCATCAGATATACGGTGCGCCGCCAAGCTATTAGTACTAATCGGATATTGCAGTTACTTGAGCTTGCAAATTGTTAATAGGCTATATCGGAGTAATTATAGACAGGTACGTACGCTATCGCAGTCTTGGGCGAGCCAATCGAATGGAGTATTTAATTACCTGAGATAGTTGATATCAACTGTTCGAAATAGTTAAAACTAGAGATGTTACGGAAACGGTAGGGGTTTATATCGGAACCGAATTCGGAAGTGGTCTTTTTAATTTGGTTAATCGGAATCGGAAAAGGAATCAGAGGCGGAGACAAAGAAAGATGCGTTAAGGGTAGGTCTAAGAAAAAAAAATTGCATAAAATTGTATTAACCAAGCACCAGCCGGCTATCGGACTGCTATTGTCTTTCTATTGTGTCTCAAATCACGTGTGTTCGAAGGTTTAAATATAATTTCTTTTCAAAAAACAATGCAGGTATAAGGTAGGCGTATACTTGAAAGTTGAAAATAAAAACAATCGGTCTTAACGTCGAAATTAAGTAATAACATGCTTGCTTGCCGCCTCCGCCAAGAGCTCCTATGCGGGTATAGAGGTCGATCCTCTAGTATAACATTGATATAATAACAAAAATTGGAATCGAAGGTGCATAATCAATCCGAATTTCCGAAATTTCGGAGTCAGAATCGGACCGTAACATATCCAGTTACAACTATACAATATCCGAATTGAATATACGGATTCGCATGCATTGTTCTGCTCGCAGAGAGATTTTATTCTTTTAACTTTTATTCTTTTACGACTTCGTCATCAAAGCCTTTGTTTCAAAAGTTTTATGACAAGTCTTTCTCTTGAAAGAAACTGAACGGAGCGGTGAGTTTATTCTCAAGAGACAATAGAAGGCCTAAACTGATAAATTGTTCTAGCAGCGATTGAGAGTAGCGTTGAACATTAATCTTTACAAAGACGTGTGCAGAGTGACAGAGTGAGAAAATTATTTTATTGTATGTACTGAGTCGTAGTTACAGTTCTTTAGAAATTTGGGGGCTCTGAACTACTTAAATTTGTCAGAAAAACTTAAAGACTCTTCTGGTTATTTTTATTAAATTGAATATTATTCATCCTCACTACTCTCATAGCTAGGTTCTTGGAGCACATCCGTAAATGTGCTATAATGGTAAATTTATAAAGATACAAGTGGACTAAGTTTAACATGACGTAAGAGGTATAATAGAGCCGAGAGGAAGTCATTAGTGAGAAATAAAATAAAAAAACATAAACTCAATAGACAAAGATTTGTAAAAACGGCGCGCGAATTTCTTAATTCAAACTTGGAACACTGACGTGACAGACATTAGCTGACGCGCCCGCTTGACCCTGGATATAATTTTATACACCACACTTTCGAAAAATGGCTGGTGTTGATAATACTAAAACAAATCACTTATTTTTCAAATTTAGAAAACCTGTTGATAACAATTTAAAAACTTTCGGCCTGACTGACTTTGTAAAAAGTTGCATTTGCATACAACCTTTTTAGAAAACAGAAGCTAAACAAAATTAAAATGGTAGTCAGCAGCTTTGTGAGTGACGGCCACGAGTGCCACGACTAGCATCGCCGCCCGGCGTGTCCTACCGCTTCACATGTCAGCGACAAATGAAATGTGAATAATGGACTGCGAAACGCCGTACGAATTGGAAATAGCAACCAAACACAGCTTACATAATTTGAAACTGTTGTTTTCACATGGCGCTCCGGAATTTTGTTATTTTACGCGTTGTCTTTGCTATTTTCGCATTTTTTTCGCCTCTGTTTTAATTTAAGTGACTTGGGCGTGAAGGGAATTGTACTGCTGCTGTTTTTAATAATGGCGAGGAAAAGGTTAGTAATTTTATTGTAGTACCGCGGAGACAAGGGTTAGGTTACTTTCTGTTACGTAGGTTAGTTTTATATACTGTTTTGCATAAGAAAGGTTAATATAAATAACGTATTTTAATTAACAAAATTAAAAAAAAATCTTAAGAATGGATTGTACAGAATTTGATTTTAGGTTCGTCTTTCGCCAACGTCCATACTACGTTGAATACACCGGTTCTCGTCCGATCACCGAAGTTAAGCAACATCGGGCGCGGTCAGTACTTGGATGGGTGACCGCCTGGGAACACCGCGTGACGTTGGCTTTTTGCGTTTTTAATTTAAAATTAAACGTTTTTGCTTTTTCCCAGATGTAAAGTGACAAAAGACGCTTTGAGCTTTTGGTTGGCTTAATGAGTAAACCTTTGCTTACAAAGCTAAGAGTGAGTATAAAAAACTTCGGACTGGCGCACCGAACAAAGGTTCCATAAAAATAATTTTATTTTGTAATGTAACTTAAAAATGAAAGTTTTCGATCGCAAGCACACGTTCTTAAGAAAGTAGATCTTAACCAACAAACAACGAAATGATTCTGTATAAGTTTCTTTATCTTCTAGCAGTATCCTAAAACAAAACTTTGTAAAAAAATATATATTTATGAGTTTTTTATAATAGTAATACAAAAAATACCAACTGCTCAGCTTCTAAAGAAATATGTCAGACCTGAATAACTGAAAATATAGGCACTATGTATAATTAAAGTACCTACATAAAATGCCCGTTAAAGAAAATTGCCTCGTATTTACAGGTCTATAACTTATATAATATAATTTATATCCATTACGTAACCACAAGTTATAATCAGCAAAATAACTGGCACCGCGCATACCTATTTATTTAGTCATAAAAACTTCAATTCTTAGTTTCAGTCCGTAATTATGAAACAATTTTCGAGTTGTAATTAGGCGAATGACGCATAGACGGTAACCTATTAGGAAACCTTAAAATAGGAATAAAGGTATAAGAATTGTTTGTAATTGCTAACATTTTTTTTGAGGTATGTATTTGGTAAACCTTACAGGTTGTTTAGCTGTTTAGCTATTACAAGGCCGAAACAGCAATTAAATATGTAATCCTTAAAAACATACTAAAATAAAATGCTATATATATAGGTTCTAGCAACCTGAGAAAAAGCAAACGCTCAAAATAGACTCCAATATTAATTACAGTCTGTATCAAGAAAAGGAAATGAGTTTGTCTAAAATTATTTTAAGACGCTATCAAAAGAAAATGAAACAGCCCTTTATTATGTGTGATAAAATAACTGTTAAACTCAATTATTGGAACAGCAAAAAGCCAACGTCACGCGGTGTTCCCAGGCGGTCACCCATCCAAGTACTGACCGCGCCCGATGTTGCTTAACTTCGGTGATCGGACGAGAACCGGTGTATTCAACGTAGTATGGACGTTGGCGACTGATCTATTCAAATTATTATTCTGTATCCTGGCATTCGCATATTAAAAACCATGACGTGTGCAATGTGCAGAGCCTTGGACACTTCCTTCTATTTAAAGTAGCAGGTTCCAATCTTTTTTTTTATTATACGTCCACCGTCAAATTAATAATAATAATAAAAATAATAAAACCCGCAGGGCAGCTTGTGGCGAGCTGTCGGGCAGTAGCGACCCCGTGGACCTGACCTCCTGGGAGACCCTTTGTTCTTCATCTCTGGCTTGCCTTAACTGGCCGGCCAGAGTGAGCACTGACGAGGAACAAGGCTCCCTTAATTGGAGGACTTCACTCTTGCCTTAATTGGCTGGTTTGAGTGGAGATTCGCAAGAGCAAATTTGCTCGGGGGAAGGAAGTATTCCAGTAAGATGCTGGTAGGGATCTTGACCGTACTTCCGGGATTGTCCTGATAGCCGTGGAATACCTCTCCACTCCTCCAGCACCTCGATATATGTTGCCCCCTTGTCGCTACGTCACTTTGTGCTAGCGGCCGTTTTCGGGGGCCCATTTACTGAGTGTGCAAGTCACCCCCTGCCATTCTATCCGTGTATACGAACATTGATAAGACAGGGGCCATAGTCATTCCATAGTATCTGGTACCTTAATCACCAAAGAACGCAAATTCATAGTCCAAAATTTTTGTTAGATGTCATGTTTTGCTATAGTCCTACACCATCCGGGGGTAGTCCTTAGGTGCGCTTATATAGTGCATATAGGGATAATCGCCGGTTGGTGTCCCTTTTCACATAAAGTTTTGCTCAAGGGGCCTCTGCGAGTTGGCTTCGGCCCCTCGTACGCCTTCCAAAAGCCCGGGACCCCTGGGTCCCGAGATATAGAGATATAAATAAAATATAATAATAATATACTGGGACAACTCACACACGGCAATCTGATCCCAAGTTAAGCTCTGCTTAGAGCTTGTGTTATGGTAACCAGACAACTGATATACATACTTATATAATTTATAAATACATACATATTATAGATAAATTACACCCAGACACAGAACAAACAATCATGCTCATCACACAAAGTTTGTTCTGGGTTAATTATCGTTAATTTAGGAATATGTTAAAAGACTTTTTATGCATGGAAGAAAAGGCTTTTTATTTCAAGCATAAAAGTTATAATAAACGCTGACGCGAAATTACTCAAGCTTAAAACTTGAAATTAGAACCGTAGTTTCTTTTTCTAGACTCACTAAGAAACGTTTTGGAAAATTTAAACCTAGATGAGGTGAAATAGAGGATGAAAATGGGCAGGAGAGCTAGGCGGGCTGCAAATAATAACTAGGCTTAAATGTTACAGGAAACTACGCTACTATGGTGTTGCTATATGACAAACAGTTTCAAATACATTCAGTTCTAACAGCAACATTACAAATTCGTCTATCAAAAAGTCATACTAAAGACAAAAGGCATCTCACACATTCGCACTATCACGAACCCATATACAACTCCCCGACAATCGAAGAAACCCACTGTTACATTCGCGGGACTGCATTAGGCCTACGTTATGAGTCGGAAAATGCGACACTTACCGACAACGAGAGTTTCTCCCTATTTATGACGTCACTTGATTTATTGCCAGCCTCCCCGCGAGACGTTTGTTATTCTTTGTGTCGGGGCCAACGACCTCTGTGACTCAGCATTCAACAGATATCTCTCAAAGTCTACCATTATCTTTTTCTAAGATAGTAATTGTTGAATTAATGGGGTGTGTTTTAATAATAGAAGCTACTGCTAGGTGTTGAGCTCGTGGGATCATTATTACGTCAAACAGTCATTATGTTTTAAAAGATTACTTGGCGTTCGTAACAAGAATTTGTGAATGATGTGGTAGTTATGGATTGTAACTGTCCTGTAATAAATTATTCAGTTTTAAACCGTTGCTTTAGAAAAGTCATTCGCACTTGAAAAGCTTGTTACAATGTATTTAAAAACAAACGAAAGTTCAGGCTTAAGAATGGTTATCCCACTGGCGTTTTCCAAGCGCTGGCGGTTCTCCAACGTATGACATCGTCATTCATTAGACATGTGCGATTTCGACGTCGCGTTGACGACGATGTCAGACGTTAGAGAAACGCAAAAGCTTTTCTGCTACATTTGGTGAGTAAAAAAAAACCTAGTTGCTCGTTCCAAACCGTAGGTTTCTATGGAGAAGAACGAGCAAACAACTCCATGAACACTTTTTTAAAAGCACGCGAATTCACGCGATTACAAAAATTTCGTTACATCATTTATGTTAAATCTAAGGTTTTACGGTAAGAGATCAATTCTAATCTCTCCTAGGTTCTTTTAGATAACTGATGGCACTCAAAAAGCGATATTACTAAACTTTCTACTCATTTTAATGGCGTGTCAATCATACCCAGTAACATGAACGTGAGACGAGATCAAAATGATCTATAACACGCAAAAAGTTTAGTTTTTACGTGAAACATAAAAAGTTTGGCAGAGACGTAAAAATAATGACTGCAATAAATTCGGACCGTGGTCGATTATTGCGGCTTTGCGCCTATTTCTTTTTATCAGTAGTTACGATTTATGTTCTAACGGTAGGTCCATTTCTTTTCAAGGACAACCTTGGAAAGAAAAGGACGTACCGTATTGTACTTTAAGAGGGTTGCAGACGGAAAAGTAATCTAACTTAGCTTAACTCAGTACTTACGCAGACTTACTACGCAGTTTTTCATGTCAAATAGCTGAGTTTATATACCTAGTTAGCAGTACGTACACAAGTATGAAAAACTGCGTCAGCTAAGAGCCAGGGTTAAACCTTTAACTTAGCTCTTGGTCGGCAACCAGCATTAGGGTTTTATAGTTCTGACTTAGGTACCTTGACTTATAGGCGAACTGACGCCTTGCCCCAACTTCGCAGGAGTGTTACAAATCTATGTAATTCTCGGATTTCTTTTACTACAAAATGCATATAATAAACATATACCTACATATATTTTAAACCTTCCTCTTGACTCACTTTATCTACAAAAAAAAAATCCGTAGCGCAGTTTTAAAATCTAAGTCAATAGAGGGACAGACTGACAAAGGAAAGTGGGTTTGTTTTATACTATGTAGCGACTAGCTTTTGTTCACAGCTTCGCCTGATTGAATGTCGATAACGCCATCTCCATTATACCCCTTTAGGATTTCCGAAAAAATCTTTCTTAGTGGTCTCTAGGACCAGTGGTTTGGGCTGTACGTTGATATTATCAGCAATCAATCACTTTACCATTTTATATTTGTTTAGTCATTTTATATAGGCTGCTCTTACACATTATGTCAACATACTCAAACGTCTATATACTCCTTTAAGCAAAACAGGATTTCACGTTTTGTTGTGTGTAGTTTGTAGCAAAATGTACGTTCTGAACTAAGCTCTTCTAGTGGTTCAACATGAAGCGGTTCACTAATCAAACGTCTGTATAGGGAACATTGGTTCGTGGAAACTCGAGAAACCAATACATGGAACCGAATATCGGCAGCTTTCGAACTAGGCACGTAGTACTTAATGGTCATTATTCCTTGATAAGTAATTACTAGTGTTTATTGGGTTAAGTCTCGTTATTTTTGGACGCTGTAAAGTAATTGTGCTCTGAGGTATAATGCGAAGGGATGCGTGTTATGACATCTTAACTAGATATTTTCAGACAATTGTATTCTATGTTGGGTCTTCAGCATTTTCCCAAAAATGTTAGGGTCAGCTTCCAGTCTAACCGCATCCTGATAATTACCAGTTACTGGGTAACATGATAGCATTACATACTGGCTTTACGTGTTGTCCGGGGCACGGGTTGTCAGTGATGTTGTCGATAAACTTAAAAAGTACGAATTGAAATGCCACATTGATACTTACCTGGTTTGGAACCCACAGCCGCAATAAATTGGTTCCAATACTATTAATGTCAATAGGGCCTTTTGTTGACGACAACGGACAATGTTTCGATTTTTATAAGGGACGACGAGCCGACGCGCTGTGTACAAATGGTTTGTGTGAAAACTCAACGCGTAAGCCTGCAACTATATTTTTGACTATAGATGCTGTCCATTCCAACCTTTCGTATTACTGTACATGCACGAGAAACACCAAGTATTTCAATATTCAAAAATCACAGCATAACCAAGTCTATTTTTACCCAAATCCGATCCTAGAGACCCATTTCGCAAGGATAGGTATTTCGATCAAATTTCACAACCATTTATCATGTTCACCGTGCATCCAATGCTATCATCCCTTAATTTCATGCATGATCACCGTATCATATTGCTATATTTAGAATTTTGTTATAATATTCGTGTACCTTAACGATGGGATATTTGGATCAAGTTGGTGGAGTGTGAGTAATCCGTCGGGACGGGCGGGGGTTTGAGCGCACGGGGTCTGGTGGGGTCTCGCTACCCTCACTGTGTCTGTCGTACGCTGTCATAGAGTCACTGGCTAGCTAGGATGTGTTACTTTTATCTTGTTTTATTTTGTGTAGGGCGTCGTCGCTTTGTTTATTCACTGGTGACTATTTAAATGAAAATTTATCGCTAGCTTTTGCCAGTGATATCGCCCGCGTGAGTGTCAGTTACGGCGAAGTGGTTGTCGAAGTTTGACAATAAGAAGCCTATACCTAATCATTATTATTGTTTCTGAAAATAGAAGTGGCTGACCAACTCTCGTAATGAATCTATCAATAATCTAATTAGAGATGATTCAAGCAGAAAATACACATTTATAGAAAAATCCATTAAATTAAATCCACAATATTTTTTTCCTTACTCGTTTATTTTTAATAAATTCCCAATTTACCTGAAATGCTTAGGGGTAGATAGCAATCAATATTGAGAACTTATTAACAATGTAAGTAATTTAAAAATATTTTTAATGAGGTTATCGCTCCTAAAAATGTGAATTTCCCTATGTAGGTACATCTTTTTGTAAACAATTTTTTTTTATGTTTTGTATAATATTAACAGCAAGATACCCAAATGACCTATAAACTATGTCAAGAAACAATTATGTGGATAAACCCATACACAACGGGATTAGTATTTTTATATCAATGACTGGCTTTATTGAATGACTTTACACAAAGCATACAGTCTCCCGATTGGTATTGGCAAAGGTTATCACAAATAATAAAAAAAAAATATGCGAATTCCATCATTTTAATATTGTTCTAAGAACTGTTGGGCTGTCCTTCGATCACGCGTGATTCGACACACAATAGAAAGACAATAGCAGCCCGTCAGCCGGCTGTCGGTTAGTCGTCAACAAGAGGTTAAATTATGAAAGTAGGTACCTGACTGAGAAAAATGAAAAAAATTGCTGGATAAGGGCCGTGAATAAACTAAAGTGAAAGCTAAGTGAATATATACTCGTATATAATTTTCAATTCAATTTTATCCTGTATTGTGGTAACCAGACAACTGATATACATACTTATATAGTTGAAAAATACACACATATTATAGATAAATGCCACCCAGAAATAGATCATACAACAAAATTTTTCATGATGCCTGTATATTATTTTCTTACGTAGGATCAGTGAAGGTATAGTAGACACACTGACTCCGTTAAAGCATCAAGGCGAACTATTATGGTGCTAAGTGTCTTGTACAAAAACTAAAACTAAAGTTGTGTGCATCTTTCTCTTTCTATTCCATTTCAATAAGAGATAAATATTAATTTAGTCCTGTCCAATTAGCCAACGCCTGAAGTAAATTAACGTATTTTTAGTAGCCATGATTAAGAGTCTTAATTTGACAGGACTAAACTAATGCTTTATCGTCTGTCCGCTTTCCAATGAAATGAAAAGAAAAAAAAAAGCTTTTTCCAAAAAAAGGTAACCGACTTCAAAAACTAAAAGCACAAAAATAACTATTTCGGAAGTCGGTGGCAACACAAATCGACCGGCAGAAGAGAAGCCACCGACTTCCGAAATAGTTATTTTTGTGCTTTTAGTTTTTGAAGTCGGTTACCTTTTTTTGGAAAAAGCTTTTTATTTTTTTTATTTTTTTAGTTAGAGTCCCAATGTCTGACTACGTTTTGTACTTATAAGCTGAAAACCGTATCCAAATCGGTTCAGCCAAACGCGAGATAATCGCGGACAAACATACATACATACATACATACATACAGGTCGAACAGAGAACCTACTTTTTTTTGAAGTCGGTTAATGAAGTCGGTTAAAAATGCACTGAACTTTAGATATTTAGTTAAGTATATATTATATATATATATATATATAAGTATATATATAGTTAATATATTGTTAAGATCTGTAACTTACATATGCCCACAATAAAGATACTTTGACTTTGACTTTGAAAGTTTGTGAAGAAAGGAATCGGCACCATTATTGACTTTGAAATGAAAAAAACCGTGCATTGGGGAGCTATTATTAAGTTTACAAAACCCTGCTGTCTGAATATCGACTGATGAGGTGCGCCCAAGCTTTTGTAATACATAGTCATAGGTATCAAATTTATTTGTTCTGTTAATCGACCTCTCAATATCAGCACATAGGGCGTACTTTAATTCTATTTGTGCAGTCAAAACAAGGGTCAGTTCTGATCCCTTTTCAATTAATTTATCCGAATAACCCGGGGCCCGTTTTTTACTTCGTTACCATTTCGGCAAATCGAAAATGGGTGTACATTGTGGTAAATTAACGAAGTAACAACTGATAATATTTATTGAGTTCGTTGTTGATTTTGTGAATTTAATGATTGTTTTTAATTGCATAGAACAAGTCTTTTTCATTTCAAATTAAGGGTTGGTAGAATTTCAAAACATTTTAAAAGAGATTTTTAGTAAAGGTTTGAGAACACATAATTATTTCAATTTATTTAATAAATAGTAAGAGAGAAAGTGTTATGTTATAAAATAAAAACTAAAATATTTTTTCTCTCAAACACTTTTACTTTATTTTGATTAAAAGATTTAGTCTATAAACCAATCGAGATATAATAAAGTCAAAAGCAGACAGAATTCAGATTTCAATAGATTTTCTTGATAGAAATTTTTTAAGTAAATACCTATTCCAAGTTATAAAAACTGTAAATGGTTTCTACGTGACTTCCAAGGAGGTTCTCAGAATAATCTATCGCAGCAAAACCTTTTCTTTTCTCAAAGTAGGGAGGCAATGTCAGAGGACAGTGGCGTAACTTATGCTAGATGGGGTGGAGAGACCTACACAGCTGCTGCCAAGACCAAGAGAAGACAAAGTAATTTTGTTTGTTTAAAGAATTACTTACAAAGTTTATGACTGCATTACTTATGACCTTTTCTAGCTTTACACAGGTGTAACAAATCTTTTAAAATCTCGGCTATAATATGCATGTATTATAATTCTCCCTCTTGGATTACTGTATCAATTGGTATAAAATCAAATTCAAATCCGTTTCGTGGCTTAAAAGATCGAAGCGTAATACAGGTAGGAAACTTTATTTTATACAATGTAAAAAAAAAACTTTTAGAATTTATTGGTTTTCCCAATTTGGGGCCCCTGCAGTCCAGAGGCCCGAAACGGCCGCGGTAACTAAGTACGTCCCTGTTACAGGCAAAAGAAACAATAACAAACTTCAAAGTAACCAGCATGAAAGCAATACGTAACCGGCGGGCGCTGTAAATCTTTCTCAATTGATTGATTGGCTGATTGATAGATTGATACAAATATTAGGTACTGTATTATTTATTGAAGTACGTAATAATTGTCAAGGTGAACTCAAGCGTGACAGCTCAAGTATGAGGGAGTTCCTATGATACTCATATGTGAGGGGGCAACGGGAAGACGTATTAATTCATACACTTTTATATTAATACACAAGATTGACACATGTGTTTTGTTTTTATTAGGACTAATATTGTATTTGCCTCCATTTAATTATTTACTACACACATGGATACACTCCATGTGTGTAGTAAATAATTAAAATGTAGCCTATGTAATTTCTTGGGGTTCACGGTAGCTAAGGAGCAAGTCAGACTTGGACCGATTTTGCCGAGTAGTCAAAATTAAATTTAAAATGCTTCAGCTCAGTCGTGAAACTTTGACAGACAGACGGTTACTGTAAGTCATTATGATGTCCCTAGCCTTTTCTGAACTATGGTGGAGTCAGTTTCCAGCCTAACTGAACAGCTGGATACCAGTGTTTTACGCAAACCGACTGCTTATCAGGCCTCCACAACCCAGTAACTGGGCGACACGATACTTCTTGATTAGATTGTACGTGCTTTCCGAGGCACGGGATGTCAGAGATATCCAAGATAAACTTTATAATGTACATATTAATTGAAAAAGTTACATTGGTACTTGCCCGGATTCGAACCCACAACCCTCCGTTGAGAAGTTTTGCGTGAACGAGTGAGATGTATACGGATTACCGCGATCATGAAGTTTTAAAATATGTACAATTAGTTTCCTATCAACATATCGTTGAGCGTAAAACGGTAAATAATTAAATTTGTACAGCAATCAGTGATTGGACATAAACAATTGCGGGTCAGAGCCCGTACGTCCCCTAAGATTTGTCCCCCAGCATAAAAGTTGTGGATTCGGCCCCTATATAGGTGCCCGTTGGTCTCCTGGTAGGGGACCAATTAATATTTTAATAAAAATATTATTTTTAAGGTACCCATTCGTCTCCTCTTATATATACACAATATAAGTTAAAGATTCGGCACCTATTCAGGTGCCTATTGGTCCCCTGAGATAAAATCACCTATATTTTACCTAAAAACGGTTAACATAGTACACTTGTGAACAGTTTATTAACGCAATTAATTTAATAAATCATAACAGATCATTGAAAAAAGAGCTACGATGAATGATAATCCGTCATGATAATAATGTAACCTGTCGATAGGCTTACGATGTAATATTGTCTCTTTACGAATGGCTTGTTAAAAAACGGATATTAATGATTGAAACTTAAGAGAACAAAAGTACTAGGCGCGCAGTAACGTGAAGTAGTCATGTGTCGAAAAGAGCACAAACTTATAAAATTTTTACAAGGCAAGCTAATGACATCTGCTTAACCCAGCCCAGGACTAAATATGGAAAAAGGAATATTATGTATGAAGGGGCCAACTTCTATAACAAACTACCTAAAGACATAAAAGAAATCAAATCGTTTTGCGTTTACAAGAAAACTTTGAAAAACCATATATTAAAAGATCTTTCTCTGCTATCCGATTAACCAAAAATAGTATGTATGTGTAAATAGAGAGATATATATATACGCACATATGTATATATGTATGTGTGTGTACCTATATATATATTCATATGTGTGTAAATGTATACCAAGCGACATATCTGTATATCCTTAAATAAAACCCTATAAAAAAAAAAAAAAACATAAGATAGAAACAGGTTACAACCAGAATCATAAATAAATAATTGCTGTATACACAGACAATGTATAAATAAATGTACTAATAATAATATTAAATAAGATCAATTTAATAAAACGCTCATGTTTTGTATTGTGTCATAGGCCTTAGTAAACACGCCACAAATATTAAGTTGCACCCTACCCACATCTTTAAAACAATTAAGTTGTCTCTGTCAATGTGTTACCTACCTTGCAATTTTAGTTACATTACAATGCTATAACGATATATTTTTGTAGTAATGCTTTAGTTTTAAGATACCTTCTAATTTGTTATCTACGCTAACTGGCACATAAAATTGTTAAATAAGTTACAGCTATGTTTTCTCTGTAAGTGAATTTGTAATTCTTTTGAGAAAATAAATATCTTTAACCGTATGTACGAAAATCTAAAATTCACTGTGTTTTTAATTTTCTCACAAGATCACCTTAATCAATTCAAAGTACTAGGCGCGCAGTAACCTGAAGTAGTCATGTACGAAAATTTAAAATTCACTGTATTCCTTAATTTTCTCACAAGGTCACCTCAATCAATGCAAAGTACTAGGCGCGCAGTAACGTGAAGTGGTAAATAGAAAACGATCGATCGACGAATCGATTAATTATTTTGAAGACTGACTTTATGCCTAGAGCCTAGAGGCATTTTATTAAACTTAATCTTATTTGAAATACTTTAACATGATATTTAAGGAATTATTATATTTTTATTTTACCCTTTTCTGCGCGACTGTACCAGGACTATATACATGTACTTATATTAGAAGAATGAATTAAAATAAATATTCTTCAGGGGGCGAATAGGCCCCTCAAAAGTTCCAGGGGACGAATGGGCACAGGGTGCGAATCTTAGGGGACGTACGGGCTCTGACCCACAATTGCATTATTAATTGATTACGCTAAGGTTCCGCAGTAGGTGTACTAAACACAATTTAATATGAACCTACTAATGGTACATTAAACAGCCATTCGTATGAGGAAATTGCAATTTTCTTCGGTGGCGTTTTTTACAACCTCGTATAATTTTCAATTTGAACAGTAAAACGTGATGCAAATCGTCGGCTGTCTATAACTGGACTCTGGTTATAATAATTGCTATCAATCGGTTTGTTCGTTTTTTAATAATTGCATTTTGCCATTTTGTATAACTTTCACCTGATTTCTCTAAAATTGCGCCACCGCGTTTTATAAAATACCCTGATTATAGATTACGTTGTCAAACAAATTTAATGGTGCGTTAAAGAGAATTATTGTGATTAGTGAGTTATTTTATGTAAAAAAAACGCACTAGTTTTTTAGATAAGTGTACTGATCTAGGCAGAATTAACAAAATGAACTTATAATAAAGAAAATTGATTGAAAAGAATAGTTTGACGAATTTAAAACTAGTTAGGCAATTGATTAAGCTTCAAAGATAGTTGCTGTGTAAGGAGGTTTAACACTTTCACGAATAAATGAAAATAAAGTTTGATATATAAATGAAAATATTAATGGCTGGGTTATTCATAATTAGTAGGTAATTAAATCAGACTATTGCTACAGTGACTGACACTTCAATTTTAGAAAACTTTACTAGTACAGATCTGTTTGACTTAGATATTGTCTCCAACTAATGTTTAACACGGAAGATATACAATTTTAGACTTTTTTAAACGCTTTACATTGGACACTACTAGATTATATATTATATTATTTTTAACGAATAAGTACAATATAAAATCAAACACGGATTCGATTTGAAACTAAGATAAAATAAACTCTTAGTTAGAATAACAATGCATACTTGCTTAATATTATTTTGGTGTATATACTTACTTCTTACAATACTTACTATACTAACTATACTTGCTTTACTGTACTATACTTGCATTAGACAAACTTTTTACTACTTACTCTTTCGATTTCAATAATAATTGCATTTTAGTGATATTTTTTTATTGTAAATAGCGTGGTTTACATCACTCGGTGATAGAACGGATCTTATTACACTTAAACATTTAAAACAACATTACAACGTTATTTGCCCTAATAATGAAAAACTCCTTGTTGACTGAACCTGTTGCTGGCAAAGTAAGTAAAGATAGGTTCTAACCATCTTTATTTACGTTCTGCTATTTATATCCCGTCAAAGCAACGGTAGTCATTGTTGCATGCAACTAGCACCATAGCTAAACAAATATTGTTTAAAAGCTACGTTGAGGCGTGAAGTAGCGTGTGGTAGTGCCGTTATCTGCAAGCATTGTGCCTTCGCTCAATATTATCGATGCGTGTGTTCACGCCTTTAAGTTAAATATGGAGGCTGCCTGGAAATTTATATTAAGTAGGTGTTCCTCGCGGTTTCACCCGCGTTACGTTACGTTTTTGGTTACTGCTTTGCTCCCGTGGGACATAGCGTGATATTATAAAGCCTATATGTTTACTCAGGGATAATGTACCTTTATAATAAAAAAGATTTTTTGAAATCGGTCAAGTAGTTTTTGAGTTTATTCGTTACATTCAAAAATACAAATTTTACCTCTTTATAATATTAGTATAGAAGTATATACTACTAG
Source organism: Athetis lepigone (assembly GCA_033675125.1). Taxonomy (NCBI): domain Eukaryota; kingdom Metazoa; phylum Arthropoda; class Insecta; order Lepidoptera; family Noctuidae; genus Athetis; species Athetis lepigone. The sequence continues at coordinate 8,132,426 of CM066240.1, forward strand.
CTTTCGCCCGCGGCTTCGCCTGCGTGGATGTCGTACTTCTGTCCTCAATTTTAACTTTTAAAGTGTTAAATTAAAAAAAACCTTTCTTAATGGCTATTTACTATTCACAAAGAATAAACCCTCCAAGTTTCGTGTCTGTAGTTAGTTAAATAACAACAAACGCGTTGATGTTAGTCAGTGACTTTAATATTATTTATGTATATACCGCAGTTTCACCCGCGTTATGTTTTTTTGAGGATTTAGAAATGATCAAACGACTTCTCGTGAGGGAGTGTCAGACTTTTACTGACTAAAACCCACCCACTCATGTTTCTTCGGTTGCCCTTTATGTTCCGGGGCCGCGGTAACTATTAGAACTATTCCGCAGCCCCGGCAGGCATTAGCCTTAGAGGGCCCCGTCACGTGCTGACTGCTGTTTGAGGCGCGCATGGAACAAACGTGCCGTCGACACGGGCCTGGTCCTAGTCGGGCGGTGAGCTACCTATCTCGCCGTCCGCAGACTCGCGCATACGGTAGCCTGTAGTCGTCTTGCGACTCTCGACGTCTACACCTGGGTCCCTGTCTGGGGCGCGAGGCTTGACGCTGCCTCAGCATGACTGTTTCGCAGAAGGAGGCGACGGCTTCCCGTTCAGTCTTGCCCCGGAGCATGGCCTGAACCAGCAGCGGGTGCGAGAGGTCACCACTTGGGCACGATCCTCGCGCACCCGCGTTATGTTAGGTTTTTGGTTACTGATCGGCTCCTGTAGCTAATGGCGCAATGTAATGAAGAACAATATTATGTGTTATTCTGAAGAATAAGCTACGCATATCTTGCAAAGCCGGCCAGCTTTGTTACTGCCCGTACGTACCATTATTATATTGCTGCGGAGTAATTTTAAAACTGTGATGTCTCCGAAGATATTGTTTATTGAAATTAAATGATGTAAACGACAATTTTGTACAAAATTAAAATATTTTATTGGGTAACGTATTTATATTAATTAGGATTAATACTATATTCATGAAAACATAACACAACCTGGCAAATCTTGAATTATTTTAGAACTAATTTCATTGCCATAAAAATGGTTATAGTGAGTGAACTATAAATATTAGACATACGCTGTTGCGGACTTTTTTTTAGAACTTTTTAAGAGGAACAATTCTTTAGTACATAATTTTTGCGTAACTTCAACCATTTACGCAGTGCACGCAACGGAATCTCTCAGAAGGAATATTTTTTTCCCCGTTTTTATCACACTTTTCATTACTGCTCGGCTCCTATGTGTCTTAGCATTACGTTATATAGCCTATAACCTGCCCGGAAGTATGGATTACAATCGTACTAAGTTTGGTTTAAATCCCTTCAGTAGTTTTTAACCCATGCGTGCATATACAGACAGACAGACAGACAGACAGACAGACAAAAAATTTACTAATTGCATTTTTGGCATTAGTATCGATCACCAATCATCCTCCAATAAAAATTTTGAATATATATTCAATGTACAGAATTGACCTCTCTACAGTTTTATTATAAGTATAGATTATAGATAGGAATCTGAGGCCGTTTTTTCTTAGCTAAAAAAATATTTGTTAGCGACAATCAATGTCAAGAATTTGACTTTTTGTCTATTGAATGGAGATATTTTTTAGTTAGTTAGGTTTTACACAGATTAAAATACGCACTGTGTGACTAATAAGGTAAAGTAATAGTAAGTAGTAAAAAAAGTAACAGTGTTATTAAAATTTTGTTGCACACTGCACCGACATACCAACCTACTTTTTTAAAAGTACTAGCTGTCCCCCGCGGCTTCACCTGCTTTATATCAGATTTTTGGTTACTAAAAAAAGAAGATAAAAAGTATTCTATGCCCGTCCCCTGGTCTTAAGCTACCTCCCCACCAATTTTCAGCCAAAACGGGTCTGCCGTTCTTGAGTTATAAAATGTGTAACTATCTTTTATTATATAGAGATAGTGGAGGGGACCCAGGAAATATTATTGCACTCCTCGCTCAATACCCCTTTGAAACCCTGTGACCTCCGTGGGTCTAAAAGACGGACACTCACCTGGAAAGACTGGAGTGGACAGGTAGGGAACTTCACCAACGACGGGGCACGTTGCCGGCCGGCCAGCGGAGTACTCACTAACAGCTGCACTTCTTTCTTCAGGCACTGATCAGTCTTTGATAAACCCGGCACACAGGGGTTAGGAATATTGTCTTTTTGAGTGCACTTAACAGATTGGTGTCGCTAATTCATAATTTTAACGCAGAGCTATGTACGGCTCGCGTCCGCGCGGTTTTGTGTTGCAAGTGAAGAAGAGAGTGAGCGAACGTTCAGTTGTCGTTCGCGTGCGAATGAAGTAGAAACCCGTCGTGGCGCGTAATTTGAATTTGGAATCATTCAGGAAAAAGGATAGTGGGAAGGAATGGCTTATGTCCGTACATTTTCCCCCCACTTGAAATCCACATGGGTTTCACAGTCTAAGAGAAAGCAATCGACAGCTATGCTCGAAAGAAAATTGTATGAAATAAAAGCTTACATACTAAAGTTAAAGCAATACGATATAACAGCAAATCATATTGCTCATAAAATATTAAAATGAAACTAATTTATTGGTAAAGGGCAGACCTTGACGACAGGTCGTCGAAAAGTCTTGCCATTGGCAGTGCGGAGAGTAACAACTCTAACAACCTTATCGGCACCGGAGTGCACTTGTTCTATACGAGCTAATCTCCAGAACAAAGGAGGAAGATTTTGTTCGTTAACGATTACTAAATCGTTAACTTTCAAATTAGGCGCAATTTTATACCATTTATTCTTTTGTTGAAGTGTGTGAAGATAATCACGTTGCCAAGCTCGCCAAAAGCATTGTGTCATTTTCTTAATCATTAGCCAACGATTACGCGGACTAATGTTTTCAGATAAAGGTTCCTCAGGTAAAGAAACTAGAGGACCTCCAGTTAAAAAGTGTCCCGGTGTTAATACGTCAGACTCTTGGGGGTCTGAAGATAAATTACAAAGAGGGCGTGAATTTAGCACGGCTTCTATTTTAGTTAAAATAGTAAAGAATTCCTCAAGAGTGAGGACTTGAGTACCTACAACTCGCTTGAGGTGGTATTTAGTTGATTTTATATCGCTTTCAAAAATACCGCCGAAATGCGGAGCACCGGGAGGGTTAAACTTCCAAACGATTTGACGATTGGCTAAGCCATCGGATATGGCATCTTTGTGCTTGTAAAGTTCGTCTACGATCTCTCTATGACATTTATTAGCGCCTACGAAATTTGTACCGCAGTCTGTTAGAATACTGCGGCATAAACCGCGACGAGATACAAATCTATCTAACGCCGCAAGGAAAGCGTCCGAGCTTAATTCCGTGACAGCTTCTAGGTGAACTGCCTTTGTGCTTAGGCACACGAATAAACATAAGTATGCCTTATAAGTTTTAGCGCCACGACGACGACTCTCTTTAATGATAAAAGGCCCACCGAAGTCAATTCCTGTTGATTGAAAACATCGGGACGGTTGAAGTCGCGCAGCGGGTAATTTTCCCATAATAGGCTGATTCGAAACCGGGTTAACCTTAAAACATCGAACGCATTTCGAAAGAATAGAACGGATAAGGAGTCTCAGTCCGGTTATCCAAAATTTACGTTGAATTAAAGATTGTAATGTCCTAGGACCGCAATGAAAATATTTTAAATGAAAATGCTGAACTATCATTTTGGACAGCTCGCAATTTTTAGGCAATAGGAGTGGGTGCAACGTAGAGGGGAGTAAGTTAGCCTCATCGATACGTCCCCCCACTCGCAACAAACCTTCCTCGTCTATAAAGGGAGAAAGCCTTTGAATAGATTTGGAACATTGTTGTTTACTACGCACTTGATTGATATCTGTAGACACATACTGAATTTGAGTAAATTTAACTAAAGTTTTAATCGACTTATCAAGCTCAGTGCTAGTAAGAGGAGAGGTGTCCCAATTTTGCTTGGGACGTCTTAAATTTGAAATAATGCGAAACCACCAGGCTAAGGTTCTTTGAAGTTTAGTGAAATTGGAATGTCTAGAAACTAAAATAGAAATTACATCTTGAACTTGACGAGAATGTAAATTTTCCGTAACGCGAGGTTTCAATTCTGGTAACTCGTCTCTTGGAACCAAAGATTGCTTAGAAGGCCAAGTACTAAGTGGAGCTTGCAACCAGGAAGGTCCGTGCCACCAGAGCGGGTGATCTATTAGTTCTGAACAAGAAACACCGCGACTGCAACAATCAGCTGGATTATCATTGGTAGAAACGTGAAACCATTGTTCAGGAGCGATCAAGTCAGTTGCCTGAACTACGCGATTAGCTACATACATTTTAAGCAAATGGGGTGAGGTATTTAACCACGACAGAGTAGTTGTGCTATCGGAATAAGCACGTACAGAAACTATATGAATTTTATCTTTTAAAAGATTAAACATGTGAGACAGTACTCGTGCTAGAAGCACAGCAGCGCTTAGCTCGAGTCTATTAACTGTGGTCGGCTTTAAAGGAGCCACTTTAGACTTTCCTATCAAGAGGTGCGATGCAATGGTAGTTGAATTTGTGACAACACAAAGATATGCACAACACCCATATCCTTTTAAAGAACCATCGCAAAATCCTACTAAATGAATTTCAATAGGATCTGGGGGAATCACTAGCCGCGGCAAATTTACATGCTGTAAGTCAGATAAAGTCGCGGCAATTAAGTGCCATTGTTTGGCTAAATGTTGAGGAATAGCAGCATCCCAAGATAAATTTAAACGCCACATCTCTTGTAGTAAGGATTTTGCAGCAAAAACTACTGGACAAATCCAACCCAAAGGGTCAAAAATACGAGCTACGATTGAAAGAATAGATCGCTTAGTGTATTGAACATCAAACGAATCTGAAAATTTATAAGAAAAATTGTCGTTAGATGGATTCCACCGAATACCTAAAATTTTGAGAAACTCATCTCCTGATTCATCAAAGGATTTGGAAGTTTGACAATGATCTGGAGGAACATCAGACAAAAGACTAGGAGTATTTGTACTCCATTTACGAAGTTCGAAACAACCTTTGGCTAACAAAGATGTCAAATCAGCCTTCAGCTGCTTGGCTTCGGCCAACGTGGAACATCCTGTAGTGACGTCATCCATGAATGTCTCTTCTATCAGGACTTGAGCCACACGAGTCGAATACTCCGAGCCATGATCCTCGGCAAGTTGACGAAGAGTGCGGATAGCTAAATAAGGAGAACTGCTTACTCCGTACGTAACTGTATTTAGCTCGTATTCTACGAGCGCTTCTGTAGGACCGTCTCGCCATAAAATGTGTTGATAGCACCTTTCTTCTGGTCTTATCAGAATTTGCCGGTACATTTTACAAATGTCAGCAGTAAAAACTATTCGATGGAGACGAAACTTAGTAACTAAATCGACTATGTCGGTTTGAAGTTTGGGTCCTACATGAACAATGTTATTCAAGGAATAATTATTAGTAGTACGACTACTCGCGTCGAAAACTACACGTAAACGAGATGAAACACTGTCTGGACGCACGACGCAGTGATGCGGAATAAGGTAACGTTCAGTAGACAAAGAATCAACAGGCTGCATATGTCCTAAGTCTTTGTACTGTTTCATAAAATCCTGATATTCCGTTTTCAACTCAGGTTGCTTACACAAACGTTTTTCTAAGTTAAGAAAACGATTGAAAGCGTGATTATAAGAATCACCAAGCGGAAGAGATTCGTCCTTTAACATTAAAGGAACTACATACCGACCTTCGGGAGTGCGGTACATACCGGATTTAAATTTGTTTTCACAAATTTCGTCTTCAGGGCCGGAAATTTTACATTTCGGCGGCTCCTCAGACTCCCAGAACCGTTGAACGATATCATCGAGCGCACTTGATGACGCGATGAGTGACGTAACGGGTTGATCCGGGGTGCGAATTGACGTGTTATGAAGAAACTGACCAGTTATCACCCAGCCGAACACACTAGACAAGGCGCAAGGTAATCCGGGACCGGGAGTGTAACGTGATCCAGTATAAATCTGGTCAAAACACTCGACTCCTAATAAAAGATCGATCGGACCCGATTTATAAAAATCGCAGTCGGCGAGATCTAAATGTGCAAAATGTTCCTTGACGTGCATCGGAAGCGATGACGAAGGCATCATTGAAGTAATTTTAGGTAAAACTACTAATGATAAATCAAACTGTGGCGATTTACTCGTACGAGGTATAATCGAGCCAACAGTGTAACCTTTTACGTTACAAACGGAATTTTGACCGAGCCCTGATACGGTCAGATTACATTTTTTAATGCGTAAACCTAATCTACGAGCGCACTCATTAGTAATAAAAGAATCCATCGACCCGCTATCTATAAGCGCGCGAACATATTGCACGGAACCGTCCGAGTGACGTAAGCGCACAATCGCGGTACCTAACAACTTAGTACTCGCGGCGGGATCAGCTGCAGTCCTAAAAGTATGCGCTGTGATTGAACTCGCAGTCTCAGACGCGTTTGAACCACTCGATTGGGATGGTAAACTGTTAACTTCGACATGCAACATCGTATTATGCCTTTTATTACAAATGAAGCAAGAGGACTTCGATTTACAGTTCTTATAATCGTGATCAGGACGCAAACAGTTGATACATAATTTTAAATCTTGAACTAATTTTTTGCGTTGATCAATAGTCATTGAGTGCATCTTACCGCATCTATAAACTGAATGGTTCTCATTACAACAAACGCACGTAATGTTATTCGACTTATTATTTGAAACTGTCGAAACTTGTTTACTATTTGAGGAAATTAGAGTTGTTCTATTTTGAACCTTATTTGTACGTACGTTAGGTTTATTATTACTTGAAGGGTTAAATAACGACGGTGGTTGACTAACTTCCAACACTTTTATATAATTTTGTAAATAAGAAAGAAACTTGTTGAATGTGGGAATTTCATCCTTATTTTCTAACTCGAACCGTCGCCTAGTTTCAAGGTCAAGCTGTCGGGACGCAATATAAAATAAAATAAATTCACTCAAATCGGTAATGTTCAGTGCGCGGAGTGCATTGACACATTCATACAAAGTATTTGTTAATTCTGATAAATTAGATAAGGATGGTTTATGAATCGGAGTTAATTTAAATATCTTTTCTAAATATGTTGTCGCGAGAATACGCTTGCTGTCAAACCTTTCGAGTAAACTATTGTAAACAACTGCATAATTAGCTGAAGTAATGGGAACACCTTTAGTAAGCGACAAGGCACTACCCGACAGACACGGGATTAAATAATGGAATTTTTCTATGTCTGATAATGAAGTGTTATTATGAACAAGTGGCTCATAACTATCCTTAAAAGTCTGCCAGTTCTCCATGTGACCATCAAACTTCGGAATTTGTAACTTAGGTAACTTTACGGCAGCGATAGAAGACTGCTTATTAATTTGACAAGGTTCTATTGACTCACAAGTACTTGAGGCGAGTGAGTCGGCGAACTCAACGGCCGCGTAATACAATTCGTCAAACGACAACAAAGCAAGATTATCAATTGCATGTTTAGGATGAATTTGCAATTGCAGTTTATTAATTTCCTTACACAATTCAACATAAGTTTCACGAATTCTTTCGATCGACTTGTACCTAGCTTTAAAAGTTGATACTTTTGTTTTATTTTCTTTACAACTTTTAATTAGATCGTAAATAATTTGCATATTTTTGAAAGCATATTCGCGTTCTTTTATGAGCGATTGTAATTCAACTTCCATTTTGCTCGAAGATTACCTACTAGTTTAAACAATTAACTGAACAAAAATAGCTGCTAACTATAAGTAGATATAAGTAGGTACGTAGGTATTTATATCTCCGATCTGCCAATAACAAGTTGATAGATATGTTTTGAACAAGATAATAGATAATTACTTGTAAAACAAATAGAAATGTATTTAGAATACGCGAAATATGACTTGGGATTTTATTGTAAGCAAGTAAGTAGGTAAGGTTTGTTTACAATTTTAAGAAAATGTTTCGAGCATAGCCACCAACTACGAACTCCTATAGGTACCAGCGGTGAGTGCAACAATTGTTAGACTGTTGGTTGAAATACAGTAACAGGATTGGAATAACATTCACCTACGATGTATTATAATTTTATAATTTATTAGGAAGTTTTGCGAGTTAAATGGATGACTCGAATAAGAATTATTTTACTTTAGAAAAATAAGTAGGTAGACGCTTTTGCTCGTTCGCTTCGTTGAGCGGGAACGAAATATGAATATGGCGTCGATACAACTACTTTATGAATATGACGCGCAAATGGCGGCTAAAAACTTTTCTTCAAATTACAAAAATTGGAATGATTTTACTTGAAATATGTAAAATTGAATGTTTTATACTGGAATATTTGACTTTTAGCAAAGAAATATCAGTATTTTACGAGATTTAGTGAGAAATTCCTCACAGGAGGCACCAAATTAAAATGGAGGGGACCCAGGAAATATTATTGCACTCCTCGCTCAATACCCCTTTGAAACCCTGTGACCTCCGTGGGTCTAAAAGACGGACACTCACCTGGAAAGACTGGAATGGACAGGTAGGGAACTTCACCAACGACGGGGCACGTTGCCGGCCGGCCAGCGGAGTACTCACTAACAGCTGCACTTCTTTCTTCAGGCACTGATCAGTCTTTGATAAACCCGGCACACAGGGGTTAGGAATATTGTCTTTTTGAGTGCACTTAACAGATTGGTGTCGCTAATTCATAATTTTAACGCAGAGCTATGTACGGCTCGCGTCCGCGCGGTTTTGTGTTGCAAGTGAAGAAGAGAGTGAGCGAACGTTCAGTTGTCGTTCGCGTGCGAATGAAGTAGAAACCCGTCGTGGCGCGTAATTTGAATTTGGAATCATTCAGGAAAAAGGATAGTGGGAAGGAATGGCTTATGTCCGTACAGATAGATAATCGTGATTTTTGAACTGTTTACTTTTAGCAGTTTTCGCAGAAGTTCACTTTATTCAATAAGCTGACTCAGACCCGATACTAAAATGTAAGAAAAGCGTAACAAATAGGTAGGTAATGAAAATATGAGGTATTTATTGTCCCCGTATAGGTTATATTAGCTATTCAATATCACACATCGATGGAGCTGTTTGAATTCTCGGTCGTTAGGTTTGAATGGCCGATGGGCAATAATGAAAATAGTTTGAATAACATTCTGTTTCCTGTAGAATGTAAAGGTAGCTAAGAATATTATAGGAATATCGTGACCGAGCATTTTTGTTGAATAGTTGCAAGTAGCTATTTTCAGAGACAGATATATTATAAAACAATGTGGTAAGTGAATTACTAACATTTTTAAAAAGTTTAAATTAAGAAAAGAAGGTATTATTTTCTTTAATCTCTGGAACGGATGGATTGGATCAGCTAGACTGGCCTGAAACTTTTTTGTTGCCCTGAATAAAACTAAAGCAATCATTTGAATTAACATATATATGATAAACTAGCTTTTGCCCGCGACTTCGTCCTCGTGGATTAATAGTTCCCGTTCCCGGTGGATTTCCGGAATAAAAAGTACCCTATGTCCTTTCTCGGGCCTTAGGCTATATCTGTACCAAATTTCACTCAAATCGGTTCAGTGGTTTAGGCGTGAAGAAGAGACAGACAGACAGACAGACAGAGTTACTTTCGCATTTATAATATTAAGTACGGATGTTATGCTTGCCATTCTACTTTCACAGGTAGACTTGACTCTTGACTGAAATAAAAAGACTCTTCTTGTGCATAAAAAGCTCGTGTTAAGCAAGAAAATGGCGATAAACCGATAATAAAAGCTAAACCTTTATGATAAAGGTTCTCCAAAAAACCTTTAAATGAGCCAGTTTAATCGATCACAATAGGACTTATGCAAGCAGATGACACCGGTTCGAAAAATTAACCCGTATCGGAGTTAGAAGCACTAAGAGCTTTGACAGGTCAACGCACTATCTTCTAGATTATCCGGTACACTCGGAATCCTGGCAAATTCACAAATACGAGAACTTAAGCTCGGATATGTTGGTCAAGACACGGCATGTCGGCTTGGCCACCGCACAACGGCTTCAAGATTATGTACCTTCCACACGTTCTTTTGTTGTCTGAAGTGTGTGTAATAACTTGCGGTATGAACTGCAAGAGACAAATAAATGGGTGAGGTTGGTTGTATTTGTCATAATAATATAATGTAGTGGTCACTGGCGTTGAAAATTATTTCAAGCCATTTTTACAAATCCATATAAAAATGGTAAAACCAAAGCACAGCCCAAACTATTGGTCCTAGAGCCATGAAACTTAGATGTTGTGATTAAAAAAGATTAAAACGAATTTTATTTTGTAAATAGGTAAAAAATTACACTTTTACACGTAATTTTTTTTCTTATTTTAATCGAACGATGGAGCCAGTGTTTCCTAGCTGGACTATTCTGAGAAGAAACATCCGAAACAAACTCAGATGTCGAAGTCTCTTTTGAAGTCCATACAATATTGTATTGGTCAAATTAGTTTTATTCGACCCCTAAACGGGTAAAATAGTGCACAGAAGTTCGATATTTCACCGGGCGAAGCCGCGAGTGAAAGCTAGTTTTAAAAAATCCTAGTAGGTTGCTGAGACGATTCTATTTTTGTTGATATTTGTGCACGGTTTGTGGCTGTTTTCTGGATTATTTACTTATCGTGTCTGAAGTGAGTGATATAACTTGCGGTGTGAAAGCTGCAAGAGACGTGCAGGAAAATTGTGAGGTTTGTTTGATTTGTCATATAATATTGTATGCTTACTTGCCGTCAGTGGCGTGCTTAGAATACCAAATTAGTACACGTTAGATTTTTACAGATTTATTATAAAAACTTGTAGCGGAGACGAATCTATTTATTGTGGAATATGTGGCTGCTTTCTGGATTATCTACCTTGTGTGTGTAATGAATGACTTGCGGTGTGAATTGCACGCTGCAAGTGACGTACAAATAAACGGGTGAGATTACTTTGTCTTAAATTATAATATTGCATGTGCTTAAGAAAAGGAGAATTTTCCAGTTTAAATTATAATGTTAGCTGTTTCCTGCTGTTACAATGCAATACCCTATTTGACTCTGATATTGTACTCAGCGATTTTTGGAAATTCAACCTTTATTTCCAAAAAATGCTGTTCAATGAGCTAGAATTTGAATAATGCACGAAATAATTTACAGTAATTTCTACTATGCAAACTCCATGTTTTTAGCGTCGGTAGCTTTGGCTAAATTGTTATTTTATTAATGCTAGCCGAAGGGTACGCCATAATTCTACTTACCTTTTGTCTTGACAAAAGGAATTTGATTGCTAACCTTGATGTCATACAAGTCGTTCTACTTTCACAAGTAATAAGACTAATAAACTTATAAACTAATCCAACCTATTTGGTTGGCTAATTTGTTTTACCCGTGTTAAGCAAGAAAAAGGCTTAGCTATAGGTACTCCACTTTCTTAATTTCACTAAAGTATGTGCATCAGGCACTGTCTCTTTATTTGTCCCGAGAGTAGTAATACATTTTTTTTTCGCTACTGATTGGTCTCATTATAAACGATCAAAATGATGAATTTAAGGTAATATTCAGGTTATTGGTAAACCATTTTTGACCTTGAACATCTATACAAATAATTCACAAAGATTTTGTTATATAATTTGTGTTATCGAGATAGATAAATGATTAAAGTAATAATTTTATTTAATTTTTTAATTAGTGTATTGTAAGGTCAATAGCATTGCTGTTTCAGTATCTTGATTGTATTTATTATTATTTTATTTTTTGTTTTGTTTGAATAAGTTAATTAATATTAAGTATATTTTCTGTTAGTATAGTTTCTGTTATCGCATTGGGTATTCCTACCTGTAATGTTAACAGATAAAGGATAAATAAATAAATAAATAAATACATATGCGTATATCTTGTTTCAAGGACCTACACACCATATCATGTTCCCCGCGCAAAAATACCCATTCCTATTCAACATACGAAAATATTTTTTTCGAATAATCAAATCGTAGAATTACAAGCTGTACCTATCGATGTCTCAAGGCTCGTGATTCGTGACTAGGTGGTACCGTGGTACCGGGTATTAGTACCACCGGTTATGTATTATTCATGACGTGCTTTGTAATCAGTCACAGGTGCCGAAGTATCGACGCCATTGCGATATTCTTGTCGCTAATTTTTTTTTGTATTTTTTTTTGCCGCACTCCGTATGGCAATTTTTATTCCATTGGGAGTTTTGGGTGTAAGATTTGGTTGTATTCATTTTTATATACTCCACTTTTCTTCCTTTCGTTTTAATTTACTTCGACAGTAAAAATATATTCACTGCTTGCTTTATTTTCAGCCATTAGCCGCCATGATTGTACTCTTTGTTAACACTATCTGAAGTCCGTTAGTCATTTAAAGAGCCTATTGAATTGTCACGATTGCACTAGGTATCGATTTGTCGAAATCTTTCGGCTTGTTACCGAATTAAGTGGACCGCATTTCAAATAAACCATTGTCGAAATGGCTGTCGGATTTTCAATGCTTTCAATTGAGAAATGTTAAAATAAATCATAGCTAAGCTATTACTATTTTAAATGTACTGTAATTCACATTTCAGCAATAGAAATAAAAAGGGTTTAATAAAAACGAAGATGGCATATAAAAATGCACTGATGCAGGACTGCATTGCTTGGCTAACAACCTAATAAACTATGAGCAACTAGTTTTGATCCTTGCATGTTCTATCTCACGCTGTGAACACAACCGCGATACGAGCGACGCTCCGTAGTTCCACGCACGCCCGTCACAGCGGTGTGTCGCCTCCGTCGCGGCCCGGCAGTACTGCCTGGCGCTTGACGAGAGTGGACGCACGCTTCTCGCGCTCTGCACTCTAGTTCAACGAACGAAACAAGTTTCACAATTCAACTTTGGACAATCCTATAAATATTTAGATATTCACCACAATGGACTTGAGTGATCGTCTAAAAAGAACTTTTTTCAATATAATTTCTTAATTATATTTTACTTTTCTTGTGGAATTTGTGGCTTTATTATCAAGATTGAAAGATACGGTTCGTAAAGGTGGAATAGAAACGCGAGTGAAATTGTTTATTGTTCTATAAGACAATCCGTTGAGGAGTTTGAATTTTCTGTTGTTTTTATTGTTTACGAGGACGCAAACCTTAGCGTGTTGAAAAGAGACAAGATGAGGTCCAAGCGTGCAAGAGCGACAGGTGTGGTTGCTTTAGCGGTTCTGTTGGCTACTATAACAGGTAAGTCAGTTGACCATTACCGGCTATATTCTTTATTTTAATTTAATGAAAGGTATAAAGAACTTAGTTTAAACTAGTTTTGATAAACTACCTAATCAATATTTTCCGGAAAAGCATTCATTGTAAACTACAGTATGTTTATCAAACTTGATAACATTTTTTTTCTGAGGTTGGCACTGCATTGAAGTGTGTGTGATTCATTCAAACAAGTTTTGTTTGAGGTTATGTTTTGATGAAAAACGTTTTAGGTATCTATATTTATTTTATTCTGAAGGTCCCAAGTGTACCATGTGACAAATATTAAAGTTATAACAGCTGTACCGTCATTTGTAATTTAATGTTTCACGATATTAATAATAATTGATTAACGTTCAAGCGGCTACAATTACTGCCTAAGTTCTAACACTAATTACCAATTAGCTTCTGCTAATGAATCATGATTAACGCTTCTTAGAAATCGCAACAGATTTCTAACAAGAAAGAAAAATAAAACAGGTTAAGATGCAATAAGAAACCTGCTTTTTTTGCGAGAGCCCTTAACTTAAAGGTTGCAAGGTTGCATTTTATCAATAAAAAAAGGTTCCAATGATTCCCAACCCATAAATGCAATAATCAACAAAAACGACCAATTAGCTATTGTGCAGTCTTTACTTGAGAAAAAGAACTGTAATCATTCACCTAGATCCGAAGCGAAGACAATTAGAAACTTCAGTGGATTGAACGTGACGATTAGTGACAAGCCAAGGCCTAGTTGTGCAAAAACCGTTGTAGTCCGTTATACATTGAACAGGTGGCTACTACGGAAGCCAGCTTTCCAGGAATAATTGCGGATTAAACCACATTTGTTCAGAGCGTAACCGAGCGTTACTTTCTCACTGAGCCGAATCAATCAATTGAAAATCCATGTTTGGGTGCCTGTTTTTAACAAAAGAGTTTATTTTTACACGAGCCTGCTAAAATAATTATTTTATTTGAAATGTTTATGCAGTGGGTTTTGGGCTTTTTTGCTATTAGATGAAATTGGCAGTTTACTCCCTATTTTTATTCCTCAATCAATCTAGATAACTTCGTGTTTTGGTAAAACATTGGACGCTCGTATGTTGGCAGGGCGCTTTTTTATTTTATTTACGGTAGACTTAATAACTGTAGTATCTAACATTTGTATCAAGATATTTTTGATTATCGGCCGAGGTTCAGTAACAAGGAGTTAATTAAATGGATTTCTTTTTTGGAAAAAATACACACATCAACATCACAATCGCACACAAACTAACCTAAATTTAAGTTAAGTGCATCTTTCTCTTTCCATTTAATTAAGAAAAGGACAGAAGATAAAATATTAGTTAAGTCCTGTCAATCTCCATAGGTAATTTAAACGCGATTTAAAAACATGGCGTCTAAATATACGTCAATTTTCTTCAGGCGCTGTCTAATTTGACGGGTTAAAATTAAAACATATCTTCTGTCCTTTTCTTTAAGAAATGGAAAAAGAAAGATGCATTTAACTTAAATTTAGTTAAGTTGGTGAACAAGAGAATCCGCCAGTATCGTGTATAATAATTTACACCAAATAAAACACATAATTACAGAGTCAAAACCGTCTTCAAAAATAATGGGGAGATAGAAAATTAATATCGGAAGTTGGTGGCCAAGCAAAACAACAAACAGAACCAAAGCCGACTTCTGTAACAGGATATTTCAACAGATAAAACCACATCCTACTTTCTTTAAAAAATACGTTATCCCAGTATCAAAATTATTCTAGTTCTTTCTGACACAAGATTAAGACTAATGACAAACACTTTGTTTAATTAGTAGGAATTAAATATTCAATTTTGGCCTGAGAAAAGACTATTTAAAAAACGAGTCTATAAGAAAATACATCCAACCTGCGATTTAATATACATATTTGAAATTAAGTATTAATCTTTTATTCTTATTTAGTATTAATCCTTTTGCTATACTAACTTAATTGGGAATATTAATTCTGCCTACTCAAAGAGAGAATTAACGACGCGGTAATTAAATGAAATTTTCAGCCCTGTATTGTTGAAAATAATATTTTTGCTTCATCGTCAGTATCGGCATGGTCTTCAGATCAATAACCTGGCATCGCCTCGCCGAGCGTGAGAGCTTTCATTACTTATCTACTGTAATGAGTATTAAGTTAGCAAACTATAGCCTGAAGATATTGCTATGGAATCGCACTTCAGATAAACCTGTATCAAGTATGTTCCCCGCTATAGAGAGGCTGTTATCCCAAAGATTATTAACGAGAATAATATGCAGGCTGAGGATGTGTTCCATTAAGGGTTAACTAACTATTGAAACTATTATCTCCTTATTCACACACGGAATACAATTCATACAAATTCTAAGCATCTGCCATGTCATTACCCTTAGTCATTTAAGCCTGTTAACGCAGCGAGACCGCTGTAATGGCATGTTGGCGGCACTTTCCACGGTCATGACCGTTTGTGATTATGACTACCAATAAGATGCAGAGATATTACTTAATATTTCAGTTAACTTGAAAATAACGTCTCATTGGTCTTTTGGGACGCAGCTGGGGATGATGAGGTCCCGAATTCGTAAGATGAGAAAGCTTGTTGGAAGATCGAATTGGAATCGTGCCCGGTAGTTGACGGAAACTTTCCTCCCAATCACATAAAATTTTATACTATCACCGGCCAACCTGATCCTTCGAAAACGTAGGAATTAAGGAAAACGAATATTATATCAAAGTTACCTAAAGCAAAACAATGACTAATCGACGACTGAAATAATACTTCATATTAATTCCTTGTCTGAATATCGTCGCGATATTTCTGTCAATACAAACATTTATTGGAAGTAGTTCGTTACTTCCTTGGATTATTCAGTGGATGCATTCTTGAGCTAATATGAATTTAGCTCTCAGGATTATTTCGGGTACTGGAGCTTCCTGAACGCGAATAGCGACTTGGGATCTAATGTGTTTCTGATTATGCAACAATGTAACTGTTGTAGTATTTATAGATGTTATAATTTAGACCACGTCTTTATCTGCTTTCTTGTTAACTTTACACTCATGTCTACCACATGTGTGCACATTCAGAAAAATGGTCACGTTTACAAAAACAATTTTCACATCAACATACGTGTTAGTAAATGAAGTAATTTTACATCTAACTGTACGGACGCATGATGTAGGTCATCTTGATGAATCATGTGAACTCAGACTAACACGTTAAATTGCCTTACGTTACGTGACATCGTAATCTTGTACTAACGAAGATCAGAAAGGTTTCCGAGAATGTAAGACGAAGCTGTCACATAACAGGTAACTTTATTACTTTTCCGTTTATTGTGTAAAGAAAAGTGCTTTGGTAAATTGAACTAAAATTGCTTTCGATGATTAGAAACTTTTTATATGAAGAAAATTTGTTCTTCCGCGCACTAATCATGTTATCAAAGATGGTGGCGCTCACAGAAAGATTAACACATTGAGGAAACGGTTCCAATTTTAAAGACAACTAACTCAGACGAGGTTAAATCAGGTACAAGCTCATCAGAATTAACGACATCGACCGTTGAATTACAATTCGTGTTCGATCATGAATACACAAGCTGGTCATTAAGTAAACAATACACATTTATGCCACAACCGGCCAGTACGTTACTGGGCTATGTCATCAATTGATAAGCCTTATCTAATCTAGTACAGGTGCTTCCCTATCGGGGACGCATTCGACGTAAACCGTCCCAGATAAGGACTCGACGACATTCTATGCAAAAACGGACGCCTGAATTACGCCAATGTTTTTGTTGACACCTTGTATTGTGAAGCTAATCTTGAGGCTATTGTGAGACTTATCTCGAAGGATATAATTTTAACAGAACTTTGAATATATTTAATAGAACAAGATAAGAAGTTCTCAGGTAGATAGTTAAAGATGCCAGAGAGGTCATAAACAAAATGTCTCTAGATGATGAAATATAATACTCTACACATAAACCCGGAAATCCTAACGAGTGAACATTTAAGGTACCTACTCAAATGGAATGGGCAGTGAAAACATAGGTACCGGAAGTTTAGCGTAATTTTGAACTTTAATACCATAACCATTTATACTGATTATTATGATGAAACTTTTTACTACTAGGAATAAAGAAGTTCAAGGTCAATATAAAAGCATTAGTGTTATTATTTCAACTTTCTATATTACATAAAAGCCGTCAAGGTTATTTTTAAAACTTAACGTCTTGGAACGATCGAATTACATTAGGCGCCAGGCCATATCCTTTAAATATAAGAATATACGGCCTACGTAAGCGTTGGTAAAGCTTCGGAGCTTTATTTTTTGTACAGTAACTTTTTGTCGGCGCTGAATTGAAAAAAGAAAGCGAATGTCTAAAAAACATCGTTGACGGCTGAATGAGTGATATAGTGGTCTCCGAAGTACCTGCTCCCAATTTTTTGCCTCTTTTCGCCAAAAAGTTTCACTGCCTAGTTTCACAATTTACTATCTTCTTTCTATTTTCCAGGATATGTGTTTCCGTTTCCCTAAGCATCGGGTCGGTGTCGCTTTCGTGTGGTAGTTGAGTTACTGATAAAACCGGTAGTCCAGACCGGTTTCGACGACGGGATGTCGGACCTGACGATTTTCGCAACATTACCTTACGCAGGAATGCCGTATGAAATGTTTTTGTTCACTGTAGACAATTTGGTATTGTAGAAGCTGTTTTTGGTATTGAAGGAACTTACAAATTTCTAGATAAGGTTGGAGTGGATCCTGCTATGTTTTAAGACGTTTGCTATCTTGAATTGTGTAATTTTCTGTAGCACCTCAAAAAAATCCAACATTTTTGTTGAATACTTTGTAATGTCAAATATGTAATAAGTGAAATACTTTCCGTAATCGACCTAGTTTCATAACATGCTTTTGTTATACATTACAACAGGTAAATAGTTATAGCAAGGTTGTGCACTGATAAAAATTGGAGATCAAAGGTAAACTGAGATTGTGGGACCGATCAGTCATTTATTGTATGGTCCTACATATCAAGCGATATAAAATGGGTGGGTGTGAAAATGTTGGTTACCAACCTAATTTTATCAGTTCTTTTTATAAACTTCAAAGTAGATTTTATTTTAACTTTTGAAATACACGGTAATGACACAGTTTTAATGTTTTAGTTGAAAAAACCCATCCCAAGCACAATGCATTCAAATAAAACAACAATACACATGAACAGAAACGTCACAGACCGTTACCAACTTACTGTTACGAAAATCTAAACAATTAGTTCTGCCTTAGCTTAAAACATTTTTAATTCGTTATACTTGCATCATCATAACACGGACGAAGAAGTAAGCATTCTACAGATCAATTGTTAAAGAGTAAAAGTGATGCTTTCTAATTCGTCTATATTCAAAGCAAGGTTCAGAGGTCCACCATGAAAGTTAGGAGCACCAGAATTTCACGAATTTTTTGTCTTGTCATTCAATTGCAGTTTTTATCCCAAGGTTACGATAGGTCGTGTTGCAAATAACTCAGTGTACTACGAACTAAAACCGAAATCGTGTATCGTATCTACCGGCTACTGCCATGGTTCGTGTTGTATTTTTTGTTATAGCTGGCGTTTCATGGTAGACCGATTTCCCTTTGTCGAGATCGGAGGTGTGACCAATTTTGATGTCATAATTTTAGATTTCTTTCTAAGAATAACCAATGGTTCATGGTTTAAAGAGTTTTAATTGATGCTCTCGTTTCAACTTTTTCTAATGTTCAGGCGCCACGGAAGTGCGAGCAATTTATAGTGTCTATTTCCTATGAAAAATACACCTATCACGTTGCTCAATTTTATCACATTTGAAAAAGGCGAGTACTTTCAGTAGCGTAGTTAGAGTAATTTGATCATTCATGCCAGTAACAATAGCCAGTTGGTAAAAAAGATTCCTATAGCCTACTCAGCCAGCCAATTTTCGATAAAAAAATAGTCCACTAGTTCTTCTAAGAAGTCTAACTGAACTGATTGCTGCCAATTTGCGTTTGCGTCGCCAGGCAAACTATTAAGAGGTCGCCTAGGTTCACTGAAAACTGCGCAACTGTCTATATTCTTGTGGAAAGTATAACTAGTTTTATTTTTTGCAATTTGTTTTAACCTCTTTGATATTATATAAGTAACATCTTTACCTGCAGTTGAGTCAACTGCAGGCAAAGATCTTCCGAATATAGATTTCATCAAAAGTGTTTGCCGTTGTAGTTCTGGTTTCAATGTTACAATGTTGTTACATGACAATTACAAGAAAACGTAGTCCTATTTTTAGTTAGGACTCATACACTCTGTAGGAATTCACAATATGAATGGCGCAACAGGATCAGCATAGAAATATCTTGCAGTTAAAGGTTAAGGGATCAACTATTTTCATCGTTGTGCATTGTTAGTTTCATATTCAAATGAACTTTTCTTATATGTGAGTTATTCGAATTTTCCTGTTTCTATTAATACTTATAGGTATCTAGTGATGCTGCTTAATGTCCAATCTGTTCATGGCAGCAATCTATTAGGAAGCCAATGATCCAAGAGGCCTAACTTATAGCTGTAAATGCGTGCGTTAACAGCTGACAAATACATAGTACCAACACATAAATGAAATAGATTCATTCAACCTAATTGATACTTACGCTGACGGTATCAGTGGGAATGAGTCGTATCAATCATTCTACCAATAAGCGTACTTATTAATGAATCACTGTTTTGACGGATGTCCGTAACGTGTGAATGTGAAATGTGAATTAGAAGTGATGGTCCGGATATCGCAACATAAAGATTAAGTTGTTAATTTGTTATTTATAGAAATGTGAATTTAATTGAGTGTCTAACAGGTATAAATACGCGATAACGGGCGTTAAAACTAGTATAGAGTAATGTTTTTTTTTATGAGTGTTAGTCGTACCGGTTGCTTGATTATTTGACTTACTTAGGTAAGAAGTGTATATCTAAACGACTCATACCGCATTGCCTTATCTGAGAATGGGTTTGCGGTAAGTAGTCAAACAAGCCGGCTCTTGCAGGGTTTGGATTACTTTACGGAAATATTTGCCTAATACAGCTGTTTATGGTAATATGACGACACAATAAAATTGGTATATAAACATTAAATCAAACGACTTACGAAACAAAACCAGAAGTTGTCCTTTAGACAGTGACCAGCAGTTTAAGCTGTCATCATTACTTAACCAATTCAGTTTAGATAGTCGAACAGCGAATCATGTCAGGACCATAAAGATGTCACATGCAATGTTATGACTTCGTAAATTGTTTGAAATTGCCAGCACGGGCTTATAGATATAAAACCCATTGTACAATTGGTCTGATGAGAGACGGTTATACATGTGTTTGGTCAACGTTTGATACATCAAAGACAACGGGTTTGTGCAGTACAATGTAGCAAACAGAGTGTGTCGGTGAGACTGGTTAACAGCCGGCGACTAGCGTCCACGGGCCTTGACGGACTCATGGACTTGCGACTTGCATATTTACAAGTCGTACAAGTTTTTCGCATCGTGCCTTTTGAACAGTCACCTTATAAGCCTTGTTTTTAAACGCCTGCCGAAAGGTGGGTTATGTTTTTTGAGCGTATGTATGTATGTATGTCTCATTCAATGACACCCTCTACAGCTTAAACCGTTTATCGGATCACATGTCATTGAATTCGTATCAGTGTTGTGGGAGTGACATAAAGTATTTATTAATTTGAAAAAAAAAAAAAACAAAAACCTCAACTGCTATTTCGGAAGTTGGTGGCAATGGTACATGGTACATGAAACAGAAACATAGCCACCGACTTCCGAAATCGCAGTTGGGTTTTTTTTTGTTCATGCATGAAGATGGACGGGACGTTAAATCAGTTAGTACTTGAACATCTTCGCACGATGGTTTCTGTAAGCGAGGTAGACCGTTAAAGATATTTAACGGTTTTGCTCGTGTAAGCCCAGAAAGCGAAACGGCTAGACAAGCTGAGGCTTCCATGGATTTTACAGCTAAAATATTTAGAATTTACGGTGAATTTAACAGATTTTGTTTTGCAGTTATTGCGTGTTGTATAATTGATTAGTATTGGTTTTACGACAGATAAAGATAAAAACTAAAATTTTTTGTAAATTCAAGATGGCAGTTAATGCTAATGCTATAACGGAAACATAATCAAAATTTAACAAGCAATAAAAATGCGAGATAAAGATTTATGTGTACACTTTTCTGTTGGATAAATTTAAATAAACAAACTGTTGTTTATTAATGACAAATTAAGACGTGGTGAATTGATGTTCCAATTAATGCATCGTGTATCGAGAAAATCCACGTAGGTATTGACGTTTCAGATAATTTGTTGAATTCAATTAATATACATTTTTGTTTCGGTTTATTGGACTTCGTCGCAGCGCAGCTATCTGGTTTTGTTAATTAAATTATTGCTGGTGTGATTTCTGGTAAGGTTTAATTTAAATTAAGTGCTAATTAAATTAAGATATATTTAGATTTTTCGGGTTGATTGCTATTCAGATTAAATATAAATAACTTGTTGTGCCTTACCTTGTGCCTACCCGTTTTTTAAAGAAGTCCACATTTTTTTAAACCACTTTTGTTGTCTCTTCTAAAGAGTCTAATACTATATCTTGCGAATTATAATATTTTTAGTAATAGCTACTGATGTTGAAATATAAACAAAAACTGATTAATAATATTAGGAAGAAATACAAACATAATTACAAAGATTATATAAAATAAATAAATATATATTTATAATTATACACAATATTTACAAACTAAAACTAAATTAAAAAACCTAGAATTAAAATAAAATGGCATCAAAAAACTCCTCCGCATCGCTGTCAACCGGTAAAGTGCCTAAGAGGCTGGCAGCATTACCACGTTGGATGGCAATGCTAAGCCTCTGGCCAAAATAAAAGCCTGCCTTGAATATAAAACAAATTATTAGGTAGAATTAAATTAAATTGAATTGAAACTGGCTTCAATTATTTATACTTTGATTGAAATTTAACTGGCTTGACTTGACTTATTATTATTAAATATATACTTATGGCTAGGAGACGATATCTCAAACTTAAACAATATTGCGTCTATCAAGGGTATGCATGTCGTAGAATGATTGGTACAAAAGACGTCATCAACCAAAATTGGCTACAC
Source organism: Athetis lepigone (assembly GCA_033675125.1). Lineage (NCBI taxonomy): Eukaryota > Metazoa > Arthropoda > Insecta > Lepidoptera > Noctuidae > Athetis > Athetis lepigone. The sequence continues at coordinate 8,154,933 of CM066240.1, forward strand.
AATACAAAATGATAAATTACTCTGAAACGATTATTTCCGCAGCTGTATTGACATTTCAATATGAACTGCGGCTGTAACGAAGTCCGTCAATATTGTTATTAGACTCAATTTTGTAAAAACTGTTTTTAATTAACTCCATGAAGGCTCAATTTGGTACTAGTGAACAATGTCAGTATAAAATGATTAATAGAAATTAAAAGAATATTAATTGTATATATTTTTTTACCTTATCGCTTTCAGAAAATCAAAATATTGACTGGTATATTTTGATTTTCTTATTTTATACCAATGATGGGACCGGTATTGCCTAGTCCACTCTTCTGAGAGGTAACATCCGAAACAAACAGAGCCCTTGAGGCAGAGGTCTCTTTTTAAGTCCATACAATATATGTATTAGTAAAATAATGCGAGAACCATGAAGGTGTATTTCTTGATAAGAAAAGCACACCGTTTTGAGTAACCAGACAGTGCAAGCATTTGTCAATAATCGTTTAGCTCAACTAAAAACGTTTTTTTTTTTAAAAATCGACAGCCAGGTAAATTATACCTCTGAAGCACCCAAAACAAAATTAATCGAACATAATGGGAAACCGAAGGAACATGAGTGGGTCAGTATAAGTCTGACACGCCCTCCCGCCCCGTCCAGGACGGGAGAAGAAGTCATTTGATGATTCCCAATCCCAAAAAAAAAATACCTGTCAGTTACACACACTGACACAAAGGCTCAGCTGCAATTACGTACATTCACGAGCCAAAAACGCAACGTTCTAAAGTGAATAAATGTGTTCCTGCCACAAGACTCTACGGGTGACAAATGGTTTATAGAAAATTGGAAGCAACAATACTCGTAGATATTCGCGAAGTCAGCGTATACATTTAACTTATGTATATTATTTGTACAGGCATGAAAAATAGCGGTTGAACCAAGGCTCCAATACCGGGAAAATTTTGGAACCGGTATCTTATACTTGTCGTAAAACCTCTTCAGTTTCGTTCGTATAAACCGGTTTATAATAAGAATCGGTTATTTCAGACGTTTTCTTTATTGCATTCACTTGGCTAAAAAAAAATTATACTCGTAGTAGTACCTACTTTGTTTGTTTTTTAATAAACCGGTTCAATACAATTTTAATAAAGCCTTTTAAACCCACGCGTTAAAAGCTAGCTCCAAACCTTTGTTCAAGTTATTTTAAACGTAAGTAACCTTCGAATATAACTCCATTATTTTATGGTTTTAAAACATTACCATGAACGCTGAAGCAATTCCAATCGTGAAGTGTGACGAAGCGGTTTTCTCTTACTGATGAGGCAGAACATAACAGAATAACTAATTTAGTTAAATATACAAAGAAATTTTACATATTTGTTATTGAAAATAGAGGCCTGTTAAGTTAATCAAGTCATTTTAAATTATCTTGTTAGAGCACTATAGTTTAAGGGGTCAAGGCACACCGACGCAGATTCGAATCGAAGCACATTCGAGAGAATTCGCACGATTCACACTGTGACTCGTATCAATTTTGTACTTTAATATTATGCAGTGGAAATAAATTTCAAATTACTTTGACTCCTTACCAACGAGCCTTGAACCTAACACTTCTTATGGAATTTCGTCATGTATGTGCAAATCTTATTTAGTTGAGACAAAATATCTGTGTCATACATTCGATGTCACTCAACTAGCAATAAAAGACGGTACCTACATAATTAAACCATCAAACACTCACACCGCAGGAAATTGCGCCAGTCGGATTGTCATGCAAAAACCTTCTGAATTTTTTAATAAAGCTTACCATCTGTTTAAAACTATGGCCGCCAGAAAAGAAAAAGAGAATGCGAAAAAAAGGGCGCTCGCCAACCAAGGAGCGAGAGAAATGCAATAATTTGCATTTTATTTCCCACACACAGACACAAAATTCGTTCTCGTAACTGTTTCCCACCATTGTTGTTCCCGTATAATTGTACAATGATAATGATTCCACGCGATCTTCGCTATCTGCCTCACATCTCTGCCTCGCCCCGTAAACATTGGCCGTTATAAGCCAGTTTACTTTTAAAACAATGTTCAAGTACTTATGTCTCAATTTTTCACACCTTGTTAGGGCGGCGTTTCGCATGTTTTTAATTACCATATTTCGTCAAGAATAAGACGTCTTCATGTAATATATCGGTGCTAAAAATGAAAGTCTTGCATGCCAGTCTAATAAAGTGAGTAACGCTCCAGTTTTTGAAAGGTATTTATGAGATTTTCACTTACACTTACGTGCCTTAATCACGTGAAGAATACCCATAGGAATGCCTTTATTTTCATGTATAATTTCTCTGTTCCCAGTATCTTTTAACTGTATAGAGGTTGTTATTTATTCATATGATATTGTGCCGCGTAAAACCCAAAGGTAAAAGCCTCTTGAAGATCCGTAATAAAATCTTACGTACCGCAAAAAGGTCGTTTTATGAATGGAACGGTTTCCTGAGGTCATATCCAAGATGATCCTAAAAAGTAAGTACAAACAAAGTAGAAGTTCGGGAATGATTTATGAACTTCCTTGAAGGACATTTAAGTCATTTGTTACTGAATGGTATGATGGCAGAGCTTAATAGGCATGACTTGTTTGCGGTGCTATGTCTTGATAACTTTGAAACAAGCAACTTGAAGTTAGAGAGGACTTGAGACAGTATTCGGTCATCATAACTTCTCCCTTGTCGCTTCCTATTGTAAACGAGCTCTGAAACTGCCTGGAATAGCTTAAGTTTTTAGGATTGTGACTTTTATGTAGAAATGAGGCATAATTTATATTAAGTAAGATACTATATCTTTCCTTCCGACTTTGTTTGAAAAAAGACAATCTGACGAATTTTATTGTCAAGTCAAGCTACTAGGTAAGACGAACGGCGCAATTAAGAGCTTTATAATACCTGGTCTGACCAAGACAATAAAAATAGAACGAGGATCCGCGATCGTTGTCAATAACAATCTTTCACGATAGTACAAGAACGAAGCATTGGAACAATCTTTCACAATGAACAATCCAACGCATTCTCGAGAATGCATTCCGATAAAACAATTCGCTCTCATTGATACAGAAACTGAATTATTCAAGTACTTTCACATTATCTCTGTGTAATGATTCATTGGTATCTTTATGTGGCTATTTTGGATCATAAGTGGAATGATAACCAGGGCTAGAGTACCAATCGGAGGAACATTAAGCGAGGAGGAAGAGGGTCCGTGTAATGTTCGATATTAAACGCCTCTACTTTGATATGAGTGGCTAACGTCTTCATCTTGATATGAAGTTTGGTTGTTTGGGCTCAATGAGGTCTTGGTCCCTTTGTTGTTTCTTTAAATTGCTTTTGGGTCGTCTTTATTTGTTGCTTTGTGTACGCTTTTCGAAGATAATATTCAGAATTTGTTTGTAGCTTATTGATTTATTTTCGGTGAAACTTTGACAATGAAGATCGTTCATACTTTCTTACTAATATTATAAATGTGAATTTGTCTGTGAAGTTGAAACTTCACAATAATAACCGATGTCGCGGTCAAAAGTCAGTATTTCATATCTGCAATTCAAAAGTCTCAACAACGCATTTAACGTCCAGGAAACACCCAAAACATTATTTTTTTATATTCATAAGCAGGAAATCCCTTAAAGGGACAGGAACGGGACCATAAAATTTCATGCAAATCTTATCTGAAGGAAAAATCTAATTCCGCAACTGGTCCTGCTTTTCACATAACGCTTTATGAAGCAAGCAACGCAAAAAGGATTTCAGATTAACCACGCTACATGGAACTCAAAGGTTATGTAAGGAGATCGCTGAACAGGAAACCAGTACAAGGTCAGGGCTTCTCTGTGTACGTTTATTTACCTTCAATATTTACTAAATATATCGAAATATTTATCTGCTTCAGTGAAATTGTAAAAGGGACGCGTGTTGTTTTCCCATATCATGAAGGTTTGGGATGTTTCATCTACCGGTCGGTTGGTGAGGACTAGTTTATCTGCAACGATATTTTTGATCTGTTTATCTTTTATTAATCTTTAATGTATTTTTAAGATTGTGTCTCTATTGTCTTTGGTTAAATAGAAATAAAAAAATAATGACTTTGTCTAAATAAAAATATTGGTTTATGTGAAAAATGGTTGAAAACGGGGAAAAACTTCCGATTTTTCTCTTTCATTACTCCATTATCATTTACTGTGGCAAATAGGCGAGCAACAGGTACTGATTTACATCCCATTTATGTTTCCTCGAGGAAATAGAAATGTAGGGAAAAGTCTATAAAACAGGACATTATCTCGTAAGGAAACTAGAACGACTGACCACATTATTTTCATACCCAACTTATATGCCTCGCATCGTGTGGTCAAGTGCTTAGGCATTTTATTAGCAATTTCAGTGGTTTTGGTGGCACTGGCGCGCCTTTACGACTGTGACGTCATCGAATGAATGCTACTTTGGCCGCATGCCAACTGATAGCCACTCGACCCGGCTTACTCCGATGCTTAATGCTCGGGTAATGACCCACCGTTTCCAGCAGGTTTCCAGAAGTTTCCTCGAGTGGTCATAAGTACTATGTTGTCTGTAAGTAGGTTACGCTGAAAGGGTTATAACTAAGACGAGTCATTTGATGATGCGATAAAGCCGTTACACTTATGAGTTAGCTCGCTTGAAATACGATCGTCGAGTCTGGGTTTGACGACCATTTATGTTGAAACGTAATGGCTTCTTACGTTCTTTTTTCTGAACACCATTTTGAAGAAAACGATTATCTTTCTTACATTTTTCTCTTTAAACGATGTAATTAGTTCAAAGCGGTTCATTAAATCATTAAGATAAATCTCAGTAATACTTCAAAACCAGCTGTAGCGGGCCGAAAGTAGAGCCTTGCAGCAAAAAGTTTCAAACACGGCAGGTTGACGGTTGGAAAGCTTCCCTTTTCAATCAAGTCGTTTTGTTAGCTAAAGGTAATTAGTCTTACAACAATGAAGGTTAGTCGCCGCCGTGATAAGAGGGTTGTCAGCTTTCATAAATATTAATGGGGCCCACTTGTCTTTGTCTTGTATTAAAATTAATGTGTTCAATTGCTCGTAGCGTAACTCATTCACTGAGACCTCTTTCGCGGTGATATTATAATTTTTCTGAGTGAGTGAAAAAAGGGCTCGTCACGCTCTTTTGTTTTGGTTCCCTTGCAGTTTCAAATTAGGGATTGCATTGTTTAAAGTAGTAAATAAATATAGAAACAAGAATTTATATTCGCAGAGCAATCGCATTCAGTTCTATCCGGAACAAAGAATAACTAACCAAAATAAATCTTAACGAAAGACCGATACAAAAGAAGTAATTATTATAATATATGGCTACACTCTGTTCCAGAGTATTCATTACAAAAATTAATGCCTGAGTCATGCAGAAAATAATAGTCCATAAATCTAAATGAAATGCATTTGCATGGAAACCGTATATCATCATTAAACATATAATATTATTAACTACGCTGTTCACGCCTGAAAAACAGCAGTTAATAAAACAAGTGTTCCAATTTTAACAAATTAACGCCATTTTGTGTTGAGTACAGAATGCACTCACGAGTTTCAAATTAATATTTTTGTCACAAATTGTTGAAGGATATTGTGATGTATAGGCGGAACAATTTTTTTGTTCTATTCTTTCGTTACGTCGTGATGATGGACCGGTCATGTTAGCTGGAAAATCAATGAGCGTTGGTATGAACGTATTCTTGCGATTGGGAACGGCGAATCTTTACAAGATGGCTGGCAGCAGTTATGGAGAAGAATGGTGTGCGATTGGAGAGGCCTAAATCAAGCAGTGAATCGTGTGTAATGTGTTCGTGTATTAAACTGTTTTGTTTACCATGAGATACTTCGGTTTAAAGAAATTTATTTCTCATAAGAACATACAGTCCGCGTATAATGAGATACAAAGTAACAAACATAAATACAGTAACAATTCAAATTCCTTCAAAGTATAAGCAGTTATGATGTACTTAAATGTTTCATTAGCTTATATTTAAACATATTTACGTTATCACACTCTTTAATGTCATTTATATTTAGAAAGGCTTTGTGTTAATCATTGCAAACCAATTTAACCTTTAGTATTAAACATAAATATATGGTTCTGCTTTAATATCTTTCGGAGCCCTATCAGCTTAACAAAAACAAAATAAGAATGAAAGAAGACACATTTGATACAGCACAAAAAAAAACTATTTGACAAGTTCTGAAGCAAGTGTGAAAGTCAGTATTGTAACACAGATTCCAAGACTGCCTTCAAAAAAGTAGTGTCGTTACAAAAACTAGGTTTCAGTTTCATTCATTCAGTTTTTGTGGATGACGTAACAGCTGCTTGTAAATTGTTGAGTCATAACCTACGACAATGATCGGGTTTGTTTAGATTTCAAAGAAATACATTAATTTGCAATATATTATGTTTAATTGAATAAATATAAATAATTTATTAGAATGAACTAATTTTGTTAACTGTAAACGGAGTTTTTTGATACCATTTTGTTTTAGCTTTTTATAAAGTCGTTGGTCTATAATTTAGTGTGTAAAATCTGTTTATATTAGTATAAAATAACTGTAAACGTGATAAATTTTGAATAATTAAAATCCGTTTATAACTGAAAGAGAAGTAGAGTAACAAATAAACAAAAAAAAACATACAGTCGAAGTGAGCACCTCCTTCTTCTTAAAGTGAAAAGAAGGAGGTGATAAATACAATAGAAAATTATTCATGTATACTGATGTCTATTGTATTTTTGGAATTTATAGAAAGCATCATAACTGTCAAAGAAACATAACACAACAACCGTTCATATAATAAGAAGTTCTTAATCTTGCTTTCAAATAATTCAATATAACCTACACTCTAAAACCAGAGTACCTAATAAAAACTTATATACTCCATTAGTACTAATAAAATTTTATACGTTTTTAAGTAAAACTGAGGCGCGTTTAATGCGTCATCAAGCGGTTGTTTACGACGTTTCAACGAGACACCGCAATTAGGAACATCCTGGGGGAGTGTTCCTGAAACTTTTACAGTACTGAAGATATGCTGGCTAAGCACCAATAAAAATGCCGAGTTGTACACCAAATTCGACGGCGTAGTTGTGAACGATTGTTTACGTAAAACTCACTTTAAATGTTCTTACTATAACGGTTTGTTTTCTATGCAGTGTTCTGTTTTAAAGATCAATAGTCATTCTCTACTTTAGGAGCTTCTTGCTATAAATGAGCCTCATTTGAAGACAATTAAACTATGCCGGCGTTCTATAACAGTCATTTTATTAAATTCAGTTCGTTCGTAGTCTTCAGTAAGTAAAGTTTTAAATTACACTATCTAGGTTTTAAGCGAAGGAAATCTTTGTTCAGGCCTGAATGTTTTAAACTTGTAGTTTGAGCTCTGAAGTTACACTCGGAACGTAAGTAATGCATAATATTTTGTATTACTCTTTTGTGCTTAATAGGTAAGTAACAATAGGTAAAAATAAATAAACTGCTTCGTAAGTGCTTCACTGTTCCTCAACTGATAAACTTATAGGGTAAGGTGGAGAGTATGAATCTTATTTTTCTTCTCAGCATGTTTCCGTCCTCTGCTGAACATGCCTCTTGCATAGCTTCATCTTGATGAAGAGATGGTGAATAGTTAAACTAAAGTACGTTCTAAGTAACTTATATTTTATAGTGGCCTTAGAGTACGTTATTTTACTATGCGTAATAATACGTTAGAGTCTTGGGTGGCAACAAACAAAGCTCGAAAACTACAACGGATACTTACACTGCACTTTCAAGAAACATAATATCAAGTACACACAAATCATCACTTCCGTATACCATATCACATCCTCCGAAGAAAACACACTTCCGTCCATCAAATCATTCCTGAACAATTCTCGCGTGACATTTCACACGTCTAGCGTTCGGTGACTCAGTTAATATGTGTCTGTCTGGCATTATTTGGGCAACTTTTATTGACGCTAACGTATCGCATTACTTCTGAATAAACAAAGGGGACAATTAGGGTTTCAAACTCCATGGAGGAAGCGACGTTGATTAAGGTTGGACATTAGTGTGCATGCAGTTGGCCGCGTTTATGATTGCTATTTAAATAGTTGGATTGTATGACGTCAGAGTCTGGCTTTTAGATGGAGCATGTGCAGAGAAAGTTTTGAAGAGGATACTGAAGTTTATTTATTTAGACTTGGACAAGAGTACAAAGGTGGAATTATTGCCTCTAGCATATCCCAGTAAATTAAGGGTGGTAAAGAGGTGTCATGAAAGGTATTTAAAATAACTAGAAAAAGATATAATTTATTTGCACTAAATTTATGTTTACAAAACTAATCTAGTAGATACGTATATAAACAAATATTAAGGATTTGTTTTATTAACGGTTTTATTCCACTAGAAGGCCGTTAACTATCACGAACGTCACTTTTTACTTTAATATTAATAAAGTAGAGAATTTGATTTAATAAATTTCTATTTTTCTGTCTAGGAAAAATTTTATAATATTATTAGAAAAAGTGCCTTATTTAAAAAAACTTGGGGGCGTTAAGTAACAAAAATGTTATGATTCCATCACTTACTGTAACAGCTTTTCGGGCTTAACAGTTTTCTAATTAAAGGACTACAGTTTTCATTAACAACTTTTTTTAGATTTTTAGTTTTTAGTGAAAAATCGGTTCAACAAAACAAATGTATGTATGAAAATGCATGCAAAATATTTACGAAACACAGATAATCCTACAAATCTCGCATTATGGTAAACGGATAAAAGGGTTTACAGTCCAATTTTAATTGAAAATTGGAATCCATCGTGGTTTTTACCTTTTTAGGCCGAACTGTAACGAATTTAAGATTATAACGTTAAAAATTCCAAATCCATTGAATATGGAATCAGTTTATTAAATCTGAGTTCAAATGATAAAAGTAACTATTTGACGATTCTAACGAAGTGTCCTAAGTCGACATTGTCGAAAATCACGAATATTTCTTTTGGAGAGAATTGCGTTATTAACTTCCTTGAAGCTAATTTTCATCTTTTCACTTTCTTGGTAATATTTAAAGATATTCGAAAAACATATTGGTAGGGTTTTTAGAAACGTATTAAGGTAATTTTAGCAGGGTAAAATACTTTAACATATATGTTTAATTTAGTGCTTGAATACATAGGTAGTTATTTTCATGATAATATTTTTTTCAGAGAAAAAAGGGGTATTCTTTATTTTTGCGCTCACCGTATGTATACAATGTGACATATTTTTTTTTGTAATTAAAACCAGCAATGTGAATAATGTTCGAGTCGTTAAATTAATTTAGACGCGCCTAAGGAAAAAATTATTCACAACTGACCTAAACAGAGCAAATATTTAGAGCCTCAACTTGAGGACTAATGTTTCTTCTCCCAGTCATTTCAACTTCATCCCAGCTTATAAATTAACGGAGACATTCAGCTAATTGCTACAATTACGAAAGCGACACGGCCGCATTCCGTACTTACCATTGTTATCTAAACGATTCCATTTTATTATTTTAAACTGCAAACCAGACTGTCACTGCTTATGTAGAGCGTGAATTATTGGGATTCAACTTTTGTTTTTATTTTTGTCTGAGAGCCTAGGGTCGCTAGAAGTACTTCATGTTAGCTTGGGTGAATTTTGAAAACAGATCGGAGATACGTTTTAAGAAGGTGGCGTTTTGACTGGTGTCAATACTGGGCCCTTATTCAGGTTAGAATGTTTAATAGATACATGTAATAGGCGAAATTATAATAAAAATGTTTGGCAGATAAATATTCTTGCATTCTATGCAGCGGTATAGAAAGCTATACAAAAAGAAACAAAAAAATAGAATTTATTGAAAAACTAAAACAAATTAGGGTTAAAATTTTAAAAAGGTTTAGCAATGAAGCTAGCCAGCCGCATACTTTCTTTAAAGATATATTCCCCTCTACCTTAAAACAGCCTTGCTGAGGATGATGTAGATCTGATGACTCTGGGATCTTGGATCAGTGTTTCTGTGCCAAAAAAGAGGTGTTTAACCTTAGCGGATCATTTCGATACAAACTACCACTAGGCACAACAATAGCTCGAGCGGAATCACAAGAGTTGCCATTAAAATGTTAATTTTCCGTTATAATTTAAATGAGCTGGAAGTATCGTATTTCAATATTTACTCATGTGGACTTATTTATTTGTAGGTATATATTATTTGTATTATTAGTGATATGAATGTTATGAAATGTTTCGGTGTGTCATACAAACGTTAATAGTAAGTTAAATACAAAACTATCATAATTATGATCACTTGTGTAATTATATTCTTTCTGTTCTATATTCAGAGTCCTATTCTCGGAGATTAAGGAACCACTTTTTTATTTTTCTCACATATCATGGGTGAGTCTCAAACGTAAAATAATACAGTATTTATAATAATAAGTCACTGGTATTTAAATACATAAACTTTGATAACAAACATATTTTTAGAGGTATGTTAAATTAAATGAAAAAAAAACCACAGTATTTTTTCGTTTTTATGACTACAACCTTATTAATTAATATCAGCCACTAATTACCACCCAGTATTCACCCTTTATTACATACACATAAACATAAACAAACAAACAACCACACCAACACAGCTATCATCAAACAGTATGCCACATTAAATAAACATTTTTATGTCCAAGTTTTCAAGTTATTGAATGTTTAAGAAGGTTTAACGATGTCCGCTTGCCAACTGCCGCCTTCCCAAAATTTGGAGCAGTTTGCTTGCAATTATTAAAGCACGTAGCTTCGTTTTCTACAGGAGGATATAATGCCAAAACGTGTTACCAGATTTTCTTTAAAAGGTCCTCGACACGTATTATTAAACATTCTTTACTTGGAATAGCTTTTTAAATTGCCTCTTATTTTTATAAAATGTGAGTCAGGAGATTTAGAATGAGATTGCAAGTTGCCGTTTTTAGCAGATGTTTTAGGTTTGATTTTAACCCGCCAGTACTCGCGTCTTGTTTTAAGTCATGAACAGTCGCGCGCGGGTCGAAAAGACCCAGATTTTGAATGTATTGTTTTAAATAACTCAATTAACTTACGATTTAATTTTAAATTATTTAGAAAGAGGATAACAAAACAAACCTAAAAATAATTAATATTTATTATTTAGTGAAAAAAAGTAGTACAAAACACAAAAATCAAAAGATCACTGCTAAATCTTACTTTTTACGATATAGGAACTAAAAAATAACTTTAACCTTCTTTGTTTAATCTAGAAACATATTTTTTTTTCTATTATCAAAAAAAATATACCATTCTTCTAAATTGCGGCATAATATTAAACTTAACACGTAGCATATTTTTTATAATCAATCTCCAAATTACACGTAAAGATCTACTATAAAATAGTTATATTTTTTTCCCTACAACAGTCTTATCTTAGTTTTGGCTTAATTTTTTATACAATTGGTACAAATAAATGTAGTATGATCTGTACGAATATAAGTATTACAAAATTGGCATTGCGTTTTGGTTTTTCTGTCCTTTTTGGGGGGGAAAATCTAAAATCGTCCGCGCACATAACTAGGCATAGCCGATCTGTTTGCATTTTCTTCTCTACCGTCGTCGTATCAATATATGTACATATTAGTATATGTAACAACCAGTTCTAATAAACTGTCAGGAAAAATAAGACACCAGCAATCAGAAGGCGTCAGTGCACCTTTTGCTTCATTGATTGGCCCTGGTACTTGGCTTACGTGCGAACGTTTCTTGGCGGCTCTTTTATGTTCCAACGAGTGTCATTTCAACCCAGGTAGTACCTTATACAGTAACCATGGCGGACATATTTCAGAGGACATCATTCAAGTCAGGTCTTTGCAGCAAACTGGAACGTAAATTTTTAGGCTCAGAAACTTCATTGTTCTCATGGAGTTCATCTTCACCACTCTTACAGGAATCTGAGTTGTGATTGTCAATATCCAAATGATCTTCAATTTCTGACCAATTTTCGCCTTCAATGTCTTTCTCTTCTAATATATTAGATATTCTCTGGTCATTCAAACGATTTGACGATATATATACAAATAAATAAAATCAAAATAATATTTTTGCAATAAAAAATACACTAACACATAACGTCGCACAAGGGTCAAAACGACCCATACTCACTTGAAACACCCGTATTGTCTTAATGCCGCACGGGAACTGGCTGAAACGGAGTTTGCAGGTAGCCAGTGAAGCTACTTGAAGGTACTTAGTGCGACAACACGAATGAACTAATACAAAAACAGTTATGGCACAATAACTAGAGTACTGGGTCTTTTCGACCCAGGCGCGACTGTCCGCGGGTTAAATATTAGGTAAAGGTAGAATTTCCGGAAATTGTGGCAATTTTGACTAGGTAGAACTGGTTTAGGTTGCTCAGGTAACTTGTTTATGGTAGTTTGGCATATTGATAAAAAAAATATTTTAAAAATTAAACATATGCCAAATTCGTTTAAAAACTTGCTTTTAAAAAAAAATAAGGTTTGATTCCTGACAGGTTTCCATCTCGTTTGGGAAGAGAGGACTCAAAAAAGGATTTGTTAGTTCGGTAGAGTTTAAAAAAAAACATAATTTTCATGTTTGAAAACAAAAAAAAAAAAAAATTAAAAAATTTTAACGTTACGAATAATTTGAGAGAAAAAGAAATAACAGACATAGAAAAACTTAGTAGTCTTGTTGGACAGTAAACAATACAACAACACTTACTGGTAGGTAAGTCCTTAATACATTACAGGTACCTAAAAAGACAATGCAACCTTACATACTACTATACACTATACTTTGTAACCGTTTTACGAGGTACCCATGCAAAGAAAAATAAGCCTTACGTGCCTCTTATGTTACAGTGTTTCAACTTATTTTCAGTTCTAAAATTATTTGCTTTTAGCGTCAACAGAGGAAGGAGTGGTAATTGTGTTACTGCCATGCATTAACCCCTACCTGCTGTCGACAAAGAAAAAATATATTAGCTTTATTTGCAAACGGAAATTGTATCAGTTGGCAAGAAAGTGCCTGACGATAGAAGCTTTATGTTATGCCTTAGGTATATAGAAATAAAGTTGATTTTTAATTTCGTTTGTTTAGCCTTTCGGTTTAATGTAATTATCCAATGCATCAAATCAAACATTAAGTCTGATGTAGGTGTGTAATCACTTGCGACATGTTATGAAAGTAATTTACAAATAAATTAAATATTATGACATACATTTTCCTTTCGTGTATTTCCTTATAATATTGTCATATGAAAAAGGCGCAATACCGTTAAACAAAAAACATTACCGTAGCTACACTATTGTTTAATTTTGGCAATTGTCAATAAATATTCTTCATTGTCTTCCAACGACGTTTGCTTTTGCTATAAACTATTATTAACATATTTCAAAATGTATTAATATTTCGCCACAATGTAAGAACGGTTTCGTACATTAACGTTACATAGGTATAACCAAGGAACATTAAACTTAACATGTTTCTGTACAGCGTTCTTGGTTCGATATTAATGGTGAAACTCAATTTATCCGAGCAAAAAGCGTCAGTAATAAATAACACGGCATACCAAAGAAAATTCAGCCCTCTAAATAACCAACTCCATTGGTATAAAACTTAAACTACGAGCGAAGCAATTTATGAATTTACCAAGTTAACTTATCTACTTTCTTACTTATTTACTTCAATGAAAGCGCTCGAATAAATATCTGCAAAACATAATTTTACTTTTCGCAGTTTAGAGAGGAAGTAAGTGACATTTGTGCTTCTATAAAGCCATTGTGTTGTGTAATATACCTGTCCGGAGTTCGGGGCTGGTCGCGTGGTAGACTTTTTGTGAACTCGGGTACTCGTTCCGACTTATTTAACCTTTTGTGCGAGGTGACGCGGGGTAGAGCGCCTGGGGAGGTGCTCCCATGTTGATTGAAGATACGCTATACAATTGTACCGTAATAGTTCTCTATTGTCGTTCTCCTGTTGTGACACGTTTTGTCAACTTCTTTAAGTTGGTGTGACTCTAACCGGCTATTACATATGCATTATGCAACTGAAATGGTGAGGAAATGTGTCTCGAATTATATTTAGATTTGTTTTGTTTTGGTCTTAGATTGACTAGTGTCGTTTTATTTCGACATGGGAGAATCCACAGCTGTTGAGTATTAATTGGACTGTAAAATTTATGGTGGGAAGTGCTCATTTTTTGTACGCCTACAGGCGTTTTATTTGCCGTTAAGTCAATTATTAACTTGAATAGAGTCATTCGTCCCTAAAATATGCACCAGTTTTACGCCTATTTTGCTCTGTACTACCCCATCGACCACCAAATTGCATAACAAAGAAAAAAACAAAAGACGGTTGAACAATGGCGTGCGTGACGTATAGTGAGTCTGAGGAGCGATCGTCATTGTTCCTATTCTGCACTGCAGGGAAGTTGAATTTCGGAGCCGTCGCCCTCTGAAACTAACATTTTTCGTCGCACATTGTAGCAGTGTGAGGTTCGTTGTAACAATTACACTGCATCTCTAATAAGTGTGGGCGATGCGCTACGTCGTGCGGTCACCAACCCCTCACAGCACGAGTATTGACTGCGCCATTATAATGCCTCGACTGTCGTCATAATAAATACCATTACTAAATACCTCGTTGCGTCACCGTTATTAAGTATCTACTGAAGCTCAAACAATTTACTCCATGAATTATGTACAAATGGATACCGTGAGCCCTTTGTTTTGCTTCGTCGTATTCAATCCTCATTAATCCATATTCTATCATAGGCGCACGGCTGAGCATTGAAATTCATTATTCTTACACCCTACTCCGTTTGAAACAAGTACCGTCTAAGAATGTTACGGTGGTACTGATCGGATTTCAAGTGCATCTTGATATATGAATGATTTTGTAATCGGAGACAGCATTGAGAAGCTTCGGCTCACTGCAAATCCCGTTAAAGAACGCCTTGATTGTGTCTTTTCTTGCGTACGAGTACTTAATTGCTTAATTAATTCTAACACGGTTACTCATGATATATTTCTACTTTTATTTAACAAGAATTTTATGTGAGAGAAAACTGTTTTATTTTAACACAAAGGCTACATTGAACAAGTTAAGGTGGACTATGAAATGTACAGCTCTTTATGTCTGCGGCCGTATTTCTATTTTAAGCTCAGGTATCTGGTAGAACCAGGCAATCTCACCCACCTCCACTGTGCTAGCTTTAAATAAAATTAAAATCTCTATGAATTTCATCGTGGCTTGCAACCTTTTTTAAATAAATCTTCGTGTAGGAACGAGTGACGGAATGTGAAGCGTCTGGGGCGAATTATTTTTTTAAGGAGAAACGTGAATTGCATCTGTGTGCTGCGATTATTTCGACACCAAGACCTTTGAGCACAAAAAAAGGAATGCCACTTGACCGGAATCCTTCCCATATCGGTGGTCCATAATCGTGCTATTTTCAGATATAAGAATGTGGAAAGATTTGTCGCATGTGATGGAATCCATGGTCGTGGGGGTCGTTCAACGACCGTGGCGACCTAAAAACTACCCGACAATGTGGTCGCGATGCGGAACCATACAGATGAAGGATACGGGAGATAGTTTATTGCAAACGAACTCTGCGCCCCGGGTGGCTCGACACATCATCGCCAAATCGGCGACTCCTTTTTTGAACTGTGCGAAATTTTATTTATCGATTCCATTCCCCTTTTGTATTTCTCTTGAGGAAAGATCTTCTGATGAATTTATAAATTTTTCATCAATGTTATCGCGTTTTCACGTTTCTTATTCACCCTGCAAAATATCTTTCTTACCAGTCGCAATACAAAAACTCCGAAACAACTTACGTACAGCAATTTCGAATATTAACGAACTCTCGAAATTTTTACGGGCATAATTAATTAAATTCTATAACAAACTTTCATTTTAAAACTCATCCGAACCTGAAAATTTTACAAAGGAGAAGATTTAAACATTTTCGTGAAATGAATTCAAGTGCTCCTCCTTTAGCTTTAAACGCTTCTTTTCAATGAGGTTGATTCAGAAGCGATGGCTGGCTGGCTGCGGTCCAAAGTGCTTTGTTTTTTATGGCCTCAGGACGCCCCTAGCAACATTGGAGACGACCGATCCGGTCAAGTGGTCCTGACTTTTTGTACGTCTCCGCTAAGATTTCTTTAAAACATGAACTCTCATAAATTTTAAGGAACAGTTCTTCTAGAACGTGCGGGCAACATGTACATGTCAGTACGGTGTTTCGAAACCGATCGCTCCGTTTTTATTGACGTCGGTATTGTAAAACTGTGACCCGATTCAACCGCAGGCATAGTTATTGCGTTGGGGTTGGCGCAGTATGGATCCACAGTAAATAAATATTACGGATAGATCTGCTGATCTTCCTATATTAGAATAAAAAAAGAATTGTAAGCTATATCATGTTCAGATAGTGTTCACACAGAAACAATTAGCACTTTTGGCAACTACTTTCAGCAAGCAACAAAATAACAGTGCTTTTTATTAAACACAACGACTATTTTTTTTCCTAAACTTTCACACACATGTGGCGAACTGTTTGTTACTTATAAAGTTAAACATTTATCTTAGTGCTAAAGTTTACGGTAGAAGTTACAGCCCGTTATACATAACTATGGACAATTTTATGGTTGTTTCAGTAGTTTTACAATTTTATGTTCTGCGTAATTTAAGTTGTGTTTAACGACAGTTTTTTTTTATTAAATTATACATACGTTAGTATAGAGAAAACAGATAATAAAATAAATTATTACGACGGTAATATAAATCCATACTAATATTATAAATGCGAAAGTAACTCTATATGTTTCGCTTTCACGCCACAACCACCAATTAAAATAAAATTTGGCACAGAGATAGATTGAGAAAGGACGTACGATAGTTTTTGTTTCAAAAACTCTCGGGAATGGTAAAATGGGGAATAAAACTACGCGGGTAAAACCGCGGGAAACAGCTAGTAGTAAATAAGTATTCCGGTTCTGGTGGTAAAGGTGCCGTGTAATTACGAAGTCTTTGTCTCTGGAATAAAACGCAAGCTGGCGTAGATCACTTAAAATCAGATGGCAGTCAGTTTTTTTTTGTGATTGAAAGATACAAAAAATTGACAGTCTTTTTACGATTTACAAAATACTAGACGTCCCTTGGATACTAATGAAATATTTTCCTTGTATCCACGAATCCAAACACAGGTTTTGATTGTCTAACAATTTAAATAATTAAAGCTTCATTAGTATTTTACATAAATACTATTCAATATTTTTTCTTCGCCTGTGGTATAAAAAATATGGATGGCACGTCATAGCCTTCCAGAATATTAAATGGATTGATTAATAAAAGTCATCTTACGTTTCCAGTCTTTACGAGTTTCTTTCCTACCCTTCTACTATCCTATTTCATTTCGGCCTGAAATATTTTCACATTAAATATTATGCGTTGTATTTATAGCTGTATTAACGGAGCCACAAATGTTTTATATCGTAAAATTGACACTTTTACACCTACCCTTATCAGCGTTTACGATGGTACTTTATTTCAATAACCTTGGAGGATAGCTACGGAGAATTGATGGCTATAACTTTATGTTCTAACAGAATACATAAAATTGATAATTTAAGTATTATTTTTTAAACCAATATTTGTTCTATTATGATTGGTTTTTGATGTTTACGTGCTAATGTTTGTTCAGTAGCTAGGGGTAGCCTTAGAAGAAAGAAAATTTGAAGTTCCCCTGGTAATCTTGAATAATAAAATATTTCTGTAAACTTTTTGAAAATAAAAATATCGTTTTCTTCTAAGTAATCTATATAATATAAATTTATATAATGGTAAACTGACTGACTGATTTACTGACTGTTAGGCTGAGGCTACAATAGGCAGCGATTTGCGATGCGACTGGAAGAGCGAAACGAGATAAACGTGGAATGGCTACATTATAAGCAAAAATCTGGCGTATATTCGATTCAATTTCGCTGATACGTCGATATGTAGCCGGTGCCGTGATTACAGTATTGTAGCTCCTGTCGCATAAAGAAATCAAAGATCGCTAGTAATATTTGATGAACGGTGTAGCCATACACGGTGAGTATCCATGTATTTGTTTCAATCGCTCATGTGTCGCAGCTCGCGTCGCAGGCTAGTGTAGCCTCAGCCTCGGGCATCAACGCACAGTCCAAACCGCCGCTTCTAGAGATATGAAACTTAGGTCCTCGACACGTATTATTAAACATTCTTTACTTGAAATAGCTTTTTAAATTGCCTCTTATTTTTATAAAATGTGAGTCAGGAAATTTAGAATGAGATTGCAAGTTGCCGTTTTTAGCAGATGTTTTAGGTTTGATTTTAAATAATAAGTTTAGGTAGGGTTTTTAGAAATTGTGGCAATTTTGACTAGGTAGAACTTGTTTAGGTTGCTCAGGTACTTGTTTATGGTAGTTTGGCATTTCTAAAAAAAAAGAGTTTAAACATTAAACTTATTTATTTATTTATTTATTTATTATGGCACTCCAACGACTAGTTCACAAAATCCTTATAGATTGAATCCTTAAGCTTAAGGTATTACAGTGAACTTGTCACTTAAAGGTGTGCACAGCTTGCGCATAGATTAACTTATGCCAAATTCGTTTACAAACTTGCTTTATAAAAAAATAAGGTTTTTATTCCTGACAGGTTTTCATTTCGTTTGAAGAGAGAGGATTCAAAAAAGGTTTCGTTAGTTCGGTAGAGGTTTCAAAATATTTTTTTTTCCTGTTTTAAAACAAAAAAAAGTATATTAAATTTTTTTTAACGTTAAGAATAATTTGGGAGAAGAAAAAATACACAGAAAAACTTAGTCCTGTTAGACAGTATGCAATACAACAACACTTACTGGTAGGTAAGTCCTTAGATACATTACAGGTACCTAAAAAGACAATGCAAGCTTATATCCTAATATTATTTTATCTATAATTATTAAATTAATTTATCTATAATATGTATGTATTTATAAAGTATATAAGTATGTATATCAGTTATCTGGTTGCCATAACACAAGCTCTGCTTAGCTTGGGATCAGATGACCGTGTGTGACTTGTCCCGAGATATCTATCTATATCTATTATAAATGAGAAAGTGTGTCTGTCTGTCTGTCTGTATGTTTGTCTTTCTTTCACGGCAAAACGGAGCGACGAATTGACGTGATTTTTTAAGTGGAGATAGTTGAAGGGATGGAGAGTAACATAGGCTACTTTTTGTCTCTTTCTAACGCGAGCGAAGCCGCGGGCAAAAGCTAGTATATAATATAAACTCTGAGAAGAATAAAAAGACAATAATAAGTATGATTCATTCATTTGTTAGTTTATTTATACCTTAATCAGGAGAGGAAATGACTATGTACGGAGTAACTACCCACGAAAGAATTCATTTGTTATGCCATGATTGTTTGAATCACTCGAAATTGTAGAGTGGGTAGTCTGTATTTCTGTTTCTGTCACATTTTGTAGCCAGTACTTTTCAGTCAACGGAGCGAGCTAATTGCTATTAACTGGGCAGATAATATGAATTTAGTCAGACTCCTGATGAATAAACTCGTCGAAATCTCCAGTAACAATATCCTATAAAAAATGGAAGACAAATATTAGGAGAAGACCAGCATGCTCCACATATTTCACCTTTAATCCTTCATACACACGTGATTCGACAACCGGCTGTCGCTTGGTCGTCGAAATGTTGATAATGATACTAGCCTATTACTGTTCCACTGCAGGACAAAGGACTCTTCTCCAACAAAGAAGGCACGAGCATTAATCACCATACTTACTCAAATATTTTAGAATATACTTTGAAAAATATACGCAAATTCAGAAATGAAATCTAAACCATGTTTAGATACATAGTGTTCGCATATTTGCAAATATTGAAACTAGACGACCACTTTCAACAGACAACAAAATAACTCCAACTAATTCAATTTGCCATACAATCCAGCAATAACAATTCAAAGCAAACACTAAAGTAATGTTTATTTCAGATTTCAATTGAATTAAAATTTTGACAAAATTAATATGGATTTGTTTGTTTCACTAGAATTCGAAATACAATTACAAATATGTAAACAATAGTTTGCACACAGCTTGTCATGTTACAAATCAATTTTATATTGAGTGCTGTAAGTACCATGCAGATTCAGCAGCGCCATCTTGTTTGACAGACAGCCAACAGACAGACAGACAGCAACACACAGATTGACAGACACTGAAATACGTCAATACTCATAATGTTGTAAACCAGGAAGTTGAATTCCGTTACATTACTTCATTTGGTAAGCATTGTCGAAATTCTTATTCAAGATTTCAAAAGTTCTCTTTTATTTTACCCTTGGCATTAACTTATCTTTTCTTATCTCTTGTACTAGCGTCAGGTTTGCATAATGTCATTACCAGACGTTAGTAGTGAGCCTCATTAATTAAAGTATGAATATGGTAGCCAGCCATTGTATCTTCTACTTCAATCCGTGGTCCTCTAGTAATGGAAATTTGATTAACTTAATTAATTTTAGATGTGAATGCATTTGGGAAAATTATGTATTCTATTTCTGTTTTTCACCCAAACCAATTCATCAAAATATCCTGTTATAAAATTCGCAACAATTTACAAGTACATTCAAAGTCACGCATGAAATATGCGATGCACATCTAAATTTAAATACTCCATTTTAAGAGCCACTTAACAATCAATTGCCACCCAGTGTGGTCATAAATTAATACAATTGAGAGCAGGAAAGAATTTAGACGAGAAAAGGACGTCAGTTCCTAAGCTTAAAGTGTCGTAAAGTTGCATTACTCCTGTCATTGTATCCTTTATAACATTTATTAATGCTGCTGGTATAATAACCGTTGTTTGGTTAGAGCCCGGTTGTGATCATGATTAAGTTTTATGGTATTAATTAGTTAAACAAAGATGGCGCGAAGGGATACGGGAGTTGATTTAATTGTTGGGAACTTGTTGTGTCATGGTGGAAGAGTGCGGTTGCTAATTAGTGGTGTAACAGTAATAGGCCTTTGAGTGCTGTTACTTCTGCGGTTAGAAATCCAAACTTTCAACCATTACGGTTGGGAGAAAAGTTGTATGTTGGTGTTTAGTTCAACTTTTAATCCTTAGAAACTCATTTCATAGTAATATTACAAGTCAATTATTCTTGCAGTGCAGTGTAGAAACTTCTAGTACTTCTTTCGAATAATTATGTATATCATATGACATGAGAAGAATCTCACACTGAGAAGCTTGCATTGGCAATTTTAGAATTATGTTAGGTGATTTAGTCAGTGCTCACCAAGATAGATCATGTATAAAATTCTGTTTATGAATCTGCTTAACATAAGGGTAGAAATAATAAATGGAGATTTCTGCCGTAAAGCAGCGTTACCATGTTCTTATGCGAAGGGTAAATCTGACGCTGTAATTACACGTGACACAGAATTTACTATCTTCTGTGTAGATGTCTATAGGCCACGCCCATTTAACATTTGGTAGACCGTCAGCTTGTTAGCTATCCATTATTGTAAGAAAATGGGCTAGTTTCACCGAACTTTAATTAACATTAAATATGAAAATATTTATACCAAAGTTCAACATTAAAACTTCGATCTTTGCAACACCGTCAAATGCTAACTATGACGAATATGGAAACTGCCCAAAGACAACTAAGTTTCTCACAGTTATCCAAGAAAATTACGCACGTGTGAAGTCGTGTGCACATTAAGGTATTATCACAACTAAAAGGTAACATAATGTGCCAACTTCCACCTTCAACTAACAGTTTAAATGTTAAGACTTAAACATCAAAGTTCTAACAACTAAGACAAACACAATTTAAGTCTCATTACACACAGAAGCTGCTCAAACTCACTAAAATATACATTAAAACTTAGATTTAGTACGCGCCTATAAATTATTCACTAATTAGACACAAGTTTCGACCGTCAATTACTCGAATTTTGATGATCGTTCGAGGAAGTATTAAAATACGGGTTAAAGTAACTCAGTTCAATTAATCAGTTGATTAAAATCTTATGGATGTTTTACACATTTTGAGCGTGTTAACATTTTGTTAAGATTTAATCTTCAGTTAATGTTGCCATTTAGAAAGTTTATGTTTACTATGCTGTCATAGTTCCGGCTGATTAGGAATTTGTTTTGGATTTTACTATATAATTACTATTTATTTTTATAATGGTAATTTATTTGTACCATTAACGAAATCAAGATTTGAAGTGTGAAATCAAATTTATATAAGTCTAATATTTATAACTAGACAGGGTGTAAAGGAAAGGGTATATTAATACAGAAATTTTGAATAGAGCTGGTCCAGCGTAACAACTTTATCTAAGGAACCCATGTCGAAATATCAGTAAACAACGATTTTTCATACAAAGAGATTGGACGTATGGACAATTTATATGGGGAGTTGACATGTTTTCTCGACGATATGGGTGTCGTATATAAACTTGTTACGTAGGGCCAACCCTATGCAGGGTTTTCTTAGATATACCCTTTCTGATATACCCGATATATTTTGTGTAAAAAATTGTGATCTGCATTCCTGCCGTCCTTTAACTAGGTGACCGGTAAACCTACCCATTATTAGTTCTCTCTAATAAAAATCTTTAAGGTAGCTAAGTGCCAGAAATGTTAAAATTCCATTTGTTTCAGCTTTCTAGTAAAAAAAACAACAGATTCGTTTATCCACAAAAAGGGAGTTGAAAAATATTTCTCTTTAACATTGCATGCGCTAAACTCGGAAGCTGGGAACGTCAAAAGGCGGTTAAATTTAATCCCCCGTTATGTTAATTCAGTCGCATTAAGTACGGGAGTACTGTGTTAATAATTATGTATGTTAATCTTGTTGCAGGTACGTGTCCAGGCCATTCGACGGTAAAGTAATTATGAAGAGACCCTTTTATATTAATTTATGGCATTTTTCATTTTTTACGCTCTCTTTTAACCTACAAAACGACATTAATTTTAGCTAAATGTTTGAGGTTTATGAACATTGTAAAATGTTGTAGCTGAATTAACTTGTTTAAACGAAACAAACGCTTAGTTAAAAGACTGACGCAACGCCATTTTTCTAAAATATTTAAAAATGGAACGTAGACAGTTCCATTTTTTAATATTTAGTGTAACATAAATATTCATAAACTTGATTAAAAAAGAACTTCCAATTCCATTTTCGAAAAAAGAACAAAACTAAACTCCATGATTAACTTTCTTTTGTTACACGGTAGGCCCGACTTTACAACGAACAAAACGAAGTTTTCACAGTATTTGATAAGATCCTAAGACCGACAACAACCTATTCAGAAAGTTTTCCCTTTAGCGGAGCGATCATCAGTATGTTTTCTTATTAAAACTTAAGGCGGAAACATTACCTGTAGTCTTCATTTGAGTTTTACATTAAAAACTGGTATTAAATGAACTCTGACGTGTTTATAGAGGGAGAAAATTAAATATTTATACCGCCATGCTTGAGATATTTACTGATAAAAGGGAAAAATATACTAACACTGTTTTCTAAATCTACTTAATATATTCTTACCTTTAGAGGAACTTTTAGGAACGATCTCATTCTAATCTTAAGCCACAAACCAACCTAGTGCTCGAACATACTTACAATAAGAAGTGTTATTTTAAACTTTTTTTGTTTGCCTTGAGTAGCCCTTGAGGAATAACTCACAAGAAACGATAGTTATAATATTCTTTAGTGTATTAAAGACAAAAAATTGTTCCCAAATGCCATTGTCAAGAAAATATTAAGATGTTAAAATAAACATATTATTATTTGACTCAGCATTCTTTATTATACATATTTTTTTACATATTTAAAAAAAAAAAGAAATTTCATAATAAAAACCATTTTTTTTATAAAAATATGTATAAAAATAATAATATTATTATTATTATCAAAGAGCATTTTTTTACTGTAACCTAACGTTTGGTTTGACAATTATTGTCAAAACAATTGAAATTGTAATTGCTCTTGAAAACCAAAATGAACTTTTTAAAAAAATATCACAATGACCTACGTCTACACAGTACACTTTACTTAAGTTTAAACTGTTCTTGCTTGCAAGTAGTTTTGAATCCCACACAACTTTTGCAAATGTGTACTGTTATGAATGACTATAATAATCGAAATAGCTTGTTAGTCTGGTGACACTTAGAATTAGCGGTAAACAGTTTATTTGTTAATTTATGACCAGCTTCTGCCCACAACTTCGTCTGCTTTTAAATAATTTCTTGGATTGCTTGCAACCCAAATTCTTGTCTAAAATAAAAGAAGCCTTTTAACAAAATTGAAAAAATATGTTAAAAGCTGGTTAGTAGAATTCGGAAATTATCCAAAATAAAAAGACGGGCAAAATCTAAATAAAAGAAACGTTATTATTACCGTATATACAGCGATAGCAAACGATGCCGTGATCAGAACCAACCACTGGCGTTGCGTTTCCGATAAAAACGGTTAGTGTGGAGAAAAACTCGATCATTGGGGCAAAAAGTTCGTATTTCTAGATTTTGTTTGACTATACCAATGATGTTATAAGTAAAAAGGTGTAAGTAGGTCACATATACGACATTCTATCTTCAAAAACGGCTCACGAACGCACACATACACTAAGACTAAGATGTTTTAAAAGTCACAATAAGACGTCAAAGTAGGATGGCATGATTCAAGTATTGCGAGTGAAAAAGACACGAATATAATTTGCGACAATTATAATTTAGTTAAAACTACATTTCAAAGTACCACATGCTGACAACCTATAACCGACCTAGCTATAAAGTCCTAGTTCCATTTACGTGACGTCATAAAAGTCAAAGATGTGAGATGATGATGTGTGCATTGCAAACCGCACCTCGTTCAAGAAACCGCGCGTTACCGCCTGTGTAAGAAGGCTTTTAGCAGGATTAAAAGCCGAGCGGGATTTAATTTAAACAGTATTTGCGCAGTTCCCATACCACGTGGCTTTTATGAAAGATAGATGTAATTTCTCATTCATGTTTCGCTTCAAATTGTAGATTTTACGCGAAACTGTGAAGAAACTCTGCCTTTTTTATTAAGTTACATTTTATTAAATTGTTAATTTAGGTACTGTCGCGTTCTGTCTCTTGAGGTTTTTAACATTTTTAAAGTTATGAGCGCTTTCTGAATTATAAAGTACCTATGAGACATTATAACTTGTAATTTGAGTTTTCGTATCCTTTTTCCGCTCCTGAACAAAATGTTTTTACTACCAAGATTTGCTTTAATAAAAGATCTTATTTTTATTCCTAGTTTTTGCTTTACTAGGTAAGCACTTCCAGTCTTACCGGATTCAGAACTTACCTTTTATCTACGCAACATGAATAAATATATTAAATGCTTGTACATTAGTCCTTTATACATTCTTCAACCATATTCATATATCAGATGGTGTCCAGTGTTTTGAAAAAAAAAAAACAATATAGGTACCTACAGCCAAACACTTTTACTTCATTTAGCATTGCAAGGCTCGAGCACACCTATTAATAGAAATAAGTGTTGCAAGCAAAACAAAAGCCCCTATTAAGTACACCTTCCTATTTACAAAGAACTTACAAAGGGCGTCATCTGTTCGCATTCAAACAAAAGCCTACCGATACATCTGGGGGATGTTTCTTAAGATAACGATATCGACACACGACACTCTTATACTTATAAAGAAATATCTTGAGACGCTTGTGGCAGAATTGTTAGTTGAGTTTTGTATTGTTGCGTATTTCTGACACACTGGATATGTGCTTTATTTTTATTTATAAAAAATATTGGCCTATTACTGTCTTTTGCAAGGTAAAGGCCTCTCATACAGTGAAGACACGAGCATTGATCACCACGCTTGCTTAGGACGGATTGGCTATTTCAAGCTTATATTCATATCATCAGATTTTTTCTTAAAGTGTATTCTTTTTTTTGGGGAGTGGGAAATCATCAAATGGCTGCTCCCGTCCTGGGTGCGGCGGGAGGGCGAGTCAGACTTTTACTGACTAAAACCCACTTCCTTCAGTTGCCCTTTATGTTCCGGGGCCAGGTAACTACATATTATAAACATTCCGCAACCCCGGTTCTTATAGTGTATCACTGTTTCAAAATGATTATCGTCTTCATCATCTTTTAAGAATTTTCTCAAAAAGGTCGGCTTGATGCAGCTGAATAACAGGATTTAATGGTGCGACTTAACTAGGCGTATTTGGCAGACTATTTGCGTTACTTGGGTTATGCAATCTGTACTCTAGATATATATGAATTAGGTTGATATTGCGTTGCAAAGTTACACCATTACATGAAGCGACTACCAACCAGAAGTAACCCAGTTAATGGGTAATACAATACCTCTTGATAAGATTGGTAATAAGACTTTCTGGATTCTGGCTGCTTTAACGACTGTTAAAGTTCTACGAATACCAACCGGGACCAACGGTTTTACGTGCTTTCTGAGGCACGGGGGCGTCACACCTTAACTTGCCAAACTTTGGCCAACTACTGAGGAATTCCTAATGGAAATACATTAATTACTAGCTGTTTCTTGGAACTCGCGCATTGTGTCATATAAACTTTCATGTTTTATTTAATTCTGCTTGCGGTTGCATTTCCAAATTCTTGGTACTTATCTGCACCATAAAAAAAAACTTTTTTTTATAATGAACTAGCTTTTGCCCGCGGCTTCGCTCGCGTTAAAAAGAGACAAAAATTAGCCTATGTTACTCTCCATCCCTTCAACTATCTCCACTTAAAAAATCACGTCAATTCGTCGCTCCGTTTTGCCGTGAAAGAAAGACAAACTGACAGACAGACAGACACACTTTCCCATTTATAATATTAGTATGTATGGATATTATTTAAGTTCATAAACATATATTTTCTTAAAATTGCGCTCACATTTTCTATTAACGACTTCACACAACTGCGCGCCTAGTACTTTTGATTGATTTAAGTACTAAGTACTTATAGCTCAGTATTTTAAATTTTCTCACATTATCACTTCACATTACTGCGCTCCTAGTACTATTGTTCTTCTTAAGTTTTCAATCTTTAATTGAATTTAGAATTAACTATAGGGGAAAATGATTCATCTTTTATAATTATTTTCTCGTCGATTTTTCATTATTTTTAAGATGTATTCTGCTATTCGGGGCGGGGACAAATCCAACGAACCAAAAACCATGAAAATTGGTCTAGCCGATCTCGAGTTATAAGTGTTGTAACAAACCCGACTTTGTTTTATATATATAGATTAAACTTTTAATACCAAGTTATAGCGACATTACAAAAAGTTTTGTGAGATTTAAGTAACTAGTAGCTTTATATCTTACATATTTTGACCCTATAAATTATAAATAAAAGGACTATAAATAATAAATAATCTCGGGCACAATGTAATGAAATTCTCAAATATTTTTCCGGAAAAATAGAAAAGCGAGAATTACAAACACCCCCGGTCGAATAAGTATCATATAAGTTCCTTAAACAAAATACACACAGATGACTGTACTCAGTGTACTCAGGTACGCTATCCGCTTCTATCCAGGTCATCTTCAGTATAATATGAGCCATAAATTTCCCGTTGGTCAGGAGTGTTATCACCTTCATAGCACCTACCTCCTCACTGAATTCATGAGGCACAGACAATGGTTATTGTCGCCTGCCCAGCGTGATATAAGACGACTATTATTTACATTTTGGCGAATATTATCAAGACTGTTTGAATATTCTACACGAAGCTGGAGATAGAAATTGTATATGGAGTTTATCAAATATTATAAATCGAGAAATAGAGATAGACAATAATAATTCATATTAACATTATAAAGCTGAGGAGCTTGTTTCATTGAACAACCATTCAGCCCGGTTTGATTGAACGCGCTAATCTCAGTGTCTAATTTAAAAAATCTTTTTATTGATGATGATATTGCTTGTGAAACTGCGGACGGAGATAGTTAAATTTTTAATAACATACAAGATATCAATGCAGATGAAAGTGAAGAAGTAATCAATATTGGAACAAGAACAATAGAAAATAAAAGAATGAGCTTTCCTCGTCGGTAAATCAAACAAAGAAATGGAAGGTTAGCTGTCTTCTATTATGTTGCAAGTATGTAAGGCATAGAAACAACAGTTAGATGCGCAGGAAATGGTAATCGTACGTAGATACCGTAAAAACAAGTAAATGAACATTGTTTTTTATAATAAAGTAGCTTTCTCCCGCGTAAATGTGAAATTTCCATCCCCTATTTTACTATTTTAAGTTAGGTATTTCAAAAAATTGTTTCTTAGTAGATATTTACTTTTCACGAAGAACATACCCTCCTAGTTTCATGTCTCTTGGTTTGGGCTACGCGTTCAAATAGACAGACAGACATCATTGTATTTATAAAGAAAACTAAAATATCGTAAGCATTATAAATGCAGAATTAAATAACCTATTAAAAGTATTTATAGTGTAACAAACTATGAAAACAAGTCTAGATTCCACTGGAAAGTTTCACTCTTCATTCTCAAGTTGAAGGTTGACTCACTTAACTAAGTGTCTCCTACAAAACAGGTTCAGGATTCCAGTATTTTCTTGAATGCCAAGGCTACCTCAGACGATCGAGATTTTACCGAGTGATTCATAAATAAACCCCCACAAATTCCTTGCCTTGGCGTTTAACGGCTAAAATGTGAGGAATTTTTATCATACGAGTACCTGCAAGGAAGACGATGAATTAAGCACTTGATGAAACATTACACGAGCGTTTTGACCGAGGTTACTAACCTATCTATCCGAACGAGATGACAATATAAAAGTCGGGCGCTTATAAATGTGTGGGTTCCGTCCGCATTGTCCGCTCTCAATGGAGATGCATATTTTTCTATTCTAGATACTGTTGCTGAATGATTTCATATTTTCTTTTCAATTTTATTCAGCTTCATCCTTGCGTTTTCCGGGTTTACCGTTCGGTTTGCCAGCTGAAAGTGGTTTTGCTTTGACATAGTAGTCTTCCGTTTTTATAATAGCGGTAGGAGTTTTAAGAATCCATCTCTATAAAGCCATCTACCTATTAGAAAGACGTGAACTTTTTCTTTTAGTATAGTAGTATTAGTGTCTGTTCCCTCAAAAAATAACGCTTCCTAACTCATTCAATGAAGGCGAAAAATTCCAGTAACAAGATTACTGTTCGTATACGTCAAGTACTAAAAGGATTACGTCATCCATAGCTTGGGAAGTAAAAATTGATGGGGGTGTGCTTAAAAACGTATCTGTCAAAAACTAGACTGAATAAAAACTGTATGTAATCCCACAAGTGGGCTAGGGAGCTCGGTTACCGTCGTGAATGGAGTCGGTGTACTCGTTCTAAGACCCGACGTGACAAATTACTCTCGTATCGCTTTTCATCGGACACTTTTTATTCCGTGTGAATTTTTCTTGGGAATATTTTTCTTTACTGAACGGCCATGATAAATGTTTGGAGATATCTTCAGTTTTAAAGTTGAATTCGTCCGTTTAATGGACTTTTTACGTGCTATTTATTGGCGTATGTAATCCTTTGGAACGGGCTCCAATTAATAATGTTTGTTTCAACAGCACTCCGTCAATTACGAACTGATTGAAAACATTCTTTTTTTGTTTGATTTTGTTTCATATATTTGTCTCTTATGATGTAAAAGGTCACAGAACCTAAGATAAAGCTTATATTTTCATTTTGTGAGCATTTGTGTCTCAGAGTTTTTTGCAAATTGGTATACTTTTACGACTGTAGTTCTTTAACCCTAGTCCAGTCCATCTTACACTTAGGCAGTGCTTCTTGGACACGATACTTCAATCTAGGGTATAAAATTCATATAAAATAAAAAAGTTAGGGTTCGGTTTTGTTTTGTTGCCTCCATAAACCGAGGAAACTGAACGTATAACATTTTTATTAAAGAATTACATCTCCCTTCCTTCTAGATAAACGTACACACATCAACGTCCCTTATTTGGATAATATTTACGATTTCGTTGAAACATGCTACACGCGATCCTAATAAAACTTTTATTGGTTCCCATTAGAATTCTCTTTTACGATTTTGTTTCAGATTATACCTGGCCGGTGGAAAATGATATAAAATTGGACATTCATACCTAGCTTTTAAATGCCAAGGGCTTAAAAGTTTTTAATACTCATTAAAGTGTTTTACATATTTATTACCTGAAAATACAGTTAGGGTCTAAAGCCCGGGGGCAATCTCAACAGCCACTTACTCAACCCTCCTATCTTCTCGATTCACTTCACCGTTTTATGTTTTACTAAGCCATACAAACACGCCCAAGCCTTTTAGCGTTTCACGCCGATCCATTCGTTGTATCCCTAATCCAATTCAAATACTGACCACATCATTAATTCTCTACAATATCGCACCCTCAAAAAGCTTCGTCTTCGATATTTCAACGGGAACTATTTATATTTGTGGAGCGGTGTAACAAAGGCGCGGGCCATAAATAAAGGTCCCCACACTCTTACCCTGGGGGATACCGCCTTACTGCCTTTGATACCGTCCCTTTTCTTATTTTGATGCGGTCTAATGTAACTGACTCCTCTGTGTATCACTCGCTTTGTACGCACTTCATAAATCATTACCTGTTCGCGAGAGTTGCGAGTTTGTGAGTGGCAGCTTGTCTAACATCTGTTCACTGTTGATGCTGTGTTAGACATAGGCGAAAGTGCTGTGGGCATCTGGTAGTTTTTGACAGCTGTGATATGCGTTTTAAAGATAAGTTTAGCACAATAATGCTCATATACTAGCCTGTCTACGATTTCACACGCGAGAATGTTAATAATAGAAAGCACACGAGGTCGTTACTTAAAACGTGTCCCACCCATGTCCTTCCTTGATGTTTTAAAACCACCCAGAAAAAAAAATAGAAACAAACGACAACAGGCAACACAGTTCTAAGTCACAAAAAATACAAAAAATCCACATTACGGCTTATTAAATTAGTTATCACTACCGCACTAATACGATAGCGATACATTTCACGTAGTCGTTTATAAGGTTTCAGGAGTATCAATTACACACGGCAACTGCTAAACGTAAAGCTAACTGTTATTATTAATAGTTAGGTTGGAGTCCGCCAAGTCAGACACATGTCTGTGAACCCAGAGGAACCAATTTAACTTCAATTTATTGCTATCGACTGGCAACAGTGGCAACTCAAAGCGGGACTTATGTTTATGATTGGAAGCCGTCAGCTCAGCTGTAGGTTCAATACGCTCGTCATATCTTAGCCAAGTCGTTAGGCCAACTTCTCTAGGATATTCACATGTGATTTGCAGCGCAAGTTCAGCCGGCTTGTATTTAGTTTATCGAAGTCCCAACTTAGGTCTCAGTTTCCACATAAACATTATCCTAACATGAGTTAGCGAAGTATGATTGTATTTAGGTATCTATTTTGAGAAGCTTTGGCTGTGTAGCTTGCAGTTTCAGTGGCATGAACAGGACAAAAGGGCTGCCTACCTAATTCTAAAACCAGTATACGACCCTAAGCCAACGTTCAGTCCACACTGACAGAATATGTACATTTTGCATCAAACAATTTTATGTATTGGATTTTAAATTTTACATGAGGAAGGCACAGTTTAGTTGCGTCTAAAACTTCAAAAGATTGTGACTTAATATTACGTTGCAGTAAGCTGCATTTCAATCACTTTAAGTAACCATTTGAACTAACAACCAGAGCGAACGTTCCAAATCCAGATTATTGGTTCACTTAACTCTAAAGGAGCACCCAGCATCCAGATAACGCGGTACAAAAATAAGTCTGGCTTACGTTTGCCCTGAGTGTTGTGATAACGGAAGAGATATAAAATACTTGACAGCCAAAGGAGGAATAAAAAGTAAAAAACTTAACTACCAACAATGGCGTCACTTTTGTGGAGCTACACAAAAACAAATCTCGAAACTGTAACGTTGTTTTGCAGTTACTGTATCGTACTTTGCGTATAAATTAAACTCTGTTTCATTCGCCTGTTTAATGAACAGTGTAGCTCCGCTAAAACTTTGCGAGCGAGATAATACATTATGTCGGCTTGTCGGCACAAATAGCAGAACCGCTTAACTTTATTCCCTAGCACACTACGTAGCATTGAAAATGTGCCCGAAGTTCATTCATTAACTCTTTTAATGACAATATGTGAGGCGGTTTACAGTTTGCCAAGTGCAAAAAACAATGACGAAAAGTTTTTAAACGTTGTTATTCAAACCGTGGACAAAACGCGATTGCCGCTAATAAAGCTGAACTTATATTTAGCTTGCCCTTTGTTTTTTGCGCATAATTTAAGCGAGCAATTTTCCCGTACCCTTTTGTTCCACTAATTAATGAATCAAACTTTGCATGATCAGTTTAATACTGATTCAGCGGGGACCCGAGATCTATTTTCACTCTACAAGTACAATGAACATGTTTGGTAAAATTAACTTATAATTACTGAAGTATTACAAGATAATTAGGAAATTTTAGGAATATTAGTTCAACCGAGGAACGGAGAAGTTTTACTCGGAATAAACTTGTGAGTCTGGAGACCAATTTTCCGAACTACACTTTTTGAATGTTTTCGTGGAGTTTTGCTTTAATTACGTACTTGGTATTAGTTTTGAGGCTTCGATAATTTTGAGCATTATTTTATTTGCAGTTGCGATAGTTTTAATTTTTATTTAGACCATGTAAAAATAGTTAGATATTTAAAAGGTTTACATACATATATTATGACCAGACGTCTTAAAAAAACTGTAATGACTATTTCACGTTTCTAGCTTTACTACCTTTGAGTGTGCGTTGATTACCAATTTTAGACAAATATAATACAACTGTTACTTACACAACAAACTAACAATACAGCAGGATATTGATCGTTATTCTGAGACTGCAAACAAACAAAACAGTGTACTCAGATAGTGTGCGAAATTCTGAATTTGAAATGCCGTCGAATCCCATACCAACAAATCGGATTTCGCAGAAACAGCGTCAATCCGTTTGTACAGAGTTCGCTGCTAAAATACACATCATTGGATTTTGAAGATCTGTGTATAAACCCAGAAATGTTACCTCTCGTGTATGGTGTGCTTATGTCTTTCACTGCAGTATAAATTAAATACGCTTATTTACTGTGAAGTAAATTATTTATTAACTAGCGAAGCTGTCCCCCGCGGATTTACTCACGTAATGTTATCTCTTTGATAACTGCGCTCCCGTAAGTCCTAGCGTGACGTTATGTGTCATTCTGAGGTTGCGGAATGTTTATAATAGTTACCGTGACCCTGGAACATAAAGGGCAATCGAAGGAACATGAGTGGGTTTTAGTCAGTAAGAGTCTGACACGCCCTCCCGCCGCACCCAGGACGGGAGCAGTCATTGGATGATTTCCCACTCACCAAAAAAAAAAGTGTCATTCTGAGTATAAGCTATATTACTGTAAATTTTTGTCAATATTCGTTCAAGAGTTCTTGCGAGAGAGTATCAAACACACATACAAACTCACATTTATAATAAGATTATTTTAAGTATTTACTGTAAGTTTTTGAGTGGCAGCTATATATTACGTAAGTGTAACCCAAACCCCGTCCTTAATAAAATGCTCAAGTTTATTTGTTGAACTGACTCATAAAACGTTCAAGTAGTTATATTTTTGGGTCAGAGCCCGTACGTCCCCTAAGATTCGCACCCTGTGCCCATTCGTCCCCTGGAACTTTTGAGGGGCCTATTCGCCCCCTGAAGAATATTTATTTTAATTCATTCTTCTAATATAATTACATGTATATAGTCCTGGTACAGTCGCGCAGAAAAGGGTAAAATAAAAATATAATAATTCCTTAAATATCATGTTTAAGTATTTCAAATAAGATTAAGTTTAATAAAATGCCTCTAGGCTCTAGGCATAAAGTCAGTCTTCAAAATAATTAATCGATTCGTCGATCGATCGTTTTCTATTTACCACTTCACGTTACTGCGCGCCTAGTACTTTGCATTGATTAAGGTGATCTTGTGAGAAAATTAAGGAATACAGTGAATTTTAAATTTTCGTACATGACTACTTCACGTTACTGTTCGCCTAGTACTTTGAATTGATTAAGGTGATCTTGTGAGAAAATTAAAAACACAGTGAATTTTAGATTTTCGTACATGACTACTTCACGTTACTGCGCGCCTAGTACTTTTGTTCTCTTAAGTTTTCAATCATTAATACCCGTTTTTTAACAAGCCATTCGTAAAGAGACAATATTACATCGTAAGCCTATCGACAGGTTACATTATTATCATGACGGATTATCATTCATCGTAGCTCTTTTTTCAATGATCTGTTATGATTTATTAAATTAATTGCGTTAATAAACTGTTCACAAGTGTACTATGTTAACCGTTTTTAGGTAAAATATAGGTGATTTTATCTCAGGGGACCAATAGGCACCTGAATAGGTGCCGAATCTTTAACTTATATTGTGTATATATTAGAGGAGACGAATGGGTACCTTAAAAATAATATTTTTATTAAAATATTAATTGGTCCCCTACCAGGAGACCAACGGGCACCTATATAGGGGCCGAATCCACAACTTTTATGCTGGGGGACAAATCTTAGGGGACGTACGGGCTCTGACCCATATTTTGGGTTAAAGGATAACGTGGAGATAACGGTTATGAGTGAACCGTTTTTTATTTTCAGACCTGCCTTAATAGACAAAACATATGGAATGAGTTTTAAAATGTTTCTTAATTATTATTAAACGGTGTATAAAATAGTGGTGTAATCACACCAAGTTATAAATGGGTAAATTTTTGTGAGGGTTTTTAGTGTTGTGTACTCGAAATTCGAACCGGTTAACTTTTAACATTTGGTTGATCGCCGTGGGCTCTGATAACTGTAACCTAGCTTGTAATTTATTGGGCAGCCCGCACCCCTGGGCCGTACTTTCGCGAATTTCTGTTTAGAATTTATATTTCTAAGTAAATAATACAGTGGAGATATTTACTACAACGCACTTAAACGCGCTCCCATTTAGGTATTGGGGCGTTTTATTTACAGCCCATCCATTAGGTAATGGAAAGAAAATCCAGATAAACGAAAAGATTCTGCTTAAACTAACACATCTATACA
This sequence comes from Athetis lepigone, assembly GCA_033675125.1. Lineage (NCBI taxonomy): Eukaryota > Metazoa > Arthropoda > Insecta > Lepidoptera > Noctuidae > Athetis > Athetis lepigone. The sequence continues at coordinate 8,190,178 of CM066240.1, forward strand.
TTTTTTCAGAAAACCTTTCTAACGTATGCTGTTTTTAGAAAACGACAATAATACTCCTGAAATGATTATGTAGGTATTACTTCGTAGAACAGAAAATCAACTCTAGCATTTAAAGCTTCCCTTAGTGCTCGTTTGTGAATATTTTAGTGTTCCTTGTTAGCTAGTCACATTGAGGACGTTTTGTCGCGTTTTAAATACCATACGTTGCATGATTGCCGGGAACGCGACCACCCTGTGTCGTCGTCTGTCATCAGTACTGGCCGTTTCATGCCACTCTGAACGCGTACACGACTCGGCTCATTTTCAATTTATGACTTAACGCCAGTTAATTTTGTAGCTGCATGCATTTGTGTCCATTGGCGGTTGCATTTTTAGAATTCCCACCCTTTGTGGTCGAGGTTACTTTGTTTCTTTGATATAATATTCTAGAATGTTGTTGGACTTACGAAGCAGTAGGCGTATTCATTTAGTTAACTACTCAGAGTCTTCATTTATTTCTTAAAACATTTGTCGCATCTCTCATCATCTCTTAGTTTCAAGTGTTAGCCACTTGTTTTCAGGTAACTTTTTTTGCAAATTTAAAAGCGTTTACGACATATGGTAGCAATTTTGTGGTCGACTTCTCAGTTAAATTCTGAACATGTGGCCGGGTTGTATCTATATAGATAAGTACAACGAGTGTTGTGGTGAAATATCGAGTGTTCTTATTATTTTGGAACGATCCTTTTTTGATTCAAGTTCGCGATATTTCAATTTACAAATTGCTTTTGTATTGTTATATTTTTGAAAGTTTCTTCTTACCTTCTCACTTATTGCTATTAAATTGGGTATAACATAAAACTGTCAAAAATCTCTTGTTGACTATCGTCGATTGATACAATAGAACAGCTTCAGGCTATTTGGCTCTTCAGCAAATAGTAGCGACTAGCGACATAGTATCCCCGTTGTTTGCACAATTAACGTCCCCTCTGCCGCCATTCTTCTAAATTGCAATACCAGCAGTGTTCTGTCGTGACAGATCAAAACATTTTCTTTGGTAAACATCTTATTTCGTCGGGAACACGCCGAGACGGGCACCGCGTGCTGATAATAGCCTTACAAGTTGCAGACGTCTAATTGATGTCCCAACTTTCATGGGAATTTATCAATGTTTCTTCTTACTGCAGTATAAGCATAAGGATTTTGTTTTGTTATAGGAACTAAGTAGAGCACAGATGTTGCTCCACGATGTGTTGTTAAACTTAAAAGTCAAGTTGCATGTTACCACCTACCGTCTTACTCTAACAATTTAAGTATTCGAAAGTTGTTTCAAGAGCTCCTTCTACGAAATGTTCTTAGACTGACTCAGCGAGTGTTAAAACGAACCGTATATCTTAATTAACTGAAGATAAACATAGTCAAAGAAAGCTGTGAAAGCATTAGAAAAGAACTGGAGTAAATAGTGGTTTGCTTGATGATAATACAAATCAATTGGATAGAAACGACGCACTAACTTGTTTTATTGTATTTCATAAATTTTTACATGTAGAAATCGGTTCTTTCCCAGATTCACTAAAGCATTTTAAGCATACTTTATGAATAAAACTACGGTTGTCTATTGTTTGCCCGAAGATTATATGCCATAATCATCATTTTCCCGAATTTCATTTACCCGAATTTCATTTGCCCGAATGTTTCATTTGCCCTAAAAGACATATGACATACTTTTAATTGCCCGAATTTTAGATACCATAAGATACGAATGCCATAAGTATTGTTTGCCATAATTTTATGTGCCATAATAATTATTAGACATAATATTTAAATGGCATAACATTTAAATGGCATAACAAATAAGAATAAAATTATTTATTCTGTGCATAGTTCTTTTTTCTGTGTATGGTTGATGGTGGGCTAGGTCGACGGAGCCCCACTTCGCGGGGCTCCTACTTCTGTGTGGTTTATAAAAAAATAACCACGAAGGGGATAGCGGGGTCTATTCGCTCGCTTCGCTCGCTCACACGACCCCGCCATCCCCTTCTAACCTAACCTGTCCGAGTCGGGGTGCCCTAAAGTCCCAATTGCATCCAATTTTTCTTAATATAAACAACCGTTACACACCCGATGTCGATAGCAAATTATGTTATGGCATATCATAATTATGGCATGTGATAATTAGGGCATGTGATAATTAGGGCTTACAATGATTATGACAAATGATGTTATGGTAAGTGACTTTATGGGAAACAATGATTCTGGCACGTGACTAATATGGCAAATGAGAGTAGGGCAAATGAGTATTATGTCGTATGATATTATGGCTGTTGACTATTATGGCAAATGATATTAGGGCAAATAAAATTCGGGTAAACGGCGGTATACCTAAAACTACGCGTACGGACGCAATTTACGAGCTGTAGAAATGAAAAAAGCTGTACCTGCCTGTAAGGTAAAATAAATAAAATCATAAATCAGGCATTCAGTTTTCGAGTACAGGAACAGGTAAGTTCCGCGAATTTAGTTAACAATAAGCTCTTAATCCTTATTCGAAGGAACTTGACACGTAGGTATCGAATCATGGAGGTTTTATTTCGAATCCGCCTCGATTAGGCACGTTTTTGCCCATTCCCTGCAGAGCGCGCTTGTTCCCCGTGTTTGTTATTGTAACAAATGCCCAAACACAACGTTTGTTTTGGCTGGTGAGAACAAAGACCTTTAGCTTTTTCTTGGCACGAGGAACTTTAGTTTCGCTTGAAGTTTTTACGGTGTAAGCACTTGCAAGCCGATTGTTTATTAGTATTACACAACATTTTGAATTTATATGCTCTTTTACGTCGCAGAGTATATGAAAAGAAATTAGCTCAGTCCAAGAATAAGTGTTCTTGGTATGAAGTTAAGTATCAGCTTTGCCAAGTCAACATAAAAATTGCTGACTTTATCATAGTTTTCTGTGTAAAAGAGTTCTTTCAAAACGGCTGCGATGGTTATATGCCAATTTTGGACATTTTGGCATCTCTGCGATGTCGTCTTACGACTAAATCCTTTTTATCCGCCTATTTGAACTTTGCTCAGCGAGCCAAATAGTTAGGATCAGAATATTATTATGTGTTCGGAAAATGCTAAAGAAAATAAGATTTTAAAGCCTGTGAATAGCGAGATACGGGTAGAGTAGATAAATACAAATAACAGTTTGATAATTCCCTGTAATGGCTCTGTTGATAGAGGAGTTAGTGACCCTGATTTCTAGTAAGTATAGAGGTTGTGGCTTTGATTCCTATTCATGACAAATTTTTATATGACGAATTCGCCGCACTAACATTGTGTGTAAAACTTAATATTCTTTAATAACTTTGTATAAACCTATCCACTACTGATTTTAAGTACACTTTTTTGGGAATTAATCCAATAACGCTTTACGCTGAGTTTGCATAACCATAACGCAATTTCTAAATCGATTAATTGGAACCAGTCGTCCGCATAGTCTGCAATTTGTGCAAAATCATGGGTGCGCTTCGACAGAAGGACGATTTATGAGGTTTCGCCATACTTACCAATGATTAAGGAGCATGATAAAGGTATTTTACGTTAACAGTGTTATGGCTACAGGGTAATTCGAGACTCAATAGAAATACAATAGCGACGCGGCTGCCGGCTGTCGCTTGATCATTGAAAGGTTAAAGCTTTGAATACACGTGATTTGAGACACAATAGAAAGACAAAAGCAGCGCGACAGCCGGCTGTCGGTTGATCATTGAAAGGTTTTTTTTGGGGAGTGGGAAATCATTAAATGACTTGGGCGTGTCAGACTTTTACTGACTAAAACCTACTCATGTTCCTTCGATTGCCCTTTATGTTCCAGGGTCACGGTAACTATTATAAACATTCCGCAACCCCAGCAGATTGAAACGTTAAGATGAACTTTAGAAAGTACAATTAATTTTTAAAAAGTCCCATTGGTATCTAGTCTAGATTCAAACCTTGACTTGAAAGGCGAGGACCTTAACAACTGGGCCATAACGACATGACTTTTCTTAATTCTACAAAAATAACATCGTTTTGCTGATTTTCCTCCAAAACCGTGTTAAACGAAATACATTATTTTCAGTCAACAGAGCAAACTCAAAACAAAATAAACTTTGAAATGTCTTCAATGATTGAAAGCGTCATTTCTTTACCTTGCGAAGGAAAGAGGATTGTCTGAAACTTTTGATTTATGCGCATTTTGATGGTGCCACGGGAATTTGAACATAAACCAAGTAAATGGAAATTTATAAATAAATACATCTATGTGTATTTAACATTTATATATTACTAGCTTCTGCCCGCGCCTTCGTCCGCGTGGAATAGCTCCCGTTCCCGGGGAATCTCCGGGATGAAAACTATTCTATGTCCTTTCACGGGTCCCATACTATATCTGTACCAAATTTCATTTAAATCGGTTCAGTGGTTTAGGCGTGAAGAGACAGACAGACAGACCGACAGAGTTACTTTCGCATTTATAATATTAGTACGGAAGTACGGATAATATTAGTACGGATGTGAATAATAACTACAGGTATAGTCTCTATACCTTTTGCAAAAAAATCAGTCAAGTGCGAGTTGGACGCGCGCACCGGTAGTTTAGTACAAAATGTAGTACCTACATGCTCATGCTCAAATAGTTACGTGTAACAGTGTAAGGAGTTCGGTAGGGTACTACGTTAGTTATGTTTACCAAAAAAATATTTAACTACTGTTAATCCTTCGAACACACGTGATTTAAGACATAATAGAAATACAATAGAAGCGCGACAGCCGGCTGTCGCTTGGTCATCAAAAGGTTTTTAACGTATCACTGAAGTTCACAAAATATGAATGAAAGCACTGAACATTGCCATAACGAAAGGATAAACTAGAGAGAAACTAATTAACTTTTTAAAGATAAATAAACAAATAACTTTGTCGTGATAAATCTATTATCGCGGTTGGAGTAATTGCTTTATTCCAGAAATCCCTACCAATAAATCCCTGTTAGTGGCGATTGTTGCTTTTTTTTTCAGAAATCTTCACTACTTTAATAAATTCAGTCTAGTGGGATTCCGAGATGTTTACCCTAAAAGTCAGTGTAAACCAAACAGAAAACTTAGAAAATTCCCTTTACTTATTATTGTCATTATGACCCTATAAAACGTTAAGAGTAATAATTATAAAATTGAAGTGAAACCGCGAAGCCGCACAAGTGATTTCATTGTGAGATTGACCTTTCTATGGTTTCACAATGTCGGTTCTATTTTGTTCGTTTCTTTTGATATAATGTAATTATATCAAAAGAAACGAATAGCAGTGTGATTTTGTGAACATTTATATTGTTTAGCTTTTTTATGGTTTCGTACCTAAGGGTGCAAACGGGACCCTATTGCTAAGCTTCTATTGTCCATCTATGAACTGACTATATTTCATTAAACGTAACAAAAAATATACACAGAATGTGTCAACTGCCGCAATAATAAAGACAAATTAAAGAGGCTATCTAGACAAGAAACCAGATTTTAATAAATATTAAAATCTGGTTTCTTGTCTAGATAGCCTCTTTAATTTGTCTTGTTGTTTGTTTGTATGTGTTTTGTTTTAATTTGTCTTTAATTTGGCTGTCTATTGCGGCAGTTGACACATTATGTGTCAACTGTCGTGTGTTATCCGTATTTTGTCGACTACAAAAATTTGTAGTCGACAAAATACGGAATCTTTAGTGTGTGAGATCGAAAAAAAATATTAATATAGAATTGCATAATTATTTTCTTTAAACATACAAACATCTGAAGCCTACAGTTTAGCGTCAATATATTGTTTTCCTTCCAATTCTAGTTTTTTCGCTACAAATATAATAGCTATATCTGTGCTAAAGCCCAACAAAATAATTATCCGTAATACAACTGCCATTTCACTATGTCATTAGCAACAGCTACATGCTAATTTAAATCGTTTAATTCCCGATAAATTATCATTGATATTCCATTATATCTTTTAGGTAATTTATACAGAATGCCTAAATTAAATGGCGTCAATTTCGGTGTTCATTAAAATTCAGGTTTCAGATCAATCAGATTATCTAATCTGTTTGATTAATATTTCGATGTGTTAGCTTTTTGCTTTAATATAAATACAATGCTTATATTTATTGTTTTAGTGAATTATTACCGAAAGTCTAACTTTCTATAATTATAAGCAAGGTAAAATTGAAACGTGCAGTTACTATCTAGAATCTTTGCGATTTGATATCTTTAAAGTGACTATGACAGATGCACTTATTAAAGAGCACCTTAAACATCGGAGTAGAAATTTTCCTGATGTTATTAGATAAGCTCCAAGACCATTCACTGCTTTAATACACTTTCTCTCAAAAAATCAATTTGTTTTGTAACGGAACTAAGACAATGAAAGGGTACTTTTGTAAATCACGCAGAACCAAGGCGCCAGCGCCATCTTGATAATTGAACTTATCGAGGAGAAACCCAGAAAGTATGTCTTTTGTTTTAAAAGAGATGTTCAGTGTTAGTTGTTGCTTTAATTAAGTTTGTAATTTAAGTGGGTTTAGTGCTATCTTTATCTATGAAAGTATCGATGCTTTCATTGATAAAGACACAACTAACCTGCTAGCTAGCTGTTTGATGTCATGCCAATTTTTCAAATTAATTATATAAATTTAAGGCTGATTATTATCTTATTCACTGAAAGCTAAACATATGTTTGGAATAAAACATTCAGTTTATGAAGTTTTATTAGAAGTTATTTAATTAAATTACTTTAAAACCAACTATTGCGTGTCCCGAGTTTTTCCAAAAAATACTGAGCGACGTTTAATTATAAATGAAAAAGTTCCAGCTACCGAACTCGAGGAAAGTTTTGAATTTGCAAAATGTTATTAGTGTACTTTTGTACCCCTGTATAAGTATATGTCAATTTATACTCGCCCATTCTAACGTTTGTTAAAGAAATTATTCAAAACGACAAAACATTTGTGCAATGAAGTGTGTTCAATGCTGAATGATTGGTAATCACTAATTGGGTTTATGGGGCTCATTAAGCTTGCACGGGATGCCTTTGAAAGCTCAAATACGCACATTGTCCGTTCATTTTGACAAAATAGTGGGGACTACGTGATTCGCGTTACAATGTTGGATGACAAAGGCCTGTCGGTGTTAGGAATTGAGGAAATTGCATCTCTCAAAACCTATTTGAATGCGACATGAAGTTCGGACTCTCTCCTAGTATAATTATGTAGTATATGAGCGACCAATCAAATGAACTGAAATACTGTCTAAATGGCGTTCAAATTCAAGTGGACGAAAATTGTCGTCAATAAATTGTGAATGTGGGGCTAAATTTTGATGGACTCGCCCTGAGATTTTCCAAAATATTATAGGTAAAACTTTGATAAGTAATTATACTCGTAAATTGCTGACAGATTGACAGAAAACACTCAGATGTTAATACACTTATTTCACAAGTAAATAAAAAGACTAGATTTAAAATTGACTATATTTAAATATTCTTAAATAATAGACTACAAACTTTCCAAAAACTTTAAGTAGATGCCAGGTTAGGTCATTTGACTACTCACTTAGATAAGTATGCAATTCGAGATGCCCCAAAAAATGTTACGGTACATCAGATGTCCGAAATTTCAAAGTAGATTAAGATTGCCTTTAGATTAGTAAGCATCGTTTGTCAAAGTTAATTGATCTTGTGGAGAAAAGGCCTGTTTTCGATTGTGCGTCCGCTAATAATTCGAGGTCTACTCTTTGATCTCTTAACTTTTTTAATCGATTTTTTTTCTTTATACTTTTATTACTTTCGCAACCGTTAATAGAAGTGAAGTTATTGTTTCGGGGTGCTGTATTGTGCTTCGAAGTTGATCTGTTAATTTAACACCTGTATTATGAATGTCGTAGAATTCTTTTCTTTGAAGACTTTCTTCAAAGACAAAGTCTGTTTTTACTTACGGATTAATATCCGGTAACAGGAAAACCGAATTCTCATTCGTTAATATATCAACCTCGAAAGTTTTTGTAACTTTCACGACGAAAAGAGCTTTATGTAATGAAAATCTCGGCGTATCAAACTATTCTATTATAGTCGGTTTTTTACCTCCATTCTGTAGAATCTGGTCCATAACTAATCTAAAATTTGACGTCATTATTAGAGTTTAATTTGATGGAGTTTATTCCCATGTTATCAGATGCAGATGCGACAAAAACGTAATGCGTTTGTCTATTAAGAACATCTTGGGTGGGTTTGACGAAAGCAGTCTGTTCTCCATAACCGGCTTTCCTGTCCCCTTGCTCCCGTATCGACGTCTTCCTGTCTCATGTACAGTCGAAGACAAAAATATAATCGCACTTAGGATTTGAAATTAAATTTGTTTACTTTGCTCATTCGTATATTGTTGATTGATGAAATGTGAGTGCAATGGAAATATTTTTTATTTTTTGTGGCTTTTAGGCACATTGAGACCTCACCAACATCGTCTTAATTTAATACTGATACAGGTATACTTTACTTAGCCATTATTCACTCTCTTAGAGCTATACAAAAAAAAAACTTAGCTCCAATGAAACTAACACTCGAAAAACTGAATAAAACTTAACCAAACGTTCGTATCTAAACTGTGAAGATGCTCTTCGCTGAATCAGAAAATTGAAAATATTTTTAGGATAAAATTAATTGCAGAATTTTAATAAGTGCATATCTATTTTTGCCTTCCACTGTACCTACTCCCCTTGCGGTGACACATGCAGAATTTTGATGGGGCAATGACAAATGAGCAATAAATCAACATGGAAGTTAAGATTTTGTTTATTTCAACTTTCATTTAGGGTTGTGGTTATGAATATTAGAGGTGGGGGTCTGTTTATTTTGCTAAAATATTCTTGCAAATGGTGTCATTATTATACGACTAGTCTTTCTTTTATTTATTATTTCTTGTATCGTAAGTGTATTTACAAATATATATATAAACTCGTACAAACACACGCAGTTTGACCCAGAATAACTGTCTATAGGTCCAGGTCAATCCGCTTTGAGCACGTGTGGTGATGAATGCTAGTGCCTTCTCAGAATAAGAAGAGGCCTCCACCCGGAGAGTGACAATAATATAATAACCTGCAACCTTATTATCAAACAATCGTTAATAAATCATTCTTGGAAGCGGCAACTGATAATATATTCTAAAGGGTCCACATACTCATCAAGCTACGATTACTAAAACCTCCATCGGTTTTAATTACTAGCGGTACAAATATGCAAAATAAATTCAACGCAAATGTGAGCGCATGTACGCTTTCGAATTTTCAACATTATTTACGCGCATTCATAAGAAATGTGTGTAAATAACAATATAACTAAGGGGTGGCGGACATGGTGATCTATATGCAAATGTTATAACCCGCTTATTATATTTTCCGGAGAACAGTAAGCCGTGGAAATACAGCGATACTCCATCAAAATTTATTGAGGGTTCGTGCGCTTTACAATATATTCGTACCCCGGTGTGCCTGTGGCTTTATGAAAAACATGTTTTTCCCGGGTCCTCCCAATTTGTTAAAATTGATTGATGTTTAGATAAGATACAATACAAAAATAAATTGTGTGGCGTTTTCTTTTGAGTTTTCTGACGCGTGTTTTTTGCATGTTTTGAAACAGATGGGTTTAGAAAATAGGTTAAGATATTTAATTTAGTCAACAGTATAGTAATGTTTTGGTAAGCTACGCGTGTGGTTGTTTGTTGATCTTTGAGCTAGACTTCTATAAAAACATATTGTCGGCCTAATTATCAGAATCTTCAAGATGAACTTTACGGGAGCAAGTAAATACTGTTTATTAAAATACGCACGGGACTAATTTGAATATAGTAAGGTATTTAGAAGTTAACATGCGTAAGGAATTTAATTTTACATTTATTTACATAGATTATTTAGAAATGGACTTCAAAATTTTTCTCTTTTGCAATATTCAACGATGTTTGGAATTTCGAAGTTTGATAATTAGTCCGACGATATGCGTTATAGCGAATATTGGTTTTATATAAACCGTTTTGTTGGTGAAACCACCAATAAAAGCCTTATGGCACAATCTGCCTAGTCTTTTCTTAACTTTGTTAGTTTCGGCTTTTAGTCTAACAAGGTACTGCATAACATACCTCTATAACCCAGTTAGTGGGTAACATAGTACCTCTTTGTAAGACAGATTGTCAGTCAGAGGGCGAAAGGCTGACTGTCTTTCGCGATGCAGCGTAACAACATAAGCATAGTTTATAAAAAATACTTCGCTTAAAATTAGTTGTAATAAATTAATTCGATTCAGCGACTATTTCGATATCGATAATCGGAATTCGTATCAATCGAAGTATTGTAAGCGATACTAACAAAGTATTTATTTGATTACGAAATACGTTCAAATATCAATGTAATGCATATTATTATAATCCTATTAATAATATTAATGTGGAAGTTTGTGAGGATGGATGAATAGATAAAACGGATGGATAGATGTTTTTTTGTGAGATTTTCACTGAAGAAACAAATTTGATAAAGAGTAACATAGACCATAATTTACGGATGAAACGAACTAACTTGAAGTGAAGTTCTATCCAATTTATACGTGTTACTTCGTCCGAAGATTGGATGAGAGACGAATCACTGGCGCACCATTAGTAAACTGTAAACTTTAATCTTCAATCAAGCCAAAAACTATACTATGGTGCCTATAATTATTTATACGGGCCTGACCCACTTTTGATTCCCACCTGGGACTAATTTTGTGCTATGACTTGATGAACATGATTGTTTGTTCTGTGTCTGGGTGTAATTTATCTATAATATAAATTTATAAATTAATATTAGAGTGTGTTAGTTCACCAGTCGTCTGGTTACCACAGTACAAGCTCTGCCCCCCGAGACAAGTAGCATTGTAGAATAGATAGCGAAAACGAATAGATTGTCAAATGTATGGAGATGTCAAATTGTTTAGCGAAAGCTTATGTCAATTCCATACATTTGAAAATCTATTCGTTTTCGCTATCTATTCTACAATGCCACTTGTCAAGGCCTTCTGCTTAGTTTGTGATCGATTGGCCGTAAAGAGTTGTCCTTATTTACTTATTTATTTGTTTTTCACGAGAACGACGTCGTGAGCAGAATCTTACATAAGAGAATAAAATAAAATGAGAGAAATACTTAGAATATTAACAGAATGAGGCACGAAGTATTGAATGGATCCGAAGCTATTGAAAGTAGTATATAGTGAAAGCAAATAGCCTAGGATTAGACCAAAGTTTATTTTATGTTCTCCGTGAAAGCGACTTAACGAATCAATCAAATCATGGCGGATTCGAGCCGATTCACTTTGGTACTCTTTTGTTGCTTTAGAAACATTTATTCAGCTATATACAGCTTAATTATGTCGATGGGGCTAATTAAATGTACGTAGTACCTTAGTTAGACACTAAGGCCCTTACTAATAATCGCTGTGTAAAGTTATGCAATGAATAAAGCCTGTGTAACCATACATTTTTTGACGTATAAACCTGTCATAACTTTATGCAGCGTTTATTAGTAAGGCGCTTAGTTACGAGTATTATGCGACTTTTAGTCGTAAGATTCTATAGTGTGCGTTAGCTGTGTTGTAGGACAGTCGCACATGTGGTGACGACGACGGTCCTACATCAGTCGGAGATTATGATAGCCGAAAGATCTGTAGACTTGTAGACGGTAAGAGTGCGACATATTTGTCTATTCTTCCCAGATGGAGAGTCTGTGAGTTTTAATAAACAAAACAATGCAATTTACAAAATAAATTATTATAATAATGTTTTTTAAATTGTTTAAATATAATACATATAATGTTGTGTTTTGCTCATTTTATGACAACGATGGGGCTTTTGTTTTCTAGCCAACAAATTCAGGTCATTTTAAACCGATACATACAATGAATACAGAATTGGATAGACCTGTACGCGCAGTAAACTAGCCATAAAAATCGATCGAGTAAAAATGTAGGCACCTTATTTTCACCTCAAAATTTTAATTTCACGCAACGATTTCAAACGGTCTTAGTCAGAACATTTTCTATGAGAAATCGGACCATGTTATTACGCGAAATTAATACGTGCCCGATTCGACTTTATTATCTCCGTACGTAATAATAGAAATTGCGAATTTGTTCTGCCCAACAATTTAGTCGGGTAATCGCAAACGTGCGCTATTCCTTAAACTCCCCCTAGTTTGGGGCGCCCCTCCCGGAATTCCTTATTCATTTGTGGCATTACATTAGGCGTATTGTCCCAAAATGAGACGTTGAAAGAAAATACAAATGGCATCTTTTATTGACTTGCCGGAATGTGTTGTGTTGTAAAATTGTTGGAAATGCTCGCTTTATGGGCTTTGAATGGCGCTATAGCAATTAAAAGTTCCACTGACGAGTTGCTTTCGTGAGACAAGTGTATTTACATCTCTACTGTAGCGTGTAGTCGTAAAAAACTTTGTATGTTAAATGCAAATTAACCCGGAGGATAAAACCCCTAATCAAGGTATGGTAGGAATTTAGGCATTAGCCACACGAATTATCTATTTTTTATTCTTAAGAACCTTCCTAAGACTAAATAACTATTTGGAAAGTAGTTTTTTATACTTATCTTTTTAGCACACAGTGTATTTTATAACTATAGCTTTTCAATTGAAAATTTTTTCCCAAACGTTTTATGAATATTATATCTGAATATTGATATTATGAATACCGGTGATCGAAATAGCTTTCTATTTTTATCATAAATGTTCATAACTTAAAAAAAAGTAATCACACAAAAAGCTAGAATATTTTTATTCATTTATGATAACTCTATATTATTTATCTTAAAGCAGAAAAAAAAAGTTCGTACTTACCGTCTACCTGGGCCGTTTATTTATTCTGAACGAAAAGCCAAACTGATTAAAATGACTTCTTCGTCTGATTAAACGTTCAGAATATTTCCGCTTTGATTCCGCACGGGGCTGTTGAAAAATATTTTTCGAATTTTCCAATGAGCCCCAATGGCGTTCTTTGCATATTTCTTTTTTTTTTGTGTGCTTTTAGATTCGTACTTTTAGGATCTATACGAAAAAAAAACAAAGTTTTTCTCTTGTAATTTATTTTCTTTTATTTTATGTTGATAATTAAAATAATTTAGTGCAATTTCCCTGAAATAAATGAATATAATATAGTCACTCATTTTCTGTTTGTCTCTCTGTAGACATTTATTCATCTTCCACCACTAAACCTAAATTTAAAAAAAGCCATAAACAGTTATTTACTTTTAGATTGCAAGAAAACCTATAAAACGAACCCTTTGTGTGTGATTTCAGGGCTTGATTGACATGAAAAATGAAAAAATGCCACTTAGGACTAGTTATTATAAAAAAAAAAAACATAGAATACTTATCTAAATTACAATTGAAGCCTAATACAAACTTGAGAGGGTTTATTTTAAATTAACGTTAATAATAGAAGGGAAGGTAAAAGATGAAATATAATAATGGAAGCCAGAGAACATAATTAACTGGATTCTATTACGTCACCAATAGTTAATACGCCCTCGAGAGTTACATTAAATAATAAACACACTTACACTTACACGTAGAGCTGCCTGTTGTAAAAATATAATTATGTATACATTTTTTTTCTAGACACTATTTAACTAAATAGTTTGTAGATAAACTATTTAGTGTACAAAAAAGTTTGAGGCAGAGATAAATAAATGTTGCTAGCAAGTCCCGAAGCACTAAAAGCGGTTTTTGGGAAATTCAACCTCAAAGGGAATAATAGGGGAAACATTACTGTAAAAATACACGAAGAAAGCATGAAACAGCTAGTCACTTCATAGTATACAATAAAATCACTTTCCGCTGCTTGACTCTATGTATGCTTAAATCTTTAATGCATAATATTTATAACTACCTACTCAACGAATTTTGTGTTTTAAGTTAGATTGGGTTCGAATCCGGGCAAGTACCAATGTGACTTTTTCAATTCATATGTACTTTCTAAAATTTATCTTAGACATCACAGACATCGGTGAAGGAAAACATCGTGAGGAAACCTGGACTTGTAGTTAATACAAGTCCGCAATCGCCAACCCGCCTTGAGCAAGCGTGGTGATCAATGCTCGTGCCTACTCTGTATGAGAAGAGGCCTTTGCCCTGCAGTGGGACAGTTATAGGATGATATTATTATTTAAGTTAGTTTGATTTAAGAGAAAAGTTTATAAGTACAATGCATTTTCTAGTACAGAAGAGCCGGGATTTTCAAAAACTTGTAACACCCGATCGACGCAAGGGCGGGTAGCTACTTTTCAATAGTTTGTCCACTGACTTTACAGCTAAAATGTAGGCCACCCTACTATAGGACACTTCACCTCATACTCAGTTTATCTGAATTCACCAAGGATCCATACTAATATTATAAATGGGAAAGTGTGTCTGTCTGTCTCTCTGTCAAAACCGAGCGACGGATTGACGTGATTTTTTAAGTGGAGATAGTTGAAGGGATGGAGAGTAACATAGGCTACTTTTTGTCTCTTTCTAACGCGAGCGAAGCCGCGGGCTGAAGCTAGTGATAAATAAATTACGTTTTAAGTTTTGTGTTCGAAGGATTAAAAAGTTATACCACTGCAGATAATAGTACAAAAAAAAAATAGAAATCTAAAAAGCGATACAGCCGTATCTGTTACGCGATCGTTGGTTGTTATGTTTCAATTGAAAAGTTTATACGTTTTGAAACGGTGCACAATATCGTTATTTTTAACTGTGGATAAATAAAGTAACATCGTTGAATCTTCACAGTCATTCTTGACGTTAGCAAACTGCTTATTTGTTTCGTTTAACTAATTGCGTATTTTCTTAAATTAAATATATAATTTAAAACATTTGTCTCTATTTATCGATTATACGGATTAGATAAAAAAATATAAAGCAACAAAGTCATATAACAATGTAGCTTAGATGCTATGATTCACGGGAGTAATAACAAAAGACCTAACATAGCGCGGATAAAAATAACCTTTGGGGACAGATAGTTGAAGAAAATCACAGTCCTTAATCTTTTTTATAGTGTGTTAATACAATTGAATACCCAACAAGCACATAATTAAATATTTATACACTTCAAGACGCAAATCCATAATCATCACTTTTTTTTTTTTGGTGAGTGGGAAATCATCCAATGACTGCTCCCGTCCTGGGTGCGGCGGGAAGGCGTGTCAGACTCTTACTGACTAAAACCCACTCATGTTCCTTCGATTGCCCTTTATGTTTCAGGGTCACGGTAACTGTTATAAACATTCCGCAACCCCGGCAGGCGTTGGCCCTGTTGGGCCCCTTCCTGTATCCATAATCATCACTCAGTAATTGCAGTATCTACTTATCTAGCCTCAAATTCCAATAAAAACATCCCACACCAATAAGAAAAAAAATAAAAACTAGAAGAAATAACACTCATTTCTCATCCACGGTTGCCAAATAAAGGCCCTCATACACTCCCCCGTCTAGAGCTTATCTAAACCATACTCCTTGGATAAATCAACTGGAAAATTGAAAACCGGAGAATCCGATACGAAACTTGAGACTAACTTTGATTAACCGGATTCACCTACCTGATTAAAATTTGTGCCAGTTCCAATTACATCCGTACCTTTGATTTTTTTAATATTTAATTAGGGTTTACTATTGTTTTTTTTTTTTGGGGATTGAGTTTTTAACTAGAGTAGGTGGATTTAAAGTTGGGGTTGTAACGAGATTGTCATAATAATATTATTAAGGAGAACATTTATATAGAAACTAGCTTTTGCCCGCGGCTTCGCTCGCGTTAAAAAGAGACAAAAAGTAGCTTATGTTACTCTCCATCCCTTCAACTGGGTCGAGGGGATTTTGGGACCGGGACCGCGGTCCCGGATTCCCCTTTTCAATTAAATATTTTTTTTTAGTGGTATTTTGGGACCACAAATAAAAAAGTTAAGTAAGTCTTACGACGAAAGTACGGTCAACCAAATAATTTGAATTAGTATAAATAAAACTATTTTTATTCAATGATAAATTGTCGTTTATTTCTAAATCACAGCTTTCTATTCGAATAAAAAAATATGTAGTTAGGTACTCATAAAGAAATATAATTATAAAACTTAAGAAATATAATATGTTTTAAAATTAAATAAGTACAACAGTTTAATTTAAAAACATTTATGTTTTTATTGTTACATCTACGCAATTGCACGTAACAACCTCTTACCTAAATTTAACGTTCAAAATAAACAGTATCTTAGTAAGCACATGGCAGCAGTAATAAAAATCTCTACACTTACATATTAAAAACAATTAAGTACCTACTATTAAAAGCCAAAAGACTGACAAAAATATGAAAGTTCTTATACACCTAATCTATAAAATTCTCGTATCACAATATTCGTTCCCATACTCCTCCGAAACGGCTAGACCGATTCTTGTGAAATTTTGTATGCATATTCTGAGAATCGGCTACTATCTATTTTTCACACTCCTAAGTGAAATGATTTCCACACGAGCAGAGCCGCGGGCGACAGCTAGTAATAAGTAAAA
This sequence comes from Athetis lepigone, assembly GCA_033675125.1. Lineage (NCBI taxonomy): Eukaryota > Metazoa > Arthropoda > Insecta > Lepidoptera > Noctuidae > Athetis > Athetis lepigone. Next base: position 8,206,776 of record CM066240.1, read on the forward strand.
TCAGTCTCACAACAATTTTTATAAAATTATAAAATATGTCTTCTATTTTTAAAATCACAGCCTTCTTATTAGAAAAGTCTCTCTAAATAAAATATCAAAAATAATCAACTCACAGCCTTGGTTAGCACTCGGAAGCAGTGTTTTAAATTTTTACTCTAATAAAATAATGACAATAGTCTTAACTTAAAAATAATCAACAGCATAATAAACAACAAAAACCGCTATACCTATTAATATGTATATAAAATTAGTCTTGCATACATGCTAATAATTACTTAAATATAATCAACAGCCTCTTATAAAATAATTTCGCATCAGTCTCATAAGTATTGACAATTGTGTTACTTATTAGCTCTAAAATCTTAATTTTTCAAGACAATGACCAACACTTATCTTGTCATTTAACAATTCCTGTACTGTCAGTGTGATCTTTTCTTTAATCATTCTACTTTCCGGAGATCTTTTGGAAATATTTGTTGATGTTTGAAGCTTTTTCCAGTAAAATATACTGTCTTTTCTAATACCCTCCAAAAATTGCACTATATTTGGTTTTGGTTTTAAAAATTTTTTTACGTGGTTGTTCCATGCTTCAACAATATTATTAGTTGTGTGTTCTTCGCCATAACTACACCATAATGTTGAAAAAATATTATTTTCTAACCACGTGTTGACGAAATAGTCATTAAATGCTGTTAGTTCTTTCGTTCTCGGACAATCTTCCATGATGTAAAGCCATCCTTCAGCGGTTAAATGTTGCGGGAGATGTGAAAGTGCTGAGCACAGCTTTACATGTACTTTTCCAAGTTTAGATTTGGTTACACCCAACTCTTTCGCTTTTCGCCATAAACATCGTGTGAAATGGAAAAAACAACCTAGTATCTTCACACCTGGGATAATGCTTTGCAGTGCTAATATAGCGGATACTTCAAAATCCATACTAATTTTCGATGGGTTCCACTGAGGTACACGAGCCTTGATCAATGAAAAAAGAATCTCGTAAGTTGCACGGGTTTTGTCCGGTAAAAGTATGTATAGTATTGGAACTACATTGACAAAAGAATCGTTACTTCCTATATCTGCATGCATTGTGTACAGCTGATAAAAATTTTTCTGACACAGCTTAAAAGTGCCATCAATAAAAAAGTGCCTAGATTCGGATAGGTACTTTAACATTTCTTCATTGCATAAAATCAAAATTCTTTTATTTTTGTGTTTATAATCCGCGAATAATAAATTTTCATATTTTTTAGGAATATCGATATCCACTGCCTTTTGAAACTCTATCTTTTTGGCTCCCAATGCCAAGTTTCTTTTCTTATATAATGTTTTCTTGCGATTTTCAAATAATGGAATTGTTGTGACGAGATCCAATCCTTTATCTTTTATTCTGTCGATGCTTTCTTCAAAAATAGTTGACACTGGTGCTGTAACATTCTGCTGTATATTTTTTAAACATAGTTTCATCTCAGATTCTATTGTGAGTTCTGATATATTTTTTGGAGGGTGAGTGTGGTTGTTACTTTCGTGGACAATTGATTGGTTTAATATTTTTACAGTGGCGTTGCACATATTCTTTTTTCGACACCTCCATAAGTCTGATCCATCTTTGTTAGTTCTCTTATGTAAATATTCATAATCATTTCTAAGCAAAATTTGATCTTTGATTTCGTATGAGATGTTTCTGTGATAATCTTTCGATGTCGATGGCTGATTTTCATCCATATTGAATGAGTGGATAACTAAAATAAACAAAAATTTATTATTATAAATTATATTAATATATATTTATATATATTATATATATAGTATAGTTATTACTTTGACATGTCAATTAACCAAAATCAAAATATTAATCATAATATACTGTTTGTTTTTAAATTATTTTGTTTATTTACTTATTTAATATATATGAAATTAAGACCTGTTTTTTATTGGCTCGGGAAAACGTATCATAACTTGCAATCACAGAACAGAAGAAGTGTTAAACAAAAACGTTCTATTAACGTTTTTTTTTGTCTTGCAAATTAAATGAAATAGTTGTTTCAATTATGTCAAATAAATCAAGTAAAAGTAATTTGTTAAATCTGTTTATTCAAAACCTACCGTATAATAATCTTTTTTACTAAAGTGTCTGGCTTTTTATCTCAATAAATAAATATATCGTATACAGTTGATAATATTCTTATAAAATATTTTTTAATTAGCAATTTAACATTAAGTAATTTAATAAAAAGAGTAGCGAGCGTACACAGCGCCTTTATGGGCGAGTAGCTTGAATTAGCTAGTATTTTTCTTATTGTTAAACGTCATAAGTACGTTCTGCTGCAGTGTAAATTGAATCGTGCGTAAATGACTTAAGGTATTTATTTGTCTGATTTAGGTGTAATGACTTAAATAATTTTGATAAAATAAAAATGATCAATAATGCGCAGTGTCTATTTGTAGTGTAATGTAAGACTATTAACTTATTTGTGTGAGTTTGGAGTTCGGCGACCACTTTTTCCTTACAAATTTTGTCATATACCACTACTACACTTTTTTTTGTTCTGTGCTTGCAATAAACATCGTCATCGACGATTCGATAACAATTAGCAGGAGATTCGTGATGGCGCTTCTATCGAACGTAAAATGAAACTAATTTTGGTAGAGCGAGTACCTACTTTCGTATGGCAAACGTATCGTCATGTAAAAGTAAAATCAACCTTAAAATACATTATTTTTGACGTATAATGTCTCAGATTGGCCAAAATAGTTGCCGAAGGCCATGAATAGTTTTGGCTATTTTTTAGGTACTATTTTATAGGAACCAAAACAGATTATATTATTATTATCTTTAAATAACAGTTAAATATCACAAGATGTATTAAAGGTTCGCATTTATAGTAATTCAAAAGGTAATTAATATATATATTAAACACTGTTACAGTGGTAATATCTCAATATGTTTACGTTACGAATTCAATACATTTTCATCAGATACTGTGCACTGAGTGAGCTCTAGTAATAAATAAATATACCTGACTTTTACAAATTGACAAATAAGTATATATTTATGTATTTATATTTAGACGTCACTTAATGCACACCCACAGACAATAATTTAATTCTAAATTAAAAAGAAATGACATACACTTACCTTTTTTTATGAAAACACACAACAAATGTTTGTCACCTCACACTTCACACTTAAAGATGCATCGCGAAGACTGCTCATTTAGATAAGCATTCGAGTTAGTTAACCCTGACAAAGGGGTGTGATTGGTCAAATAGCAACCCGTGACGCTCTACTGTGAAGCGAGATAGTATAGATGTGTGGGAGAGAGATAGCACTACCTGCCTGCCTTAGAGTATTTATTGTATGTATACTCTAAGCTGCCTGCAAATATTACTAGGTATGCACACTTGTCTTTTTCTGTCCTATTAAATAATTATGAAACTACATACTTATTTTGTTTATTATTAAAGAATTTGTTTTGTGAACTGTACTTTAACTTCTTTTTTTTACGTGGTCCCAAAATACCACTAAAAAAAAATATTTAATTGAAAAGGGGAATCCGGGACCGCGGTCCCGGTCCCAAAATCCCCTCGACCCCTTCAACTAACTCCATTTAAAAAATCACGACAATTCGTCGCTCCGTTTTGCCGTGAAAGAAAGACAAATATACAGACAGACAGACACACTTTCCAATTTATAATATTATATTAAGTATGGATGGAAGGATGGTTGTCTGTTACTTATTCATGCCAAACCTCTTGAACAAATTTTGTTAAAATACAGGTTACGAACGAGTTTGAAAAAAAAAACAACCGGCTTTACTATGAGATTTAGGTAAAGTATTTTCTCAAGATCTTGAAAACTAACAGTAAAGAACACTAAGGACAATATATTACAACACGATGATACTCAACGTTAGTTTTGTTTCTATTGTGAGACCAAATTGCTTACCCAACTCTTGGGTACGCACAAAACTTTTCTCATACAATAGAAAGGTACGCTTGACTTAGCTGAACCTACTAAGAGACCGTACTCTTTCAAGCGATTTATCGATTCAAGAGAAAATAGAGACTCGTAAATCAATCTGTTTTCTTAGTGCGCCAACAATATTGTTCTATACGGACACAGAAATAGCAACACAAGAAACAAAAGCACGACAACATTTTCCATTATAAGTCATACAATTGTATTAGACATCGGTACCTTATCAGAAGATACGTGTCGATATAAAATAGAATTGCGATGTTTCTATCACGATACAATCGCATAAAAGGGCAAGCGGCTTGATTCTGACTTCTTCAGATGAAATTTAGATAAGGACGCGTCCTCACAGGCTCTCGTACTGTAAGTAATTGGATGGGGCGGGCGTGGGGCCGGACTTATCGACACTCGTCAATCGCAATAAAACTCAGCAAATCGCAGTGTGTGGACGGTTACTTATACGATTTATAGATTGAGATGTAATCGCTAGTCGGTGCAGTTATTACTGTATTCTGGAAATCAAATGCAATTTACCGATTTGCGGTTCTGTGCTGAACCTGGTTGGGAATGTAGCAGTTGAGTTAAATTGCTAAATAATACGCTTAGCTGGTACTGGGATTGCGTATTGTACGAGATCATTGAAGTAAATATAGCAGTAAATTATTTAGATTAGGGTGAGTTGTATATTGTTTTTAAAGTTGCGCAACTGTAGGCCTAATAGTGATGTGGGGAAGGGTAAAAATGAGTATATAGAATTCCAACATAATTATATGTAAGTACATTAAGAAAAACTTCATATGTTACTGAGACACTTCGCCAATAGTATGTAACTTTTATATCTCTCTATACATAATTATATAATATAATAAAATCGTAATTAAATCGAAGTTGAACATCGAATATAAAAGAGAATACTTGATACGTGTTCTACATCCGATCCGAAGTCAAAAATATAGTTTTCAGAATTCTGTCTTTATGTTTGCCTCGGAAAAACTTAAATAGCACTGCATAGATTTTATTAAAATTTGCATGTATTACCAAGAAGTCGGTTTAACAAATAGACTATACATACGAGAATATTATCACGCTTTGTGGAAAGAACAAATAGTCATGCAGGCATAGTATTAATGGAATATAGCAAGGCATCAGCACATATTTTTTAAGTTTTCTTTTTATTTACCGACGAACTCATCTTATGATCTGCAAGCTGGTATTTTCAGTTTATATGAATTTCTTTGTGCATTGGTCAGCAATTGGGTAGTTTCCACCATCAACCAATAAATGTTAGACACAATTTCTATAAAACCTCTTCTAATTTTAGCCCAATAACTTCGGTTCATTTTCAATTTGCTATAAAAATTTGATTTTTAGTAGCTTTGAAAACAATAATTAATAGATAGTCAACTGAGTTGTTATTTTAGTGACGTCATAAGTTTTCACTGCCATACAAAATCTATTGGAGAATTGCGTTTTGACAGCTCATAAAAAGTACGTCAATTGATAATGGTGGAAACTACCGTATTAGTCTATTGAACAGTCGAGTGCCGACGGAACTATGAGAATCGTTACGGGCAGCAAAAAGCCTCAAATTCTAACAATCATTTGTGTTACTATGTTGTTTGGTATTTCGCCGTAATTGGGTTGGTATTGGGTGTTCCATGCAGCAATATGCATTCTAATATGCTTTCTCTGTTCTGTTTAAAGATAAACATACGTATATTGTCCTTAGTTTTGTTATATCGATGAATTCATTACATGATGAAATGAATAACATGGGTTATTTTGATTTCACTGTCATAATACGGATTGAATTCATCCTAATTAAGCATTGCATTATGTTTTGTTATTATAACACTGAAAACACCTAGTTCATTTATTTTTAATTAAATTAATTTCGGGCATGATTGAAACTAATTTAATTATAAATATAATTATAATTTGTTCTCACTTTCACTTTGAATTAACAGAGTTATTGTTGTTTTAATTCACTTACAACTTCGTGTTTCATTAATTATTATGTTTCGCTATACTGTTTATTTTCTTGTTAAAGGTACGTTCAGTGGAGTTAGCATCATAATATTTTCAAGCAGCCACAGGTAACATTGTATATTTGATTTTTAATCTCAAGCGTTGTACAATTAAGATAAGATTAACTTCAGACTGTGCTACAAATTAGTCGTATCGCGATCCACTCGTAATGCTCGGCGCACACTCACGATAACCTCCGCTGGAGTTTTAGCGCCCGACTATAAATAGTCGGTAATAAATTTGTCGTTACACTACTCCAGTATCTCACTACTAACGCTCAGGAAATTACTGGTTCACTTGATGGCCCTTATTTTTACTCCGTCCAAATTGAGAACTCATACAGTTTTAATTAACATTTCATAATGAATCCACACTTCATGTAGGCTAGCTTCATTAATTTTTACTTTCGGTACCACAAACCCGCTAAATAAGACCTCGCAGTTCAAATGTACTTACTTGGGTATACGCTCACAAAAATTGTATGGAATAATTTATGAACCATAATATTACTGAGCAACTTTGAATACCACAGAATGAGAAAAACAAAACGAACATTTATGAAATACTAGCTTCTGCCCGCGACTTCGTCCGCGTGGAATAATAGTTCCCGTTCCCGGGGGATTTCCGGGATGAAAACTATCCTATGTCCTTTCTCGGGTCCTAGACTATATCTCTACCAAATTTCATTCAAATCGGTTCAGTGGTTTAGGCGTGAAGAAGAGACAGACAGACAGACAGACAGACAGAAAGACAGACAGACAGACAGACAGAGTTACTTTCGCATTTATAATATTAGTAAGGATGTAGTAAGTCTCAGTCAATATAATTTTATTACTATATTCGACAATCAACAAAAGAACTCGAGACAAAGGACCTTTTTCGACGGCTCATAAAATTTAATTTGAACTCCCCCTAAATATAAATAACCACAAACATAGTTTGGCTAGAGCACTCAAAGCTCCATTATTACAAATGTGTTCGAGTTTCAAAAAAATTAAGTCTGTTAACGGATTTTTACCATTTGAACAAAGAACGTCTCGTTCTGTTTTCTAATTTCGGTTCCGATTACGTCACAGGGAAACAAAGACCTGTTGATGCAACTCATAAACAGATGAAAGCAATGAATGAAATGTGCATTTTGTTAAACTACCCACATGTTTATGTGAAGGGTTTTACTTTAAATTGTTGTGTCAATTGATAAGGATATTTATCGATATGTTAATGGATGTATGAGAAGAGTTAAGATTAATTTGGTCTTATTTATAATTTCCTGTAGGCGTCCATTTCCGTTTTATAAGCGGTTGACGCATTTAACACTAGACTTTTTTTAATACACCAGAAGAATTATTATCCGTAATCTAAATTCCGTACAGATATTGGCACGCATCAACAGCAGTGCATTTCTTATAACCACAATAAAGAAAATTTCTTTGGACTCAATCAATATTTCTTACGACTCAAGTCGTAAACTCCGCATGAACGCACGACTGTATTACGTTTTCTTGTTAACGACAATTATGTCGCACATTTCGGGCCCACAAAATATGTTAGGGCATTAAAATGATTTTTATTGTTTTTCGGCACCACGTGTAGCATTGTACGTTGGGTAAGATTACTTAATACAGCGCAGATGTACGATTTCGTAATATCGGATTAAATGTTCGTTGGATGATGGTCGTGTAACACGTGTGAGGATTGTTATTAGATAATTATGTCACATTGTAGACTTGAGTGTAATAAGATGTTTTATTACTAAGGAGTTACGATTCATTAGGGCGTTGCGAGGGCTTTGATCTTGTACCAGTAATTAATTATTTTGGAGAGTTTTTTTATTAACATTGTTGCATAATGTTATGCTTTATTCAATTGAAGCACTTAAGTTAAAAAATTGGAAGTCGTAGGCAGGATAACAAACCCGCGTATTATCTTTAGTTATTAATACAATAACCAAATAAAATATGTATGCTGTTTGTTAACCTTCCGACGACCAAGCGACAGCCGGCTGTCGCGCTGCTATATATTCAATCACGTGTGCTCGAAGGTTTAATAATGAATTTCGTTGCCTATGCCCAAAGGTCAATAGAACTTTACAGAATTAATATTAGACAGATTATAAATTGTTTAAGAATCATCCTTTTGTCAAATAAAAGAGGTCAATTGACGGAAATTTCGATGATAAGTAAGTATATAAAAAAAGGACGAACATAGAACCTAATATTAAACAGCAAGTATTTGTCAATCGAGTAAATCTCTACATGAAATAAATAGGTTGAGTAAGCGATCACTGTTAAAATAAAACCTGCCATAATGACGAAGCACCGAAACTAATCAGAACATCGCATCGATTTCTTAAATGTCAAATCCTTTTTCGTCTTTTACCTCATCGTAGACAAAATGATTCATCTCTTTCAACACTTTGTATGAATAATCCGAGATGAGTCTATTTTTCACAAAGATCTAACAAAAAATGTGTGACGTAATGCTCTTAATATTAAACGCCGTACTTTCACATTATCGTCACTTTAAAAGAAAGATTGCTTTTTACGAATGGATGGGTACCAGATGATTACGTTTTCTGTCGTCGTACCCATTTCGGCTTATATGATTTACATGGGAGTTTTAGCCACTATAGTTTAATAAAGGAAAAGCAAAAGTAGGTAGTACCTTCAACGCTTTTAATAGAAATTTCTCTTACAATCTCTATCGATAATAGAATCGAAAGAACAATACTTCATAAGTAAGTCACTGTAGAGTGGTTTTTAATTTAATATCCGTCATCGACATAATAAAATTACATTACGGAACTCACTGCTATAATTTCATATTAAAACTTTTACTTTGTTACGCTGTAAAATGCGTCGGTTGGTAGAAAGGTTTCCCCGATTACAGTCATTAAATTATTAACTACTTTGTCAATCAATATTTCTAGAACGATGGAAAGTATTTTATCTCGATTTGAATTCGTAAAATCATAGCATTACAGATCGATCTGAAAATGGAATCGATATAAAAAGTGACTTTGTGCAAATGATTTAGCAAAAAACATGATAAAAATCGTATAAAAACTTATCCAATTTCTTCGATTTGAAAAGGCTCACAAGTCTATATAACAGGTTTTGTATAGGAAACCATAATAGATGTAGTATCAGTGGGTACTCGTTGAATTACACTGCAGGGGGCGCGTCTTCCCCGCAGGGAGTCTGACTCATTCCGGCTAAAGGAACTTTGTTAATGCACTTTACGTCACATGAGTTTATTTGCTTAGCTACGATTCTACGTAGAATAACTTTATTACTGTGCTTAACTTGAGAGCGGGGACAGTGGTTATGAATACTGTGACAACAAATTAGGACTTATGAAATGAATGCGTGGTCAAATGTGTTTTGTTAGATATTTATGTTTATATGATACTGTAATGTTTAATATGTATGTAATGTAACACTTTCTACGCTTAAATTTTAATGTAAAATCATGCTGAGACGTGTTAATTTAAAAACGAAAATTATCTGTTTCCACATTCCATAAAACGAAACATTTTTTTCCTTTAACCGAACTTCCAAATTAGTCTCAAATTCGAAAAAACTTTCTTATAAACATATTCCCGCGGATCTACAGAAATCAGATCCTTTTCAAAACGCACTTATTTCCATACGTTGGCATGTTATTGAGGAGTGGATCTTTGAATTGCAAATAGGCTGGTCCTCGGGCGAGTTCCATTGAAATGTCAATTTGTTTTCTATTGGGGTGGCTTGTTTGGTAACCTCGAGACATATCGTCTTACCATTGTGTGTTTTTGCGTGTGGAAGGCGGATCTACACTTTTCCTCGTGTGACAGGGGTGTCTGAATATGTGTGAGGTACATTTTTATTACAGGGTCTGTAGATGACATCACGCTAGAAGTCAAGTGATATGAGAAATTTTCATGGAGAAATTCATAGGCTTAACTTTACTTGCTTGTTTACGCGGAAATCCATTTGCACTATTGTCTTTTTCGCTCAAATGTCCATTCGCGTAGTGGGATTCGCGCATATGTATTTCATGTTTTTTTTTGTGTTTGTCTACCACATCCATCTATCTATACCAATACAAAAAAACAACACTGAAACTAAGTACCTTTATTCGCTCATCTTTAGAGACATAAAATATGTTATCTATTAATAAGGGGAAGACACTAGCTCCTGTAATACAGTGTACACTAGCGCAGGAGCTAGGGAATTTCATAAAATAATGTGTCATAATGTGTCAATCAAGATTTACTTTACTTTACTTTACTTATTCCGGTCAGCAACACCGGTATTTTCCAGCCTTCAATGGAGTTTTTACTTTAGCTTTCAATTATGTTATTAGTAATGCCGTAAACTATGTCACGTCTATTAAGCGTTATACTAGTGAAGGTTTCACTTAAATCAATAAAACAACTATTAGCTAAACTACCATTACTGGGAATTCATAAAAAATAACAGTGGATATCAAAGGGAATTTTTAATTATGTCAAGTTAATAAACACCAAAGACTATACAACCACTGGTTGTTTCCTTCATGATAAACACAGAAATTGTCGTCACTTGTTTAATACATAGTTATGAAGGTACGGGCTGTTAGACTGAACGATGTGCTATAATTTATTAATATAAAAGTGTTTAACATAAAGTTTCTTGCTTAATTATCTTCATAAGAACCTATTGTTTGGAACGAGCAATTAACTTTTTGACCACCTGACCTGTAAAGAATATAATTCTTCATTGTCACTTTACAAATTAGGTCATTATTAATGCATCTCAGTCTATTAGTAACTATTATTTAATAACTAGCTTCTGCCCGCGGCTTCACTCGCGTTAGAAGGAGACAAAAAGTAGCCTATGTTACTCTCCATCCCTTCAACTATCTCCACTTAAAAAATCACGTCAATCCATCGCTCCGTTTTGCCGTGAAAGAAAGACAAACAGGCAGACAGACAGACAGACAGACACTTTCCCATTTATAATATTAGTATAGATAGTCCTTTGCTTCCCAAGTTAAGAATAAACTTGTGTTGTGTATCAAAGTTGTTAATTTATTAAAATTTCGTGGAACAAATTATTCACATTGAATAACATAACAAAGTTTCAAGTTAAAATTCGCTGCAAAGGTACAAAAAATAAAACTATAACTTATTTGTAACGGTATGTGCGTGTATAATATTATGTGGAATAAAATTGGGTGTTTATTTGTAAATCAGTTTATTTGTATCGCTTTCATGGCTAAACAATTGAACCAACACAAAAAAGATTTAAACTGCATTTAACTCAGCTTTACAGCATCCATGATTTTCGGACAAATTGCAAGCGAAAGCTCGTGCGGAATAAATTATTTAAATTTAAATATGAACAGAAGCAGCAATTCAAGTCTGATAAAACTATAAACTTTATAGTTTTCCTTGCAATAAACGGGATATCAAGCACAATAAGGAATTATGAACCTCCCACTATGCCACATCGCCAACCCTAAAATGGTAAAGCTCACAAAAACTGCTTCAGAATTTAAAACTCCGTACTTTATGAAGTGGGCTCTAAATTTTGGGGGTTTCTTTTTTGCGGGGATACAGTGTAGTCGCCGTGTTCGGTATCGCGGTATCCGGGATCCGGTTTTTATTAGTGGCGGATATCGAGTGGCTTCCGAGGACATTGTGGGACTATTTTGTCCCGAACTTCCATTATTACGTTGTGGTACTGAACACGCCATTGTCAGCAAGATGTTGGCTTTGTCGTTCAATGGCTCGAACGTTTAGGACAATGAACTATGCTTAACTGCAAATCGTTATTGATTGTTTGTTTTTTGTTCGGTGACATTTTTTGTCGTGACTAGTTTTGGGGTAGTTTTGTTTTTGTTCTCATTGATGTTGAAGTGGCTTAGTAAAACCCTCAAAGGTTCCTTTCGAACCCACAACATGTTTGAAAAAAATATGTCATAGACCGTAGTGGATTATTCCGGTGTAGTTTCCGGTAATAATAACCAAGAGATTGCGTCTACTTTTATATTCTTTTATAGAATTCACAATACGTAACTGACGACGATGAAAACCAAAATCTGAAATAAAAATAACCAACACAATTGTTTTCAATTTACTCATATCGATCATTTAAAATTCTCAAGTTGTGTGAAGATTAAACGGATCTTTATCACGATTTAACGTTTCTATTTATTGTTAAAAGCACGTCCAGTTGTTTCTCGATACAATGTTTGTTATATTAAAGCTAACAATAAAACAATGATGATTAATGGCCGCAATAACAATACGATTCGAATTAATGCCAGTGCGAAAATAACGATTGGGAACCGATTTTTTCACTCATATATCAAACGAATTCTGTAGACAATGGCTTTACAATAGATTAATATTGACAGTGAATTTATACTGCGAAATAGGTGAATGACATTTTATTTCAATCTTGCGTATTTGAATTCAAAATTGACTTGAATGTTTGAAAACTTTGTAAAAAGCTGCTATTCTTTATATCTTCTGGTAAAGTAAATAATGTTTTATATTTGTACTCAGTTTATTTCAGAATTATTTCGATTAAGTAAATAAAACAAAATAATAAACGCAAATCTGTCGACTAGATTAAAACTGTATAGTGTAATTATTTGAATTAACAGATTCGTTTCGAGGAACTAGAAACTCGCTGAATGCAGTTGAAAAAACTACTTATTCAAGCATTTTATTAGTTTACACTGAAGTGTAAACACAATTTACTGAGTTTAAAGTACTGTAAATAACAAAATAGGTAACGAGTTGAAATCGTTTACATTTGGCGCCATCAATTTCGATACTAGGGTTGGACCCAGAAAACTTAAAACTCGCACATTTCGAATAAAATCGGGTCCCGAATTTATACGAACGACTAAGTTGGAACAGGCAGTGTCCAGTAGAAATGGGAAATGCTGGGAAAGCGAAACGGAACAAAATGTAAAGGATTTGTTTTAAAAAAGAGGAAACGATTTACCGGCGGATCGCTCAAAGCAACAAAGTTGATTGATGGAATGGAAACGTATTCTCTTGTATTGTGTCTCGACTAGTAAGTTTAGAAATTTTATCTGCCGAATTCGGGTACATTCCTACACCTAACTTAGTCCGGTTTTATTTTGAGACTAGCTTTTGCCCGCGGCTTCGCTCGCGTTAGAAAGAGACATAAAGTAGCCGATGTTACTCTCCATCCCTTCAACTATCTCCACTTAAAGATCGCGTCAATTCGTCGCTCCGTTTTTCCGTGAAAGAAAGACAAACATACAGACAGACAGACACACTTTCCCGTTTATAATAGGTATTAGTATGGATAAATAATGTTTTATTAAACATTTTCGCACGCCACCAAATGGGAATAAATGCACTCCGGCAAACGACAACCCTATTTTAGATTCATTGAAATTTAGATTAACGTGCATTAAGATTCTGTTCGGAACGCGGAGGCAGTTAAAATGTTTTTGTTGTTTATTGCTACCATCGAATTAATGATCTGCCTTTGTGCCACTGATTATATCGATTACTATCGCATAAAAAACGGTTGATTCGATTATTCGATTTTCCATTCAAGTAAATATATTCGCAATCATTGGAACTACCGTCGCTCATCCATATCCATTGAAGTGTTGCCCAGGAATAACTTTAAATTAGTTGCGAAAGAAAGTTTTAAGTTGAACGTTACATTAAACGCGTGTAGTGTAGTTTTTAATAAAACTGCTGAAGAAAACTGCATAAGTAATACTTTAGCTTGAAGTGAGAAAAAGTTGTCTTTTTTATCATTTTGTGACTATATTTTATGTCAACTCCTTTTTAAAGATAGCCGACCGGTAATTTAAGTGAAATATTATTAATTTTTTAAGGTTCCGAAATGACTGCACCCTACTATAATATTAAGTTTCCGCTGTTCTTTCATTCGTCAGTCTGTCACTGGGCAGTGGCTCGTCAGTCTGTATCGGTAGTGAGCTAATATTTCACAAAAATCTCTATTGCCGCAACAACAAATGAAAAATTTATAGGTATTTAAAAATTACGACAAGGATACTTTCGCAATATCAATTATTGCATTATGGTCGTAGCACCCTCTGTTAATGAAAGCGGCTCACAATTTGCCGGTTTTTATCATTCGTTCTTTTAAGTTTTTCACAGTGAACTGAGCTTCTGGCTTTAAGAGCCAATGAACTTGCAATCCAACTAGGAATGTTTACATTGCCCGTGGCACTCGGCTGTGGGAAACCGCCGGTTATTTTTGCACAATCGCTATTTTGAGCACAGCACTACCGCCTGTGTTGGCATAATTTGATCCTTGTTTTAGAATAAAGATAAAATTATGCTAACGGGCAAATTAGTACCTATCTTACTTATTTTTATACCGTTGTTGGTTTCTGATTAAGTAATATTTAATTAAAATTTTCATGAAAAGTAGCGATTTTATTTTTGTTTGTCGGACATTCCTTTTCATTAATATGTTACTAATTATAAATAGGTCGTTACGGGACAGGATAAAAAGACTAATTATAAAATGTTTGCGTGAATTAATAATGTCTTAAAAACAGACTTACGCCTCTACATAATAAATATAAAATAAAGCGCTTCAGTGCTGTCTGTTCGCTTAGATTTTTTAAAGAACTCAATGTTATTAGCAATACATAGAGTGATAATACATGCAAATTATAGTAACGAAAAGCCGAGATTTAAGATTTGTAACACCTGTGCTTAACTGGGGCGGGTCGCTAGTTTAATATTATACAAGTAAAAGATTTTGAGGGTTGATAGACGGAAGATTTGTAGCTCATGCAAAGACACACATCAGGCAAATAGACAAGAGTACAGCATCATATGGATTCGAAATATATTCCAGTCGGACAGACAGACAGGAGTGATCCTATAAGGCTATAGTTTTTTTAACCTAAAACGTGATTCCAGCAATTCAAAGTTAAAACATTCGAATCCCAGTGGACTCCTCTTTAAAGCACATTGTGAGTGGGTTAGTGATTCGGTAACCCTGTTCCCACCGGGATCCTCCAATAAACCGGACTCCATCGGAATGTTGCGAATAAAACTCCACTATGTTTAGAGAAACGTTCACTGTTTATGTTCGCACACGTTGTAAAGCTTTAAGCTCATGTTTACGATTCTTTTGTAGAACAACACTTTATTTGCTCTTAAGTTCTTGTTTGGAACGCTTTATTGGGTCAAAGTAATTACTGTGCCGAGTTAAAATGGCCCATCAAGCTAAGAAAGACATACAGGTGTTGAGTGGTAGAGACGAAACGCTATTAAAGTTGAAGTTTTATTGAAACTTAATGTTAGCTAGCTTCTGCCTGCGATTTCGTCTGCTCTTGATTTTATAGCCACTATCAAGTGATAGTATTTTTTAGCTTTCGGTAAAAGATTTTATAGAAAACTAGCTGTTCCCCGCGGTTTCATTCGCATCTTGGTTACTAAACCGCTCTTGTAAGACGTAGCGTGATATTATAGCCTTCCTTGATAAATGGGTTAATCAACTCAAAAATAGTTAATCAAATAGGTCCAGCAGTTCCTGAGTTTAGCACGTTCAAACAAACAAACACATCAACTTCCCAATATTAGAATAGATAAATTTATTTCAAGAGAGCAGTATCAGTTCAACTTAAACACTACATTTCTGATTGACAAATACATTTGAAATGTCAAGTGAAAGACAACAAAACCCAGTTCCATTTTAGGAATTTACCTGTGTTACAAGCACTGGGGATCGCTTTTTCATTCCAGCAAACATGCCTACATCAGATGTTTGTAGCAAAAGGTATTCCCAAAGTAGGCATACCTCTACCAGGAAGTATTTTTATTCGTGACTTGTATATAGGTATATGAAATACTAGATAACAAAAATATAAAATTAAGGAAGTGCCATGTTAACATTGTAAATTAGAGTTTATTTAGAAAATGGAGTAAAGTTTTATTTTAATAAGTACTTACAATGTTGCATTTGAGCCAATTCCATCAATTTGTCAATCTTGAAATATTTAAATGGAATCTTCGACCGAATTTATTAACTCTGCGATTTTTTGCTATGCACTCAGAGGTCAAACAGATTTTGACTAAAAAAAAAAACAAATTATAACTATTTGGGAAGTATCCCAGAGAGTCGTTAAAAAACTTCTCTAATAAGAATTAAGTCTTTCATTAAATTAAGTTATTTTTTTTAAATTTTATATGATAAAATTGTTTAGTTACATTTATGTAATAATCTTTTTACCGCAAACCAGGCCCATAGGTAATTTTAAGGGCACGCCACGATCAGGTACTGTTTGTAAGGAAGTTGTAAAGTTTAGGAATGTGATCGATCTGTCTTGTCTTATGGGTATCCAATCCAAATGAGACGTGACGGCCTTAAAGTGTATGCGCCTTGATTCCGGTTGCTACATAAAAAAGTAAACATTCAGTTTTTTTGTTCAACAAAGTGTCAGGAATGTATGGAATGCGTGGTGTTGTATGGCCTTTGTTTTCTTTCTTTATTTTTGTAAACTTCTTGGCTAAGTGCTTTAGCTGAGAAGCTATTAATATCTCCTTTGATTTTTAAGTTGAAACAGTACTTTCTGTTTCCTCGGACTTAGTAAGGGTAAAAAAATATACTTATGAAACCATATGTTACGTTTCCTTCTAACGCTACGATCATTTTTTGTTTCGAACCGTTTATCCTTTAATTTTTGACAATATTGGAGGTCAAAGATACCTCTTTTTAGTTAATAAATGAACTATACTATGAATACTACAAAGTCTCCCCCTCCATTGTTCAAATCTGTGCATTCGACTTTGCGCAACAAAAATAAAGCTATTATTTCAATGCAAATATTTTTTATCAACCTCTTTGATGGACATGTGGAATTAAAAATCTACCGTTTTTGATCGTGTTGTTGCAGTCCATTAAGCGGAGGGAACTGTCGATATTTTCAATTTTACAAAGTAGCTTTATAGGTAAACATGTTTTGTTTTTATATGTATTTTCATCTTCTATAGGAGCTCTGTAAAGACTGTAAATGAGTCATCTTGGACCTTCACGTTTACAGAGAAAAGTTTAAAAGATATCGCATTTACTATGCCCATAAAAACTTATGACGGACCATCAAATCGTGATATACAGTAGTAAAGCGAACGCCGCAACAAAAATCGTGCGCCAATCAACTTAACGGCTTTAAGCGAGATTTTCTCATAACTTTTCGCACATACTTTCACAAAAGAAATTATTCATGTACATTGTCGGGCTCCCCTTCACATGATGTCAGTCAACTGTCCAGTGTCCATAGTGGATTAATGACTCTAAAACCAGAGGTTACTAATGGACTCGGGACAGATTAGTCGAACACACTTAAAGAAAGTGATGCTTTCGCGTGAATAGAATCAATTTTAAAGGAAAAAGCCGAGTCAATAGATTGACTTGATGTACTTAAACTACATTCTTCAACGTTACTTAACTCAATTAAAAGTAGCAAGCAATACTTTTCATCAACAAAAGTGATATATTTTAATAAAGCCTATAAAATATAGACTAATGTTTTAATTTGGACAGTAATGTTTTCATGTAGTCATTACTACGCAGAAATGTTTCGAACATTAAAAGAGAGAAACTCAGTTGAAACATTTTTATGGCTGTAATAAAAATAATTATTCCGTACACAAAATATTTTCATTTAGTACATTGAAAGATAACAGAGAACCTCGAATGTGAAATATAATAATGAAATGCATTTAACCCGAACATGTTATGAATTCCCAAAGCGCTGTGGCTATCAGCCGTCAGTTCCACGACAAAATGACAAACTTTAATATCAGGACATGTCTGAAACACGATGACGCGGGGTTTTACATTAACATTGTTATGTGTAAACATAGCTGCTTTTATATAGATACAGGTGGATATTCTCGAGTAAATATACAAAACGTTTTAATTAAAACTGGAGAATTCGTCTTCTGATATTTATTTATTCCTGTTTTGTTTGCTTCGTAATTGACAATACAATAAATGACGACGATAATACAAATAATTAAATAAAGTCGACAATAAATAAAGCCAGAGTATGGTTATACTAAAGCATTAAACGTGCCAAGATCCTTATCCGGTTGCTAAGTGCAATGATTAGGGCAATTAACGACACGGTCCATGGGGAGATCCTACTGAGCAGACTTGACTTGACTTGACGTCAGACGGATAACGTCTGATGTTGCTAATTGTGAAAAATTAAGATTGACCGACCCGTTGTCAGGATTGACTTCAATTACCGTATCACATACTAACGATAATAGATAAGTGAGACGAAATCTAAGACAAGGAAATCTTAACGTGAAGATAGAAGTTGACAATGATAGATATAACAATGTATATCTTGGAAGTGTTAACACTGTATCATACTTCATAGTAGTCCCACAACAACACTTGAAGATGACACATTCAAATGACACAGTTAATCAACATTTACAATGGAAACAGATTAAATTAAAGTAGTTCGCAATTCAGTATGGTGTCCTACTTCAAGCGGGCTCTCTACAATCCGTCATGTCGTACGAAATATCGCATGATGTATGGTTAACGGAAGTTTCAATTGCGATGTTGAGCCCTTCATACTCAAATCATTATTAATTTATTTACTGTCTTTGTTTGTAGTTACGTATATCCGTTGCTTTGTCTGGTTATTCCGTGCTGTGAACTTGAACCAGATTGTATGGTTTTTTAGGAAAATGAGTTTATATTTAACATTTTTTTAGAATAATAATGTATTTACTCTTTAATATTGGAATTTATGTTATTAAAGGTCTTTGCAATAAAAAATTAAGGTGTCTTCTAACTAGATATTTAAAATTATTTCTTAAGGTATATCGATTTTGCTCAGTTGAGTCTACTTTAACCCAATTGTTTTAGCTCACAAATATTATATAGCTGCAGTACCATTTGCAAATCGCCATGGAATTCATATGCATATATTTGAAAGCTTTTGTCAAATCTTTTCACATTTTGACATGACATTCAAATAAGTTTTAAAAGTAACAATAAGACCAATGTCGCTAAGTGCTCGGTCCCCTATTCTGAATAATGGCGTAACGAAACGGCATCGAAGGGAGGACTCTCCGTAAAATGATTCTGTAGTACTCCTCCCTTATTAAATGTAAATAGTTATTGATCCTATAAAGATAAAATGTGATGGCTGTAGGTAAGCTAAACGAAGGAGAGATAACAATAATAAACAGTACAGGAAAAATATTGCCAGCATAATTATTCAACATTTTATAACAGTTATTATAAAGATAAAGTAAAAAGTATATAACCAGCAAAAATGAAGTAGCCACTGAATTATTTTGAGTATTGAAAATATATTGTTTTTGCTGCGTTTCAAAAGCGTTTCTTCTTTAACATTAAAGTAAATATTACGTCATGATTCACACAAATACCTGGGAATATATACAAGTAATAAATACACGATACGAAATCATTTACCTTACTCGCCTCACAAAGTTATGCGATACGCTTATTTTTTAATAATAAAGATATATGAACCGTGGAAATAAAATATTCCGAGCCGTTGAGCAGAAGTCACGTATCGGGGCGGCAATGTATAAGGCGAGAGACGACCTAAAGAAATTGAATGTCACTGGCGTGCCTTTCAAGACAGCAATGGATAAAGAAATCAATAAAGATGGATGAAATTTATATTCTGTCATAAACTTGTGTTATTTGGTGACTGTTTTGGATTCAGTCTCGTTGATCTAAGTAGATTGAAAACAAGTTTTAAAAGACCCAATCCTTATTACCAACATGAACTGGATAGCTTTAAGACTGACCAAACCAATAAGAAATATTCATGCACGAATTGAACGGAATCGATCCCAAACTATTTGTGTGATACGTGAACATACATACATCACAATCCTTAGATTTTATTATAAGTACAGATCTCGAGACAAAGAACTGAATAAAACATAACGTGTAACTCCGAATATCATAGAGTATCGTGATATAAATTCTTTGCGTTATAGGTATCACTTGGAAGATCATATTTCTTTGAGTTATTGTCTCATGAAGCATGTACTGTAGGGAAATGGATTACATTTTTGATCATTTCCATTCCATTGCGTTCATTGTCTAGGGGATGGTGTTATGTGACGGATGACACCCATCCCAAATGTTTCTTTGATTAATATTGTGCTCTTTTTGTATTGCGCATAAATTTTACGATGCTTAAGGTAAATATATTGAGATGGTGGTAATTAAATACATAAATGTTGGTTTGCAAGAGGCAAATAAATTAAGTGTAGCTTTTGAGTTTTAACGGAGAACTGCTCTATTGAAGTACGCAGACAAATTAGATTTGAGTCGGTTAATGTTCTGAGTGAGGTGAAATATACTATAGTTGTGAAAAGTCACCGTTATAGAAATAGAAAACTTTGCACTTTATCATGCTTATTAGCTTAGTGTAAATCCTGTAACCTATATTCAACTTATAATATTCAAATTCTGACCTATTCTGAATCCCTACAACAAATATTATCGAGCTCAAACAAAGTATCGGAAAATCTTTTCAGATTACCGACACTTTCTTAAACGTCTTAATTTATTGTACCCAACTGGGACTTTTTGTAATCCTCTTGAACGCAGCGAAAAATCCGACAATCATCGCGTACCCAAACTTATGTCATTAAAAGATTGAAAGATTACTTGTTCACTTGCTTGGGGTAAAAATCTACCCCAAGGTTGGAGATTTATCTCATTAGTTAAATGGCCCGTCGGCGAGACGCGAGATCAAGTTTTGGTGTCCCGACGACTGGAATAAGGTTATTTCTACCAATTTCTTTGGGCCAAGTTAATTTAGAGGAAATTAGTGAACAATTCTGTTAACCCTCGCTTCTGACTGATTGCCACATTATCATGGATACTGAAACATAGATCACCGATAATAATGTTTGGGTTCATGCGAAGGTTATTAAAATGTTAGTCACGATAATATTATTCATGTTAGTCATGCAACATATTGTATTATATGTTGTGGTAGGTCTTTGTTAGGTATTGTATCAGCATTAATAAATAATTTTTATCGCACTTCATTATGTCCTGAAACGTCGATTCCAGCAACTGATATCTTTGTTACGAAACGCTAAAATTAATGGCCCAAAGATAGCTCCCCAAGGAACCCTTGAGCAACGAACGTAAAACTTACGGAATGTATTGGTTTTTTTAATCCATTATGGTATTGAATAGCAAAGAATTATCAATAGTGGCCCAAGGCTAACATATCTAAAATGTAACCTGTAGGAGACGATGTTGGTACATTAAAATCCGTGACTCATTCTGCTAACATTTACGATGCTGCTAAAGGAATGCATCTGTGGGGGAGGCTTATTGGAAAAGTTTTAACTGGATTAGATTTGATTAGAGCGTTTGAGACTCCCTGTCACTTTGCTTTATGGCTTGTAAGTAAGTTGTTAGCTAATTTCAAGTTTTGATGATATTTTTTTATAGTGTCAGTCACGAAATACATTATGCTTTAACGATGCACGTTTGTAATATTTTTTATTATGTGCTTTTATGTAACGAGTGCCTTTGATATGCGCTTGTGTAATTTATCTTGAATTTATGACAAAAGCAACATGATACAAATTGAAGTCGAGCTTTAATTAATTCATGAGAAGATTGTTATCTTGATGGGGATTCTTAAACAATTCTGTCCTCAGCTCAGAATGTTTATGTTTCTTAGTAGTGAGAGTACTGGTATTGCTTAGTTAATTGCTAGGGTTTATTTTTAGACATGACTCCAGCAAAGAATTGCATACAAATTAAACGGTTCTATTAATAGTTCTACACTTAAACTGGTGCTTTTAATGTGGATTATTTATAACTCTTGAAGTGCAATTCAAACGCAATACTCTTTATTATAAACAACACAATAACCGTAAGTATTTGTTTCTGTTTAGTTTCAAAGTTTACTCTCAATTTTAACATAAACATTATTCTCGTCCTTAAGATGAACATAATTTGGGTTATATCACGTTTACATTACCATCTGATCGCTGGGCCGTATAAACAAGCGATTGAAGGCGTCGATTAGTGATACAATGAGTCTCAAGTGTAACACGGACAGGTTAATGAGGCGTTACCGTGACTCTACAGTGTGACTGGTACCTACTGTTATATTACTGTTAATGGAACTTTGTTGAGTTGTTTTAGTTACTGTGTTTTTATGTTTTGAAATTAATTGCTTTTGGTTTGTTAGTTCTATTAACGGAGTTCGTTTTTGTTTTGTTTTTTCTAACTTTGATAGTTATTGTTATAATAACTTTGACAAGCGAAGTTCACGTTGACTTTTATTTTAAATAAATCATGGTTACTTTACGATTAGGTTCTTCACCATTAACCATAGTAACCACCAGCATCTATAAAATTGGTATCAAATAACCGATCACTCTTGTAAGAGCTTAGAGCATCATAAAATATTTTAATATTTTTATGCTCATCTTCAAACGAAATTCCTCTTCAAACACTCTTAGGTTAGATAAACATGCACTTTGAAGTTATTTCATGAGTTATTTGCAAATGCTACCTCCATATTTGAAATGTTCATAGTGCTCAGACGAAGCCTTATAACTCACGAATATCATTTGTGCAAAGCGCACCATACGTCACAAAAGAATCAGACTAGTCGCAGATTGTAAGTAAACTAAAGTACGCTTTTCAGAAGGAATTACTCTAAAATCCCCTGTAAATTTAAATCAAACAAAAGAAAATGCATTTGAAATCTATATTTCCCGGCATCCAGTAGTCTAGAAAGGCAAACATTCTTAGTCCAAATAACAATAACAGTAAAAGTCCTTAAGTCCACCACCCGTCTCACCGTTTGTCTTACAAGAATGCAAGTCAAGAGCGGAAATATTAGCGGATAATAAAAGTACCTTTCTAAAGTATAACTTAGAAACGAACGTGATATACTTATTAAGCTATGAAATGCTAGTTTTTGCCCGCAATTTCGGCAATCCGTTTTTAGTTAAAGTATCTTACGTATAAAGTACTTAGACAAAATTGTAGCGTCAGTTGTAAAAAAATTTGGGACTGCTTTGCGTTTAGTCAGTGAGAATATGATGTTGAGAAGACAAGCGCGCTTATTATTACAGGGGTCTTTGTCTAGCAGCCCACTTAAATAGCTGATGATGATAATGTAGAACGAAACCTAGACTATACATTACTAAACGTCCGCAATTACTATTATGTTTATTTATACAAGAAACCGATTGATTAAAATGTTCCGCTCGAAGAAACCAAACATGAAATGTTTATTTTCCTTCAACTAGCTTCTCCCCGTATAGGTAGAACTTAGTTGCGAGCTTCAATAGACTTTATTTTTTACTCTATCATTAAACAGAACATTCTTAGCAGCATCTCCTTTTACGTTAACAAACAAACATAAATGCGAGCAAAAGTAAATATTTGCCATCCGCTAGTCGTCGATCTTTTGCACCAGCCAGGAAACTAGCTTCACAAAGGAAAAGTAAACATTTTGAACGTGTTCACACCATTCTCTAGTATTCTCACGGCTACCACGGAGTTTGCGGCACCCGCTTTTAAATTCGGGGCTTTGCAGACCACTCCGCTGGCTGGGGAGGCAAAACTTTCAAGCAAATTAAACCTACTGTCTCTGGTAATTAACAGAATACGAATATTTGAGGTCGTATTATTGTTTTGTTTCCTTAATTAACATTTTATATTTCTTGTTATTTTTTTGGTTGAATTTTGAATTATAGACACGGCTAAATACATTTTGAATCTCTCTTTTACTTTCTTCATTATTATCAATATCTTCTTCAGAAATTACGATACTGCAAGCGTCAGTTAAGAAAGCAATTTCAGCTTTAACTTCTAAGTGCAAACGGCCATCTGTTTTTTATCTTATCTTGACAACTCGCAATCTGTAGATCCAACTAAAATATGTTATTTAGGTAGTAAAATTTTATACGTAGGACTATTTAAAATAGTCCTACGTATAAAATTTTTAGGTATCTCCAAACGCAGGTGCGAATATCATAATCATTGTTTTGTGGTTTTTCCTTTATGATATAAAATACTTATTCAATAGTTACGATTAGTTTCAATAGCAAAGGTCATAGGTATTTAGTTTCTGTATCTGTGTTAATTGTAAGATGAGACAAATCAATGCGGTTTGTACATTCAATACCTGTCAACAGGTCAGGCTCATCGGGAACAGTTATATTCATAATTAATGCATTAACATTAATTACATAATTACGACCATCATCTGCCAACTTTCCCTCGTTAACCAATCAATAGGTTTCTTGCAGTTCAATTGACTTACTTTTTCATGTTTCTTAGTCTACCGTTTTGAAATTTGCTGCTTTTATTCTGAACTTAATAAGCAAGCAATTATACAATAATTCCCTGCAACTAAATTCATTTAAATTTGTCAGTATAAACGTTTGTATACGATAAGCGTTTTCAATTATAATTAATTCTCTTAAATCTGGTATTGGAATTATGTATTCTTCGAATTGTTTATCGCTTTGTTGTGAATTACATTCTATAAATAAATAACAAAGTGAATGAAAATATGATTCGCATTAGGTTCGATTATTTATTCGAATATGGATAATGGCAAAAACAGGAATACATATAATTATAGTTCAGTGTAACAATTGAAATCGTACCGATTGTCTATAATATTAATTTTATTATTTGTGTTTTTGTAATAATTACATATTTTGAAGTTTGATTAAAATAATTTTCACCCTAATCGCGATTTACAAATAATAAATAACTACATATTATCTAAAAGGTGACATGTTCAACACATAGGTCAGAAAAAATAGCTCAGCATATTTTACTCTTGAACATCAATTCAAAGCAGAATGGGGTAAATGGGTCATTGCTGAACTCTTAGGTTAGGTTGACAAGAAATCCTCTTTCAGAGCAACACGCATAACACATTCGCATACACGCTAGCATGTTGCAGCCACGTAAATATTTTTGCCAAAATTATTCTAGAAGCTTCAAAATATTAAAGCTCGTTGTCAAGCGCTGTATTTTGCATTTGTGACATCTACCCTCTTATTACAAAACAGCATCCCGCTCCATCTGTATTGCCCATAATTTTCGGGCCAAATATCTCGCAGGTGCACCGGTTATCATTAGTGGAGGATTATATTTCTCCTGTTTTTGTCTCTTTTCCCCCTTCGTATTCCATCCATCCTTCTCATTCACACGAATGGTCGCCGACGAAATTATCGCGAGCAAAAAATATGGTCGGTTCTTTTTTTTGCTTACCAGATTGAGTTACCGCTTACCCCTTTCGTTTGCGGTTGGAAGAACTAACTTTGCCGGCCAACCGCGATGTTTTAAAACTTTCGGTTAAGTACGGAAATGTAATCTACACTTGTTTATTTTAATGGAATAAATGGATCTCTGTGTAGTCCTCTCTTCCTTGATTGACTTCAATTAAAGTGGTAGTATTATGTTGTAACATTCCGTTATTCTTTTGTCTCTTCTCTTACCTACAAAATTTTATGCAACACCATTTATCCTAGTAAAAAGACCGTAACAATCCGACCAACGTTGTCTAAGGCGCTCTATCTGCTTGCTATGCTACTCAAAAATTGTTTGCATAGCTGAGTCACGTAGAAAGCAACTTTATCTTATTTTCCTTTGACACTCAAAGCAGGGTGGCTAACTTTTTCGCCTTTTAATTTGGGGGAGGTAAATTTTGACGGAGATAATACCGTTGTATAGCTTAATTAAGTTTATTAGAATTTATTTTGCCCAGACGTGCCGACATTATCCGAGCCCTTTATACAGATTATGGCGAACGGCCGAACCGTTTCCGTCATTGGCTTCGTATATTTTAAAGTAATCTCATTAAGTAAATAAGTAATATTACGATAGCATCGTTAAAATAATTAACTAGACACGCTTTAACTCAAATATGATAAAATATAAACAGTAGAGTAGTAGTATAACAGTACACAATTTCGCCCTATTTAGCTTTTATATTTAATTTATGTATAGACCAAGGGGTCTTCCCGGATTTAATGAAACATAGCAAGGTTATACCGCTTTTCAAATCCGGGGATAGTAAGGATACGAATAATTATAGACCTGTTTCTGTTTTGCCGGTTTTGAGCAAGGTGTTTGAAAAAGTGATGCTAAATCAAATGCTCAATCATTTCAACTGTAACAAGATTTTACACAATAAGCAGTATGGTTTTACCAAAGGACGTTGCACAACTGACGCCGGGATTACTTTAATCAAACATATATTTAAAGCATGGGAAGAGTCGCAGGATGCCATTGGCATTTTCTGCGACCTCTCCAAAGCATTTGATTGCGTCGATCACGAAACATTGCTTTTGAAACTTGAGCATTACGGTCTCAGTAAGATAGCTCTAAATTTTATAAAATCATATTTAAATGATAGATTGCAGCAAGTTCAAATAAACGGTGTAAATTCTTCTGGTCTAAAGGTAAAAATGGGTGTACCACAGGGATCAATATTGGGTCCGTTCCTATTTTTAGTATATATAAATGATTTACCGAGTATACTGGAAAGCCAACCTCAAATGGTGTTATTTGCTGATGATACTTCACTGATTTTTAAAGTGAACCGACGTGCACAACACCTTGACGAGGTAAATAACGCCATGATTAAGGTTCATAATTGGTTTACAGTAAACAATTTAGTATTAAATGAAAAGAAAACCAAATGTATAAGATTCACCTTGCCAAATGTTAGAAATAATGAATGTAGTGTGGTATTGAATAGGGATGTGCTAGAATTCGTCGAAAAAACTGTTTTCTTGGGGATCACGCTTGACTCTAAGCTGCAGTGGGGTCCTCACATAACATCTCTAGCAGGGCGGTTAAGTTCAGCTGCATTCGCAGTCAGGAAAATCCGACAATTAACCGACGTAGATACCGCGAGACTGGTGTATTTTAGTTACTTTCATAGCATCATGTCTTACGGTATTTTGCTTTGGGGACGCGCTGCAGATATAGATTCTATCTTCATTCTGCAAAAGAGGGCTGTCAGAGCTATCTATAACCTCAGCAGACGCGAATCACTGAGGGAATTGTTTAAACAAATAAACATCATGACGGTTCCCTGCCAATACATTTATGAAAATATTATGTATGTCCGTAAAAATCTTCAGCTCTTTAGTAAAATAAGTGACAGGCATAATTTCAATACAAGAAACAGGAACAAATTAGACCAGCCAAGTTTCAGATTGTCCAAGGTACATACTTCTTTTATGGGGTATTGCGTTAAATGCTACAATAAAATACCTCTCAATATTCTTCAATTAAATGAAAAACAATTTAAAACATGCATTAAGCGCACACTATGCAGTCAAGCTTACTATAAATTAGAGGATTATATTATAGATAAAAATGCATGGTTGGGTGCTGGTCCTGCTCCACAGCCACCTAGTCTCACAAATTAGGGATGTTTGGAAGAGAAATATGCTAAATGGTCCCAAAATTGACATAAATAACTAATACTGTTATACCTATTTTTGTATTTTAGATTAAAACTTTAGTTTTATATAATTTAAAAGCATTATTTCCCAAATTAGAAATTTTAATCATTGAAAGATTAAAATGTTTGTTATTCCCTTAATTTTTGACGTGATTATTTAAAATCGTTATTGTTATTATATTTATAGGTACCTAAATAAATTTCACCCATGTATATTATTCATTTACAGTACAAAACTTTGGTTTGTGTAATTTAGATGCATATTTG
Source organism: Athetis lepigone (assembly GCA_033675125.1). Lineage (NCBI taxonomy): Eukaryota > Metazoa > Arthropoda > Insecta > Lepidoptera > Noctuidae > Athetis > Athetis lepigone. The sequence goes on from CM066240.1 coordinate 8,234,548, forward strand.
AATTTTTGTAAATGTGAGTACGATGCAGTGATTTATTACGATAGTTCTCTACTGACACAAATAGACATGGCGGTTAGGAGCATTGTCATGCTCGCTTAAAAAGTCTCGCTGATGGTGGCGAGTGCGTTGGATCATTCGGTTCCCTTCAAAATGGTTGAGCTAAATGGTGCTGATGCCACGCGTCATGCTCGTGAACGGGCGCTGTCAGTTGAGACGGGTCATCTCTTAACTGCCATGACTTTTTACTTTTTATTTTTTAATTTTGTATTTGTTTATTATTTTTGTTACATACACATTGTTTTCACATGTAGAAGCAACAAAAAGAAAATGTAACCAAGATTTTGTAACACATGATTTTTTTAAAAGAGTGTCCGTGGAGTTTCTTGCCTGTTCTTCTCCATAGAGATCTACGTTTTGGAACAGGCAATTAGCGTCACTTTTCTTTTCTGACTAACCGACAGACTCTTTGACAATTCATAAGTACCTGTAAATGGTCTAAGTGAAATAAATGCTTTGAATTTTGAATTTTGAATTTTGTAGATGAATCAGTAGAGAATGAATTACTTCCGCTAAAATAACTTATAGATGAAGCGCATACATCTTGATTAAAAAATAATCTAAAGCAACAGTTACTAGCTGCTCTACTTTAGATGGGTTATTATTAATTGTAATTTGAACGAGCATTAGTTCTAATGTTATAATATTAATGCAAGTTAAAAGTAGTTTGACCCGGATGCATGAAGAGCCAAACAAACACTCGTACACTGATGCATGGTGCATTGTTAGCAACTGACTTGAGGATTCTTGGAAATTAAAAGACACAATAGCAACGTTATTGTGCCTTTTCATCATCATCAGCGATCAAAGTAGGCCAACTGATTTTTGGTAATTGTATTGATATAACATAACATGGACGTGTCACTTTTCCGGTAAGTACCGAAAATAATACCGGAGTTGTCTAAAAAACATACAAAAGGTAGTAATAAAAATATGTATTCATAACGTAAAATTACCTGATTGTAGGCGTGCCCGCATTGTTTAGTTCGGTCAGGTCAGGTTCGTTGTACACATAGATAAAACATAAGATAAGGTGACAAAAGACCTTGTGCTGAGTAATGAGATGAATGGTTATTATGATGAATGAATAGACCTCTGAGTTTGTTTCGGTTGTTTGTTTTTAAAGTAGTCGATTTTAAAATACATGTACGCTAAATATAATAATTCCGAGTACTATACTTTTTTTTTCCGAGTTTTATACTTTACTTCAGAGTGTTATACTTAACCAGTTACTAAAAAAATTTATGTTATCATTTTACTTTTTATAATTTTATAATTCTACTATATTTTTATTGGTTTCAATGTTAATTATGCTAATAATTTCGAAAAAAAAATATTGCAGGAATTTAGAGGAGGAGTTTATATGTATATAAACTCCTCCTCTAAATTCCTTATACACGTTTGATATCAATGAACTTAAATCAGACTACCTACTCATATCACTGCTGATTATGCATAGCCCCAATTTATAACGAATTTGTTAATTTTAAGAGCAGAAAAAAAAACTGCTCCATAAAATTCTTCACTATCGTCATTAACGTTTTCTGCATCTGCTACAGGAATAGACCTTTTATATAAATTGATTCCACAGACAAGAGTAAATTAAATGCAGGTAGGCACTTGGAGTAAAATGAGCAAGGGGTTCTTTGAAAGTGAGCGCATAATGTTACTTCCTTGATTGTTTAAACGTTTTCCCCTTTGCAGGGCTAACGTTTAATGTAAATTTTATTTCATTTGTTTTCGTAATGGCCAGGTAGAGTAATTTTAATCTTTGTTGTTGTTACTTTAAAGATTATTGACTATTTTTAACTGACTTCATAAATGTAAAGGATCTTATTTCTTGATCTCAGTTTTTTTTTTTTGTTTTTGTGAGTTTGTTAGTAATAATTGACATTTAAGGGGACTTCGTTAGGGTACTTATTAGTAAAAATTGCAGTAACATCAGTGTCCAAGAATACAACCTGCTTATATCTTGTTAAAGCCGAGCCAGAAATTGCAACGACAGAAATATTAAATGATGCATCAACAGCATCGGCATTCGACAGTAATCCCCAAAGACAGAATCGATAAGGCATTAGTCAACAAAGCAGACGACTAATCCTTGTCTATAGACAGTCTCAGGCCAGCCGCATATTTTATTCAAGCGATCACGCATGCTCCATCTGACCAGCTCTAAGACAAAGCCCGTGATTTAATATGGACGTGTAGGAGGCACCGATGTTTGCGGAGCTTGCCGACGTCTCCCATTAGTCAGTGCTCTGCCCGTATTCCTACGGTTTGTTCCCCTTGACAACCGAATTATTTGACCATCATTTTGCATTCTGCGCATGGCGGTCTTCTACTTTTATTTAGCTGTCATTTGTATTTCGGAGTTCTCTTTGTTTTTTTAGAATTTTGGTCCCTAGTGTATTGATAAGTAAGCTTTGCTCTCAAGTTTGTCAGTTTTTTCTTTTAGGTATGCTAAGAAAAGATTGGCTTCTTCTTCGAAACACATTTACAAAAATAATGTTACAACTTACACCAGCGAAGTTTTCTGTGAAAGGTGAATCACAGTTTGGAATTTACTTTTAGTGGCCGTGATATAAAATAAAACAGTCAAAGATCCACTATACAGTTGTTTTTTATTTGTTTTACATTAAATGATTGATGACGCATCATGACTAAGGCTGATAAAAGTTTTAAAGGAAGAGTTGCATTTGTATACCGTTACATTTTATGGATTCTGCTCAAACGAAAGTTTCGACGTGGGTTTACATTCATAAATATTTTGTTTATTGAGTTGACATTATGAGCGAATTGTTTTTTTACCGTAATCGGTATTCAACTTTTTCTCTTTTCAGGTAAATAAGGATTCCACAAGACGAGAAATGTCAGCTTTGACTACTTCCTTGGCCTTGTGATCGCTCTGCAAAAGGAGATCAATGGGCATCAGGTTTTACAATTAGGAACTCTCAATATCATCTAGAAGGAACCGGGAACTTTGGAACCGGTTAACAGAAATAGGGTTGCGCTAATCACACAGGATAAACATAAGTGCCAAAACTTGGGGGTAATAATCACCTCATCTCCGGTAGGCAGATGTTATGAATACATTAGCAATTTCCTAATCACGTAATCATGGCACGTGATGTGTCGACAAAATCTGCGATTATTCTCACATAGCCTGGAAGTAATTCCTCCAACAAATATGTACTCTGACGTCATAGCCAACCCTCGTAAAGGCTCCATTTCTGGAAGGAAGATTGTGTAAACTGAAGTAACCCTTTGTTTTGTTAAGCAGGTTTCAGTAAGCACTCGGTAAATAGAACGTTGCATCTTAACTTATTGCCGGATTGCTTTTGTTTTGAATAAAAGTTCTTTTGAGATTTGAAATGTTAATCTTTTTACGCAAATAAAAGGTTTTTTAGTCGATTCAACGCGCAAATCGATTCAGTGCAAACTTCATATTTCTAACTTCAGTAGGTCGGTTACTGAAGTTAGAAATATGAAGTTTGCACTGTTGCTTATTTTTATTATATGACGTAGAGGCGCATAATGTATTATTTTTATAATTTCTGAGCATAATAATTAATTTCAAGGTGGCGAGCGTTCGGGACCGCGGTCCAAGTCCCGAAAGCCTCCCGACCCGGAGTACCAGGGTAAAACAGAAAATAAAATGTGTAATATAATAAGCGGGCGAAGCGGTTGGAAACAGCTAGTATAAAATATAAAAAATATTGCTCATTCCCTTGTTAAATAAAATTAAAAAAATTAGTGGTAGGTTTTATCGAATTACGTGATCGCTAATGATGGTTCATTGTATCATAATTATCGATATTTCAATGCTCTCAAATGACTGAATATTGTTTACAGCGGTAAAACTTCGTTAAACACAGTTTTAATATTGCATTAATTATTCAAAGAGCGTTCATTTTGAGCGGATTAATAATTTATTGGATAATTATTAAAACGGCAATTTACGCCTTTGTGACAATGGGCTAAATAATTTTGAGTGGAGTTTCAGCATAATATTAAAATTTTCTAACATTTTTAAACGTTTATTTTCGTTAGTGAGCTCTGAGAAGTTTTAGAAGAAAGGTTAATGAATTTTAAAACAAACACAACACTTAACAAGGCTTATAATACCGAGTTTTTTTTAAATATAATTATCGACCTGTATTTATGTTGCAAATGTGTACATTATTATCTATAGACGATAGAAATAAAGCTAATACAATCTGTAAATTGATTTTATTCTATTATCAACTTTATCGCTAACTTATGGTTGATTGGAAAGATTTAATTAACTATATCCATAGCCATAGCCAGTAGCTTTTTCTGAATTGAGTATTCAAGCTGGAATCAGTAAAGTTTTGCTCAAGTGGTTGATTAATACTTAAGTTTTCTTCGTTTCAATCGTAAAAATTTGGTTTTCTCAAACCATAATTTGTTAAGTTTTCTTTACCTACAAAAATTGAGAACAAATCAATACAGGGAACGTTCCATTACAAGTAAAAAAAACTGTATTTACTATTACAGTTATTCTGTCTTAATATTTGCATTTGTCAATTATGAAATATATTTTAATAGTTTCCGGAACGATAAATTGCAATAGATCGGAATTATTTTAAAAGGTAAAAATGCTTGATATTCTGTTATTATTAATTATCTCATAGGGAACATGTGTTTGCGAAGAACGAAACCGAAACGTATATAAATATGACAAGTGATCACTAATATTGATAAGGACAACCGAGTTATAAAAGTCAACAAACAACAGGTGTATTCCGCGGTTTTTTTTTATTTGTTTAAATACGAATCGAAACATTGCTTCCTGTTATGATGTGGTAGAATTTACAAAAGACGATATTTAAATATTTTAGGCATGGATAAACACTATATCCTAAAATGACACACAGTTATTAAGTCTTTGTATTATTGCAAATGGTAAATTCCTAAAATCTAGTTTTGAACTGTTCGTCATCGAGAGTCACAAAAAAGTCTGGTCGATGTTTTGCCGTGGTAGCCTTACTTTACGAACCTCTATCCGTGATAGATAACGATGTATCGACACTGAAGATGTTTTATTTGACGCTAAGCGCAGTTTAAGTAGTCCGATTTGGGTACTTAACTATCCGATGCTCAACTTAGCAGTAAGCAGGATTTGAGTACCGTAAATAGTGTTCAGAAACGCAAAAGTTCACAAAACTCAAGTTGATTACAATATTTGATGTTCCAAACTGTCAAATTTGAGATTTCTCAAACTCTATGCTTAAATTTGAGATTTCTCAAACTCAATGCTTAAATCAAACATAAACTTAGTTCAGAAACAAAAATGTTTTTTAAGTCCTACTTAAGTCATAGATAAGTATTCTCAACGTAAAATACTCAATTCAGAAATCGGCTGTTAGATTCAATATACTTACATATAAGAGTAGAGTACTCGTATATATCAGACAACCAAACTAATCACCAAAATAAAACCTCACTTCAGAAAAACATCCCTAATTATCTGAAAATGAGGATTGATAGAAAAAGGTCGAAATTGAGTCGCCCGGGTCGGCAACCTTCGGCACACCTGCAATATGTTCACGCTCCCTTATCCCGGTGAAACGCTAATAAAACGTTAATAAATTGCAACAGATAGGTACGGCCAGGGGTTTGCACCGAAGGTTGACCAAACCTGCTATTAATCTGGATTAGTCCCCGCTGATACGTTTAAAACAAACGTAAACAAATTGTTGTTTGTGGTAAAGTTTCTATTAAATCCGTGGTGTTACCGTGACTATTTGGACCTAACGAATGGCAGCGAAATGCTGATTGTATCGAATGTGATTTATTTTTATGTAAATGTTAGGATAGAGATGTAACTAGGTATAATATAATTGATATACTGGTTTATTCTTCTTGGATTAGTTTAGAACTGTTTATACACAACGTTTTAAAATAAGAGTTGTTATTCCATATATATTTTAATCATGCTTTCGCTTACTATTTTACCTCTTCTTTTCTCTTTACCAAAGTGTAGACACACCTTTCAGTTTTATGTCTCCAGGACCAGGAGTTTAAGCTGTCATTTGATATATGAACCGTCAATCAGTCAGTCATTTTATTTGTTAATTTGTTACGTTTTTACGCCGAAACCACTGATTTTAATAAGTTTTTGTATACTAGGTGTATTTTTGGTCTTGAACAACCCGCTAGGAACAAACAACTTTTATTATGGAACCAACTCTGAAATATCAACTCGCAAAAAAAATATCAGCTGTTTTTAACAAAAGTTCAATGCCCTCCCGACCATAATGTATGAAACAGCTGATATTTTTATTCGAGATTTCAGAGTTGGTTCCACAATAAAAGTTGTTTGTTTTTATAAGTAGAATCATCTCCTAGAGGGTTGTGCAAGACCTAAAATAGACCTAGTATAGATAGATTAAACTTTGGAAAAGGTTATAGGCAGCTCTAACTAACATTATCGCACTCTTAGTCACACATTTGCTTGTTGAACCACACGCTGATTACCTATTTTTATTTATGATGTCATTGTTTTGTTTATTTATGGTAGTGTATGTATATGAACGTTGTATGTAGATTTTATATCTGTCCAAGGTCTGCAACAACCAAAAAGTAAATACAACACGCAAAATTGCGCTTTAAAACTTCTACGTAAAGCGCTTGTCAAGTGTCAGTTGTATTCCCGCGTGACGACATATTTGCAATCCCGAAAGGAAACAGGTGGGATGCAACTGACAGTTCACAGATGTCGTGAGAATAGACTGAACAATGTTTGTTCGGGTTTTTTGCCGACAATAACGAGGTACTACTGTTCCGCTTTTGTTTTTGTGAAGAGGACATTTTGTTTAAGAACTGTGTATGTGATTTTGTGGTTAATTTGCTGACCCCCGCGGTTTCACCCGCATTATGTCAGGTTTTTGGTTACTGCTCTGCTCCCGTGGGTCATAGCGTGAAGTTATGTAGCCTATGTCTTATTCTGATGTACAAGCTATTATTCTGAAAAGTTTCATCAAAATCCGTTCAGTAGTTTTTGCGTGAAAGAATAATATTAGTACTTATAGATTTAGAAAATTTATATTACAAATTACAAAGTCTTACTAAGCTAAAAATATCAGTCAAGTCTGAATCGCGACTTGTAAACGTTGATATCCAAACCACCCTACAACATTTTGACCGACACGTTTCTTGAATGAATGAATAATCAGGCAAACAGACGCGAAGTCTTCGGTCTAGATAAATAAACGTTATTTAACAAGTACTTCAGCTTAGGTTTACTCCTCTATCTTGTCATCTCACTTTGACAGTTTTGCAACGATGACAATAGTGCTGCTTAGCCGAATCAAGCACTTGCAAAGCAACTTATCTCGTTTGCCACCTCTAACATCCCAAAAAGTGTGTAAGTAATTTAACCAAAATTCTAGATGGTATTTAACTTAGCTATTAGATTACACTCAATCTATCCTAACTTCGGTAATATAATAACTTCATTAAAAGATTAAACTAACCCTAACAACCCTCATAGTTTTAACAACAGTGATCCACCCCACTAGAGGAGTGATCTCGCTTGACAAATTAAGCGAGAATGCACCTGAGCTTGGTGGGACTTGTCTCAGGAACATATGGGGTGCTCAGGGGGGTGACACGACCGTACATCACCATTGTACGTCTTGCACTGAGGTAGGACAGAAGGCTCACTGACAATGCCAGGTAACCATCATGAAAGACACAAATATACAAGTATCTCGTCTTATGGAATGTTCTGGAACTAGAATGTAGCGTGTAAGCGGTTTAGGTTATGGATTTGTTGCGTTCGTAGGATTTGTTGAGGTGTCGAATAATCTAGTGAAAACATATTGTAAAGTAGTTTAACAGTAGGCATATTGTAGGCGGTGGCAAAGTTTGGCAGCAAAATTTTGCGAAGCTTGCGAATTTGCGAATTTTGTGAAGCAGATGAATTATTTACCACGATGTTGAGGATTTATCTAATCATCCCATGCCCTAGGTATCATCCATTAACTTGTTGACATGGTGATAAGTAGTAAGGTTTTAGACTAGTCCAAAAAAAAAACGTGTATTTTTTGGTACAAATCTTATTTTTTTAGAACGTTGTCTTTAACGAAAAGTTAATAACTCGTGATCTCTCACACACACCCTCCTTCCCATTGGCATTGTTATGTATCGTATTTTTTTCTAATCCCATCCGAAACGCTTTTGTGATGGATGACCATTGGTTACGTATACCTTATTTACCTGTGTTCTAAGTGCCATCGTTAAGAAAATTTTCCTGTATAAGATTCCATAAGAAAATAGTATTAATCACAACAGCATGATGGTCGTTCTACCAAACAACCCATAATATACTAAGCATGGTATGCTTGATTTTTGCATTTTTCAAACACACATTCGCACGGGTCATTGGTTCCTACAAACTCATTTGCCTTCATTCCCATGCCTCGTAATTATTCATTAGGTACTATCGGATTACACTCGTTACATTTCCGATGCAATGTCTGTTTAGATTACAAATGTTAGCGGGAAATGTATTTCTGTTTTTACCATCGCTTGCTATACGTTAATTTGCGTCCCAGTAACTGGGCAGTAAATTATTGTGTTCCCAAACCAGATCAGTTTACTGGGAAGCTTTGTAAATAGTTACGATTTAGTAAAAATGCAGTGGAAACGTAGAACATTCTTGTGACGGTTGAATCAGTTATTTATATTTTCTTTAAGTGAAGACTTTCGTTCCCACGGTGCTAACAATGCGACTGACTGACAGACTTGTCTCAATAGCGTTTACAAGAATATAAAATTTCTCTCTAAATATAAATCATTTAGTATTTTCTTGATATTTTCATTATGAAAGACATAAATCCTCGTTGAAATGTTTAATCCGTTTCTCTCGGATTTGTGATATAATCGTGTTTATTTAACACCTAGACGACGGATTTCAGCGTCTCAGAACACAGAATATAAATCTTTATCGTATTTCGTTGTTGGAAATAAAAGATGAAAATATCATGAGATTTTCTGTTAGGCTGATATATTGAAAAATTTTCAGCGCCTGCTGCTGCGCGATACAAGCCTTTAAGAAAATAACAGGCTTATATTGCCAACTTTTTGCTGAAAACTTCTTTATTTTTAACTTCACACGCCTTTTATTGCATAGTGTTGTTTTATGAACTTCATTTACTTTTGTATTCAGTTTGATTCGTACCTTTTATTAAGCTTTTTTACATGACATTATATTTCACTTGTGTATTTTATTACATCATTATTATAGGTCCTACAAGATACGGTTTGGAAAAGCGATATACTACCTCACATGACTGTACTCAAAGCTCAAATTGCAGATAGATTCTACGACGCTACTACAACGCTTTGAGGCTTGCATCCCATCACTCATGTACCGCGGTGTAAGCCTCACGCGTCGTACAAAAGTAGCTCAAGAAGGCACATTTTGGCACTCACCCAACAACCAACCGCTCATTTTTATTCCTTGCATATTGGAGATAGTAATATCTGAGTGGAAATTTGAAGAATTCATTTAATTTTTCTTTCGCGATGCCAGACAGGTGCGCTTCCATTTCAAAACGAAAAATTTCTACCCATAACATATTTACGATCATTTTGACATCCTATTTTAGTGTAAATCTCTCCTTATTTTAATACTGAAGTTATTTAAACCAATAAATATAACGCACTATTACTACGTGTCTATCTATCAATCGATCAACAATACAAATACGAATTTTTTTTTTTTAGTGAGTGGGAAATCATCCAATGACTGCTCCCGTCCTGGGTGCGGCGGGAGGGCGTGTCAGACTCTTACTGACTAAAACCCACTCATGTTCCTTCGATTACCCTTTATGTTCCAGGGTCACGGTAACTATTATAAACATTACGCAACCCCGGCAGGTCGAAAATCGAAATATAACAGAATAAATAAAAAAATGGTTTAGAGTTTTCTACGACACGATGAAAAATTATTCCTTGCTCAAAAAGAAGTAACAGTCATTTTATAAACATTAATGGAGGGATAATTGTAAACTAATAAAATAATACCTTCATTTGACTTACATGTAGATTCCATATTGCATTCAAAATTAGTCCAAAGATCATACAGTTCATTGGCCATTCTGACGTCACAACGAACTGAATTCGTCCATATTTATTGGTGCAACAATTCCAACCTTGGCTCCTGTTTACACATTGTTTTGTGGCCAGATCGTTTAGCACTAGACGAGAAACAAGGTCTCTAATTTATTGGAACACTGACTATCTTAATGTGTGTGTTATTGACTGGTGAATAGTCTGTGGCTATTTGGTTTATAATCTGTGGCTACTACCACTGATAGTGATTGGTATAATATGATCGTAATAGTGCCAATAAAAGTAGATTATCATAGATTGATGTGGTATTAAAGCCATAAATTAGGAGTAACTATTTTGATAACATTCTTGGTTTTCTTAATGGCTTTCCGATGCATGCAGTCTTTTGCAATATGAGTATCTTATTGGGAGCCTTAAATCTTTAAACTGTGTCATTCAATGCTTGTTGACACTAAAAGGCTTCATTTTTATTAAAGTAAAGTATTTAGTTTAGTTTTATTCCCTGTAGAAAAACTTTTATAAGTTTTAGTTATACTAATATTTATTTTCCCAGTACCTAACTAAACTATAAATACTCGTAAATGAAACATTGCGGGTCAGAGCCCATTCGTCTCCTAAGATTCGCACCCTGTGCCCATTCGTCCGCTGGAACTTTTGAGGGGCCTATTCGTCCCCTGAAGAATATTTATTTTAATTCATTCTTCTAATATAAGTACATGTATATGTGTATACTGCAGCTTGGTAGTCCTGGTACAGTCGCGCAGAAAAGGGTAAAATAAAAATATAATAATTTCTTTAAATATCATGTTTAAGTATTTCAAATAAGATTAAGTTTAATAAAATGCCTCTAGGCTCTAGGCATTAAGTCAGTCTTCAAAATAATTAATCGATTCGTCGATCGATCGTTTTCTATTTACCACTTCACGTTACTGCGCGCCTAGTACTTTGCATTGATTAAGGTGATCTTGTGAGAAAATTAAGGAATACAGTGAATTTTAAATTTTCGTACATGACTACTTCACGTTACTGCGCGCCTAGTACTTTGAATTGATTAAGGTGATCTTGTGAGAAAATTAAAACACAGTGAATTTTAGATTTTCGTACATGACTACTTCACGTTACTGCGCGCCTAGTACTTTTTTGTTTTCAAAGTTTTCTTAAGTTTTCAATCATTAATACCCGTTTTTTTAACAAGCCATTCGTATAGAGACAATATTACATCGTAAGCCTATCGACAGGTTATATTATTATCATGACAGATTATCATTCATCATAGCTCTTTTTTCAATTATCTGTTATGATTTATTAAATTAATTGCGTTAATAAACTGTTCACAAGTGTACTATGTTAACCGTTTTTAGGTAAAATATAGGTAATTTTATCTCAGGGGACCAAAAAGCACCTGAATAGGTGCCGAATCTTTAACTTATATTGTGTATATTTTAGAGGAGACGAATGGGTACCTTAAAAATAATATTTTTATTAAAATATTAATTGGTCCCCTACCAGGAGACCAATGGGCACCTATATAGGGGCCGAATCCACAACTTTTATGCTGGGGGACAAATCTTAGGGGACGAACGGGCTCTGACCCAACATTGCTAGGCTACATGCCTACATCCAATTCAATACACTCGTAGACCATAAAAACGTAATTATCATCTCGTCTACCTAAACATAATAGGTTCAATACATGTGTTGCGGACGTGTGGAACAAAGTAGGGTTAGCAAAAGAGTTAGATCTCTCCATTAAAATAACCATATTTATCACCCTTACTAAGCGCGTACATTTTTTATTGAATAAGCTAAACTCCATCGCCAAATGTCAAAGACCAGACAACTCGTCAAACGGTGTTAAAAAGAGTTTGTTAGCTGTCTGCCTGCTTATCTCTTTTGTTGTCTGTACCTACATGAAGTTCCGCGTCGTCACGCGTGCGAGGGCGCCACTGTCGCGCCGCCCGTAATGGCGTACTACGTGACGAGACTGAACTTGGTCTCTGTTTTGGTTTACACGCTGTAAATACTAAAATAGAATAGGTTTTAATTTATAGAGCCTTGGAGAGGATCAGGTCGTAATCTGTAAAAAAAATATGATCGTTAAAATGAGTACTGATGAAAATCTTCAGTTGTGATTTCATTTGCACGAGGTTGTATTATTTTAAGTTATTAAGAACGTCACAGTAAAAACCAAAACATCGTTATGCAAAACAAAACATATTTCTTATTCATTTATATTTTGAATTTAAGACCGCCGAAATCCTGCAATACATAATAATAAGTCCTGGGCGAAACTTCTAACGGGTTTTTTTTCGCATAGCACACCCACTTTATCCACAAAAGACCGTGAAAATATATTTCCCTCGGTCCGCTCTTTCTATTTGCTCGGGATTATCATTAATATAATATGAACCGATGTACGCTGATGTTTATTATCCCTTCGAACACGAAACGAGAGACTTTACGAAATATGTTTTTAGGCGTTCGAGATTAAAGAGAGGTCAGGAAAGAGTGTAAAAATAGTCTGATAACAAGGAGGCGGGCTTTCTTTTGTCCTTATTTATTACTGTGCCCGCATCTTATTATGATTTATACGGAGAGTTATTCACAATTTATGTGTTATTCGAGTAGAAATAAATATATACTTCCCGAGAGATGAGGAAAAATTTATCAGTTGGAAAAACGAAACAATACTACGGGACGGAAGTTGTAAGTAATAGCTGCTTACTTTTAAAAGCAATAAAGTGGAGACTCGAGTTTTTTGTACGAATTTTCACGAATTAAAGAAGGGGGCGTGTTGTTCTTGCGATTAACTTTATTAGAATTCATTTCACTGAACGTTGGGAGCTTGCTAATGAGCCCTTAATTCCTTTTTGAACGAGCCATCGGTAAACAACGTAAAAAGTATCAAGTATTTAAGCTTTTCCAAGTAGATACTAAAACTTTAAGCTTAAATATAGGTACACCTACACCAACAGAGTTGAAAATGTGTAACTTTCTACTTAAAGTTTCAGTTAAAGCTCTTACACTCTATTGACTTTTGAGATGGAACATTTGACGTTTTTTGCAGATGTAAAAATACATCCTCCGTACGTTCCTGTGTTCTAATGTTAACATAATGTATGTAACCTCCAGTTGGATCGGCAAAATATTTTTGTATTATTATAGCCCGATTAGTGAAGAATCTAGACCACAGGAGTAAAGTAGTGACCAAAAACACAGGACACAGCGAGCGTTTATTTGACTGGCTTGATAATTTAGTTATTAATAACCACCAAAGACAAATCATTGTGAGATGAGCATGCTTATTTGTCCTGAGTCTGGGTGTAGTTTAATTATAATGTGTTTATACTTACAAAGCATGTATGTATATCAGTCCTCAGCACAGGCTCTGCCGACTTTAAGATCGTATAGCTGAGTGTGAATAAATTGTCCCAAGATATTTCTTAAGTAAATTAAAGCTAAACGTTAGTGAAAAACAAAAGACGGCCAGCATTTATTTAAAGTTCATTTTCAGAGAGACTTCAGTATCTGTACACTTACAATACAAGGCATTTGCGTAAATCGTGAGTGGCAGTTTGTTCCCAGACCTAGCTATCCCAATTTGCAAGGGATGACAAGCAACAAAAATAACTCTTAGCATATTACTTTTGCCGGTCCTTTTACCGTATCAGCTTCTTAGAATTTGTTACGAGAAAATATCTCAAGAAATATCTCCTTTTCCTTAATATAACTTCTTTACTCTAAAGAACGTACGTGCGTATGTGCATAAAATTGTAGATAATAATCTAAAATTAATTAATATATGTGTAGCATATAGCTCTTAAAATTCATAGCACAACAACAACGTTCAGCATACATTTCGTATCCATACTAATATTATAAATGCGAAAGTAACTCTGTCTGTCTGTCCCTTCTTCACGCCTAAACCACTGGACCAATTTAAATGAAATTTGGTACAGATATAGTCTGGGACCCGAGACACAGGATAGTTTTCATCCCTGGAATCCCCCGGGAACGGGTACTATTATTCCACGCGGAAAAAGTCGCGGGCAAAAGCTAGTCCATACTAATATTATAAATGGGAAAGTGGGTCTGTCTGTCTGTCTGTCTGTCTGTCTGTCTGTTTGTCTTTCTTTCACGGCAAAATGGAGCGACGGATTGACGTGATTTTTCATGTGGAGATAGTTGAAGGGATGGAGAGTAACATAGGCTACTTTTTGTCTCTTTCTAACGCGAGCGAAGCCGCGGGCAGAAGCTAGTAGTATATAAACGAATGAGCTTTAGCTGAGCGCTTGGCTGCTGCTGCGTTGCATGCCTGTGGTTCGATTTCTGCACGAGACAAATAACTGTAAAACGTATGCATTTGTTTCGGCTCTAGTTGATTGTGTGACTTTATTATGTTTTTAATTTAAACTCACGATATAGGAGGAGATATTAGAGTTGGTCAATGTTAAAAAATTTGAATGCGTAGTATTACGCAAAACGTTTATGTATGTGTTTTGAATTTATACCATCTGTATGGTAGAGAATCTTATTAAAAGGTATTGTATTAATGTGGATAATGAATCAATAGAGGAAGAATCACTACATTATTTTCGAACCCCTTTTTTTTAAAGAATAATTCTTATTTAATTTGAAATAGAATTATCTTTTCATTTAAACTTCAATTCTTACCGCTACATTGCTTCCTATCTCACGACTTTAAACAGACATTTTATCACTGTTCCTCTAGGGAAAATATTAATTCCGTGAAAGCGGATTGTAGGCTGAATCCCGTCGACACACCGAGACAGACTTATTTTATTATTGTGCGTCTTCCAGTACTTGGCAGCTCATTTACATGTGATATGGGCATACTTTAAATTAATACAGTAAAGGATTACTTATGCCCAACAACTTTCCAATTAAAATCTATGGAGGTGTCATTAATTTACAGATTATCCGATTATGGTCTTAGAGGAATCTTCAATGAACATTCCATCGACTTAAAATTCCTTATGTTGTTAGTATAAGTAAATTGTACAGTTTGATACTCGTTATCATCAATCTAAATTTAAATAATAATTTTAAACCCTAAAATTTTATCACGTCAAAATTTGATAATTACCAGATCAAATGTATTCCCACAGCTATCAAGATAAGCACAGTGCGTCTTTCAGTTTGTTATAAGAAACAGTCATGCAGCTTCTTGCATTACTGCCGCCCTAGTACCCGAGCGATAATAATGTAAATTCTGAGAAAATTACCTCTATTTTCTCTAATTGAGATAAAAAACGCATAATATAATGCTTGCTACCGATGCTATTACAATGTTAATAAGTATTAATGACCGCCATAGAACGACATAATCCGACAGAAAAAATACTGGACATTAATTTCGATTGAGGCTTTCACTGGATGAGTATAAATGACTGTTATTTAAAACGTTATTAAGTACCGTCATCACGCAATTGTGTTTATTTAGATACCTTTAAAATTATTTTGGAATCGTTGGTGGGCTTGCAAAGCATCGTAGCCACCTCTTAAAAGTAAGGCGGAATGAAAACGTTACCCAGATACATATAATATATGACCCAAGAATAGATAACCTATAGGAAGAGGCCATAGGATTTAATTTGTTCTCTTGCAAATTATGTTTAATTATATCTTGAAATTGTCTTTAAATGAGCTTGAATGATTTTGCTATAACCTAAAACCATTATAAGGAATTCTACCACGTTAAAGGCACTGGAAATGGGAAAGATAATTATTTATTTATCAGCTAAGCACCACTTAGTCTTCTCTCGAACCTACTAACATTTAAAACTAACGTTTCCGATTAATTGGCTGTCAAATTTAATGCTTATTCGATTTCCATAGCACGTTAAGCTTCATCAGCACCATATCGAGGATATGAGTTGACGGAATGTCAGCGGATGATCGCAATTTGCAATAGTCTAACTTAAATTAATTGCTTTTTTATTGTATACCCATTAATGCTCATTTCCTACACTTCCGTCTTAATATATAAGATGGATTCGAGATCAAATTTTGATTAATCAGTCTATCTGGAAATTCGTGATGTACCTATTTAATCATGGTCTGTATGGGAACTTTAAAAGAGATCAATTCTCAAGCTCTGCTAGGTCACTTTATTTTTAGGTGAGGTGTGGTTTTTCGCTTCTGATGGCGCTAATAACGGAAATCGACAATTGATTTTATGGTGTAAAATTTTATGATAATATTATAATGAAGCACTCAACGGTACTTTATGTGTGGTTGTATTTGTATAGTGTTAGACAAGTGTGTCTCCTGTTTTGAGGTTGATTGAAAAGCTGACCAGTAGGGTTACACATATAATTTTTCTGTTAGCGTTAACGCTAAAGCTAAGTACAAAATGTATGGCTGCGGAGTCACGTACCATTCTCTAACTTTTAATTCACGCGTTCATTTTGTAGCGTGTGCGGAAAAAGAACAGATAAATTATTTAATCTAGGTCTGGAGAGTTGTAACTGTAAAGGAATTTATTTTTAAGTTAAAATTTTACAAGTTGGAAAACAATACACTTAATTCCTCAACAGTAAGTCACCCACTTCAATGCAATACCAATAAGCTGCACCCCAATTACTGTAAGTTAATAACCCTACAAATAAACCCAATCAAAACATAACCCCCAATCGCTCAGTTAGACAAACTACACGAAGCGTTAATTTCCAAAGTGCGATAACTCGAATTCGGAATTGGAATTTTCGGGGTGTTGAGTTCAACCGCGGCAGACGGGTTGGTTTTACGCGCCAAGATACACGGGGTGCAAAACACGAGGCGAGTTCTACAACTAACGCAACTAATTTAGTGCTGAGATTTGCACGGATAGAAATTAATGAATAAATGTTACGCTGCGCTTGGAGCAAGCGATTATATCCACGTTGAAATTAAAATTTGTTGTGAAGTTGTGTTATTACTTTTTAGATTTACTTGAGGAACTAGATGCAGTGCAACTTTATTTATTAAAATTAGTTTAAGTTTGGTCCAAGTTTTTTTTGCGGCTTTGCTAAGGAAAAATAGTTAACACCAAATTGTAGCAAGACTACAAGTTTCGATACAGATTTTTTGGCTTTGGATAACCAAATTTTTATAAGACCTTGTTTATTGCTGCTTTTAATTTTGACATGTACACCTCAGACCTGAGTTTTTGACTGATATTGTAGAATGTTCAAAAACTCAGGATTTTAAATTCAGATCTAATTATTATTAATAATAATAATTATTATTATTTTATTTCAGGCATCGGAGGCCCATAGTATAAAATACATAAAATAATCTTAAACAAATAAACTAATACATATTTTTTAAAAACAATAACTTAATACTAATGTACACGAAGTGTTATTAATTTAAGAGAATACTTTGTATCTTGATATTCGAGGAAGATTGGGTTTTGGTACAATCAAAGTTTACTTTTTCTCGGAAGAATACAGAAACCAAAAAAAAACTTAAAAAACATTGGACCATTGATGGGGCACTCACTATCTCCCTAGCCTTTGCAAAGGCTAGGGCTAGGATGTTAGAGTCGGCTTCCACTGTAACCGTATTCAACTGAATACAAGTGTTTTACATGTAATGTAGCGTCTGCCTATCAGACATATACAACCCAGTAACAAGACCCCTTTGTTGAAATGACTGTTAGACTGGCTTCTGAATACCTATAACGTCAATGACTTATGAATGGAAACCGGTACCAATGGCTTTACGTGCTTTCTGAGATACGGGATGGCAGTGATGACCTGGATAACGTTTGAAACCATTAGGCAATAGGCATTAGTCAAGTTGAAATGGTTATTTCAAGGCTTTCATATGCACTAAGTCAAATTAAAATGGTTGCTTTAATGTTCTTCATTTGTTAACCCCATAAAACAGGGGTGATAAGACCGTTGTATGTCTGTCTGTTTGTTGGTCTG
Organism: Athetis lepigone; assembly: GCA_033675125.1. NCBI lineage: Eukaryota > Metazoa > Arthropoda > Insecta > Lepidoptera > Noctuidae > Athetis > Athetis lepigone. The sequence goes on from CM066240.1 coordinate 8,252,646, forward strand.
TCTGTTGTACAGTAGCTCGTTAACAGGTGATTTGGATGCAGTTTTTTTATTTGAAGGATGGTTATCCGGTTAGGCTAGGAAAATGATGAAAGAAGGTTATTTAGCGATGGTTCTTAGACAAGTTTTATCAAAGTCAGTTCAGCCGTTTAGGAGTTATAAACTCTTTTATTAGCTGCAGCAGTCGCGATGTTAATGACTTCGGTGGCAAGGTTTTCTTTTATTTTTTACACTTGTTTTCTTTAATAAAAGTAAAAAGTTATTATTTGCTCATATTTGCTTGAAAAGAAAAACTAAAGTAAAGAAACACCGACTACAGAAACGCTGCAACTAGTTTTAGAATTAATTTTGTGTTAAGTACAAGCAAAATTAATATACAGCAGTTATATTATTAACTGCCGTATATTAATTTTGTATCTTACTCACGCGTGTTATGAACTAGTTTCCTTTGACAACATAAAGTTTTATGTAGAAAATATTAATATTAGTGTTAGGGCTAGATATATAAACGCTTAGCAAGTGCTTTAGCAAAATCATATTGTTGTCAATGTCTTATGACTCTTAATGTACGATGGCTAGATAGAGACAGAGTATAGCTAATCCTGAGTAAGTGCGAATTTTTTTTTTTATCTTTAGTATGTAAAATTTTATGGTGCTTCACTTGGCGTGTTAGGCCAAATATTTAATGCAACGCAATACAAACCTTATTCTATAAAGTCTAGGGTGTAGTTGGTATTATCCACACAACGCGAATATTTGGCCCAATACACCAAGTGAAGTGGCACCATTACAAACTTATTTGTCAAATGTCAAACTTTAGCGTCAAAGATTGCCCCAAGTCTGCATAAAATTTAACTCATCATTGCATGAATTCCCTAATTTATAAACCAGTGTATTCAATCAAATCAAAACCAAATAAATTAATTCTACCAAAACATACCTCGGGATATTTCGTTAATTCAATTAATTACATCAACTTTATTGAATTGCCAAATACGTATATAATCTAGCTCATTGTACATAAATATACCATCTAAAATAAATGTATAGATATAACTATAATTAACGCTCTACATAAGAGTCGAGAACAAATTTAATGAATGATTGTTGAAATAAGTGTTGACTTATTTATTTTGTTTGTATTTGTTTTCTATTGCTTTGTACCTGAAATAAATTACATTTTATCTAAAGCTTCAGAAATGTTGACGTTGGTTCAATATGTTTTGGGCTTGTTTATTGTTTACAACTATTGTAGGTAGGTAAATAAGACATTTTACAAAATACTTTAAAAATAAATTGTAAGTAGTTATTTTTTATTATTTATAAGTTTTATATATTTTTAATTTGAGATTTTTATTAATAGTAGCTGTTTCCTGCGAGTTCGACCGCGCCCATTTCTGTAGAAACTTACATCCTCATTTTTTATGGGTTGAATTTCCAAAACTCGCAAATTAATGTGCCTATATGTCATAACAACCAATCATAAAGGTTACCAGGTCCCGTTGGATGCGGGTGGCGCAGGGCCGATAAATTTAAAAATCTTTGGAGAAAGCCTTTGTCCAGCAGTGGACTTATTCGGCTAATAATGATTATGATGATGTCATACAAATAAATTACAGAGCTCTAATTAATTCATTTCATGTTTCTAGCTTGAGTGGTTTAGGCTGAGCTTTAATGACCGCTAAAAACCGACTGACTTTAATAAAAGGCAGAGGTTATCAATATGACTGTACATCTAATAAAAAAAAAACAAAACAAAACGAATCACATACATTGACGATGTGTGTGTCTTGAATTTCGAATATTTATTTTAACGACGTCGCCGCAGACCCAGGCGAAAATGACGGGACGAGCTTGATGCTTGGAGGCAGGAGATTGGCACACACTAGCCCAGAATAGAGACGAGTGAAAAAAAGAAAGAGAGGCCTTTGTCCTACAGTGGGACATCATAGGCTCAGAATAGAATAGAATAATATATTTTTTTGTTTTTATGCACTATGCACGATGATCACTCATCCGCGCGCCTCAGAAAACATGGAAGCCGTCAAAACTGCAGTTGCAATTCGTCGACGCACTAACTTAAACAAACATGGGCTTCAATAATCTTCCCAACGAAATTTATCCCTTAGGCGATGAAATGTATGCACAACCATGCCCCCTGTTTGTGAACCCGTGATACTGCTAAAATTAGCTGTTCTCACATCGCCGTGTTTTGCCAGTTTACGCCTCGTTGAGCAACGCCTGTCAACGTTGATGTTCTAAGGATCTGCTCTTGGTTTTTTTTTTGTTTTTGCGTAGGAGGCTTTTTAGTTGCTATTTAATAATTACATTTTAAGTATTCGTAGTTATTTCCGAAAATCGTTGTACGTAGATTGGTTTTAGACCATTGTAGTCAGGTATATTATGGTAAAAATACCTGTAATATATGTTATAACTCATATTTCTGAATTTCGAAATTGTTACATGGCGCCAAAGATGAAAATGTAGCAAAAGATCTGATTTCTCCTTGCTTATTATGATAGATGTTTGGCGACAAAAGCAATAATTTAAAATATGATGATATTATTAAAGAAGTATTGGTTGTATAGGCTAGAAAATCAGAATTTAGAAATCGTAACCCATTAAGATTAAAATGAATGCGCTGAAATGCCATATCCATGCTATGACATCAATGGAAGTACGCAAAATCAATTTACTTACCTATTCCGATCACTGGTTATTTATTACTTACGGAGATTTTATATCCCATCAAATCGCAATTTAGTTCAGCCGTCATTTGAAAATTTGCATTGCCTTTGACCGTTATTACAAAAGCTACTCTGAAAAATACATTTATTCGCATATTTTGTTTTCCATTAATATTCATTCATACATAGAGCTTTCAAAACGCCACTGCGATGAAAAACCCGTCACACGCGTCTCTTATGTAAACACACTGAACAAAAAGCTGGTAATTGGTGTTCACCTGACTTTTGCAGTATAATAAATAGATCCACGGCAAGGGGAGGTTTCGTAGGGCTGCATTTGACGAGAGCCGTGGGCGACATGACGGAAAATTGGACGGGAAATATAATTGGAAAATTATAAGGGTTCGCCACTTCCCTGCTAGTGCACCTATGGGTTGGACCCTGGGGCGGATGACTTTTCTTACTTACTGCCCCTTGGCATGTTGAAATTGGAAAATAATTTGATCCTAAGCGGAAAACCACGCGACAGACGGATCGCGTCCGTCGACAAATACATTTTATTTGTGGTGAAACTTTTTTAATCTATTGTAGATATATAAAATGGTAAACTGACTGACTGACTGGCTGATCTATCTGTTAACGCACAATCCAAACCACTAGTCCTAGATGTAACCCAAGTGAAACTTTAAGGGTGTATAAGTAAATACTATACGCCCTTAAAGTTTTATGTGGGTTCACTAAATAGTGAAGGAAGGGTAAGTAATTCGTTAGAAAGCATTTTTTGGATATTCTACTCCTGAAGAAGTAACTAGTGGATGGAAAATCGACTTCTACGCAAGCGAATCCGTGGACACAAGCTAGCTTAAGTAAAACAACCTTTCAGCTACGGTTTCGATTACGCTAGAAATAAGTTTAGAAATGAAAATAAATTTTCATCCTATACATTTCTATTACGTCAGCAAAATACCCGTTTTCAGCGGCGAGATTCCCTCGACGGTTTAAGGCAATTTTCACACCGGGCTTCATAGCGGCATTGCGGTGCGCGTTCGCGCGGATTTAGTGTTCCACTACTCTGATAGCGATCGTAGCAGCTTAATAAACATAACACGGCGGAAACTGTTTTGTCACGCGTAAAGCGGCTACTGTTTGCCTCGCTTCGACGAGTTAGAAAAGGTGCTTGTTTTTTACTTTAAAACCAAATGACCTATTTTAATCCTGATGAAATCAGGGGTATCAACTTTGACGTAGGTTTGTTTATCTCTATAACATCTGTGGTCTGTGATATTGTAGCTTCAAATTAAACCTTCGAACACACGTGATTCGAGACACAATAGAAAGACAGCGCGACAGCCGGCTGTCGTTTGACCTTTGAAAGGTTAAATAAAATAACAATTCTATCTTTACGTATAAAATGGTAAACTGGCTGAATGGATTATATTATTATATACCAACACACAGCTCAAACCGCTGGTTCTAGAGTCATGAAACTTGGACGATGTGTTCTTTGTCAAGAGTACGTATCCACCTAGAAAGAATTTGTAGAAATTCGACTCCTATAGGTGTAAAATAGTGAATGGTGGTTCGACAGTGTGAAAGTTAGTAAAGAGATCATACAATTTACTATTTACAATTCCTTGACCATCACCGTCAAAAAGCCATAATTATACTTTTTTTTTTTTGGTGAGTGGGAAATCATCCAATGACTGCTCCCGTCCTGGGTGCGACGGGAGGGCGTGTCAGACTCTTACTGACTAAAACCCACTCATGTTCCTTCGATTGCCCTTTATGTTCCAGGGTCACGGTGACTACTATACACATTCCGCAACCCCGGCAGGCGTTGGCCTTGTTAGGCCCCTTCCTGTGCTGACTCCTTCTCTTTGAGGCGCGCGTGGAACACTAACGCGCCGTCGACGCGGTCCTGGTCCTAGCCGGGCGGCGAGCTACCCATCGCTCGCCATCCGCAGAACCGCGCCTACGGTGGCCGGTAGTCGTCTTGCGACTCTCGACGTCTTCGCCTGGGTCTTAGTCCGGGGCGATAGGCTCGTCGTTGCCTCTCGCGCGCCGCCGCTTCCTTCACTAGCATAACTGCTTCGCAGAAGGAGGCGACGGCATCCCATTCCGTCTCGCCCCGCAGCATGGCCTGAACCAGCGCTGGGCGAGCCATAATAATACTTGAATATTGGTCTTGTCAAATTGTACTAGAATCATCAGTACCTTGATTTTCGTACCCAGTGTATGAATGAACGGCGGATGCTCATCCTTCCAATCTGAATGCGTAGAGTAATTTGAAGGCACCCACGACGAGTGTACGGGCCTCATGACTATATAATTTGTTTGTGACAAATAGCAGTAACTGTCGACTATATTGTGACAGATTAGGAGTCGTACCTACCTATGAGTTTTTTTTTATACAAAAGGTGCATAGACGGACTAAATGCCTGATAAAATAAATAACATAGCTGCAGTTGCATAAAAAAGAAATTATTAAACAAATTGACAAAAAAATAGATAATCTACGTGTATTAATAATTAAAAAGTAACATTAGGTAATACGTTTGCAACAATGTCATCTTCACAGCGATATTTTTATCAATTACCATGTCGTACAATAAAAATGGTTGCTTGTCCTCAGGACATCATTGTTCTATTATTCTTGTTGTCACTATTACCTGTCGAATCACTTTTATTAACGAGCTTTCCTGTTTCTCAAAATTTCTGGAATTGCCTTCACTACGTTGTTCTTCATTTCATTTTTTCCGACATACGCGCCACTATTTCCAATTTTCCGCTGGTGCGATTGTCATACGACGTAACGGAGAAATTTCTAATAAAGTTGTTCTATACAAATGGTCCTGCGGTTCCATTTTGTTGGAGTTGACTGGGAAGTTTCCAACAACCCCGTATATTCGACATGTAGGGCTTCAGCTAAAGGAGTCTCTTTCACTTGTTATGTTGTTTCCTTGTTACATTCTTTGGTATCGAGTACTCTTGTAAATATTATGGTTCCATCTTATCCTTTATTATATTTTTTCCTTTTTTTATCGAACAAACATGATACGCTTTGTTAGTTTCCCAACCTTTGGGACACGAAACCAATCACATTAATACACTTAATTTGTTATAGTCGGTTTTTACATTACGTACAAATTAAAACGATTGTCCCAAAACCGCTAAGTAATTGAAACAACAGAAGGCAAGACAAAGCAGACTTTAGGTAGCAAATGATACTCAATTTTCTTAATTTCATGCTATTTAAGTACTTCGTCTAAAACGCTTAGCGGCTTGTGTTTATGCGTGCAGCAAAATTTGTTAATTGAATTCCCTTTACGCAACGAATCCTGGGCCACGGGCGGCCGCACAGGATTCCAAATATAATTACAAACCGCGATGTTCTGAAGGAACAGTCTCTAGAGACGCGGTGTCTTATGATAGAAACGGATAATAAATCTAAGAGTACCGCGCTTCGGGTACAGTTTATACACGTCAACATAGAGTGCTAAATCCGTTAAAAGCTCCAATTTGTCTTTATAATCCAGTATAGCGTGTAAACAGCTCGGAGCGTAACTTTGCTGCCTACACTGATATTTTAAGTGACGTGGATTGCTCTCGCGGCGCTCTTAATTTTGAACGATCGACAAACAATGCGTGATCTTATAACGTTACCACCAGAGCCTTGGGAACTTACAGCAGCGTGTAATACTTGAGTAATGTTTAGTTTAGGATTTGCGAGCGTTGCAGGCTTATTAGTTCATGTATATGGAAGCGTTCAAAGTAAATGTTTGGTTTCGCAAGCAGATGCGTCATGTTTTTCTACTTCACTTTCATTCGCTCAACAACAACATGAAGCTTGAAATTTACAGCTTACACTATACTGAAAGGTATTAGTTAAACTGCTTCTTAATGTCTCATATACTCAAATATTTAACAGGCTATTCATATTTTATGAGAAACAGTCAAAAGTACAGCACACAGCGGGATCGTTTCACCGGAAATTATGGATTTGGTGAAAATTTACCACGAACCATCAAAGTTTAAATTACTCCTTATTGAAATTTTGGGTATCTTATTGTAAGGTTCGTTATAATCAGTAAGGCGTATCACGGTTGAACAAATTGTGTGCTGTCAAAGATTTATAGTGAAAAGTCAGGGTTGGTTGGCTTATTGGCAAACATGGGAGGGTGGTGGATAATTAATCTGGCCAGACGGATGGGCGAGAGGTGCGGAATACAAATCGGCGGTGACGCGACGTGCCGGTGTTATTCATGGGGATACTCGTTATATATTTGGCAGGAATTTTAATTTATCAAACCTTTACACAGGATGCTACGGGTTTGGTATATTTGAATTTTGGTAGGAAGCTATTTTGTTCTGTATTTTGTGGTCGAGTACACGAAGTAAATATAGATTTATATTTTTATATTAGGCTGAGTAACAGTCTTAGGAATACGGTCATAATTTTCATAGTATCTACTCTCTACTCTTGACTAACTCCATCTAGAATAACTGTAAAAAAATCTTTTTCCAAAAAAAAGATAACCGACTTCAAAAACGAAAAGCTCAAAAATAACTATTTCGGAAGTCGGTGGCTTCTCTTCTGCCGGTCGAATTGTGTTGCCTTGCCACCGACTTCCGAAATAGTTATTTTTGAGCTTTTCGTTTTTGAAGTCGGTTATCTTTTTTTTGGAAAAAGTTTTTTTTTTTTAGTTAGAGTCCCAACTACGTTTTAGAGTAACTTTAAAAAAAATGTATTTTATATAAAAAAATTGAGGAGTTCCCTCGATTCGGCATGATACCATCATCAGATCCTGGACCTGATGACAATGAGATCATTTGGGAAGTCTACCCTTTTAAACAAAAAAAGAATTGTTCAAATCGGTTGGCAAACGACGGAGATATGCGCGAACAAACATAAACATTCGAATTGAGAACCTCCTCCTTTTTTTAGAAGTCGGTTAAAAACATTTTTGTGATATTCAGAAAGGGTTATTGTACATTCGTCACAAAGTAAATTCGTCACATTTTTTAAACTCCATACATTGAAAGTGTGAAATAGTATTTTTATCAATAAAACAATTATCACCTATAATTTTAGGGACTATTATTATAGATTAGAGCTTTAGACAGAAGTAAATATTTATTTTGGTGATACGTATAAATAAAATAACTATTTATTTGTCACGTAATACATCACCTGAATTTGTCCCATTATGTATTTACTAATATTATAAAAGCAATGTTACCTCGGTCTGACCTGGCTTAACGGGTAAACTACTTAACCAATATCAATAAAATTTGGAATCAGACCTTAAACCTTCGAACACACGTGATTCGAGACACAATAAAAAGGTAATAGTAGCGCGACAGCCGGCTGTCGCTTGGTCGTTCAAAGGTTAAAGGACATCCGACTTATACGCCTACTAAATCCGGGAAAAAGCTAGTGAATTACACATGCTATATTTAGAAAAAATAATCCTTCATCAACGTTTACACGTGGTGAGCTTTCACGATTAAATTCTATGTGCCTTTTTATCCATTTGTGTGAGCTTCTGATATTGCGGTGTAGATTAAAACGTGCTTCAAAATACCATTGTTCAACTGGAATGTACGGCAAGTGTCCGTCTAGTGAAAGCCCGGTTTTGTAAAGCGGCTTTGTGGGTGTTTAAGCTGTTCGTTGCATAGTAACCATTTAATGTTTTGGTTTTGTTTAGCTTTTGGTAGAACGGTTTTTTAAAGTTTTTTTGAGATGTGTTTGTAAATTGAGTTGTATTCCATTCTGTTAGGTACTATAAGGTACCTCTGTAGCATATTACACGGTGACATTATTCGGTAGTGTGAAATGAAATGAAATCGTTTATTATGCAAGTAGGGTTTTAAAATCACTTTTACATGTCATATTTTTTATAAGCTAGTTGGAGCCGGCGTTTCCTAACTGGATTACCTCTGAGAAGAAATGACGAAACAAACTCAGGGATTATCGTCTCTTTTAAAGTCCAGACAATTTTAAATCTTTGCATTGAATGCATGTGTCATTGCAGAATAGAATTTGATACGAGATGTAAAATTACTTAGCATAAGTAAGTCCCATACATTTAACAATCTGTTAAATTCTACAACGCTTGTCTAGACATCGTTATTAGAATAAGAAATAAAAAATCTATACTACGACGCATTTGTTTATAAATTCGTAAAAAAATTAAACCGGCTTCCTGACGCGAACTAAAGGGAGCGTCAGTCATGGAGACGCTCCCTTTAGTTCGTAATACAAACTACGCCCATTATGACAAATTTAACTCACTAGTGTGTTAATAAACTATTATCATAACTCCCGTCTTAAATACAGTCAATTAATGTTTATCTCTTCATATCAATTAATTGGTATTGTATACCTCAATCAAATCTCTGAAACAATACACAAAAACAATAATATTACTGTTTCTAATACAATTTGCTAACAATTCCTTAACTACACCAGTTTTCTTATCTTATAACCTTATGAAGTAAGTATGTAACATTCTCTATAGCATTTCAGTTCAAATGAAGTATCCTACAAGGTAAACGAAGACCGCTATCTACAAACAAAATTAAATCGTGAACCTACGTTTTCAAACGAAATTGGCATTCTTACTGGCTTGGCAATCTCTTTGAGAACTTTTATATGGAATAAGTCTGTTACTCCTGAAAGCCGAATATTGTTGTATAAACGGTCGTCTTTGATGATTTTAACAATGGCGGTTTTAAGGTTTTCTTTTGGTGTCTTTATATGAACTACTAGCTGTTCCTTTCGATTCTATTTGCGTAGTTCCTGTTCCCCTGGGGTTTTGAAATAAAAACGGTAAAATATCAATGCATTACGTAAACGGCAGATCCGCACAAAATGTAGCTACGACATATACAACTACTGCGGTCCAACTTTAATCCTTCTAACACACGTGATTATAGACACAATAGAAAAACAATAGCAGCCTGACAGACGGCTGTCGGTTGATCTTTGAAAAGGTTTAATCAGAATACCAACTTCTGAGAATTTTCCGACATATTTTTTGCGTTATTTCTAGTCATAATGAAACGATTTAAAAAAGGCAATCTACGGTTCTTGTATTATCTGCCTTCAGTTGACCCATATCTGTTCTTTTCTTTTTTGTTTAATCATGAAAACTCAAGAACTGTGTAGACAGAAATGAGACAGAAATAGTCTCTGTGGTAAGACCGTTTCGCTGCTAAGTCGTTGTTTGAGGTAAGATGAAATTTTCAAGGAATTTTGCGTCGACAGCTTAGCGTAAAAGGCTGCCACAGTCCACAACGGGGCAACAAAGTCCTGTATAAAAAGCTCATCTTGAGCAAATCCTTTTTATTCAGGGGACCTAGTTTTTTACAGTTTTTTAGCACTTTATAAATGGAGTGGACTCCGAAACACTGTTCTTAAATTTTCCTGCCACTTTAAGTGAATAAAAAATGTTGGTGAACCTTTTAATAACCATTGGAAGATAGAAAATGTTTCTTGTCCCCTTAGTTTTTGACATTAATATTCAAGATCTTTATTATTATAAGTTTTATAAGCAATTAAATTTCACTTATTTATATTTATTTACAGTACAAAACTTTGGTTTGTGTAATTTAGATGCATATTTGAGTTTTTGTAAATGTGAGTACGATGCAGTGATTTATTACGATAGTTTTCTACTGACACAAATAGACATGGCGGTTAGGAGCATTGTCATGCTCGCTCAAAAAGTCTCGCTGATGGTGGCGAGTGCGTTGGATCATTCGGTTCCCTTCAAAATGGTTGAGCTAAATGGTGCTGATGTCACGCGTCATGCTCGTGAACGGGCGCTATCAGTTGAGATGGGTCATCTCTTAACTGCCATGACTTTTTATTTTTTGACTTTTTATTTTAATTTTGTATTTGTTTATTTTGTTATATACTTACATTGTTTTCACATGTAGAAGCACCAAAAAGAAAATGTAACCAAGACTTTGTAAAACATGATATTTTTAAAAAGAGTGTCCGTGGAGTTTCTTGCCTGTTCTTCTCCATAGAGATCTACGTTTTGGAACAGGCAATTAGCGTCACTTTTTCTGACTAACAGACCGACCGACTCTTTGACAATTCATAAGTACCTGTAAATGGTCTAAGTGAAATAAATGCTTTGAATTTTGAATTTTTGAATAGTTTTTTTCTTGTTACATACAAACTTTATGAGCAGTGTATCTAATACGTAGGTGTGAATGGGTACATATCAATAAACATATTTACATCGACGTCGCGACCAGTAGAACCGGTTCCAAATAGCGAGCATCGTGAATTGAGTCTAATAGTGAGCGTAGGCCGACCACTTGCTCATCGTTATGTGGAGTTACGGCAATATTACGTCAGCGATCCGGACAATGATCTTGAATAAAGCGAACTAATGAAGTTCACTAGAAAACTTCTCTTTCAATATTCTTTGGAATCTCAAATGCATCTCCGCGGAAAAATTAAAGCGAAAAATCTCAAAGAATATTTAATATCTCTCTGTCTTATTAATGAACCGAAAAGATTTTTCTTATTTACCTAGCCGTTCAAAGATTTCCATTATAACCTGCAACCGTTTGCCTCGAAACTGAAAGATATTCAAAACTTTCCGGTGAAGTCAATTAAAGATGAGATGAAAACTTTACAAGAGGTAATAAACAAGGGGGGGGTGAAATGATGTCGGTTTGTTTGCGGGCTATAAAATGAGGAGCAGGCTTCAAGGGGCCTAGCAGGCACCGACTGGTAATTAATGCTCTGCGGAGGGGCGGCCCGGGTGAAATCGGATCAATTTTCTGGCTATTCTTCGTTCCAAAGGGTACGCTATTGGCAAATAAACATTGATTGGGCGTAGAATTTTTACTTTGGTTAAATAGAGAATTCCGATAAATTATCATTTTTTTACACGTATGTAGACAATGTAGCGTTGCGGTTATTTACTGAACTCAACTCGAATTTATAGAGCCCACGGGACACCATAAATTTCGAACGCAATAAAGGAGTCCAAAAATTCTCCATAAAAATTCTACGAATTCAGCACATATTGAGTGGTCTCGAACAGTTTTAAGTATGGGAAGCGCGGTGTAGGTAACATCCGACCCTCGTATTTAGCTATTGTTTTAAGTGGGCTACACTTCGTTACGCCCCTGCTTTTACGCGAATTTTTGAGATCGGCCTTTTTTATATTCTTTTCTGGCGGAAGAGCCCTCACGCTAAACTGATAATGACGCCTGCCTCGGGGGAATTCGAATGTACGCAGAGTTTAGCAAGGCTTTAACGATGAAAATTTATTGTAACTGTTGTAATGCTTTTCTTTACTCGTAATGGGACCGTTAACGGTAATCCTAAGGAACTGAAACACCTGGGTCAGCATTGTCGGAAGTGTTGGGAAAGAATAGCGACTTGTAAATGACTCAATAAAAAGGACAGTGTTGGCGTAACCTTTGTAAATAACATCAAGAAATCAAAACACGAATAGAATTCTGTTTTATTTTGGGAGAAGTTAAGATAAAGTTTAGCCGTAACTTTATCGATATATATGATATTTGTCGCGGAACTTTGTCTGTTCTGTGCGACATCAGGTTTCATCAAATGTTTTGCTACATGAGTCACAGAGGAGGGCTTCCTCCGTTCGTCTCCCCTTTCGGAGCTCAAACAATCCGCAAGAGTAATTTATCTCATTTCCCTCAATTACGTGCTTTTCAGTAGAAATGGAGTCACATGTCAAATGGGATGTATTTGCTACGCCAAAGTGTAGTGTACATATTTTATGTGAATGTGGTTAGGAAGATCAAGTTAAAGTTGTTCGTTTCCTGAAATCTGTTTATGCTCATATAAATATTCGGTTTGATATAAATTTCATCAGTTCCTAAACGTGTTGTTCACAAACGATACCCTTCAAGCGTAGATAATTTACAGTATAGATTACATTTCTAAGTAATTTAAGCAGGTATTCTCCGTTATTTGTTATAGAAACAACTCCACCCTTCTAATTTGCGTTCAGCGTTAATTCAACAGATTTTCCGATTTTCTCAGCTGAAGTCGGCCCATTTGTATTTGTTTCAAGTTCGCAGACATTCCCTGGGGCGACGCATTCATCGTGAGGGGAAGGTGGGCTTAATTAGGAAATAATGCCTAAGCGATTAATCACAATACCCCTACGAAGGTTGTACCTACGTAGACAGTCTTTTGTTTCTAAATTGTGAACCCGACCCGGTCTTGAAGCTGATTTCCAATGGGAAGTGGAGACCGAGGGACGTCTCCGCCAGACCTGAAACTGTGACGGTTCGTTTCACATCCCCGTATTGCTATTTGCCTATTATTTTAAAAGTCAGAGGTGAAATTGAGGGACGGCCATGGGTGAAAATATGTTTCCGACTTTTAAATTTACGGTCTAAAAGATTTTATGGCGGAAATAATTTGAACGTATTTATATTTGAAAACGTTAATGTTTAGATGCGTTTTACGAACATGCTTATGCAAGTTGTCATTTTTAATTAATGAAAGGTAATATATTTTTACTATAACTTTTTATTATACACGTCTTCGTATCGTTAAGCTTGCATAAAATATAATGAATAGGTGGATTTTCTCGTTACAAAGCTTACGCAAGACAAATTAAGCAACTCTTTGTTATTAATGTATTTTACGGCACAAACAATCCATCCAAACAGCTTGTTATGAATTAAATGAAAATAATTGGTAATACAAAACCGCTTGGGGACGCTGGGTTGTTATGAAGCACACAAATTTTCCGCAAACCCTTTAATCCCGAGCTCGCTTATTTCACTTGGCCCCTCGTTGTCGAATGTCCCCTGTCTCCCCTATGCTAGTTGATGAAATTTTGGTGATGCCTCAAAGGTATAAACTGTAAAATTCATGGTAAGTATTTGATGCGGCAGTTTCTGCATTATGCGATACAGGTACTCTGGTACCCCCGGAATGGGACACAGGGGAACAAAGAATAATGTGGCATTGTTATTTTAATGTGATATACTATTTCACTTTACGTTCTACACTCCACGTTTGTTTTATTAGATTTTTTTCGTAATATTTTTATGTAAATTTTGTAGCTACATAATGAAACGCCGCGGGGCCATGTTGCATACATAGATACTAAGTACTTTTAGTCCGGGTCTTTAGTGTCCGGGTTCATGAAAAAAGGAGAAAAATGCAGCAGCTGTTCCCGTTGTGCAAGTTTTAGCGGCAGTCGGTAAAGTTGCATACTACTTACTGTAGTAAGCAAAATGCGGTACCAGACTGCCATCTGCTTTTTCATGTTTTAATTAGTAGTATCCCTGTCTTATGACTTAAACTTTGTATTATTTTGGTTTAAAATATTAGTTCCAACTTAATACTCTATACTTTTGCAGGGCAAAGTAAGTAATGGTAAATTATTTATTGATGATTACTGAAAAAGCGAAATGACCGGGACTGGTTTTCTCTTGATGTCTACTATCATGTTTTTTTTATAAATATCTTTTCGTTCCTTAAGTTTTGGAGATAAGTGATTTTGAAATAAAACAGTTACACACTCCAAGATTTGAGAAAGGTTTTTTTTTATATAATAATAATATGACCGTGTTTACACATAGCTAAACAAGGAGTTTTCTTATCAAAAGATACGTAGTCAAGAATTATACGATAAAGGAGCCCTCGCAATGCCTCATATACACATGGGATTCGATACAAATTCCCTCACGCAATCTACATGAGGTCGCGTAACCGATTTTATATAAAAACTCAACCCTGCGAAAATATCTTTATAATATAATGCTGAGTCTACTCAGATTTTCCTTTTTATTTTCATTTTTTGGGAAACAGTGTCAAAGATTGTAAGATTAATGAGCAAAAAACGAATTTGGATGGAAAATTAACTTCGAGATAAGGACAATAAAATTTGCTTTGGTAAACAGTTGGGGAGATATTTCAAAAGGCAATCCGATGATCGAAAAAATGTAGCTTAATATTTTGTGTCTGGTCACTCGTAAAGGTCGTTGGTATCATGTGCTTACAGTAAATCGCCAGTACTGCCCGTTAACAACAAACATAATAATAACGCCTTACGACACTATAATTATGGTTAGCTGTAACTAACTTAGTAGTAATTTACTGTTAGGGTAACTACTAACTATAACCATAACAACTAGGCTACGCGCAATTCGGTATTCAAGTTAAATTCCTTCAGTTTCAAAAGCTAGGAAATGCAACAAAAATTCAACGTTCTATCGTAAATGCAACCGACGCAGTTGTTGGCAAACTCAGGAATGAAACGAAGGGTCGGCGCGTGGGCTGAATACCTAAAAACTTGATAAAAAATTCTAAGCGTCTCCCGCCTACCGATACCAACTTAGTTCTATATCACACTAGCGGTTTGCAAGCGGTTGCGGAACGGGGCGGATGTGGAGCGATTGCGTCGCGAACATTCCGCGGCTGCACAACGTTGACGTCGTGGACGCGTGGCGAAGAAATAACAATGCTGTTCATAGCAATCTCGTTGCGCGTCCCTTCGTATGTCCTGCGAGTTTGACGGGCCTGTTGGTCTAGTCTAGTAGTTAGTCACCCGGACCAGACTGCTAAGCCGGAGGTCGTAGGTTCGATTCCCACTCAGGACAAACCATGTGTGTATGTGCATCATACTTCGTACTGTGTCTGGGTGTAATTTATCTATAATATGTATGTATTTATAATTATATAAGTATGCTTATCAGTTGTCTGGTTACCGTAGTACAAGCTCTGCTTAGTTTGGGATCAGACGACCAACCGATTCGTAACGTATTGTTTGCGCGTCCGCTCCACTTTGAAAACGCTCACAATCCGCTAGTATGATAAGGCCCTTAGGTACAACATGTTCAGATGTTTTGAATTTTATAGAGAAGGAATCAGGCTTTGCCGACGTGGTGATGTTAGTACATGTGTTATTTATTTGACTTATGTATGTAAAGGAAAAGCAACTTGCGGAAAATATTCTGACACGGTAGGACGGTTTGAAACCGGACGTATCCGTACGGTTGCTATTCGGTTTATAGAACCTATAAGGTTTTTCTGTGTGCTAATTTTCGTAGAGGTTTATCTAACATAGATTAAAGCTAAAACATATTCGTATTTATTTACTACGGCAAAGTTCTGAGAAAGAGCCAATAATCAAGTCTAACCTTAATTTAGGTATTCCCAAAATATAACATATCAGTGTTCAAAACGTAATAAGTATTAATGAAATCCAGCTTACACCACACAACGTAAAATGTAATTTGTAAAACTTTTAATTAATTTCTAATTTTATACTCTTACGTAAAGGTTTTTGTTCTAAAACGTTGCTTGTGTTGCTCTATGTTCGTGTAATTTATATTGTTATTTACGGGTATGATAGAATGTAATCTGTTGTGTGGGAAACTTTTGAAATTAGTCTAACCAATACATCATCAGCTTTCGGGTTAATGTTTTGGGAGGGTTTCAATATATGAGTTAATTGTTAATATCGAACTTGTGTTTCCAACTGCCTATTCCAATAAAAGCAAACTGAAATTAATCTTATTTTTATGAAAGACTAGCTGTCCCGGCAGACTTCGTATGGCCTAAGAGTAGACTTTTCTTAATAGTTATTCTGATGTTGACAAGGAAAGAGAAAGTTGATAACAATAATTCCGGCATTTTTTTTTAATACTTCAAGGTATATAAAATTAGTAAAATCGGTTCAGCCGTTCTCGAGATTCAACACATTTAGCGATATATTTTTGTGTTATATAAGATGGTTGCGGAATGTTTATAATAGTTACCGTGTCCCCGGAACATAAAGGGCAACCGAAGGAACATGAGTGGGTTTTAGTCAGTAAAAGTCTGACACGCCCTCCCGCCACACCCAGGACGGGAGCAGTCATTGGATTATTTCCCACTTACCAAAAAAATGTTGTAGGTATAAGATAACTAACAATTTCAGTCAAATAACACAAAAACAAACCAGCTCCAAATAACTCAATATGTCGCAAACCCCAAAGAAACTTCGCATCCCTTACCCATTTTTTTAAGGATGACCCTAAAAAATAAATTCTGAGCGGGAACTGAGAGCAACGGCTCGAAATCCCTGCAATAACGAGACGTGCCCACATGAATAGACTTGACAACACTTGAGTTGATGCCTCAGATATACGACGTCGGAGATAACGTATCACATAACTATAGCATCTACTAAGACGCAGGTAGCACAAAAAAAACTGTGGAGTTGTGTTTAGACTTACATTTTTAAGCAAAACACTGGCTCGCACTAAGGGAATTCGTTGAAATGCATTGGAGATACTAAATCACACATTTAACATTCTATAAACATAAAACTATACCACAATAATACTTTCTAATGAATAATTATATAATTAACACTCTCTTTGTCTACCAACTTTGTTAATAATGCTGTCTGCATACAAAACTTAATTATCAAGAATATTGTTACTTCAGAGTTTTGGGACATGCACGACCCATATGCACATCATGTAATTAACGATGCGGTCACTGAGGGACCTCTCAGGACCTCTAATAAGCACCATGGTCACGTGCCACCGAATAAATTGCGGTAAACTTAATTAAAGAGTTATACTCTGCACCAAGGCCCATAGGATACGTGTGTTTATTTTGCATTAGACGAAGTTAATTTTATATTTAGCATTGCAAATTATCTGCACGAGGAAATTATTAAGGAATGTAATTATGAAATTTACGGTAGTTTTAAGAACTTTTGACAAGTTTGACGATGTAACTTTTCTATGACACTTTATTTATTGAACTTAATGTACGAACACCATACATAGGCGGAATTTTTCTACCACTCTACCTTAGAGTGATGCGGAGATAAAACATAGTAGGTGCAAGAAAACAGAAAAGTTACAGGAATAAAATGAAACAATAAAATAGTTACTTAAATATACAAAGTAGAGAGAGACTTTAATGTTACTAATATGCCGTTTTTCGTCTACAGGATGTTCAGCACAAACCCTGAGGATATTCCCGATGCAGAAGCAACAGACGGTGGCTGTAGGCAAGTCTGTTGTGCTTACGTGTCAAGTGGATGCTCCCGACCCGGCGCTTGTCACGCAACCTCAATGGAAGGACCCTAAAGGATTCGTCATTAATGAAGCCGCGTAAGTATCTAAAGACTATGTGAAGAAAGATGGTGTTGAGGTGATACAATGAAGATCGATGGCAAAAAATGTGGGTTTAAATGCCTCATGGACTTTAAAAGACACTTTGACCTTTGAGTTTGTTTTGGATGCTTCTCAGAAAATTCAGTTAGAAATTACACGGCCCTATCGTGTGCTTAAAATATGCAAAAAACAGTAATGACTTGTAAAAGCGTTCTTTTTAACAAAATAAATAGATATAATTTTAAATATGCAATGTTTTATAAATGTCTCGCGAAGACTAGTCTAAAAGTCATACGCATAATGCATAAATGTTACTAAAAATCTTATATTTTTTGTGTGAAAACTACTGTTTATGATACAAAATTACGATACATCATAGAAAAGTTATAGGGGTCATTTAGTGTTTAGTTGCAGCATTAAAAACTTTAATCATTCGCTATGACTTGTGACTTTATCGACACAAACTTCTTTTGGCAAAAGAGTCACATTTCGTAGGTTTTCGTCCTTGTTTTTGTTTCAAAATACACGTCCCATGCCATCCGGTACTAGTTATTTTTTATTAATTTGAGTTGAAATTATTAGCAGCTATAACATCGATTGCCCACACTCAATCATCTATTATCCTCAATAGAACTGGCACCAGACCTGAGATATACACGGAACCGATGCCGGCGAAACAGCTGCAACTGCTGTACATATCGTCGATCACTCCTGCCATGGCTGGCAACTACACCTGCGTCGCCACTTACACTAACATGCCACTGAGCGCTAGTGTTGTTCTGGACACATTTAGTAAGTATTTTAGAAGATTCTTGAACTTTTGTATCGATTTTGTTGTGAATGGGTAAAGTGTTGGGGATTCACTTACAAAGAAAATACTTCTTGGTATAAAAAATACATAAATTTTAAAATGATTCAATAACTCATTGGATATTTCTTTTGTAATGGTTACGAAATAATCAAAAAATTAATTTCGATTCATTCATTTTTTTTTGTAGCGATGAAATTCGTTTCTCCGTAATGGTAACGTTTAACTATATCAATATTTTGTTGACCCAGTACAATATTTATTTTTTAACATTTTTTTACGAAGAGCAACATTTTACGTGGAACTCAAAATATTTGTTTCATTTCAGTTGCAATCACTTGGACGAATGCTAATGAAAACCAATATGCTACTAAGGGAAAAGAATTTAAAATAATGTGTGAAGTTACTGCTGAACCTGCGCCGTCTGTTGATTGGTTCAAGGAAGGTAATCCTGTAAGTATCGATATACACATGTCCAAAACATCATAAAAATCAACATAATAAGGGTATAGATGCTAATGAAGAATTCTTTCAGGTTGTAACTGGTGACAGATATGTGATTCACGCAAATGGCCTAATGATAAAAGATGTAGAAGAAAGTGACGACGGAACTTACACCTGCCGTGCTGTAGTCATCCAAACAGGCGAACTTGCTGAAAGAAACATCAAACTTGAAGTAAGAGAACGAAAATTCGTAATTGCTACTTTAGACACGTTACTTGAACAAGATCTAAACTAATGTTAACATTTCCAGGTTTACACTGCCCCAGAAATGGAGGAAAGGGAGTCTACAGTTGAAATCAGAGAAGGTGAAAGTGCTGCCATCTCATGTAAAGCTAGAGGAAAGCCTATGCCTACTTACTCTTGGATCAAAGCTTCAACTCGGGAGGTAAATAATAAAATGATTACGTTAAAATTACTAAAATGAGATATAAGTATCATATCATTAGTAATATCAATAGTGTACGCAAATACACTGACGATTTTTGTGGACAATTATGTAAATTGAAAAATATTAAAATCAAATCCTCTGTTCTAGAATTTGGCAAGCACATCCCGATACAGCGTCAACGAAAACACTGGTCTCCTAAAAATTGATCGCGTAGAAGCTGGTGACTACGGCAAATATATCTGCAGCGCTGTCAACCAGGCTGGTCAAAACGAAACTGAAATTGAAGTAGAAGTATTGGTGAAGCCGAGAATATTCGAACTGTTTAATAAAACAGCTGATGAGAAACAAGAGGGTAGATTGGAGTGCAAGGCAACCGGCCGGCCAGCACCCCGCATTAGTTTCCGCAAATTGAGCAACCCTGACCGCTTCCGAAATGGACCTAACGACGACGGCAGGTAAGACAATTGGCTATAACAATGGTGTTTTACTATCTTAATTGACACAGGTGCCGCAATAGGGCGGCCAGTTTATGTGTAAGCGTTATGTAGTTAGTTCATTACTGGCTACAAGTTTGTAATAGGAGATTCAACTGTATTATCAATACGGAAAGTAAGACAGGGCGAGATAAATGGACGTTAATTTGTATGTACTTTGGCTAAGCACTATACCTGTCACTGTTACACAACTGCCAAACAACAAGTGCACGATAGAGACGGGAACATAACTAAGCCAAAGTATGTACGTGCTTAGTAACTAATCTATTTATCTCGCCATTAGTCAAGCTAATAAAAATTTCATTTCTTTTTAGAAGAAATTGCATAAATTAAAAACTTTTTTGTGAGCTACTAAACCGAAAAACGAAAGCTTTCAAGCTCGAACAATTGATTTTTATTCGTCATTAAAAAGTTTGTAAAATAAACCGTTTTTGTGCAGGATTTTGGTCGAAACGAGCAGTCGGCAGACCGGAGACCAGATGGAATCCAGTGGAGTTATCACAATCTCTAAATTAAACAGGACTGATGATGGGCTATACGAATGTTTTGCTGAGAACACTGGTAATTATACGTCTGATTAATATTCATTACCTGCTTGGGGCAGTCTATATTTTTTCTTAACAGTATTTGACATGTGCTTAGTTACCAAAAGCTTACCTAAATACCATTTCACCTATAAAGATTTTTACGGTTTTGATATTCGTTTTTTCTTTTATTTTGTTTTCGTGTTTATACATTTCTTACAAACTATAGGCCAGAGCCCTATAAACCGTGGCCAAAGAACAACATTGTTCCGGTTATTTTCTCTAAACATATTTGTATAATTTTTTCAATCAAATTTTAGGTGGGGAGGCAAGAAAGAACGGACATTTAACAGTTAATTTCAAGCCAACTTTCGAACACATGCCGACAATTCCTATTTGGAGTTGGAACAGTCGCCCCGCCAATTTAAGTTGTACGGCAGAAAGTATCCCGAATGCCACCATTAAATGGAGGTAAGTGCGTTAAAACGACACTTCTAATGTAGCCGTTTAACTTATTTCTCCATTTCTAGACGAATTTGTGTCGTAACAATATTAAGTTACGGTACCTTTTCCTATGCAGTATAGTTTGAAGTTTCTAGTGTAAATTAAGTTAGAGTACTAAAACAATTTTCTGAAATTTTCACCACTAACCTTATTAATGTGCCGTACATATGCATTTAGATTTACACACATAGTATTTGCTTTTTAAGTTATGTAGAGAAAACACTACAGACTATATTTATTTTTAACACTCAAGCTTTAATATAAATTAAAATTCGCCATTAATTTTCTATTTTACTTAGACCATTTTATTACTTTATTCATTACGTGTACTTCAATCCTCTTAACAACTTATACTGTGTTAGTAAGGTATAAATTAAACAATCAGTGTATACATATGTATGTCAAATTCTCTTAAAGTATGCTATAAACAGTGCCATTTCCCAATAGATTCCGCGACCTGGACTTAGTAGAGACTCCACAAGTGAAGATCTACGGCTCTGGACCATCTAGTTACGTCATCGTCACACCGACAGACCGAGCTTTATACGGCATTTACAAATGTATTGCCACAAACACTCTTGGTGAAGCCGAACACATCATTCAATTCAGGGAAGCATTCCCACCGGGACCTGTTGTTCAAGTAAGTGAAACAGCAATTACAGCTTAATTGCTGAACGTGTATTTGGACAGCAAAAAGCGACCCGAATAAATACCACAGAGAAGCCACGCTGCGGCTTGTAGGAAAACTCCGAATCGGGATAATGGATTTAAATCTAGACTCACCTCTATTGACCAGTAGTGACCTAATTCTAGAATAGACCAGACTCGGCGTTAAAAGTGGACTCATTTTGAAACAGACACTCTGTTCAAAATAAGTCCGCTTTTATACTTTCTTGAAAAAGTTATTTTTTAAATGACTAAAACGTTCTTCCAACCATAATATTGCCATCTTATTGAAAACAGAACACAATATAAACTATGGCTCAGTTTATAACTTTAACATGTTTCAATATTGGTCTAACAATAATAAACTTCGCGAACAAAACTTTTTCGTGATCCTTGTTCGCCTATAACTTATACTGAAGGATTCTTTTTATTTCGAAGGCCCGCCAAGAAACAATAACAGCGACATCAGTATCATTCAATATCGTGGGACCGGCTGAAGAAATGGGACCACCAATATTGGCCTACACAGCCCAATACAAGGAAAACGGCAATTTCGATTGGAATCTCGCCCAGAACAAGACTTGGTCTGCCAATTCGCCGTACATTGTGGAGAATTTGAGGCCGATGTTCACTTATGATTTTCGATTTGCCGCCGTCAATCGGGTCGGGCCTGGCAGTTGGGGTGCTCCTATTACCGTCATTATGCCTAGAAGGTAAGGTTCTATTTGCCTTTTCTTTATGTATAACCCTAAGTTCTATCTAGACATTTGTCTAACTGTCGTTTGGTTACGTAATCCTCATAGTTCAAGATGTTTATTGTTTCAAGAATGCCAAATTGTTAATTAGTTTTTAAAGTATTCATTGTGATAGTAACGGTTGTTACACAATGTTAGATACATACATAATGCGTAATAAAGATGAATCACAACATCAACATTTATCATAACCATTCATAATTTTTTAGATCGCCACCGGAGCAACCAAAATGGTGGGAAAATGAAAGCTCGGAATCGCTTATTCATGGTAAATACGCGGACAGATA
Source organism: Athetis lepigone (assembly GCA_033675125.1). NCBI lineage: Eukaryota > Metazoa > Arthropoda > Insecta > Lepidoptera > Noctuidae > Athetis > Athetis lepigone. The sequence continues at coordinate 8,275,401 of CM066240.1, forward strand.
TGAGCTGAGATGGCGCGTACCCGCCAACAATGGCGAGCCCATCGATATGTATGAGATCAACTACTGCCCTGTAAGTTTTTTATTATATTGTATCTACCATCTTATAATATTCCCATTTCCACACACAATACATACGGTTTCAATAGATTTGTTTGGATGATTTATTTTGCTTTTCATGCCACGTAGAATCCGATAAACTTATTACTCATCCGAATCTTTTATTTTTCTATAGGATACTTGAATGGAGTTTCAAGAACATTATTATTCCATTTCCTTATAAGGAAAAAAAATATCCAAAAATCTGTAACAGAGTGGTATTGCAATTTGAATTCACTATTTTATTTAGGTGCTGAAAGTAAGTGGGGAATGGCGCATCGCATCTGAATCTCAATGCATCGTTGAGGAGCTTAAGTCCCTAGAGGCAATCAGTTACGAAGTACGTGGTCTCCACCCAGACACGCGATACAGAATGCAAGTTAAGGCACACAACGTCCTTGGATATTCCCTGCCTGCACAACTTTACGTCCAAACGGCTCTCGGTGAGTACAATCAGGAGAGTAATGAAGTCCCCGTAAGGGCTGGCTTCTACGACGTTTACACCGCCTCAGAATCAATATACAATTCGAAAGCTACGACCATCTATTCCTTCAGCCTGTTTACCTTTGTTTTGTGTTTGGTTTTGTGAAGACCTTGAACTAGTGTTTGTGCGCCTCTATTTATTTTGTCGTGCTCCTGTAAAATATTATTTTTACAACGAATTTATTTACCTGTCATGTGTTTCCAGAGGTTCTAAGTTTTTTGCTTTCTTTGATCAAGTACAAGTATTCATAGTGTAAGTCATCCGCTTGTTAACAATATTTTGTGTTATTTATTTTTCTTCATACTTTTTCTGAATGGTTTTTATGATACTAATTTATCATTCACATTTAATTATTATTGTAAAATCTTGCCTTTACAAATTAAAATTAACATTCAAAAATGTACAAAAACTTTAAAAAATTTGCAAATATCAAATTGTGAGGAGTGTGTGAAACTGTTGTATTTTGGCATGCGTTTTCTATAATTTTATATTATTTTGAAAATTACTTTTAGAGTTTGAGTACAATTATAATTTGAAGTTAGTTACGATGTACTTTTATAGTTTTATACAATTTCGTATTGACGATTTTATATTATGTTGGTGTTAATTTATTACAAGTGGTAAGTTTGAATTGCCTATTATTTATTTGTTGATTTCTTCTCGTAGAACATTTTTTTTGCCTTATTAACTATACGTATTTATCATTATCAAATATTTTCTAGGTAACCCAAATGGATGTCCCAGTCATTTCAGATGGGCTCACACTAAAATGGAAGTCTTAGCGACGTTATTAATAATGTTTTACATAAGTAATAATAATATAAACTAATAGTTAAAATCTAAATAATCTTCTAAATTAAGCAAGTCCAAAGACGACTGTTGTTATTTAGGGAAATACTTGTTGTGATAATGCAATTTGTTGTGTAAATAAGTGTAAATGTTATTTGTGTTTGAAAATATCATCAAATGATTTTTGAACTTTAGTAATTCCAATTGTGTGTCTTTACTATTAAATAATTAAAAGTTCAATATAATTTAATCGAATTTCGGAGTGCGTTTTAAATTATAATGAAAACTTATTCTTGTTTCAAAGGCTAAATATAATCGTATGTAGGTAATTTAACGGCTAATAAATTAACACTGCCAAAGTATGAAATCGTAATATAAGTAGTGTTAATTAAGAGAAAAATGCCAAAAATTAAGGCATCCATTGCATTTTATCATAGAGCGTTGTATAAGAATTCATAAGATTTGTGTACGAATTTTTGATGACTATTTTGTCTTTTTGATATAGATTAAAGATGGAAAAATAAATCGTCCATCCTACTGATAAAATGGAGTTTGAAGGGAATATGAATGTAAAATATTGAGGGTTGAAAATATAATGTAGTTAGCCAAAAGTTCTACTATAATTGAAAGGAGTTCGAATTGTGATCTGTTTTAGGAGAAAAAAAACATGACCAATGTGAAAAATAATAAATGTTTTCAAAACAAAATTTTCCGTTGTAGTTTTTTGTATAGTGCATAAAATGAATGAAGTTCTGTTCACTAGCTGTAAATAGACATGTCAATACTGTTGATAGAGGTGCTGGTTCATTGTTAAAACTTCATTCATTTTGAAGATGTTGCTACCATCACCAAATCCATAAGTTTAGTATAACCCTCATCCCTTAATGTTCCTATGAAACTAATGATTAACTGTAATAAGAGATCAAAAAGAAAGCTGTCAAGATGCTTATCAAGAAATCCATTAACCCTTTTGAATGTTGATCCGTTACACATGTGTTTGTGTCGCCCTGACTGAAATTTGGGTAAATATAATTTTACTTAATATGATATTTTTAATAGTTAATAATCCTGCTGCTAGTTTCCTTTGGAATGTACTAATTACTATTGCATGACCTTCATGTACACCCTTCAAGCGCTGATTAATTCACATTGTCCCGATAGCATGGTCCAAACATTGACGACTAAACATTATACCGTTACCTTTACCAATATTTTCAGTCTTTATCATTTTAATTATATAATTATCTTAGTAGTCATGATAGATGACGATGTTTATAGAAATTATATTTTCGATATTACATTTTTTCCTAGTCGTGTCGGTTTATTTATTCCAAGCATGGATGGTGTAATCTATGAAACTGCCAACACAGTGTTGACCATACGTTGTCTTGTTACCGAAGTTAAACATCCATCCTGTTTCTTCTATTGGCGGTTTCACCAGGTTTTAGGATATCTCACTAGAAGTTTAGCAAAAATTGTTGCTTGAAAAAAGTCAAGAACTGACAAGTAAATCCAGGAGTATTTAAATATGTTATTAATATCTCTTGGGATTTCGTCAAATGTTTTTCAAACAGCAATTACTATTTTCCTTAATTAAGACTATATGTGTACTGAGGTGATGGTTAATAGAGTTCCATCCAATATTTAGTTGTTTTAAACATTATTATTGTTCCAAATTTTTATTCTTATTATACGTTTACATTAGATTCCGATACCGCTTCAATAGAAAAAAAAAACTGTCATGGGGTTTGAACATTTATTTTGCGATAAAGAAAATCATTTAGAATGTTTGCATCTTGACAACTTTTCTTTCTTATGATTATTATATTGTTATCATTAATTTTAAGGTCTCCGATATGTGCATCATCATCTTTCGTTTCTATCATTCGTCATCTTTCATTTTTCATTCAAACCCCATTTCATTCTAGGAGAGCTTTCTTCCAATACATTTGATGAGTCTTTATTGATAGAATAGTTACCGGTGATTGGGTGCACGATTTCTTTGTCTGAAAGCACTCCCTGTTTGTCACCATATCACTGATTGCAATGAATGTGTGGACTGCTGTGTACAACTTTAAATCAACTTAAATTAACTTCTAAGTACACAAAAGCTTGAACTGCATTGATTACAATCACTTCCATGTCATCTAACATCTTCAGCTTCTGTGACATGATGCATAAACTAACAATAATAAGAGCAGTAGATACATTTACCGCGTTATTTGAAAATCACTTTGCTTTATCCTTTTATCGCAACTGGTATCCTGCTTCTACTGCTCTTTGATGTGACACAAGAAATATATCGAAGCAATGTTGTTGTAACAGGCGTTGAGCGTTCCGGATTCGCACCGCCGCAACTTTTGTCCAGTGGTTCTATAATTGGGTTGGCGTTGGCTGGTGTGTTCATCTGCCTTCTCATCGTGGACCTCCTTCTCCTGTGCTTTAGACGGCAAGGAGTCATTGCGACTATCTGTGGCAAACGAGGCAAGAAACACAACGACGATGAAGCCAAGCTGGGAAGGTAAAGCTTCGACTATTATATGTTTACTAATATTTGTTTTTATGTTATAAAACGTCTTTAAAACAAACAGTTCATCCGAAAGCACTTCATCGACATCATAACCGTTACACTCCAGTCTTCCATTGTTACAATAATTACCTATCTATATATATTTCTCCTTATGTTTATCGTGTCAAAGCCTATCCCTTTGTGTCCCGTGTTCCATGTTAAGTGTTAGTGTCGATGAGAGATGTTTCTGCCCGCTAGTCTGTACGGTTGGCGCTTCCCGCTCCCTTATTGCAGCACGAAGCCGCGCGCGCCGCCCTCCCCCGCGCCCCTGCCGCCGCCGGTCAAGCTCGTGCCGACCCCTACGTAAGGCACCACACAATAGCCATACGAAACCTTGAGACTGCCTGCATGCTTTGTTTGTGCGGATGATATGGTTTGGCCCTTGTGAGGAGGAACATATCTCAAACCGAACAATCATTTGGTTTGGACAAACAATTAAGTTATTAATACAGGGGATGATGTATGTATAACTCTTTTTGCTGGGGCTGAGCAGTTTGTACATATCAAAGACGAAAAGCTTCGCGATTTGCCTTTTGTATATAGCTGTGGAGATGAATATAAACTGTAATGCTTTGGATTGAAGACTGTAAAAGTGTTGTAGTTGTGAAGTAGTGTACAGTGCCGCTTTTTGAAGGTAACTTATTTAATAGCAGCAGATAAGTATAATCTTAGAATTGGAAGCAGGTGCCACGTCTTTTGTATCCGAAAACTTTCGCAAAGTTCTGTTAAACTGGAACATCTCTTACGACAATTTTTCGTTCTTATTTCTTTTGAAGTTTATTTGTGTTTTAATCCTGTCATTACCTTGAGTATAACTCTTCCCCAAGCACTTTTGTCACGGGTTTTCATAGTCTGACTTTTAGATGTTTTACTATTTGCACAATCCACTAACAAGTATTATTTGTTTTTCCCAATGCTGCCCATTACAACCACGTATAGCTATGTACCGACCACGCCAGTGTAAGACATTCAAATAATTATATCATACAACTTTGTTCTTTTATCTGATTTTGTTTGTGCCTTATGTTCCGTGATTGCAGTGTCTGCCCAACTATAATCTGCATAATTAATCCCTTGGCTTTCTGTTGTGTTCGCTTTATTTACCTTCAATCATTATCATCACATCTCTGTAACTTTATATCTCACATCAAACATTCATTGCGCGTAGTTTGTTTGGTCATTGTTTAAAGTTGCAAATGCCCTCAACATTTGAACATGTTCACTATTGAGGAAAGTGCCTACATACAATTTTTCTTCGACTAAAGTGTTCGATAAACTGAGATAGATAGTTGTCCAACTTTTAATCAGAAGCACTTTGATACAGCTTTTTTAATTTTTTGTCAGAAAAGTATCGAGTTGACGATATGTGCACGGTATGACCCAATATACGTATAATGGTGCGACTGCATTGACGTATTTGGCGAAATATTTGCATATTCGATGCAATGTAATAAAAACTTTATTTCAATAAGTCTAGGGTATAGTTTATATTACCCAAGTAACGCAAATATTGGCCAAATACGCTACGTGAAGTTGTTTCATAAAACATGACAAAATAGTTTAACAAACAATTGAATGTATGCGGTGGCCTTAAAAAAATGCAACTCTAAACAGTTGACGTGCTGTAAATAAAGCCTAAATAATATTCCCATTATAAACAAGAGCTAATTAAGATTTCTATCACAGGGATGAAAAGGAGCCACTGAAGGACACAAACGACGATGCCATCAAGAGGAACTCTTCAGTTGAATTCGACGGACACCGAGTGTATGCCACTAGTGGAGGACCAATCATTGGCAAGAATTCCGCCGTATAAGATTTTATCAAACCAAGAGGAGAAAATGTCCGTGAATGTGTAATCGTCAAACTTGGTGTTACATTCGATGATATGCTTGTGTATATGTGAGCGCGACCAGTATTTTAAACTGCCAAAAGTTTACTTAAGTATTCAGCTTTACTATCTCAACTTTATTTATCATCATATATTCTCTATATATTTTTATAACGTCTAAAATTCTATATATTATAATCATGCAAAACATATTTTATACATTTTTCTAGAGTTTTGTTGTTAGAGACAATGATTTTGTCTTTATCAATAGGGCTTTAGTGCACGTTATATATTTCTTGAGAGGAACAGCCGCTTCAGGGAGGTACGAAATGTGCCTTTTAGTATATTTCTTATAATGAGGGTATTATATTTTAGTGTATATAAGATAATGTAACGTAAAATACACGTCACAATTTTATTTTTATTAATATCACCATTATATTATATCAATGAGAATTTAAAAGACAATTTATTTTTATATTTTTCTCTATTTCTATTTCTTGTTGCATTTTTAAGTACTTACTTTCTATTTTTATAAGTCATCACATGATATCATCATAACCTTCATGATATTAACATCAAATCAGAAAGAGACTAGACACTATGTTTTGCCGAATTGTTTTTTTAGTTAATTAAGCGAGTTGCCTTTTATTTTAATGAAAAAATCTGAAACTTTAGTTGTAAGTTAACGTTAAGCTTTGTAAATAAATAGTTAAGACTGTAAATACTTTCTATTGTAACTGTTTAACGTCTCATATTTCGATACAATCTCAAAAAAAGGTCTAATGAAAATGAGCCAGAACGAAAACTATTATTCATTTTTCCAACTGTATGAGACGAACTTAATAAGTCGCTTGCTTGTCCGTAAGCTGCATAGGTGTCATGTTTAATTTTATAAACAAAATCGTTAGTTAGGTAATGTATACCTGTTAAATAATTTAAGACTATTTAGATATTCCTACTTATTGTAATAATTTAGGTATGTTAAAGCACAATACACATAAAGTATAGAGGTGTTTTATTAACGATACACGTATGTCCATCACAATGCAGAAAACTAGTGGGTACTTAACACTTTGATACACTTACTTAACTTTTGACGTACTTATCTACACATATTTTTATAATTCTGATCTCGATTATAGTTTTAATGTAGTTCTCCTTAGCTTTAAGAATGTATTATGCTTCTGGGTTTTATGTGTATTGTGAAGCTCATTTGAATCGGACTGCTAAATGATGGCTATCTACTTATTTATTTAGTAAATAACCACCATGTTTCAAGTCACCAAACAAACCAGCAGTCTGTTTGATTAGAGACAAAATGTTTTTATAACCGCTTAATATATTTAAGATATTTTTATCATAGTATTTATCTACATATTGTACCTACTTAAATTTTCCCATTTTTTATGATTTTTTTTATATTCCATACATCGCCTTTAAAAATAAGAGAATTTATAAAGGACTTGTTTTGGTAACCATTGTTAAAAGTCTTTTTGCTGATATATCGATTGTTTGTTAGTGCAGCTTTACGACGACACTTACAAAATGGCGTCAGAAATAGTTCGAGAAGTTTCTAAAACTCGCAGACGTATGACTCAGAACTACTAACTCAAGTCTTGAGTCGTCTTGAAACTATAATAACAAGCATTAAACTTGTCTTGTTGTAAATCCGACAATCGATTTCAATTTATCTATCAAATAGCAACTGAACTGCTTCAATAGACACAATTTAGGGCAATTGAATTACGTGTTTCATTGAACAAATTGCAAATTGAAGAGTAAGAAAAATTTCCGCGTAGTCGTTAGCTTCCTCATGTACAAGCTTAAATGTTATTTGTATGTAAGGTATGTCTGTCTGCTTATAGTGGCCGGGTGATCGACGAGACGAAAAGCGCATTTTTATATGAAAATAAATGTATTAAAAATGTCTATGTGTATCATTTTGGTCGTCCTAATTAGGTAATTTCCTGTGCTTGCATTAAAATAGGGGGATTTATTGCTTAGGAAATGATGACAATAAAAAAGCTATTTCATGACATTTGTAATTTTGATTTGAAAAGACGTTCAAAAGGTGAAAACATATCTTATTTTACGGTTCATTAATATTAATTTGCGTTAAAAATAGAGCTATTAAATAGGGACGCCCAAAAAATTTGTCGACAAAGAGACATGATTTATTCTTGTTACTGTAACGATACAAAGCGTTATGCTTTTTAATCGTTATTGTAATAACAATGTAATCTTTAGTGAGGGGATGGTGTAGTGAACAGTTGGGACCCAGTTTGCGGACAATGAAGCAAATGTTGTGTAACAACACTTAGGAGCGTATTAACTGTAGTGATGGGCTTAGTTACGCTAGTCGATTAGAACTGAGCTTAGTTGGAAATATTTTGTAACTAGCGGTTTCAACCGCGCAATGCATTGATATACATACAAAAAACCCTTGTATATCAAAGGCGCAGTGTTAGGTTTTTGGTTACTGCTCTGCTAGGTCATAGCGTGATGTACTGTAGCCTATGCCTTATTTTAATGTATAGGATATATTACAGTAAAGTTTCATCATCATTTGTTCAGTAGTTCTTGCGTGAAAGAGTAACAAACACACATACAAACTCTTACATTTATATTTTAGTAGTAAGTAGGAAAATTGACATGATTTTTTTATAATGCTCCTTTACAAATGTTCCTTTTAAAGATGATCTTTTTTCAATCGTGAAGCAGATGTATATAGAAACTGCTGCAAAAAGATGGTTCTCTATACTAATAATATCCACTACATCACTCAAAGCAGTTCATATCACTATGTTTATAACTGTACAAAATGTATAAGAACAAAGAAACTCGTCTAACACATTTCATAAAATATGTAAGACCAGTCAACTAGAACAAAATTTATTGAATGCCATGAAACCTATCGACTTTACATGAGCCGTGACGGAGTTAACAGCACTATTTCGCAAAAGCAATGCGTCACGGTTGATCCACAGGGTGTAGTCAATCTGTGGTGTACGTGAAGCGAAGGACACAATGACGCACCCTGTTCCGTTATAATTTATATTTCACTGACATTTAATGTAGGGGGGCCGTGCGTGCGTTATCTTGCGGGACAGGACAATGGAGGACTTGTGGTAAGTGTTGTCATAATCTGAGTTTCAAAATCTTGGGTCGACCTTTAAGGTCGAATAATTTGATAAAGATACAAGTGATGCTGATAACTATCTTTGGAAGTCTTCAATCATCATTTTTGTGTTTAAGTTTCGGATTTTTATTAGGTTAAAGTTCAAAGTCCTTTTGTATTTCTCAGGCAAGTTACGTATCATTAGTTAATTTACCGATGTAAATACACCCTCGACCTCGGTACTGTTTTAAAAGATTCATAGACATATGTCCTATAAACGTTACAACGGTAAATAGAGCGAATCTCTCAGCGAATTTTATTTGCTCTATGTCCAAGTGTGAAGTGAACGGCACAATGCATATTTATGGCTACATGATGCTATCCTTTTCCATCTCGTTTATAAAAAGCATAAATAAAGTGAAAAGCGTTAATTGTGTTGGTACGTTTTTATGTCATTAAGTACAGATATCATTAATCATTCCGCATGACAAGCCTGTCACCAACGGATATTGTACTGTCCTAAATGAGGAATAAAATGACCAAATGAAAACGTGATGTCGGAAAATATTTTATTTAACGAACCTTCGCAAACCTTTTCTGTGTGCAAAACAAACTGGTTCCCACATTTCACAAATTGGGGACTTTCATAAGCTCGAAAAATTCGATCTAATAATAATAATTCAATTTTATTTCGTTGTCACCCTACACTAAGCCCATATTGGTTATCGCCGGCAACAATTAGGGCCGTCCACGCGGCCAGCTTATGTTCGCTTCGAGTAACTTTCCTTTCAAATAATTGCCCCAGTAGCAGATGATACGGATTACTAACGGGGCGCAGCCCTAAACACAATACAAAATATACAGGTCGAATCATTTCCGATACAAGTTGTCATTACCAAAAAATACACCCCTAATAAAAATTGGCTGATGCCCCCTTTTAATTAAGGGTCGTATTAAAAAAGATATGTTTATTATTACTTCTGTAAGTGATCCCCGGTTCTAAATTAGTTTGCGAAAGTAGTTTTTGAGTTGATAACTGATATCTTTAATGATTTGAGGGGTAAGGGAGGCCGGATTAATAAATGTAAAGCCGAGATTAAAAATAAATAGAAAAAAGTGATTTACTTAGGGAAGAAGTGGGATAAAGATATACACTGAGAAGAAATCCGATAGATGTTAAAATCATGGGAAAACCATAAATATTCCGTGTTGATACAGTAAAAAAAAATAGGGTTTACAAAGAATGAAAATTAAAGGACGAAGCCCCAGGTAACAACGGGTTTGTCTATGAATATAAAATGGTAAACTGGCGAATTGTTGACATATCGACGCACAGTCCAAACCGCTGGCTGGTCCTAGGGTTAAGAAACTTGGAGAGTCTGTTTTTTTTTGTGAAGCGTAAGTATCCAGAAATTGTTTTTAAAATTCGACTTCTAAAGGAGTAAAAAACTGGATAGAAGTACGACATCAACGCTGGCGAAAACAAGTTACATAGGCATATAAAGAATAAATAAAACACCAATCATTTATAAATAGATAGTAAGTAGATCCACTCTAATCAGTAAATCGTCTCTTAAGGCTACTAACAATCGTCCTTGTAATTACATACAGTATATATACCGTGAAATAGCAGATCTCATTAAGTAAATAGCTGCTCCCCGTCTAATTGCCAGAGATTAGTTCAGATTTAGTACACGTAGATTCTAGGGAACGGACGACTAGCCATCCATTGGTCTTGTTTAGTGCTGAACCAAATCATTTAGGCGCTTATCCCATGGGCCTTTTGCGCGAAGAAGGAAATAAAATTTCGTTGTTTTTATTTAAATACTAGCCTGTCGTTGGAGCTCATTGCAATCTCAGAACATAATATGTTGGTACCATTGAACATAGAAAAATATTAATAGGCGTAGATAGCAAAAGTGCTCTTCAGCATTTGGCTCGTTGTGCCTCTGGCCACAGAGGTACTTCGATAGCCTATAATATTATTTCTAAGATAGACATCTTATCAAATAGTCTAATAATGTCTAGTCTTATCACACGTGGGCTTAAGGGCCAACGAGGAGGCTGATGAAATGGCTAAGAAAGCGGCGTCTGAAGGAATAGATTTAGATATAAAACCGGCCTTTTCAGAAGTATTACCCAAATGTAGAGATCTGTGTTACCAACTTTGGGTGGAATATTTTAATTTGAGGTCCAGGACAAAAGGCATCTGGTATAAAACAATAGTTGCCGAACCTCCTCGTATTCCCTGGTTCAGTAATGCTAAGATGAGTAGACAATTATTGGTAATGGCTCTCAGGTTGCTCTCAGATCAGGGCCACATTCCACTCAACAATTTCGGTTTCCTTATGAAAAAGTGTAGTTCCTCATACTGCAAGGTATGCGATACAGTAGAAGATGTTGTGCATTTGTTGACTGAATGCGACCGGTTTCGAGCTGAGAGAGAAGTATTAATGAATAGATTACAGATAAATAAACAGAATATAGAATTGTTTCATGAAATTTGGTCTACACCAATATCCGACGGCGCTAAAAGTTTGTTTAGATTTGTTTGCCTTCGATTTATGTGTAATTACCATCGGTGGCCAAATTATTAGGGACAGTATTCATTGAGCAACATTTTTTTGTTCAAACACCTTTTTCATTAAAATAAGTAATGTTATATAGGTTTTTCTGGTTTGGTTTTACTCCTGGTATTATTATTATTAATTTTGATATGTGATGCCACCATGTGATCGAGTCATTTTCAAAAAAAGTGGTATAGCTTATAATATGTAGCAATTTTGTTAACTTCAGTTAAAAAATTACTTTTGTTTCATTGATGGCTAAAACTATTTTTGGTTTTAATTTTACAAGATGTTTCTGTTAAAACTAATCAAACCACAGATAATGTTTCTGATGATGTCCTATTTTTTCTTAAATTGAATACAAAATATTAAGTTTTGAGAACGATATTACGTGATATGTTTAAAGGAGTTTGCTCAAAATAGCCTACGAATTGACTAGCATGAAACCTTTACAGTAATTACTAATTTTTTTATAAAGTGCATTATGACTATTACAATATAATGGACAGGTGCTAATTTCGAAAACATTATAAAAAGTAACTCAATTTAGTTTCAATCTCCGGTGTCTGATATTTTTGTTTAATTTTAAGTTAGTAGTAGACTAAGGTATCGTAGCTCATGCAGCCTAGTCTTACAATAAGTATGTATAGCGAAATTAAAAAACTCAATATTCTCAGTGCTTGATCTATGAATAAGGTTTTAATACGAATATATTAAAGCGACAGAAAGTGCTGTGTGAAATGAGCAAGCCATTTATTAAAAAAAAAGATCAACATATTAGTCTATTGTTTTCCGTCAATTGAATTGACAGATGCCAACATTTGACCAGGTTCTGGGTAATCCTGTTGTTTGTGCTCGTTTGAATTTTATTATTATTCCTTTCCGATTTTAAGTAACAACTTGGAATATATAATATATAATCTTGAAATATCGACCCCTAGCTGTGATTGACTGATTTACGGACCTACTAAGAACGACCTGGCATGTCGGTGGGTGTCAAGAGGTTAAACGGACTTTGCGGATTTAACATGGAATCCCAAAATGATTCTATATTTTGTGTAAACTGCGAATCAGCTTCTGACTCCATGTTACTAGAAGGTGAGCAAATTCTCTATTGTATACAACAGTGGACTGCTTCTCGATTGGTTAGTAAAACCTCTCTTTTTCTCGAGTCTCGAGAAATGCTGACGATTCGTAAACTTATTTATCAAATCACCCTGCATCACTCCAGCTTAGTGTGGGACCATCAAGAAGTTTATGTTAAAGATGATAGGTAGTGTCGTATCCATGGTGACAATTAAACAAATTAAAAAATAATGTCATATCTTGTGTTGTTTTAAATAAAAGTAATTTCTGGTTAAAACGATATATATTATATTAGAGGCTCTTGCAGCACATATAAAATACTAAAGGTAGCGATGGTTAGTGGTGGCTGTTTAGTAATTCTAATCTTTTTTCAGGTTCATACACATGATCTTCTTTGTCGGAAGCCAAGAATATAGGTAGAACACCAAATGTAAGTCACTTTTATGAAGAATGTGCTCTGCGTTACATTGCCACCATATCGTGCACGCTCTCATCAACTAATTGCATTGAGGATAGACTGATACCATGTGAATATAATAAACATTGTCTTGGAAAGACTTCTGCCACTGCAATTATATTGGTTGAACATATATATGATGTTGTTATTAAATAAACATTTTGTGAAGCAAAACATGTTGTTTTAATCTATGATGTATGTTTGTAATGGCATAATTATAACCTCAAAATCCGAAAGTATTTTGATGGCTTTTAGAAGTCTCAAGTGTCCGTAGTTTTAATGTAGTTTCAATCGAATATATATATCATTTAGAACTCAAAATGTTAAAACACCTCCCTGTCGGTTCTTAGGCCAACAATGTACGGATGTGTAGCAATGTCCTTTCGCCTTTTTAAAATGGACAAAGCTGTAGACACGTCTTTACGAAAGTTTATATAAATAAAAACGTTGTTTCTGTATTTTACACATTCTCTGAAAGATTTCACAGCTATTACAAGTGTTTAAAAGTCTGAAGTAAACAGTATTAAAGTAAAATCTGATCAGAACAAACTTCTAAAAAACACAGAGTGTGAAAAAATGTGGCAAAAAACGGATCACCACTCTTTGTTTTGACATTAAGAACAGAGATATCTGCCTAAAGCATGATAAAAAGTGTATTGTTTCCCTGACTACGATTATAAACGAGGGATTAGACAAGAAAATAGAAGTATTCGATCGGGCAGTTTGACGGAGGTTGGCCGAGAAGAATTGTATAAATCGCCGGCCGATCAAAAAATCGCGCCTCACCGAGGCCATGAAGTAGAAACGACTGCAGTGGGCCTGGCAACACCGAAGTATGACAGTGGCAGACTGGAATCGGTTAATAATATTACTTTTAAAATTCCCATACGTCTGAAATACACTATTCAGTAATTATTGCATTATTTTCTGTTCTCCGACGAATATTTTTTTCAAGTGGAGGTCGATAAGAGCTCATTTGCAGTCGTACACATCGTGGAATTGTTCGAGAACAGCTCCATGCAGTTTGCTTTTTAGGGAAAATTTAACAACCAGGTAGCATCATTGTGTGATTTAACATCTCAGCTAAAAGCATGGGGTGCCTATATTTCGTGAAAGTGACTACAAGGCAAGATCTGTACAAGTTAGTACTAGAAACTGAATTATGGCCGCAAGTCGAAGAATGGGTGCCCAGTAGCCGGAGAGTTAAATTTTATGCACGATTCTATATCGTGTATCAAAGCCAAGAGTGTTACATCATTCCTGTCTGAAAAATAAATAAATATTTTTTGCACTGACTAGATAATTCACCAGATACGAACTCTATTGTGAACATGCAGAAGCTCATCAAGAGGGCTATCGTTAAGCACTTCGTAACCACTAAACACCAGCTCATTGCAGTTCATATGAGTTTTACCATGACACAAGCCTAAACAACCTGTTATATAATGTATAGAACGTATAAAACGTCTTATACGAGTTGTTATTACAGCATTAGGCGGCGTCGCAAAATATTAAGTTATACACAAAATATTTACTTTCAACTCATTAATGCGCTATTTTTTTAAACAAATTACCAGGTTTAATTTCACCTTCATATTTCTTATTTTTATAATCTTAAACAATAAGGTTTTTGAATAAAAAATACCACTGAAGTCTACAACCAATCACTTTTCTGAAAAAATCAATCCAACTTCATAATACAAAAATCATGACACAGTCCCTAATAATTTGGCCAAGTTTATTTAGTTTTTTTTGTGTGTAAGAATGTTTGTGAAAAGGTACGATGGGACTGACACGTTTTTTATATAAAAGCCCCTAAATTAAATAAAATACTAGCCTGCGACTTTGCGTGGATGTCAAACATGGTTCTAATCATATATTGCTATTCATACTTTAATAGGCGTTTAATATTTTTTTGCTGATCTTAGATTTTAATATAATAAAGTTTCTGCCGGGGTTGCGGAATGTTTATAATAAGTAGTTACCGTGACCCCGGAACATAAAGGGCAACCGAAGGAACTACATCAGTGGGTTTTAGTCAGTAAAAGTCTGACACGCCCTCCCGCCGCACCCAGGACGAGAGCAGTCATTTGATGATTTCCCGCTCCCAAAAAAAAATGTAATAAATTTTTAATGTTTTAGAAAATAATAATTATTTAATGTACTGACACGAACTTTGTGAGTAAGTAGCACACGCACAGTCGGTCGCACACACAAGATACCGATATTTTAAATCTCACTGATTACAGTAGTATGAGTAAATTAATACTGACTAAAGGGGGTAGAATATTGGACATTTGTACAGAAGCGTTTAAATCTGATCTGAAAAGCACATAACGTCTTGCAACCGATGAATGAGATGGAAATACGCTAGCTACTCCCGCAATGTGAGAAACAAGATGTTATACAAATAATTGGCCAATCAACAATTTTGTCGCAATAGTCGTTACCAAATCGAGTATAAAACGCAAAAATGTAAATAATCGTTTTTTTTTATTCCAAGAGTCTGAGATTTTTCATACAAAATTAAATATAAGATTGGAAATTTTGCTTTAGGCGCCCTTAAAGGGGTAAAATTATTATCATGCTTCAGCCTTGCACAAAATTAGAGTTTGTACTGAGACTTTTCATATGGAAAAGACCAACAACACTTGTGTATAAAATCTTACGATCCTACCTACTACCAAGTTGTTGTATAGATATACCCTATACCTACTTAATTCTATAAGAAAAGATCTTAGTAATCCTTGTAAATTCCCAGAAAGAAGATTAGACCTGCCCCTATTCAGAAACAATTATGGCCGGATTTATTTCGACATTCTTGACTGCGTATTTTTGCGTAAAAAATAGATATGGTTTTAATAATGTCAAAATTGGGCCAGAATAATTATAACAAACGTTTTATAACAAACGTTTTGAAATACAGTAGTAAATGCCAAACAAAATACCCCAAATGAATTCATATATTGTTAAATTGCGTGAGTCCACTGCTAGGCACCTCCCAAGGCGCGTCACTAAAGTCCGTCTATCCGAACACATGCATCCCATTCAATAAACATGAAACTTTAAACCTAGTCAAATATTTTACTAATTATTATTCTATTTCCACAAACCATATAACAGTATTAACTACATTCTACATGAAACAAGCAAATGCCAAAAGCATTAACCGCTAAAATCATTGCAATTACACTCAACGGTAATTACGTAGTATCAAAACAATATAATCAGATTGTACGAAGAGCAAAGTAGAGATGCTATGAAGCTACGGAGCTTCGAACCGTAAGTGATACTTTCGGATATCCGGATATTAATCTATATATATAATAATATAATATCCGTAACTATAATGAAATATCCGTAACCGTATTCTTGGTTGACTGGTAAAGAATGCCTTAGGTATTAATTAGTTAGTGCATTATTTTGTGCATTTAAAATAGATAAATAAATTACGGTAACCGAGTCTAATATAAAATTTCGGATGATTTGATATGGAGTCTACTTGATACTTGTTATAAAAAGATTTTGTACATATACACTAGCCACGTGCATCCCTTTGGTTGTTTATTAAAAAATGTAATATCCGTAACGGAAACTGAGGGATAATCCGAAAACATTTTTAAATTCTTAACCGTGACCAGAACCGATATGTCCGTATCGTCCTATCTGTATCCGAATCCAGATCCGAAATTTCTTATCAATAACATCTCTAGAGCGAAGGTAATATAATTATAATATGAGAGTGCAGTATACGTGCTCTATCAATTTAGCTCCAATATTGACAAGGAACAACGGTGTCCCATCCATCAATGTTGACTGCCCCTCACTAGCGAGGGTGATAAAACAACTCTGATGCAAGGGCTTTTGGAGTCAACAGAAAAAAACAATTTAAAGTATATTATCTTTACTAATATTATAAAACTAAAAAGTTTGTTTGGCTGAACCCCTGAAACTCCGAAACTACTGGGCCGAATTGAAAAAATATTTGAGTATTGGATAGCCTATCTAGAAAAATCGCGGAGGACAGCTTGCATGAACATATAATATCAATAATAATGAGTCGCTAACTGAGTTTAAGCTTAAACACTCAAGAACGGCTGGACTGATTTTGTTATTTTTGTCTTTAAAATATTATATATATATTCAGTCAAAGAAAGGTTCATGTGCAAGTACATAAGTCAGCTACACTATGAAAATTAGTAAGTAGATATAGTTGATAAAAGACCCTGAAAGAGCAACTAATGTGGAGGGTGAGTCATTGCATTCAGCAGTCGGCGGGGTTATTACCTATGAAACAGCAATCAGCAATATTTGTGCAGTGATCGCACGATCACCGCACGATTAATCGCTTAACGTCAAAAAAAATCGTATTATGTATGAACCGATTGCTAATCGCTCGCTGATTGCTCTAATGCACTTATTGCTACGATGACGATGAAGTAGCAATCGCTGGAACTAATTAAATATCACCTTTAACAAAAAAAACTTAACTTTGCTCTTAAAAACCATACTAAATACGAAACTACCAACTGATTGCTCCACAGAGGCAGCACTATCGCTAGATTGCTATTTGACGTGACATATTTTGAATTGACGGTTGAGAAGCAAATATTGCTAAATTATCGCGATCGCTCGGCTATTGCAAGATACGTAATCCCGGTGCGAATATTCCGGTTTCCCGGAAAACAAGAAAACGCTGCGAGGCCATTTTATTCTTTCTGGATCAATGTTGAGACTTTATTTGTATATGATAAGAGGTTCTATCCTGTTACGACTAGTAGGCGGCAAATGATTATGGGGCTGAAAGGCTGGTATTATTTTAGATCTGCAACTCCTTGCCATCAGTGCTAATTGTTTTACAAGCAAGACAGGCTTACTTTCTGTATATATACACACGTACGTACATAATACACGTATAAGAGTACAGCTTTGCCGGGGTTGCGGAATGTTTATGGTAGTTACCGTGCGTGACCCTAGAACATAAAGGGCAATCGAAGGAACATGAGTGGGTTTTAGTCAGTAAGAGTCTGACACGCCCTTCCGCCGCACACAGGACGGAAGCAGTCATTGGATGATTTCCCACTCACCAAAAAAAAAAAAAAAAAGAGTACTGCTTAGTTTTCGCGTATCATAATTATTGTTTCTCTAAAAGTTGGTACCTATCTAAATACCAAAGAAGATTGTCAATACAACAACAAAAAAAATAGCACCTAATTGCATAGCAGTGGGGACACCTCAATGATGATGCAATTTTAATCTCTGTTTTAAGCCATTATAAAATTTCACTAGAATTAAAGAAAATCTTCTTCTTTCTTCTTCTTTCTTTGCACCGTGGTAAAATCCTGCATTCACGGGAAGAAAAGGAACGTCTTTAACGTTGCAGAAAATAAAACGCTGGAAAGCCAAGAAAAATGTCTAGGATCTTTTTGAAAATTATATTCAGGTTATCTCAAAGAAAATCTAGATTTTTCTAATATGTCTGTAAAATACATATAGTTTTTAGTATGTTCATAACGATGTGTGAGGAAAGTGACCTTCCAGATTGAGAAACATAGTAATTTAGAAAGCACCAAAAGGTTTCACAGGACTGTTACTGACATTTACTTAATAAATCAGCTGCATTGTATTGCATTAATTTGCAGAATAATAATTGTCGTTTTTGGCTGTGCTTGCTGTCATATAGAACGAGAATAGAATAGAATTGAAGCATAATTTTACAGAATTTTTATGACGGCCTTTGACCATTTGGAGGTATCTATTAACCTTTCGGCGACCAAACGACAGCCGGCTGTCGGGCTGCAGTTGTCTTTCTATTGTGTCTCGAATCACGTGTGTTCGAAGGATTAAGGGATTTGTCACACTGGATGCGTTCTGCGGCCTGCGGTCAGGTCAAAGTGAACGCAGCCCGCATCATGTATGAACAACGATGTCGGTCGCCGCCCCGTCGGCCCAACATGCGTTCTTTGGTTGTGCTCGCACGGTCAGATCGCATTCTATACAAAATATATAGATACCGACAATGTTGTTCATACATGATGCGGGCTGCGTTCACTTTGACCTGACCGCAGGCCGCATATCGCATCCAGTGTGACAAATCCTTAAGGGGTGGTAAAACGGGCTCTTTTTGACAAAATATTTTTGTTTTACCTTACATTACTGATAAACCTTATAAAAGTATGATATAAGTTATCATTTCACCAAGAGAACGTACCCGGGTATAAAAATGGTACACCATCAGTTTTCTAAGATGGTAGATAGCTGCACTATAATTTTCAGAAATTCATACAGTCTTGAAAGTAAAAAGCTTTTCAGCTTTGCAGCATTTTGTGTTAGAGGGATTATTTTGCAAGTTGGCTTTTGTAGATAGCTAGCTTTTACCCGCGGTAGTCGTTGGCTGGACACCGAGTGCGCTGACAAAATCGTGAATTTGAAAGTAGCTTTTTCTATAGTAGGTATTTAATTTTTTTAATACTATTATTTTGCATACTTATACAAAAAAAATATCAAATTTACATTAGTGTGTGTAAAATTTATGTAGATCGTCGTCCAGTTTGAGTGCTTAATACGATTTTTTTTTTGGTATTGTTCATCAAAACGTAGGGCTCCTTTCAATTAAGTTACGATCAAGTACTAATAAATGTGTTCGCTACTTGGGCATCACCCCTAGAAAAGTCTCAGTCGTTTCTATTTACTTCTAAGCGAATGAACCACTGCTCCTTTCGTTGCCTTGAAACTGAGTAAGTTTTATAGGTATTTAACCAATTTACCACATAAACACTCTTTTGTTAAATTTTCTTCTTGTTTGAACACTAATAACCTAAACTTAATAATACTCATTTTTGTGTGTTTAACGTATAATGCTTGGTAAATATGACAACGGATTATCGTTACGATAGGACTGTGCGGTTGGTTTTTGCAGTTGTGCAGTTTATTGAGCGCCCATTGTGTTCAGGACCACGACCACAATATCTGCGTCAATCATGAGTTATCTGTGCCAATATCCGTACACACGTTCGATACAATTACACATAAGAAGCTCAGTCAAATCGTAGCGATAAATCGTCGTCATGTGTACCGAGCGTTAGTCAGTCACGTCATATTAAAATATTAATATTATTATAACCTTGTCAGCCCAATGAATCACAAGAATATTTACTAAGAACAGTGTATTTTTAACGCTCATTATAATATTTATGTAAGTCAGTTGTCGTAATGAACGATACGCGTAGCTACGCACCCTTATTATTAGAGCCGCTAAGTTTATTTATAATGAGACTAATGATCCAACACACCCATTAATATGGAACTAAGTACCGATATATTTACCCGTACCTGTTATAAAACCACATATATTGTTGACAGCACGGTGAGCGCAGTAGTTGAGTGTTAGTTCGATTCCTGCTCTGTACATTATATTCTATCGCCTTCAGTCTTACACCAGGAGAAATTCGTAATATATTAAAGTATTTCATGAATGAATTGTGACTGTTGCTGAAAAGAATGAACAATGTTTATTGTACATACATTGAATATTATTCATGACTATTATAAATGTCAATGATTGTAGCACCTGTCGTGTCGTAAGAGCAAATGTTAGGCGTCATTCTGGGTTCAATTCCCGGAATTTGTAGGTTCTGGTATCTCTTCCCGGACATGTAAGACTATTAGAGTGCGGGACGAGGGAGTGGTACCTGTGTTTATGCAATATAAAAAAACGTAATTAATATCTAAGGTACAAAGAATAATTGGCATTAAGAGGTATAATTGGCTGGTATTAATAATAATACCAGTCAATTATACATCCACTGCAGAGCAAATACCTCTTCTCTTACAGAAAAATCAAGAGAATTGATAATTCTGTAACATTCAGATTTCCAGTCAAGTATTAAAATACAACCTTATTGCTACAAACATGAAAGCAGTAAAATTCAATACCGTATTGAGTTTTCCGCCTTTTATATATAAAAACTTATTCATAAAAAATATACAACATTACAGATGAAAACACCGCTAGGTTCACCTGCACAAAGAAAGCATAGAATTTTAATTTCAAATTCTCGGGAGCCAAAGCGAGTAAAAACATGTTGATATGAATAAAAAGCTTTGCTTATCTGCATACAATCCAAAAATTCTTCGCCGTAGCACTCGTAGCCGACTTTCGACGTGGCTTTCGACGTAGTTGACTTTCGACGTAGCCGACTTTCGACGTAGATAATATCTCAGTTGGATGAAACTCATTTGAAACGCGGTAATTAAAATCCTTTAGTCGTGAAGCTAGCTTTAGGAGTTCATTTTGTACAGTGTATTTTACTTTTAAAACAATATCTTGAAGATAAACCATTATTATGGAAAATAGAGACCTGCTTCAGATTTATTTGCTTAGTACCCTACTTATGAATTTCTTGGTGGGTGTTTGTTTCTTGACTATCGGTTTTCGAGGAACGGATTATCTTCTTAATCTTTCGAACATTCGTGATTCCAGACACAATAATAGCCCGACAGCCAGCTGTCGCTAGGTCGTCAAAAGGTTAATTGGCTTTTAGAAAGCGTGAAGAATAATTTAACAGGTGACTAAAAATTTTAGTTTAGTCAATTACTGCCGATTTCAGAAAAAAAATTGCTTTTTGCCGCCTTTGCATATGAATTCGATCCAAAATCTGTTTAGACTTTCAGCTGTAAAAGCGTAAAAGAAGGACAGACAGGTAAACAGAGTTTAATTTAGAATTAATATAAGTTCGTAAAAATCTTGAATCTATCACGTACAACTTTGCACGTCATTTGTTACCCTAAGTACAGTCACCGTCAAAAGCTTAACGCATTTTTTACGTAAACATTTCATTCACTACAGTTCTTAAGAATACATGATTACACGGTATGAATTTGTACAAATAAAGTAAAATAAACTTTCTTAACTTATGTTCAGCAGTGGACTAAAACATACTGAGAAGAAGATAAACAATTTATCGCAGTATTTTATATATTAAATCGAATGTATCAGAATCAGTACGAGAATCATTTATTCGTAAACATATGATTTCGTACAAGATCATACAAATTAGGTAGTGCGTTATGTTTTGTCAATTGACATACAAGTTATTAAAAAAAAGTACTATTCAATGAAATTATAAATTCTTCATAGTATATGCAAGCAAGTAAAATTTCAATGCTCACAATAAAATTAAGAAAATTTTGTATGTAACAATAACAGAGTTAGGTTTCTGTTGATAACTGTACCGTAGTATCTACCCTTTCCAATATAAGTCAATATAACTTACGTCAAAATGGACTGCTGAGTCATCACTCAAAGGAGATTAAACTTTTTGCGCTGCAGAGTTATCGCAGCATTCAATAATTGGCAGTATGGGGAGCCATAAGGGGCCGTCTAGCCTCTTGTCTAGACACCACGTTTATAAATAAAGGGAAAATGTCAAAAACAAACGCAAACTTCGGAATAGAAGGCAACGTTGACGCACCCCCGTAATGTTCTTTTCCTGTAAAAGTTCGGGTCCCGAAAATAAAAATGTATCCGTTGAAATCATAACAAATTGACGCCTCTACCGCGCTTTTGGTCAGGGTTCTGTGGTCGCGGGTATCAACGGAACTGTAATTATAAGTCTCAGCTGTTCCTCTGTCTCTCTGCTTCTGATATTTTGTAACTGTAATAGGTATAGAGTTAGCCGGCTGTGATGACTCAACGGTTAAGGTGCTCGCTTCGAATGTATGGGAATTTGTCTTTCTAAGTATTTCAAGTATATTTAGGAATGCAATGTCTTCTAGTGCCTCAAAAAGCACGCAAAGCTGTTGGTTCTGGTTGTCATTTGTTAATCTTTGAGAGAACGGGTTAAACTTAGAAGCCAGAAAGTCAAACAATCAATTTAAATATAGGGATATCGTGTTCCAGACCAGGTATTTAAAAAACGGTCAAACGGGATTGATTGTTGGTCCAGTGGTAATTGACCTATTAAAAATAAAAAGACTAAAAGAACTGCTAAATCGGTGGTCGTGGGTTTGATTCCCATCCAAGCAAAAATATATCTTAAGTTATAAAAGTATGTTTATCAGTTCTACCTAGCTCTACCTACCTTGGGATCAGGTATGGTCGTGTGTAAGTTGTCCCAAATATTATTTATACAAAATTAAAATACTGAAGCCTGAAGTCCATCTTACCATGGTTCGAAAAAAGTTAGGGAGATGATGAATAGATAGAAAGTCGGAATATTTATAAAGTGAGAATACAAGAAACGTGACGAGTTTTATTCGATTTTAAAATTTTACAATGGTCAAAGTACGGAACCCTTTATATGCGAGATCTACTAAAACTTACCGCTTTTTTGTGCTTCCGTCTGTTTTCATTTTTCTCGGAGAATGAAATAAAAACGTAATGGCCGTACAGAGTGGTTTCGGCAGGTAGTTTCAGAGTTTTATTGAATTTGCGTTGAAGTGTCTTAGGTTAAACTTATCAGTGTCGTTCTTGGAATTTAGTAAGGAAATATACTATTGATTTTGCTATAGGGGCTACGAAAGTAACAGTAATAAACAAAATTTCTTGTTGGAAGTTTGCTTGTGGGGACATTTGGGCGAATATTTTGGTAATTATAATCTTTTGTTTTAGGGACTTTTGTGGATATTGCGCAATGAGAGTTTATGAAAAAATGCCCTTATTTGTTTATAACAAAATTCAAAATGTGTGGCTTAATATCATCTATTTAGAAATGACATTATATTGTAAAGTTTGTTTTTCTTCTTTTAAAGTTTGTTTTGTTGTTTCATCTTCCGCATGCTATCACTTTAACAGTATAATGTTTATTGTTCATCAATAAGAAGTTCTATGTTCAAAGTTTATGGCCAGTTAACCACGAAAGTTTATATAAAATGTTTTTATATGTAATATTTTTGAGAATAGGTTTTCATGTAAAATAATTATGTATTTGGCTTAAATATAAAGTAATAAGGACAAAAACATATTTTTTCATAATTTCTTACTTTTAATAACTTGATTATAAACTCGTTCTACATCATCTCTTTTTGTTCTTGAAGCAGTAAAACTCTGAAAGCCTATTTTTCTCTGCTGAAATTCAAAATATTTTTCGTCTGAGTAATATATAAAAAACCTAATATTAAATGTACTATGAACACCTGGGTGGTTTAATTATGTATGCTATACGCAAAAATAAACAAAGGCGGACTTAACGGATTTTGTGGGCAGCTTGCTAATGAGCTTCGTCACACACCCTAGACTAAGGCAAGCATTGTTAGTTAAAAGATTAATCCAAAAAGCCGTACATGAAACCATTACAATAAACCCTAAAAAACCGGCTATATTTTTTAATTAATTTCATCAAAGGTAACCGAAGTAACCCCACATAATGCATGACGAACAATGCTATAAATTATCGTAGCCCAACGTGGTTGGGACTCATATTAATCTAATCGAGCCGTTGTTTGTCCGGGCGAGCCCACCGGACAAACAGAGGGACCCCGGATTATGACGTTACTCTAATTGACACCGGTATTTGGGTCCAAAACCTAAACAACGCACCCCTGTTGCGTGATGATGCATCCTGATTAGAATTTATATTGGTTAAGCTCGAGCTGTTGAGTGTATTACCAAAAGTACGAAGTTTGCAAGGGCTGATCCGAACAGGTGGTGTCAAATCAACATTTTACCCAGTTTTACAAATTTCGTTACGAAATTCTTCGGGTGCGTGACCTGCTTTTAACCTATTTATTTTGCCTCTGTTTTATAAAATTATTCTCGTTTAAAAAAGTACACAATTTATGAGCAGTAATTTAAAACAAAACAAAACTAAAAGTTAATTCTGATTTTAATTCATTGTTTCGTCCTACTTAGCTAACCCTTATAATAACACAAGAGCGCCCTACATTTTACAAAATTAATTGAGAAGATTTATTACAAGTTTACATTCATACATCACATACGACAACACAAATCCCACATTACATACATCGGCATTAGTTTCCATTGTACCAGGCCCGCATGACGCAAAGGAGAATCACCGTGACCGAGCGCTTATCAAATGCGTGCTTCGGCAATATTCGTGCATTTTCGTGCCCCCACGAATCGGACGCAGATGGTCAAGCAATTGACCGGATCTGTTTCTATGAACAAAATCGCACCTAATGCCCTAATATTGCCGCTGACAGATGTTCCGGTTCAACTATTGGTCTGTCGGTAAGTTTGTTTAACTTAATGTTCGTACTAAATGCAGAAACGTGTTAATAATCTACTAATTTATGTTAGTAAGGCAGCAATTTTGTTACAACAGTTGCGATTATCCTGGAGCAATATAAAACATTGTGTACTTGCAGCAATAAATCAAAATATTAAATAAAAACTTTCTCCAGTAAAAGTTTATGAAAAAGATTGAAGCTTGCAGAAAACTACGTTATCGAGGTTAAAGTTTATAGATAGCTTCCGCTCTGCGCTGAAAAGTTGTCTTGATACAGTTTTTCCAGCACAATACTTGAAAAACAGTTAAATGAAACTTAAGGAAGTTTCATTTAACTGGAAAATCGACGAATGTATGAATGATGCACGAGATAAAAATAATAATTGAAAAGGAATCGAAAACATATTGATTGGGTGTATCTACATATTTATTATGTGTATTGGTTAAATATAACTTTTTCGTCAATATTGCTTGTCGTTTATTTTAAGCGTACGGTAGGCCAGTGTTTACTGACATACTATTTTGAAAACCAACATAAAAACAAATCAGATTATAATAAGGAATTCTTTTTTAAAATCCGTAGAATTGTATTGGCCAAATCGTGCGAGGACATTGGAGGTACCTCACCGCAGACCCTGACCAGACCACAAATACCTGACCACAGTACACAGATTTGGGTGAACTTGTCCAAGCAGTTTAATCATTTGTCAGTAGTCGTCTAGCTTTCTAAAAAGCTAGCTTTCTAAAAACTTAACGTGGCAAGTGTTATAAGATGAAAATCCTGCTAAAATTCGCAAATCGAACCATGATACGTTAAGCGAGGTACGTTTTGATAATTCAATGAGTAGTTCTAATTGAAAGTTAACCGTAAAAGTGAAGTTTAATTATTCCCATTCACCTAATAAATTAATAGAAACTATATAAAACCGGGTACTTCACATTATGTGCTATTATTTTGTTTATCGTTACGTTACGATTCTAAATTGCAAGCTCACATCTCGTACAGTGAGATACCAGGAATCAACGTACACTGGTCGTAACCAATCCCCCATGAAGATACCATCTAACAACAGATCAAAATCCTTTGATTTGAGCTTAAACCCTTCGTTTTCGTCACACATACAAATATACGTATGACAATCATAACAGCCCAATCCGTATCTAATCGTTACACGCTTTATGTGCCTGTGAATGGCCTTTGACATGCTCTGTAATCCGTTCACAATACAATTTCATATCCTAGTTTACCCACTATAACATACCCTTGTTGGTAATAATAATATCTTGTCAGCTATATAGGGTACAATTGAATAAATCGATTCTTGTAGGCCGATAAACTTTCATCATGAGTTTTATTGGAAATGTTCTGTTTTTTGGAAAACCCCATTAATATTGCGAGAAAATTACGCTGAAGAGTCGGATTGAAAAATCGAATCAGTTTTCACGGACTGAATTTTTCACTGAATGAACGGTAGAATTTAATAGTAAATAAATGAATTGTGTTACCTTTCTCTAACTTCGCATAAACGACTAGAATGATTTTGATGAAATGCTGTATCTATATTTCAATAGGTTCCTGAATTGTTTTTAAATTTTCACGGTGGCACTTCTGTGGGTATGGCAGGACTACGTCCACCAGGTTCGATAGATTTTTTATAATATTAGTAAGGTTAAGGTTGTGGAGAAAAAAAGCGAAAATCACCATATTTACTTTTTTAAATGAATGTGTTACAGTATTTTATATATTATCTGATTATATAATTTATGAGAATGAAATTTTCAAAACCACTTTAAGTATATCAGAATAGCAACATATATACGACTATGATATAAATTAAAAATTGGAAGCTATGTTTTGTTGTATTTATACATGATGCTTTACAGAACTGGAACACATCCCTACTAATATTATAAATGGGAAAGTGTGTCTGTCTGTCTGTCTGTTTGTCTTTCTTTCACGGCAAAACGGAGCGACGGATTGACGTGATTTTTTAAGTGGAGATAGTTGAAGGGATGGAGAGTAACATAATCTACTTTTTGTCTCTTTTTAACGCGATAGAAGTCGCGGGCAGAAGCTAGTATGAAATAAACTTAATCAGCTGCTACATATTTTCTAAATAAAGTATCATGACGTCAAATTAAGTGTTTACGTTTACTTGAACTTTCGTCGTAACATCAGAATATCTTGAAGGCATGCAAATTGTGACAGCACACACAAATGTACAAAAACGTTGCTCTTGTAAATAAATTATGTAAATCTAAGGCATTCTCGTGAGCATTTCATGTTTCGTAATGAATCCTTTCTACATAAAGCCTACGTGCTCTTTAACTAAAGTGAGTAATAAAACATGGACCACATTTTTCCCGAAAAAAACGGGAATGAAGAAGGAAAAGCGAACACACGGCGTCCTCGGGGATGTAGTTTGATGGGGTCACGTACGGAAACTTTTTCGGGTATTTAGCAAAAGGGCAGCTTTTCACGATTTTTACTCAAATTGAATTATATGACGCAGAAGTGCTTGAGACTCGAGAGCTTTTGATGGTCGCAATGGCATCACAAAAAATACAAGAGCAGCGTATTTTTTGCTTATTATATTTGTTGAGCACATTGGTGCTTCACATCGTATTGTTAGGATTGTCCCTCTGTCGTTAGCGGACGGCGAAATTTAGGAAACACTAGTTAAACAGGAAATGTTGCCCACAAAATAGACGTAACCCAAATAGAATTTAATTGTTACGTCCACAATGAGATTCGTCGTCATTTATTTTTACAACGCAACAATCTTGCCGCTAAGGTACGAAACAAAATGTAAAAGTTTACAACCCCTTTATTTGGCACGTAATAAAGTTTTACGATATGGCATTTACTTAACGCATAAGTTGACCCTACCGTGAACCCCGCTTACAAAAGTTTATAATTTAATTATAACACCCTTAGGAGTCGTTATACAGACTCTCTGCATTTGAAACGTGGATTTCTACTTCTATTGGACGAAAGTTGGTACTATAATTGCCTAAAATTATAAAACAGTAAGCTTCAGATCTATTTATAACTTGAATAATCAAAGGACGGAAAATTCTTGTCTGCCCTTACCTATCTAATTAAATCAATAATTGAGACGTAAAATATGTTGATTGTAAAACAAAAATTAAGATTTTTAATCACCTTTAATTAGAACAAATTAAAAGGTAATTATAAACCTATCCATTTCAAATGTTATAAATATTTCGTAGTCCAAAGTTAGTAATTTAAAATTAAAAGTGTTTCTAAGCAGTCCTTAATGAGAACTATTTAAAACTTTTTGATCCACTAAATTTCAAAAAGTAATTATTGAAATCTAACGCGTATTTTTTACTTTAACTTATTACTCTTCAAATTGTAAACTTTATAAGGCTGGCATTAGTTTCATCATTTAAGTTTTGAAACAGAAATTTTAGGCTAGCGAAAGTATCAGGTTTAGGACTTAATTAAGCGGAATTTTTTCATCTAAATCGTGGCGTCTAAACTATATCCGCTTTAAAGCGCTTCAAAGTCACTTAGACTAATTCCTGGGGAGAGCTATAAATCTCACAAAGAAACTGAACTGAAAAATTCTAGTGCATAAATTAGATGAAAGTAGTATCTCACTTTATAATTACGCAGTACCATGAAAAATAAAAAAAATACCTCAGAAATCAAGGAACTACGTAAGCTCTTAATTTCCTTTTTAAATTAACTATTTTAAATATTTAAACTAACTACTAGTTAACTAACTATTAATTGGATCAGTTGCCAGTCTGCTTTTTTCTTCTAGAAAAAGGATTAGGATTTTAAATTGAGGTGTACCTACCCAAGATTTCCTCATGATGTTTCTTTCATCGCTGTCAAGGATGTTTAAGATAGACTTAAAAAGTGGGATATATGAATTGAAAAAAAGCCACGTTGATACAACTGACACCGTATTAAAGGACGACGACAAAAGAAAGTCTAATACTCGTATAAGGGTGAATATCCCGGAGGTGAATTTTACGTGTCCACGTTGAGAATCAAGGTGTTAAATTGTAGGATTTTTCTTATGTTTTTTTTATAGTGAACTACGGAACTTGGTTCAATTAGGGCTACATATATTTTTGTATATATGTCTATATATAGGCAGAGAAAAAAAAATATCCTCTAAAATTTAAGTTTGGTGGCCTGTCCCAGTTCCATTTTTATCCGACTTCAAAAAAAAGTAGGTTCTCTGTTCGACCTGTATGTATGTATGTAGGTATGTATGTATGTTTGTCCGCGATTATCTCGCGTTTGGCTCAACCGATTTTGATGCGGTTTTCAGCAAAGTGTTTGTTACATTCTGGGGAAGGTTTTAGTATATAACACTAATAGATATCCCGTGACGTTGCCCGCATAGATCGCGTTTTGCTTTCTTGGATTGTAGATTTTTATAAGATTTTAAGTAAGAGAGATTATAAGTTTATTTTGAGAGCTACCCTAAAACGTAGTTATACACTGAGACTCTAACTAAAAAGTAAAAAATAAAAAGCTTTTTAAAAAAAAGATAACCGACTTCAAAAACTAAAAGCTCAAAAATAACTATTTCGGAAGTCGGTGGCTTCTCTTCTGCCGGTCGATTTGTCTTGCCACCGACTTCCGAAATAGTTATTTTTGAGCTTTTAGTTTTTGAAGTCGGTTATCTTTTTTTTAAAAAGCTTTTTATTTTATACAATTGCATTCATCTAGGTAACAATTTAAGCAAAGTGTTAGAATATAATGTGGCAACATAAAACATTTAATGAGTTATGCTTTTTAGTAAATAGATGGTAACACTGTTTTAAGTTATGGTCAGCAGCTCTGTGATTTGTGTGTTCTCTTGTTTAGTTTATGGTTTCTATATGGCTTGAATAAAACGACATTTTATTTAAATATATACAGTTTCTCATTTAATCACAACAGGTTATGGGCCCAGCTATGCCTACCTGTTAGCAAGTTTGTGGAGTGTTTGAAAAACAATAAAAAGTAACACACATCAAGCGGATTGAATATCAACGAAAAGTGAGGGTATCATCGTGCTGACGTAACGGTAGCAAAATTTTCGTTGAGAAGGAAATACTTGTTTGAGAGTCTGTAAAACAAGGCAGGGAGACGAGATGGATGCAAATAACACTCACAATATAATGAAACTGGAAGGAGCAAGAAACTGGAACGTTTGGAAGTTTCAAACCAAAGTACTATTGAGGGGCCAAGGATGGCTGGACATCGTGGAAGGGCGTACTGTAAAACCCCAAGACGCAAATGCACGAATAGCCTGGGAGTCTACAGACGCTAAAGCTCAAACATTGCTGGTGACAAGAATGACCGAAGACGTTATGTTACATCTCATATCTTGTAAAACATCTACTGAAATGTGGAGTAAACTGTTAAATGTTTACGAACATAAGTCTGAAACTAGTATCCACATCCTTCAACAGAGGTTCTTTCAATATAAATATGAGGCTGGAATCGAGATGTCGGTATTCTTATCAAAAATTCAGGAGATGCAGAACCAGCTTAAACAAATGGGCGAGGAAATTTCGGAAAAGTTCACGATTACGAAAGTACTGATGTGTTTGCCGGACGAGTACAAACATTTCGTGTCGGCATGGGAGTCTGCTCCCGATGATAAACAAACGTTTGACAATCTGGTATCCAGATTACTGATTGAAGAGGAGAGGGTAAAAGAAAAGATAAAGGAGGTACCGGAAACTTCATCCTCATCGGCTTTTGTAGCAAGAAGAAACTTAAAATGCTTTAAGTGTGGTAAACCTGGACATCTACAAAGTGAATGTAGAAGTAATAGGGAAGGTGATAAGACGATGAACGATAATAAATGCTATTACTGTGGAAAAACAGGACATTTGAAAGCTCAGTGTCGTTTTAAAAGGTCGAAGGACTACAAGAAAATGGGCAATGCGTTTGTTGTTTCGAGCCCAGTTTGTGAACAATACGGACAAACGAAGTGGCTAGTGGACTCGGGTGCTAGCGAGCACATGTGTCGTGATCGCTCATTATTCTCGTCATTTACAAGTGTATGCCAACGGTCAGTAATAGTTGGGGACGGCGCAGCCATTAGTGTACAGGGCTGTGGAAAGGTGGCGGTACAAGTTAAGAACGGAAGTGAATGGATTGATACAACTATAGACAACGTGTTGTTCGTTCCTGACCTAAAGACGAATTTATTCTCTGTCAACCGCGCATCTGACCGGGGTTATGTCATGGTGACAGATAACACTTCGTGCAAATTTTACAAACATGGCGTCGTATGTGCTGTCGCAAATAGAATTGAAAACTCTTATTATTTGGATTTTCGTTATAAATTGGAGGTGGCGAGTGTTGCAAACGTAATAAAGAACGATCTATACGAGTGGCATGAAAAACTAGCTCACCAAAACTTCGACCATGTTAAAAAAGTATTGGAGATAAATAACATTGAGATTAGTTAACAAACAAATGTGCCTCAATGTGAAAGTTGTTTGAAGGGAAAGATACACCGATTACCATTCAAAAAAAGTGAAAACGTAAGCACCAGAACATGTGAAATAATACATGGGGACACCTGTGGTCCCATGGAGGAGGTATCGGTCGGCGGGTCGAGATATTTTGTAGTTTTGAAGGATGACTATTCGAACTTTCGAACTGTTTATTTTGTCAAAACTAAAGACGAAATTAAACATTGTCTTGTCGACTTTTTCAACAAGGCAGAGAATATTACTGGAAACCGAATCAAAATACTAAGAACTGACAATGGTTTGGAGTTCATAAACAAAGAAGTTAAGGAAATATGTTCGAAGAGAGGGATAACTCATCAAACTACTGTGACCTATACACCAGAACAAAATGGAAAAGCGGAAAGGGAAAACAGAACTTTGGTGGAAGCGGCAAGGACAATGCTACATTCTAAGAATTTACCTAAGAAACTGTGGGCAGAAGCAGTCAATACTGCTGCTTTTGTTTTGAACAGAACAGGTAAAGGAAAGGAAGGGAAATCACCTTATGAAATATGGTCAAATAAAGTTTATGATATACATCAACTAAAGGTTTTCGGCTCTCCAGTATATGTACATATTCCAAAGGAACAAAGAAAGAAATGGGATAAGAAAGGAGAGAAAGGATTCATGGTTGGATATGGAGAAAATAGCAAAGGTTATAGAATATATATGTCAGAGAAAAATAGTGTTTATGTTAAGAGAGATGTCATATTCTTGAACAAAGAGAGAAATGAAGAAAACGAACCAATGGTGATGTTGGATTTAAATAATAGTAAGGGAGAGACACAAGATAACTTACCGGAGACTGTGAAAGCTAGTGAAGAAGCTGAATGTGAGGAGTTTCAAGATACTTTGACTAGTTTCAACCATAGTGAGAGTGAGTCGCAGAGTGAATATGAACCATCAGATGACAGGTCATCAGAGGAGAATGAGACACAGGTCCAAAATGAAAGACCTAAGCGTGTTAGAAAACAGACATCATTCTATAAGTGTCACAATGTTGTAAGTGAAGATAATGAACCTACTTCATATAGTGAAGCAATGAAAAGTAGAGATGCAAGTAAGTGGAAGGAGGCAATTAATAGAGAGTTGCAAACTTTGAATGACAATGGCACCTGGGACTTTAGTGATGCACCGGTGAGTGAATGTATTATTAGTAGTAAATGGGTTTTCAAGATAAAAAGAAGTGGTAACGTTAAGCAATATAAGGCTAGATTAGTGGCTAGAGGGTTTGAGCAGAATAGTTTCTTCAATTTGGGGGATATTTATGCACCTGTAGCAAGGTTACCAACCTTTAGAGTTTTTATTGCTGTAGCGACCATGTTAAGGCTTCCCATATATCAAATGGATGTTACTGGGGCATTTTTGTATGGAGATATAGATGATGATGTATACATCAGATTGCCAGAAGGGGCTTATTCTGGGAAAAATAACATTGTAAAATTGAAAAAGGCATTGTATGGTTTAAAAAGTTCACCGAAGTGCTGGAACACTAAGTTTAATTCTGTAATGGCTAAGGAAGGTTTTGTTAGGTCATATTGTGATTCATGTTTGTTTATGAGGTGTGATGGTAAAGATAGAATGTATATGTTATTATATGTCGATGATATTTTAATTTTTGGATCAAATGAGGAGCATATTTCACAATTAAAGGCTAGTTTAAATAAAGAGTTTGAAATGAAAGACATGGGGACAATATCAGAATTTCTAGGCATAACTGTAAAGCAGGATTTGAAAAGTGGTATTACTGAACTAGATCAAACAAAGTATTTAAAAAATATTTTGAAAAGATTTGATATGGAAAACTGTAAGGAAATGTCAACTCCAATGGACCCAAATTTTAATGCTAAAATACTTGCAAATGGTACTGTTTCTATAGATAAAGATATTGTAAAGATGTGTAGGCAAATTATAGGATGCTTAATGTATGCAGCATCAGGTACTAGACCTGATTTGTGTTACCCAATTTCTATGTTAAGCAGATACCAAACAAGTGCAAATAATGAGTTATTAAGTGCATTGAAGCGTGTATTAAGATATGTGAAGTATAGTTTAAATTACAAATTAGTTTTTAAATGTGATGATGTTATTCTGGCAGGGTATTGTGATGCTAATTGGGGAGGGGATCTTCAGGACAGGAAGTCCACCTCAGGTTATTTGTTTAAACTGTCAAATTGTCTTATTTTGTGGTCCTCTAAAAAACAAGGTTCTGTAAGTCTGTCCTCTGCGGAATCGGAATACATTTCATTAAGTATGGCTGCTAGTGATGCGTCATGGCTTATAAATTTGTTAAAAGATTTTGGTTATGATAATGTTTGCCCAATTGTGATTTCCTGTGACAATCAGTCTGCCATAATAAATGCAAAGACAGATAACATAAAGCGTTTAAAACATGTAGACATTCGTTATCATTTTGTGAAAGATCTGGTCAGAGAAAATAAAATTTGTATTAATTATGTCAACACAACTGAGCAACCAGCTGACATGTTAACAAAGGCTTTAGGTAAAGAATTGATTGAAAGATATTTAGTTAAGTGTAATATGAAGACAACTGTACTGTAATGTAAGATTTGATAATATTGTGTTATTTATTGAAATGTGTTTATGTTGAGAAGGGGTGTTAGAATATAATGTGGCAACATAAAACATTTAATGAGTTATGCTTTTTAGTAAATAGATGGTAACACTGTTTTAAGTTATGGTCAGCAGCTCTGTGATTTGTGTGTTCTCTTGTTTAGTTTATGGTTTCTATATGGCTTGAATAAAACGACATTTTATTAAAATATATACAGTTTCTCATTTAATCACAACACAAAGATCAAAAATAATCGATTTCGTTAGTATGTTTATTATTTCACTTACTCTCTATCGTGTGCCGGCGCTTGCGATGAACAGTGTGTGATTAGTGCTGAGATCTCCTGACAAAAACGTAATCATCATGTTGGGTCGCACGGGGGACAAGAATTTTTCAATTTTGGTGAATCGATTTACTACTGATTTTTAAGTGTTTTTGATAATAAGCTGCACGTTATATGTAGTGATTTGGGTTACGCATTAGTTAATTATATCATTTGAATTGTAACTCTAAACCCCTATTTTTAAAGATTTTATTTATGCCTGGTTTCAATTTTGGTGGTTCAAGTTTGGTGGTTTTGGTGGCATTTTTACGTCACCAAAATTGAAATCGACCCACCAAGTTTGAAATATGTATTTTTTGTACGTGTTTTGTACCTTTTGAGCCAGTTTTAACGTTGCAAGATAGTTTAATTAGTAAACTGATAAATGTTATGTAATTAGCAGTTAGTAAGACCTATTTTAAAGGTGGCATTCTAAATATATTTAATATATATTTATATTTTGTTGCTGTTTAAGATGTCAAACAGCCTAGCGACGAGAGGCTACTTATAAAAAGACTAGGCTTCCGTCCTGGGTGCGGCGGGAGGGCGTGTCAGACTTTTACTGACTAAAACCCTCTCATGATCCTTCGGTTGCCCTTTATGTTCCGGCGCCTCGGTAACAATTATAACTATTCCGCAACCTCGGCAGGCATTGGCCCTAGAGGGCCCCTTCACGTGCTGACTGCTCTTAGAGGCGCGCGTGAAACAAAACGCGCCTTCTCGTCACGGGCCTGGTCCTGAACGGACGAGTCAATCTGCCCATCGCTCGCCGTCTGCACACCCGCGTCTACGGTGGCCGGTAGTCGATCGTCTTGCGACTCTTGACGTCTACGCCTGATGCTTGGGGCTGCCACACGCGCGCCGCCGCTTCCTTTTCCAGTATGACTGCTTCGCAGAAGTAGGCGACGGCTTCCCATTCAGTCTCGCCCCGGAGCATGGCCTGAGCGGGCGCCGTAAGTTAAAGGTCACCTCCACCGATCGCCTCTGCGAGGACACGGCGATGGTTCGCCCAAGCTAGGCACACCTCCATTGCATGCTCGACCGTGTCCACCAGATGACTTCTGCAGTGGTGACACCCAGGCGTCGCTCCACCCGAGTCCGACACAGGAACATCCCGAACTGACTGTATCCGGTAAGGACCTGTGGCAGGTGATACGTAAGAGCGCCGTGCGCTTCTCCAGCCTTTCCTTAACGAGGAGTCTTACCGCCGCTATTACGGCATGCCCAGCCCTGGGTTGCGATAGTTGCTGTCTCCATTCCGCCATGAGATTTCGCCGGAGCTCTTTGGGCCGCGTTACGATTAGTTGTAATGTGACTACATTATGGTTCATTTGCTTAAAGCAATTCAATTTTGGTGTACTGATTTTAAATTTTGGTGGGCACTTCTAATTTTGGTGGGCGGTTTTCAATTTTGGTGGCGACACTAAACTTTAAACTAAGATATCTCGAAAACTTATCGAGTTATCTTAGTCCCTCTTGAAGATCCTTTTAGCTTTGACTTACTACTTTAATACCAGGGACTTATTTTTCACGAAAACTGAAGAAAAATCTTCGCCACCAAAATTGACAGAAAATGCACTTTGTTGATATATATACCCATAACATCGATTACAGTTGCTTGTTGACCAATGTTAACCAATTCTAATACAACAAAATGGACAATTTAAAGTTATTCTTAAAGGAAGCAAATTAGGGAAGTCCAGGTTTACTCACAACTCATAATGTTTTCTTCACCGCTGTCAACCAGTCTAAAGTAAACTTAGAAAGTATACATCCATACTAATATTATAAATGGGAAAGTGTGTCTGTCTGTCTGTCTGTCTGTTTGTCTTTCTTTCACGGCAAAACGGAGCGACGGATTGACGTGATTTTTTAAGTGGAGATAGTTGAAGAGATGGAGAGTAACATAGGCTACTTTTTGTCTCTTTCTAACGCGAGCGAAGCCGCGGGCAGAAGCTAGTAATATATGAATTGGAAAAATCACATTGACACAACTACAAATCTTATAGGGCGACGCCTAAATAGAGTCTAATACTCGTATAATATCGATTCTAGTCGCCTGTTGACCAATGTTAACCAATTCTAATACAGTTCAAAAGTTCGTTGGACAATCTTAAACACGCCGCAACAAGCAGGGCTGCTCCATCAATTACTTAAGACCGGCCAAGTGTTAGGGGTGTACGCAAATGGTCACATTCACTCTCGCCCTGGCCACACAGCTGAGCCAACGAAGGGAGAAATGCTTTATTGAACTGCTGTTTACAACGCGCAACGTGCAACGTTTGTTGTGTTCAGAAGTTTCAGTTTTGTGGAACTATGAAAAAAAGTTTTGTGATTGAATGTTGTAGAGTTTGGTTCACGAATGAAATGCTTTTGAAGTGCTCAAATGCGACATGGTTGACAATAAAAAGGTTTTTTTTGTAGGTAATGTCCGTAACTCTGTTATTTTCCGATTTAAAAAATGTTTTTACTAAAAAACTCTATCTCTATATGGTATTTCTAAGTGCAACAAAATTATACGTGGACAAAGTTAGTAATAATTATATTTGTTTGAACATGCTAATCTCTGGAAATAAAACTTTACTTCGGTCTGGCTAGGTAACATTGTTGTTGAATGTCATAAAGTATGTTTTATGGCACTTCCACGGGTATGATGACCTTTTGTCTGGAAAACTTACTTAATATGTTTTAAATAAGATACTTCTTCTAAACTTTTACCCTTGTAAAGTGACTCTTATTTCAGCGTTAAGTGCATAATCTAGCGAATTACCAGCACCCATTAGCAGGGGTGGAAGTTTGAATTAAGAAATCAGGGCGTAACTTTTACAAATCTTTGGCTATAATTACTTACTGAAGTTTTCTTTCATTTTCCTCAACAGTGTGTTGAAAATTTTTTTCATTACGCGCTTGGTCGAGCTGCAATTCAGTTTTAAATATGTTAACAATCCTAATTCACTTGTATCCTATGACATTTTTATATAAACTAAGGCAAAACATAACTTGTTTGTTTCTAGAATTGCAACGTATCGGCAAGGCCTCTGATATAGCAATATTTATAAGCATCGGCGACCATTTACTGCTAGGTCTAAGTGAACCATCTGTAATCTTATCATGCAAAGTTATATAAAAAAATCTCATATAAATTGCGAAGCAAAAATGTAGTTACCTAACAGTAGCTTCTTAAACTACTGCTATCACCACTCATATGTGAAGGGTCCACAACCAAAAATATCCCAAAATATGTGCACAGTGCATTCGCCACTAAACTAGCTAAATAACTAGCCATTTTCGCGAACACACACGTTGTGTTAGAACTTTGAATACCCGGCCAGCGCTGAAACGCATTGTAAGCACTTATGGTGCATTAGAAGACGAAGTTATTAGTGCCTATAAAGTGTTCGCTCAGTTCGCCTAATGGAAAACGTCTGCTTGCGGTAGGTGTGCGTTATTGCTCATAGCAATTGTGCAGGAGTTTTTGAGAGGAATTAATTTTTGGTTCACTGTAATTTGGTAACTAAGGAATGTTTGTGTTTGCAATCTTATTCATGCCTTTTAATGGTATTTTGTCAAAAATAATCTTTGTGATTTTTTACCGCTCGTTGCCGAATAACGTCTCAGAAAATATCAACTACTAGCTGTACCCCATGGTTCCACCCGCGTTATGTAATGGGTTTTGATTATTGCTACGCTCCCGTGGTTATAGGGTGAAACTACATAGCTTATTTTTAAAATATAAGCTATACATCAAAATCTGTACAGTAGTTAATGCGTGAAAGAGTAATAAACATCCAAACATACTTAAAGTAGTAACTTTCGTATTCATAATATTAGTAGGATATGCGTAGATATTCTAATAATGGCTACAGTGATGTAGGCAGGTTTGTGAACAGAAAATTGTTTTCAAAAATAAATAACATTAATAACAGAACAAAAGCTGCTTCTAAAATAAACTACCTTGTAGGACGTAAAAATTACGCACCCCGTAATAACATTATACAATTTTCAAAGCAATATTTAATTTTATGGTGTGGAAAAAGCCCGCCCCATGAGGGGCTTCCCTTAGACAATGGTATGATTTGTAACTCGACAGATATCATCTAAGAAGAAAATTCTCATCTACGGAACCGCGTTCAAGCAAACATTATTCTTTTTTTTCTACAATAGCTGTAGTGGTGTGCACCGAGGCGTTTTTATTAACGTTATTTATGACGTTTCTTTTGGTCGCGATTATCTTAAATTATCTTTTTTATTGCGTTTATTTAGTAAATTAGGGTAGGACGAGGTTTTGTCGCAATAATTTGCCCGTCGATATTTCTCTTGTCACGGGAATTATGAAGAGCTTTGTCGTTGTATCCGTGAAACAAAATACCTTATTTTAATGGACACGGTGGTCAGTTAATGGATGTATGCCATTATAAATTTCTAGGGGTGGAGAGTGATCGTGCTACCCGTGGAAACCCGCTAATGGGAAATTCATTTTTGCCGGCTTTTCTCTGTGTGAGGCAAAAGTGCATTAATCATGAGGATTAAAGG
This sequence comes from Athetis lepigone, assembly GCA_033675125.1. Classification (NCBI taxonomy): domain Eukaryota; kingdom Metazoa; phylum Arthropoda; class Insecta; order Lepidoptera; family Noctuidae; genus Athetis; species Athetis lepigone. Next base: position 8,314,523 of record CM066240.1, read on the forward strand.
AAAGTAAAATGAGATTTTAAAAAGGTAATGTAGCTACTGAAGTGCTAATATTATATTTTTTGTTTATATGTGATTTAATCACAGAGCACAGACTGACCGTCGCGTGTGGCTGAGAAGATGGAGAGATCCCTTCTTTGGCTTCCTTTGGACTTGGCGTGATTAGCGGGAGCAGGGAACGAAGTGGGGGGAAGGGGGAGCTTTTGAGTAGATCAGTACGGCTTGGTTACAAAGTTTTTTTTTAATAATTAAAGACGTTACGGTTGGTGTAATGGGTTAGGTCTTTAATCTTGCTTTGCCTACTGCGGGTTTCTTATGTATTTGTTCTGAGTCTGTACAAGTTGTACAAGTGTGTGTACAAGTTTATGTTTTTTAACGCACAAGTAAAAATAATATAAGAGGGTGTGGTTTGTAAGTTCGGGAATCAGCTATTTGCAACGTCACATATAGGTATTTGTACCTACATGTCACGTTGCAAATAGCTGATTCCCGCAAAAAATGCAAACCCCAGCACATCAAAGTTATCCAAAACTGCATTTTTTCCCAATGATTATCCTAGCATCTAATCCTTTAACAAAATAGGTTTATAAGTCTTCATATTGTAGCAGCTTGATGTGCGAGCGGTTGTACTATAGAATAAAATAATAATTCCTGCAGGACCAAAAACTAAAGCAGAGTGTCCTCATTCCGTCTGCTTTCAACAATAGCGCCTGTAGGGATACACATTACTGCAGTTAGACGAGAAATGTAACCAACGGCAGACGTGTAACTTGTGGTGCTTGTTTACTTCTTTGAAACAAAACACTGTCTCGTGACGTCACAGAACAGTTAGAGGCAAAGAGTTGGTGTTTTGTTTTTGATTGGAATGGAGATGCATTTTTATTTTTAATGGCTTGGGTAAGATTTTGTGGCATGAAAATCTCAACTATTATAAAACAGAGTACGATCCAGGCATTCAAATGTTTTCCTAAGCTTACATAATCTTTATTTAATTTGATGTTTATAAATAAATCTGACTTTGAACATTAACTCAACCGTAATATCAACATTTAATATTCTCTAATACGGCGTACTAGTTTTTACGAATCAAAGAATTAAGTTCATTGATTCTGTTTTAATTTTCAAAATATATTTGTTTACACATCAGACCATTTTTTAACTTTTGTAGGTAAAACCGCAGGCACTGCCAGTACCTAATAAATATTCCTTCGAATGGGACCCATGCAGATAAAGAATAATAACAGTTTTTAATTAGAACGTGACACACCAGGGGTCACAAAACCTCATCAATAAAAAAAAAACAATAAATCATTCCCGCTACCCAAGCGTGTTGACCAGTTGATATTACTGATTTCATCAAAATGGCGGCCCTTTTACAACCATTACGGGCCCGAACTTAGCAATAGATCTTCTATACATAAATTCAAACCCTCAAATTGGTGCTAATATTTTGAGTGCGCCACGTGCGGCGATTGGTCACGCTGAACAAACTTCATTGCTAATAGTGGAGTGACCCATGCTGCCTGATCACCCTTTTGTATTTGACCAGATACCCCATCTTGCTATAATTGTCGCCTACCGCACGCACACTTGCGTAACTTTTGGTGAAATAAATGAATGCGACGTTTTCGAAGCTTCGGTGATGTTGTTGCTTTTATAGTTAGTAGTACCTAATTAAGTTAATTCCGTGTTCTATTTTTATCAGTCTCGAAACTCGTTGTTGCATCCTGTAAGAAAAAACAATCAATACAAAAACAAGGAAACTGATCCTTGGCAAATCAGTGCATATATTTCTAATACAATAGAATGTGTGACTGTAAATAAAACAATACTTAAAAATTTACGCAAAAATAAAAACAAATAGTTCCACCATGTTTGCAGCACACGCCACTCGTCGGCTCTACCAATACTAAAATGTTTCTAACGACCTGCCAAAATTCGTTTTTTTAAGTTGATACACAAGATATCAATAACACGTCTGTAATTGTGATTTTAAACCTTTCGACGACCCAGCGACAGCCGGCTGTCGCACCGGTATTCTTGTTTTTCAAGTCACGTGTGTTTGAAGGTTGAATCATTCAAATTTTTTATTGTAGAACCCCTACATTTGCATCACTTTTACTTTCCTCTATGGGCAGTACAACGGACAGTTGCATTTGTGTGCGTGCGCCAAGCCACTGATGTACGGAGATCCAATATCAGTGTTCACGCAAAATAAACTTACAGCTTATAACAGCGGAATGAACCTTTCCCTACGGGCCACCCTCGGTATTGCCAATTAATTAATTATCAACGTCCAATGGACCGGCGGATTTCAGCTGTACGCCTACCAAATTCATTATCGAAATTAATGATGGACTTGATCGCATTTATGCGCGATGGAAGGTGCAACAAGGTTTGCATGGAAAGTCAATTACTTAGTTCAATGCACTTCGTGTTCTATGGATGTTTATCGTCTTTGTTAAGTGTAGTTTTATAAGTTTCAATATAAGTCACGTGTATAAACATGAATACACCACGCTAACATTCAAATAAATTTTCTCTAAGAATAACAAAACAATATTTAGTTTTAGGCCCATTTAATAGTAGTCTATAATGTAATTACTATTAAACTAGTTTTAACTGAAAGTTATGGCTCATTTAGGAGAAAATTTATTCAAATCTTTGCGTAGTGTATACATGTTTATGCTCGTGACTGTACTTAGTGCTAATGAACTTTACCACAGTCTCAAAGATTTGGAATTGTTGACTGTGGTGTAGGTGTGAATTGTGTAAGGCTAGTTTTCTATAAGTGAACCCTTCAGCGACAGCCGGCTGTCGTTCTGCTATTGTCATTCGATGTGTCTCAAATCACGTGTGTTTGAAGGTTTAATTCTAACAATTTAATCAAGAAACAAACAATGTTTCGTCTTTAGAATTATATTCTAGAAATTCAAGAAATATTCTCTATGGCAGGTAACATCGAAAGGTAGAATAGACTTATTGTAAGGACATCGACCTCGTCTAACGAACAGAATTATGATGAAAATAATATTATTTGTAAAAACAACATATTTATTTTGTTAGCAATAACAAGCAGTGAGAAAGCGTATTCTTATTAAAATGTTATCTTATCGTAAATAATATAAAGTAAAGGTATTTCGTAGATACTTATATATTAGCAAAAGACGCTCGAAGTACACACATACATTATTTACAAGTTTTTTCCTGGCTTCATTTGCGTGAATATTGATTATTATGGACACAGATGAAGTCACTGATTATTAAAATAACTATTTACAAAAAAGAACCGAAAGGAATAAATAACTTTAATTTCGAAAGAGAAAAAAACCTGTAATTACTATGTTACTGTTTGTTTTCCCAACCTTTCAACGACCAAGCGACAGCCGGCTGTCGGACTGCTATTGTCTTTTTATTGTGTCTCGAATCACGTGAGTTCGAAGGTTTAAAATTTGTATTAAGTTCTTCATTGTTAATCAGGAAGAATCTTAGCACTACACGAGCATTAAAATCCTGAAGAAAACTAGACTGTGTTCGTAGGTTTAAATAAAATTGCGAGCGATGGGTAGCTCGCCGCCCGGCTGGACCAGGACCGCGTCGACGGCGCGTTAGTGTTCCACGCGCGCCTCAAAGAGAAGGAGTCAGCACAGGAAGGGGCCCAACAGGGCCAACGCTCCCGGGGTTGCGGAATGTTTATAACAGTTACCGTGACCCTGGAACATAAAGGGCAATCGAAGGAACATGAGTGGGTTTTAGTCAGTAAGAGTCTGACACGCCCTCCCGCCGCACCCAGGACGGGAGCAGTCATTGGATGATTTCCCACTCACAAAAAAAAAGAAAAGTTTTAAATAAAATAAAAGGAACAGAAATCACGTTTTTGCGTAATTAGGAATTATAAAATTTTAGAATAACAGCTTTTTAGTAAGACTTAAAGTTATAGAGACACCTAGTCTCTATAACTTTTAGCACTTCTGCTTAATCCCAGTTTGTATAGTTAAAGCTTCATTCCCAATAATTTTTATTACCTTAGTTCTTTGTCTAGTCAGTAGATATCCTTAGGCTGTTACATGGTAATGTTTTATCATAGACATAGAACATAGAGTAGCATTTTGGGAGTCAAATTAACAGACAAATCACCGACGTCACCCAAAAAGCAGCCAAGCGAAGTGGAACTGGGGCGGCCATGTTTGCCGCCCGTCAAACTAATCATTGACTAAATCAACCCTAAAGTAGGGGAAGAGAAATCGTCCAGAGACATCTAGGCAGGCTCAGATGAAAATTGCGGAACGAGCTTGACAGTTGGACTTTGGAGGCTGAATTGAACTATTCTGGCTCTAGATTAAATACGTTGGAAGAAAAAAAGTGTCTCTGTAGTGGGACAACAAAGGCCGATATTAATCTACATAATGCCTAAATAAGAAATTAGACTGTGATGCTTCTAAGAATCTCCTGCTGTACTGATACATGTAAGCTGAGTGTGTGCCGGAAACGGATTGCAGATATTGCCAAAGGCAAGGGTGTAATCGAGCCGAGAGGGTAATCATTACAAATATTATATATAATAGACCAAGCTTCTTGGTATCAATCAACGTACATCTAAAACAATCTAACATGGAAACCTGATAATCGCACAATTGTTTATTTTTATAATAAAGTACAAGAATTGAATTTATCTTTTTTTTTTTATTGAAACAGCAATTGGAATGGCGGACTTATTTCCGGAACTCTACGTCATGGTGCAATTTTAGCGTGAGGCTTATAACAGATTTTTGGAAATCCAATCACTAAAAGGGCATTGGAATAAAAGTACTGTAAAGTAAATTTATATGGAAATGGGAAATCATAGGAAACGGCTAGTGTAATATAAATAAAGTCCTGAAGCGTGCCATAACATTTTATTCATTAAATGAGGTCGTTATTAAATTAATAAAAATATATAATTTTTTGTTGGTTGGTAGGTAATTGCAAACAAACAACGTTAAAATGTGCGTGGATTACTAAATTCAAAATTTGAACCCAATATTATAAGTAAGGTAATTTTCTAGAAACCTTGAAATAAGTCACTAAAAGAGTAAGTTTTGCTGAACATATTATCATGGTGTATGTAATTTTTCAAACTATAGATACCTGCCCAAAACGCAAGGGCAAAACATTTTGAGGTATAAAAAAGTAGACATATTATAAACGAATAAAATCTGCAAAAAATTCTCTTCCTGAAAAACAAAACCCATCACCGTAAAAATGACGAAGAAACATTGTTTTTCACTTTACGGCTTTCTAAACCTGTGTAAAAAGTAAATGTGTCCATGGAGTCTGTATAAAGTATTTATTAAGGGCTGTTGCAGGTAGGGCCCCTGGGCCTCTGGGCCCCTGTGCTGATGCCCCTGTCCGGCGGGACGGGCCGCGCCTTTGTTTTTATGATCTACCTATAAATAAACGGGCCGAATTTCATTATCTCCGGAAAACGGCTGATCTTATGTTTTCTTTTTGGTGGAAAACATATCAGCCGTTTGCTTTGTTGGTATCTCTTAACAGAGACACAAAGGTGCTATTTTTTTCTTAATAATGTAAAATCTGACAAAATATTATCCTAGGCTAATTTTCAATTTGTATAAGTATTATAAAGTTTCTACGAAAACCAAATAATTTGATAACAACTTATTAAAAAATACGCTCTTGTCTTGTTCCCAAAACAAATTCCGACCATAATATGTAATGAATAAACTAAGTTTAGACCATTTTTCTCTAAAAAAATATAGGTAGGTATACTTGACCTGCAATCCAACCATGCGTTCAACTTTTACAGCCCCATATACTTCGGAACATCCCCATAAGTTTACCCCTAACCACAGTTCCTAATAACGCTCTAAGCACAGCCAAGCTGCGTCCAGAGGTGAATGACCCCGTCTCTCGGGACACCTGCTGATGTTATTGACAACAAAACCACAGACAAAACTGTGTTGTTTCTTTTATTTCCCGCCTCGCAAGGGACCGGGATTATTTCTTGTGCTATGAGAACTTTATTGTGATGTACAGTCGTGGTCAACTAATTAGGGACAACATGATATACTATGAGTAACATTTGATTCTGCTTCCCATAAGTTAAGTTTGCTCGAGACTTTGGCAGTTTAGTTACTATTAATATAAAACTAAACCAATATCTTAACAAATAGGCATAGTCATTAAAGGAATTGGACTAAACGTAAAATAAATATCGATCAAAATTCAACTTAACTTCTTCTTCACTCTATTCGTACCCTGGACAACTAATTAGGGACACTTAAGACAACATTAAAAAAAATTATTGCAGAGAGCAATAAAGGAAAAAAATATGTTTATTTATTATTCAATTAGGTTTAATGCGTCGCACTGTAATACAAATCAATATCCAGAGTGATTTCTAAGGATTGCCATAACCATGTTACAAAGGTATGGAATCGACGCAATCTAAATGTCACATTGTTCATTAGTGATACTGTTTCAGCCTTCTTCAAAGATACTATTGTTGATTTTTAATAGCCAGTTTATTTATGCCATTTTTTAAACCTACTTTTCTTTCATAACGTACCACAAATTGTTTTTAAGCATTCAGGTCTGGGCTCTAGGCCGGTCAATTTATAACCAATACCTACTCATCAGTGAGAAATGTTCTAACAGAGAGTGCAGTATGTTTTGGGGTAGTTATCGTGTGTTCTTCAACATAAAGTAGTGTGATTGCTTGTAGTATTTCTCTCTATTCAATTGAATCTAGTGTGCCTTCCATTTGCTCTAAAGGTCCCACATCATTTCCAGAAAACCAACACCATAGTTTTATGTTCTCTCCTCAGGTTTAACTTGCTTATTGGAGTATTTTGGATACTTTTTGCTTTTTAGGGCGCCATTAATACCGCCTGCCTTCCGATGAAACAAAATGTAACTTCATTTAGTCCAAAATTAAAACACTTTTTTATTTAAAATCAGTCCCAATATCGGTGCCTCATAACTAAGGCCAACCGTGGCGGGTCTGTGATTTTTTCAACACTGGAACTTTTCGTACCACCTTGCCAAACAGTTTAGCTTCAACAACTTGACGTCGAAAGGTTGTTGTAGATTACTCTACTGCCATGTTCTAGTTCAAATACCAACACTATTCTGACTTATAATCAATAAAAAGTCAATAAGTGGGTCTTATATCGCCGCTATTACCGTTTTGCGATGTGTTTTCACAATAGTTTTTGTTGGTATTTCCTTTCTGATTGCACGTTTAGTAGTTTTATAGATTCAAAAGTATAATTTCTAAATAAAGATTATAATTGTCCTGTTTTGAAAATCATTATAACGGAGCAATTTCAATGTTTTAATAATTTACGATATGGCTATTAAGTATAATAAACAATAATTATTATTTTTCGCATTGTTGTATCACAACTTTTATTTCGCCCCATGTTTAATTAAACATTATGATAATATTTTAACAAATTCAAAGTCAACGTATAGACTCTAATCTTAATTATTAAAAAAAATTACATCCCATCAGATTTTAGAAAAAATGGGAATATAACACACTACTTTTGTTTTTGTCCCTAATTAGATGGCCAGCCAGAACACGCCGCGATTTGGTTGCAAGAGATTTGTTTTCAAATTTCCTATTACAAAATATTATCAACTTCGAAGCAATGCTCACAATTTTCAAGTATTCTTAATATTAATTAGTATTTCATAAAATTAAACTTAAATTATTATATAAAATTAAAATTAAACTTATATTAAACCTAAATACAGCTCAAATTTTTGTTTGTCCCTAATTAGTTGACCACGACTGTATGTATTATGAGAAACGTTAAATTGACGAACAACAGGCTTCTATTTGTACTAAAATATATGACTGTAGTACTATTTTCGGAAATTTTAATCTGACTAAAACCTTTACACTAACCTGGAATTGACGATACGAGTATGAGTAGATTAACTAAAGAAACAATTTCTATGAAATTATTTGTAAGCGATTTACTCGGAATTCAAACTAAAAGCTGTTATAATCAGAAAATAAATTCAAAAATCGAACCCGAATTCCAATTCGGTTGCAGTACCAATGAATTCGATATTTCAATTTGAAAATTGGAGAGAGAGCGTGTTGTCGGAAAAATCTTTCAACTTAATAATTGGGTTGCCATGAAAACACTTTTAATTTTTATGTTGTAAAAATATGTACTGTTTTTTTTTATTATAAAGGATTTCGACGAAATCTGTTTGCAACACTCGTGTCGTAATGCAGTGTATTATTTTGTATTATACTTCAATTTTATTTTATGTTGATCCCAAGCTCCCAAAAATGGCTGCTAAGGGAACCGTAAAGCCGTGGCTTACATCGCGTTTTACTAACCTGGCTTTTCGAACATAAAGAATTCATGGCAAAGAGAATTTTTGAGGTAAGACACACTTGTTTGTGAATTTTATCTTTATGTGACTCTTTCATACGTTTTTAGTCTCTGTTTGATATGTTACTGCAGAGTGCTTGCTTTTTAACATACTCCATGTTTGGTGGCTTTTAAATTGCAAGCTTGCGTTTTGGAATCTTTTTGAAGTTTTGTTTTTATGTTACGCCTTTGACATGTGAAGAATAATGCTTAATGTTTGCCGCTTTATGTTTACTCTATTTTTTTAATACTAACTGTCCCTCATGGTTACACGTGCGCCATTGAAAGTTAAATGATAGATTTTCTGCGAAATTTTCTTAACTTTTACAAAGTTTTGTAACTTTTTGTAATGTGTTATAAAAAATAAGAGTTCAGCGGAAATTAAGGATTAATTTGTTATACATACATTTATAAGGAAGTTCTTTGGTAGCGAAATAGGAACTACGATTTTATACTTAGACAAGATTATTCTGAAATGAGTCGCCAAACGTACCTATTTATCAGCCGTATCGTTGCCCAAAGAATACTGCCCTAACTCTCTGGCCACCTGCGTATCGTAAAGGCTACCTAAGGGGAAGGCAACAATTGTTTACATGACACCCCTGTGTGTACATGACACCTGTATCATCAGATTCTGTCATCTGAAAGGACCTACACATATCACAGGATTGTGTAAAAACTTAGCTTAGATTAGGTTTTTTTGTGAGTAAAAATTGATGCAGCCACTGGAACTAGGTATATCAAACTCCATACTTATATTATAAATGCGAAAGTAATTCTGCCTGTTTGTCTATCTGTCTGTCTCTTTTTCAGGCCTTAATTACTGAACCGATTTGAATGAAATTTGGTACAGATATAGTCTGGGACCCGAGAAAGGACATAGGATAGTTTTCATTTCGGGAACGGGACGACTATTCCACGCGGACGAAGTCGCGGGCAAACGCTAGTAATTTATAAAAAAAAACTTAAAAAGTTACTTTAGATAAGTAATCCAAATAAATATTTTCAAGAGCAGAAAGAACGAAATAGTTGTTTCAGATGATTCTTTAAAGCTTTTAAAATACTCCGAAAAATGTAACACCACACGGTATATTAAAACCGAAGCTACGTAGGAATGTTTAAATATTTGGTTTTACCTCAAAATTTTATATGTTAAGCGCTTGGCGAGCAGAGCAGTTGCAACCGTTTACTGAGATTGGAATCCGTGAAACTAATGTTTTTTGACGTGTGTGTCGTCATTTTATACACAGTGGGAGATAAGACGAGGGACATATTAAAGTAGGCTATTTAGTATTCAATTCTCATTTCAAATATGTAAAGAGTTAGTAAATTAGATTTTGAATAATTGACCCATAAAATAAATAAATTGTAGATACGCGCGCTCGATACCCGTCGATAGGAAAACAGATCATATGCGATGCAACCGCGAGCTCAAGGGTGTCTTTTTTAAGATTTTGAATGCCGTATTGCGATAATTTCATTACGGTTTTCTTATCGATTTTTATCATTATTTACATTACAATTCTATTAGTCATAGTTGAGCACAAATTATTGCGTCCAAGAATTTGCCCCTCGTTTAACCGGCCATAATATATACACCGTAATATGCGTGCGACCAATCCGACTCCAAATAACAATGCCGTATGTAAACGGCGAATTCACACCAAATGTCTGCTACATTTACAGAAACTGTCAAAAAATAAAAGTTATTTCTCCTAATTCTACTAGCTTTTAGAGGTTTGGAACTCTTACTCTAATTTAAATTAGAATGTAATTACTTCATTTGATCATCACACTTAATTCACTACGTAGTTTTAAGCCAATCCAATGTAGCTGTGTGACCTCGGTCTTATAAACAAGATTGCACTAAGAAATACCTACCTGAATTCTCCTCGATTTAGTACGAACTAGGTTGAAACGGGTAGAACATGCATAATGTGGGGCCTTCGTTTAAATTTATCCTTGGGAGCCTATCTTTTGGGCACCCTACACTAGTATAAATGGTGGGAATGTTATGGACGGATTCGCTGAGTATTCGCTCTTTTAGAGTAATGTGTCAAGTTTGTGTAAAAGATTTAGGACGTAGTATTTTACATGAAAGAGGTACTCGTATGTTCTTTGAAGAACTAGCATTTGTGACATGAAATTTTACTTGAAATGTTCTTTGCACCTATTTCCTTAAAAAGACCTGGCTTTTAGTTCATTACCCATTTTTCAGAAAGCCAAAACTCATAATATATAAGTCGCAGGCATTTTGTGTAATCTGCTGTTTATGCTTTGACATTTTGCCGATTTTCGTCGTGTATAAAATGCCGAGACGTTATGTAAAAGGTGAATTCATACTGAATGCCTGCGACATATACATGGAATGCATTAAGTCGAACCTGAGATTGCGTAAATAAAATTAATTTAATTTAATTTCAACACTAGCATTCGCCCGCTGTTTCGCTTGCGTGGAAATCGAATTGCAAAAGCCTTCTTAGTGGATAGTCACGGAGAACATACTCTCCAATATTCATGTCTCTAAGAGCAGTGGTTTTTACTGTGCCTTGATATGTCAACACTCAGTCATCTTACTATTTAATATATAAAAATTAATTAGAAACAACAGAATTAAAACAGGTGGGTATAGGAGTCCAAATTGGTATATTACTGTAATAGATCCGAACCTTAAATGCACAATATTACTTAACATTATGATGACAAACCAAATTATAAAGATTATTTTAGTTTCTGTTACTCATTTCACTGTTTGAGAAGAGGTCAATGCTGTTAAGTACGTACTTGTAGTTCGAGGCACCATTGAAGTCAAAGGCTTAAAAGTGCTCTAATTATATGAAACAATAATTCAGACAGAAATTAAGATATGAGTACAAAATAGTCAAGGTAAAGCCGTGGTTGCATGCCGTTATAATTATTCATGTTCATCGCACCCGGTAACTATAACAGTCCCACAAACTGTAACACTCCTACAATAAATTCAACAAACGTGTCTTGTAAAACAAATCGGTAAACCCAAAAATCAGAATAACTCAGGAAGTTGTATGAATCGAAGCGTAAAATCGAAAATGGCGGGCGTCGGGCCCCTCAGTCGTTTGCCACTAAATCATATTCACTATAAAAGTCCCGATAAAACTATAAATATTCCTTATGCATTTATTGTGGTGCTGTTGTGCTCACAAATCTTTAGATATTGTTTCGATATGTTGTAAATGTTTCTTTAAGCGACTTGCATTTTGGTTCAGTTGAACTTACTGCTGTATGTCTAAAAGCCATTAGAATTAAAATAACAGCTTCAGGCAAATTTTATGTTTGTCTATATTTATAGTACACTACATGTTATAAAACGAAGTTGCTTTAACATGTTTGCCAATCCCTATGTATGCTCAATTTTGTAAAACTTCGCAAGGGATTTTTTTTAATAGATAGTGATTCAAGAGGAACTTGTATAAATACAATACAAGCATTATTATAAGTACAGAAAAGCAAAATTGAAGAGTTTTTTTATTAGTTTAAACGCTAGAATATCTAGGAATGCTAGTCCCAATGTGAAACTTCTTTATCGATATCGGTTTTAGGCACGGCGCCCACGGGAGTAAAACCAAAAACCATGGGGGTAAAACGAGGTTTGTAAGTAATAAAACTCAATGAAAATTTACTTACTATACCTACGATAAACTTTACCTACATACTTTATCCTGCCTACGGTCTTACGTCGATTTTGTGTTATGTTTAATTTAATTAAGACGGAAACTTAACTAATTATATGCCTAATTAAGCTCATTATCACGTTAGAGAAATAACGCTGTAACGCAATACCTATTTAAATTTCAGCGTATAAATTTTCTTATTTCACGATAAACACAGAACAATTTATAGGGACTATTAGAATTGACATACCTAATAACATATAGCAGTTATGATAATTTTCTAAATAAATTATGAATTTTGGTTCCCATAATCTTATCTCAAAAAAAAAGTTGTGGAATCGATTTATTCAGCAGAATATAACTCCTTTTGTTATGTGGCGATGATAAAACCAATACCGAATAGCGAATTTGACGGGCCTATTGGTCTAGTGGTTAGTGACCCTGACTGTTAAGCCGGAGGTCGTGGGCTCGATTCCCACCCAGGATAAACTTTGTGTGATGAGCATGATTGTTTGTTCTGTGTTTGGGTGTAATTTATCCATAATATGTATGTATTTATAAAGTATATAAGTATGTATATCAGTTGTCTGGTTACCTTAACACAAGCTCTGCTTAGCTTGGGATCAGATGACCATGTGTGAGTTGTCCCAAGATATTTATTTATTTAAGAAGAAAAATGTTGAATTAATTAAGAAAAAAATTTTCAATAGTGATTTTCATACCTGTTTGTGAATTATCATCTCCCTAACTTTTCCCTTTCAGGCTGAACAACAAGGTTCAGCTGAATACCATTGGTTTACTTGGCCACTGTCTATCAGATCTCCATAACCCTTGGGCAGGCTTTCTGACTTACCCATAACGACTGCCAAAATTCTGACAATGATAACCGAGACCAACGGCTTTTTGTGGTTTCCGAGACACGTGATGTTGCTGATGTCCTAAATTAATTTAGAAAGTTCATACTTATTCATTAAAAAATACAATAGTACTTGCCAATTTTCGAACCCGCAACCTCATGCGCAAGAAGCAATAATATAAAACAATCTAGAAAACTTTAGAACAGTAAAAAATAATTTATATCCATATAAAAAAATGTAATATAATAAAAACGTCGACATCAGAGATAATCAACGCATAAAATTCAAGTGACCTCACCTACCCTTTAATAATGTCTGTGCTACATAAATTACATAAAACCCTTATTAGCATCAGGGATGTCATGGAGCTCCGTAACCGATACTTTCGGATATCTAAAATAAAAAAAGCGTTATTGTATCCGAATCCGACAAAAAAATGAAATAATTATGGACAGAGGTGGAGTTTGAATGATTCTAATTATATCAAAATTTAGACTTATCGACTAGCCACGTGCATTTCGCATTGTTTATTATTAATTGTTGCATGATCTTAAAATGATGAACAATATAAAAAATAATACTTTATTATATCCACAACCGAAAATTCGAAACAATTTCATATCCCTAACCGTATCCGAAACCAATATAATATTTTTTATATATTCGAATCTGTATCTAGATCCGCTTCATTCATATCCGTAACATCCCTGCTTATTAGCATCCCGTTCACGAGATATCTCTTCGCTGAGTCAGCTGGCTGACAATGTCATCGGCGGGAAGACCTATGAGTCATTGACTCATCTCATTTGCCTAATCTGTGTGATCTTCATAGTTAATTGGAAAATTGCTAGACTTGACTCGGCTTTATAGCCTTGTAATGATGCCGTATTAAATGACAGCATGTTTGCTTTGTTTTGCGTTGGGATGTGTGTGGTCTTGGGTTGTCGTGATGTTCGGTACTCATGAAAACTATTTATAGCTACGATTTGACTGCACAGTTCGATGTGCAGTTTTGTAGTGTGTATCGAGCATTATGCTTGATCCACAGGACAACGATTTATTGTGACGATCTGACGGCGCAATGGGTTTGTACAGTTTATCGAACGCCCACAGAGTGTTCACGTGAACACCATTTCTGCATCGATTTTCGTCAACACATGCGATAAAACTGCACGAACTAACTGCGTAGTCAAATCGGAGCGATAAATTGTTATTGTCAGTGTCAAGTTATTGTACTAGCTGTACGTTTAATTTAAAAGAATGTATTAAAAAAAAAACAAATTGTCAATGAAGAGATTCGTTCTAGCTGAAAACATCGACTTGCACTAAAAAAACCGTAGCATGAATATCTGTCTAAAATATCTGTCTATTATTGCTCCATTGGTGGTCAGAAGCCTCTCCTCATACAGTTAAGATAGGAGCATAGATCACCACGCTTGCCACGCACGCCTTAAAGACGAATTCCTATTTCGAATTCAAATTAATTACTATCTTCCCCTCGCGGTTTCTCCCGCGTCTTAAGTTACTGCTTCTCTTAATTTTTAAACGGTCTTAATCTTACGTGATTATACCATACTCGAAGCATAAGAGGAGGGAAATACTAAAGAGAAATGAAACAAATTACACCATAAACATTGAGACAATTCCAACGATATCTCATTCGGGGGAATATTAAGAAAGCAACAAAATACTTGTAAATTTAATAACACTCGGTGTAAAGCGAGAAATTTCCAACTTGGTGGGATTCAAACATCCGCTTTTACTTAATTTATGACCGATTCGTTTTCGCTAATTAATTTCAACTCTTATCTAATACGCTTAATTGGAGTTACAGAGTTTGTTCGCAATTCATCAGAGTTTAATATTATCACCGCAGAAGTTTGTAAAAGGAGTTTTGTGATTATTATTGTAGAAATGTTTTTGTGTGATTTTGTTTGGTGTACGTTTTAGTATTTCATAAAACTATTATTCCACGCGGACGAAGTCGCGGGCAAAAGCTAGTATTTCATAAAACGAGTCCTTTGTAAATACTTACTCTTTTAGTAAAAAATCGCCGTGAAAAGTGACGTCGAAAAACTTCACAAATTATGTTTAACATACTTCGATATTTAAGAATATGTTTGTTAACAATGTTTACAAAAAAATGTTTAATTTACCCAACAGCAACAAGATTTTTCATAAAACTAAGCTTATTTCTAGAAAATTCCTTAGTTCTTTACTACTTAGTTCTAGAAAACCTGAATGACATGTCAACCTGCAAACGAAGTTTTAATGAACAATTCAGTTCATCATTGCCTTTGAACTGTTCGTTTCCTGGAAGTTTTCACGACTTCAACACTTTCAATACGACTTCACGGAGACTACTGCGATTAGGAGAAGTCGTAATGACCGAAGTTGGACGTCAACACGACACGACTTTCTAACTGTGATGGAACTACTTAATCGTATTATGAACTTTTTTACTTGTTATTATAGTAACCGTTTAGGAGGCTTTTGGTATAACGCAAAAACTTTTGTTCTAACATATTTTTGGTAATATTTGTTGTTACGATAAAGTTACTAAAATGAATATTATTAATCCACCTTGGCCAAAAATTTTGATTAATAGTCGTTCTTCCGCCCTCGCCTTTCTGGGTAACAGCAATAAGCGGTTAGAATTATTTGGTACTACCTTTTGTCCGCGACTTCGTCCGCGAGGAATAATAGTTCCTGTTCCTGGGGGCTTTCCGGGATGAAAACTATCCTATGTCCTTTCTCGGGTCTAAGTTCCAAATTTCATTCAAATCGCTTCAGTTATTTAGGCGTGAAGAAGAGACAGACAGAGTTACTTTCGGATTTATAATACTAATAATATTAGTATGGATGAAGATGTGATTGGACTTTGCGTTAAACGCGTGATATTTTTATCAATTTCTCACAAACCATCCAACATGTTACAGAATAAAACCTCTAGGAAAAGACAGCGACAGTTTCAACGGATACATATCCTACCAGCAGGGTTAGTACGAAGACGTATGTTATTATAACGTCAACCCATATCACGTGGCCGCTACGTAAGTGGGATATTTTATTATGACAGCCCTTTGTATCCCGCTGAAGATAAATGCCCAGTACAGTAAGTTAGCTAGAAGAAACGGAACGACACTGGACTGAAATGGGACGGCTTAACGGATGTAAGAAATAATAAATATTATAAATACAATGTTATACACCTCAAAATTATTTTGCACATATTTGAGACTAGACGATTTTAGGCTGTCAGTTGAGCACAAATATATTTAATTTTATTAAATTGGTGATTGACTGATACGAAATCAAGCAACTTATCCAAACAACCTTTTTTTAAATAATTTCTGTTTATTTATTATTATTTTTTTACAGTAATTGGGTGGGATAAAGTAATAAAGTTTAAACCAAGTTTTTTTTAAATAAATTCAATAGTCAATAGGAAAAATGTTAGTTATCAGAGTATATTAATAAATAAATAAATAAATATGCTGGGACAACTCACACACGGTCATCTGATCCCAAGTTAAGCTCTGCTAAGAGCTTGTGTTATGGTAACCAGACAACTGATATACATACTTATATAATTTATAAATACATACATATTATAGATAAATTACACCCAGACACAGAGCAAACAATCATGCTCATCACACAAAGTTTGTACTGGGTGGGAATCGAACCCACGACCTCCGGCTTAGCAGTCAGGGCTACTAACCACCAAACCAACAGGCCCGTCGAAATATTAAATAATATCTAAATATATGAATATAGTATATAGGTATGATGTATATAGTATAAATATCAGTCACTAATTATAAACAGTCACCATATAGGTACATATCATTTTTAGATCTTAACTTGCTAAACTATTACAAAGCTCCATTTTTGGAAAAGTAAAAATTTAATCTTGATGAAGACGAAGAAGAAAGAAAAGTTTTAACGAAAAAAAAAACTTATTTTTATTAAATTAATTTAACGTCCAAAATACAATGACCACTGTTCCATTTTTAAACGTGCGTTCACGTTCTAATTATGCTAAATTATACTGCATAATTTTTAAATACTGCCAGTACTAAAAAGAACTCGAATAAGCTCAAATCTCGACGAATTCCAGCCAGTAACTGCAGCAAACGAGAACGTTGTTTCGCACCAAATTCTTTCTTTAAACCAAAGAGTTTTCCAATAACATTTTACTGTTACCTTAATTTTAAAACCAGCCATTACGTACATAGAAGTATGTGGAACGTGGAAAAGTAAACGGTGGCTTGTTTATTTGCTGAATGTGCTCTGTTCTCGTCAATCTTGATCCGACGTCCTATATTTATTTGGTGGATTTACTTTTGTGCTCCCATTTTCAGGGAATGTAATTTATGTTTCTTTCTTAGAGAAAAATAATAAGTAGCTATGTGTTTTTGTCAACCGGCTGTAGTCATATTCTGTAATCATTCTCAGATTTAACACTGACGGATTGGCGGAATATTTATTATTGGTGGAATCGACATTGGTTTAACAAAGCCGATGAAAAGCATGCCAAATTATGTAATAGAACTTGTATTAAAAAAGATACATCATAATAATAGTACAACTTGTTAGCAAAAGCAAATACTTAATGTGCTTTTACTACTCACTGTACTCAATACCGAATCAATTTCTACCAAAGTTTTTTCCGAAGAAATTCAAAAAAGTTACTGTATGAAATCAAGAGACCCATCTTCCTAGAATTACCTTTCAGAACCTATCTTCACGTTCATAATAAATGTAAAAGCTACTAGACCTAACGTAAAACCAAATGGTCAAACGTAAATACATTTACTTAACATAAACCTTTACTAGAATCGTTCCAAACCCTTAAATAGGGATGGCCCTTTTAATTTACAGACTCATTCTATCGAGAGAAACTTTACTGGGCCAGGATTGAATAAAAAAAAATAGAGCTTGTTAGTGCCTTATCGTCCCTAAAAGTTATTAGGGTACAGAGGAAGCGGGTAAGTTAATGGACCTTGTACGTGATAGGCTACCGAAGGCATACATACATACTTCGTTAGAGTTGCTTTAGTTTACAAAATGTTTAGGACAAAAGTCAAGATTTTGTGTTGCGTTTCAAGAAGTATGAATTTGGTTTAGGATTCTAGAACATTTTCCAGAATAAGAAAGCTTCTTTTTAAGATCATTTAATCTTCTGACTTGTAATTATTTTGTTACTACAGTTGCTACGGTGAATTAATATAGTCAAAAGTCAGAAAGTCTGTCAAACAGTCTAACCAAGTGCTACCTTGTTATCTAATAACTGGGTTATGCAGGTCTGATAGGCAGCCGCTCTTTATAAGACTAGCATACTGTATTTAGCTGCGTCCAGTTAGACTTTAAGCTGATCTTAACATAGTATAAGGCTAGGGAGATGATGAGTTGCTTCTGTAAGCGTCACTTGACAAAAATTAATAAACTTTCTACTAAATGTGACCCCCATATTCATCGACAGATCTGCCAATGAATATGGTCTTGATTATATACATAATATATATAATTTGAAAATAATTCAGACAATGTTTTCAATTCTTCTCGGACTTAAATTAGCAGATTTATTCCATCAATTCTTGAGTTTTAAGCAACAAATCTAGTGATATATTTTCATTTATTTATGTTATGTACTTACTGCCTCAGTTTATCTTGGACATGGCTGACATTAGTGGAGGAAAATGTCCTGAGAAAAGTTGGGCTCAATCTGTCATGAGAACAATAATGTTAATATGATGATAAATTCCCAAGCTCTCTATATAAGAAGAGGTATTTTCTTAGCAGTGGACCCATATCATTGTCCGTTGTTATTATAATAGTAGTAATGAGTATTGTAGCTCTATCGTGGTTTTAATATTACCGTATATTAAGCTCCGTAATTTCACATTAAATACAGGTTTATGTAAATTATTTGCAGTTTACAATAACCCTTCCTTTTTACGGCTTTACGTAATGGGGGAAATATTGCTCATCATCGTCAGCCAAAAGACGTCCGCCGCTCCCTCCCCCAAAGGCCTCCTCCACATGTATCGGTCCTGCGCCACCTACATTCAACGGAACCCAGCCGGCGATCTTGATGAGATCATCGGTCCATCTTGTGGGAGAGGTTATCGCTAAAATAACATAATATTTCGACAAAATAATTAAATTTATTTGACGATTTTACCCTAACCATACTAGTACTATAATGAGGTAAAGTTTGATTCTTTGTTATTTTGTTTATAGAAAGTTATCTCTCCAAGTTCTGATTGAAAATGTTCACGGGCAGAAAGCATTTTTCCTGACTGCCATAGACTACAAATACCAATGATCATAAATCGCCACAAGGACTACTAAAAATTTTATAGTTATACTATATTATTATTATAGAATTCTAACTGTATCTAGTATATAATAGTAGTACCATAAAGTTTAATAGCTCCACCAAATGCATCGTTACCCGAAATAGGTAATCTTCTAGGATTGCAAGAAACTTCAAGGGAACGCATCCAATGGTAAGCCATTGCCAAAGTTTCGTAATAAATGAACATACTAATCGTGTTTCTTCATCATTAAGCTGAACGAAGTTTGGCTTTCAGCCAGAAAACAATAAAGAGGTTTGTTACAATTTTTAAGATGTAACGAGAACTTTGCATGTCTATCTATTGTTTGTCTATTATCAAACAGACAACAGACTTCTTCGATAAATTATGGAGGAAGCTATTTAAAAAATATCCAACTAAAATATTTTTTTAAATTGCTAAAGCTCCGATCTTTTAGTCCATTATCTTAATTCTACTGCTGTAAGTTCTCCTTCGAGAACCATCTCAAGAATTTCATTCCCTAATACTTTCATTGTTCTTCGACGTCTAAGACAACACGTAAACGTAAGGTTCAGCATTTTGACGAAACTCATGCATCACAATAAATACCCGTCGTATCTTTTTGTTGACAGGCAACTGGCATGCACTCGACGTAGGCATGTCATGATTTTAGTATTCAGTTCCCGTAGTTAGGGAGGGGACACGTCCCGTAGCATTTCATTACTGCATCCCTACCGGGTTCAGTCGTGTCCTATCATGCGATATTTCGGCATTTTCTTCCAAATATGTTGCACTTTTTTGTGTTTTGTTTGTCATTTGGTTGGCACGCTTTTTGAATATTTTATGGGTTATACAATATTGTATTTTTGTTTAACACTGATAGAAAATATGGAGTCACTCTCTTCTTGGTTGCAGGTGGCTGGGTTGTTAGCCTGTGTCCGCTGATGTAAGTTAAAAAACCGGTCAAGTGCGAGTTGGTCTCGCGCAACGAGGGTTCCGTTAATGGAAAGTACTCTATAGGTTTTGAATCCCTCGCAAATTTCTAAATGCAATATAAACCACCGTATCATTTTATTGCGTTGACTTAGAAACTTGAGTTTTTCACTGCTTTAAGAGATAGCAGACCTGAATATGTAATATTAATTTCAGCTTGATATCTCGACGCGTTTCTGAGAAAAAGGGTCTTGACAGGCGGACTAACGGGAGGATGGACGGATGTGAACTAACTACAATCTTATGGTTTTTAGAGTTTTTCCTTTACTTGTGCTACATGATCTTGCTTCTTGCCGAATTTCATGATTCTTGGTCAATGGGAAGTACCCTATAGGTTTTGAGTTTTGGTTCCCTTGGAAATGTCTAAATATGCAATATGAACCGCCGTATATTTTTATCGCGTTGATTTAGAAACTTGAGTTTTTCATTGCTTTGAGAGATAGCAGACCTAAGTAAGTGATATTAATTTCAGCTCGATATCTTGACGCGTTTCTGAGAAAAACGTTCTTGACAGACGGACGAACAGACTGACACCTGATGTGAACAAACTACAAATTTACGGTTTTCGGAGTTTTCCCTATACTTGTGCTACATGACCTTGCTTCTTGCCAAATTTCATGATTCTTGGTCAATGGGAAGTACCCTATAGGTTTTGATTCTCTTGCAAATTTCTAAATATGCAATATAAACCACCGTATCTTTTTTTTTGCGTTGAATTAGAAGCTTGATTTTTTCACGGCTTTGAGTGATAGCAGATTTGAGTATGTGATATTAATTTCAGCTTGATATCTTGACGCGTTTCTGAGAAAAAGGGTCTTGACAGACGGACAGACGGACGGACAACAAAGTGATCCTATAAGGGTTCCGTTTTTACCTTTTGAGGTACGGAACCCTAAAAATATATAGTTTGGGACAACTCATACGGTCATCTATCCCAAAATAGGTAGAGCCTGTTCTATGGCATAGAGACAACTGATATTATATTATATTCAATTTTTACATACTCGTACCATAAATAAATTCTAAACAGCAATTACTAGACACAGAACAAATAAGCATGCTTATCACACAATCATTTTTTCTGCTTGGAAATCTTACCTACGATCTTCATTTTCATAGTCTGGGTCACTAACCACTAGACAAGCAGGTCTTTCAGTTCTTATACTTATAAAAATAAAACAAAACAATACTTATCTTATAATATAGTAGTTATTGTTAAACCTAAACTGGCCATTAACAAGAAATATGTTGTTCCATTTTCAAGTTCTTTCCCATATCATTGTTCTAGCGAGATTAAACTGATCGCTACCCGGACCCTTCTCCAAGACATAGGATTTAAAACGCTGTCCTGTCTTCAAAAGAATAGATCCACGCTTAGCAGCCTCGGATCCCTATTCGTCGCACGTTTTCAGTTTTATTGGAATTAAGTTATACTGAACCCTTTACTTCCACCGACGTTTTGGTGGCATTACCGAGGATTACTTCCCGAAGGGTGTGACTCAGCCGGAACAATGTAAAATAGGCACATTTTACGTATTTATGGACCCCTAATCCTTATTACGTTGTGTTTGAAATTATATTTTGTTCATTGTGGGTATGAATCTCAATTTGCGTGGAATGTTTAGGGCGGGATTGTAATGTGTAATTTTATTCGACTTGAATTTTAAAGATTGCAGTTCTTAACTTATAAATAATAATAAATATCTTGGGTCAATTTACACACGGTCATCTGATCCCAAACTAAGCAGAACTTGTATTATGGCCACCAGACAACTGATAAACATTCTTATATAATTTAGAAATATATACTTATTATAAACAAATAAAACCCAGACCCAAGACAAACGATCATACGCATTACACAAAGTTTGTCCTGGGTGGGAATCGAAACCACAACCTTTGGCTTAGCAGTCAGGATCAATAACCACTAGCCCAACAGGCCTGTCAATTAGAAATTAATCTAACAGCATCATTTAACCTAACGTCTGATTTGGAATCTAAACACACTTCGCTTAGGCGCCTGGTTAACAAGCTGATTAGATAATAATGACTAGTCAGCATCACTTGTATTATTCAATGACCTGCTAGATTGGATTTGAGTTAATTGCCCAAGATTACTAAATATCTGATGACGGCTGTGCTTGATATAGACATCATTCATTCAGTAAGAGGTTTATTAATTAGGATGAGTGTCATCATTAGGTAGTCGTGATGGACCCGTGATTAAGCTACCGCCTTTTGTGCCTCTTATTTATAACTTACTAGCTTTGGCCCGCGACTTCGTCCGCGTGGAATAATAGTTCCCGTTCACGGGGGGTTTCCAAGATAAAAACTATCCTACGTCCTTTCTTGGGTCCCGGGCTATATCTGTACCAAATTTCATTCACATTGGTTTAGTGGTTTAGGCGTGAAGAAGAGACAGACAGACAGAGTTACTTTCGCATTTATAATATTAGTACGGATTAGTTAATATTTATTATTACTTATTTTAAACTTCTTATACTTTTTTTTTTTTGGTGACTGGGAAATCATCCAATGACTGCTCCAGTCCTGGGTGCGGCGGGAGGGCGTGTCAGACTCTTACTGACTAAAACCCACTCATGTTCCTTCGATTGCCCTTTATGTTCCAGGGTCACGGTGACTACTAAAAACATTCCGCAACCCCGGCAGGCGTTGGCCCTGTTAGGCCCCTTCCTGTAAACTTCTTATACTAAGGTGCGAAGGTGAACTCAATGCTTAAAACTTTTCTGAGAACGCGTAAAGCCGTTGTCCGGCAAGACCTGACTTTAATTTCAATTATATATTGTTTTTTACATTATTCACCATAAAAGAAACAAAAAAAACGGGTTAGAAAAAAATACTATTTAAACTATTTTAAAAAACTGTCCCTGATCAAGATGGACTTATAATATCATCAAGATCCCGTACCCGGCTTCCGTTGGATGCGGGTGGCGCAGGACCGAAGCATATGGAGATCTTTGGGTGAGGCCTTTGTCCAGCAGTGAACGTCTACCGGCTGATGATGATGATGATGATGAAACTATATTTATCCAATATCACAAAATACATAAAAATTAATATATTGGGGTAACTCACACGCGGTTTCAAGCTTAATACTCGTAGAGCCAGTGTTATGGTAACCAGACAACTAATATACATACTTAAATAATATAAATATATTATGGATAATTTACACAAAGTTTGTCCTGGGTGGGAAATCGATCCCACGACCTCCAGCTTAGGTCCGAAGTCATTAACCTAAACAGGGATAAAAACAAAAAGTTCGGTATATAGGTCGCATCAACAGCGACGATAACAATATAAAAATAATTTATTTACAGATACATAAATAATTTACATGCTTTCATCCTCACCTGTGGAAATACAACGAGAGACAGAAAAACAATAAATGTAAATTGTACGAACAAAAGTTTCACTATCACTACGTTCAGCGTAGTAGAGTCAGCAAAATGGAAATTGATTATTCATACATAATACATATAAAAGTGTTGTGAATGTTGGGAGGCTTTTGGGACCGCTACCGGGGGCTCGAAAGTCACCTTGAAATATAATTAATAATCAATTTTATTGGGGTTTTCCAGACCGCACCATGGTCCCGGATGACACCTTGGTGGTGGCTCATATGCGTTACGAGTTCGAAACTAAGCAAGTACTAATGTGATTATTTCGCTTCATTATGTAGTCTATTAAGTTTATCTTAAACTCCACAGTCATCGGTGACGGAAACCTGGGGCTCAAGCCTGCTATTGCATTAGTGGTTAAAAAAATTCAAATTTTTTACACATTTCACATATAAAAACTGTCAAAGTTGTCAAATTTCTGGTCATTAAGAACACGATTGCAATAGCAGACTTGAGCCACATAACTTAAAATGCATAAAGATCCGAAATCGTCAATCCATATTGAGCGAGCATCAATGCCCGTGCCTTCTCTGTATGAGAAGAAGCCTTTACCCTGCAGTAAGGCAGTAAGTAGGCTGGTATAATTTGTTATAAGTACAATGTACAGCTAATTTGAAAATAATTTTGATCCAAGATGTCGTTCAAGTTTTTAAACTTAGGGAGGCAATTATGCTAACTTTTACAAGAATTTATTTCCTCCCTATAGAAATCCCCCAGAGGGGGTAAAATAGACTTTATTAAAAAAGAATTTCAGAAATTCCCCGTTCCAGGTGGAAAGTTGGAATAATCTTTTTAGGAACTTATGCGTCCTAATTTTTATTTTATTTTTGAAAAATTTAAATGTTGTTAAAGTACCTTTTTTACAAGTTTTTGACACTAATGTTATTGACATGTTTGCGAAAATTGGTTTCCAAACAAACTTTTTGTTTCTCGTGTAGTTGTGATTTGACTTTAAGCCGCAAAAATTAATGTACAGAAATGTACTAACTGTTCGTTAGTTGCTATGTTTTGTGTATACTAAAACTCTTTGCTATCCATACAACTAGATACAGAATACAAGTGCAAGGGGGCGTCGTAGTAATAAAATTGGTCGTACAGTCGCACTCGTAAACTATTGTGCGTTTTTATGATTCATCTCTGTGTTTGCTGAAGCCCTCACTTGGGAAGACAGTACGCTCGCGTGCTAAAGGCATATGTCGTAAAACTTCTATTGTTTTTAAATTACCGAGCGAAAGTAGGGCTTTCCGTAAACCGGCAAAGTTTATGAAAAAGTACTTTGAAAACTTGGCTTTACTTGTACTTGCTTGATGTACAAAAGCTGCCGTGGGCCACGTACTCATGTATATTTAATCTTAGAATGGGATAGGAATAAATTATGAAACGTTTAAAAAAGACAGGTCGTACTTGGAATCTTTCCAGGTATCATTGGATTTAATATGCAAAGTCAAGAAAAGAAAGCACCTACTCTTTTTACTAAAACCAACGTCTTCTGAATTTATTAACATAGAAAATCAGCTTTATTGAACACCATTGTGCCTGACAGTGCAGTCCAGTGCGATTTTCTGCAGTGCCGTCTAAGTAAATTTGGTCATCTCACCCAATCTGTGTTTACGAGGGGTCAACCCTGCGTGAGCCATTGAGATTTGAGGGCCAGCCCTAACTATGAATCATTGTCGCGAAGACGTTTCTTATTTAATTTTCCCTCTGTTTTAGGTGTGTTTTTATTAGTCACCCTTAGTTACGTGTTTCTAAGGGTAATGATGAAGAGTATGTGGGCACGTTCCTTTGTTTGATCAATTTAAGTTATCAACAAAACAAATATGTTACGCCCCGAATGTTTTGAACCATAGTCTCACATACATACATGTTATTTATAATACTATACTAAAAATAAGACAATAAATTATTTTATACAGCTATGAGCTCACCCTCGTTATATCAGGTTTTGGATACTGACCCGCTCACGTGGCTTATAACATGGACGTAGGCTACATAATCGTATGGTGTTATTTTGTAGTATGCGTGAATGTAGGAACTACTTCCCCTATTTTACCTCTTTGATGAGGTTGGAATTACCAAAAAAAAACTTTTGCGGTAACTTATTCTTTGCAAAGAACATACCCTCCAAGTTTCATGACTCTAGAACTAGCGGAATGGGTTTTGTGATGATAATTATATATACAATCCGTCAGTCAGTTTGCTTCTTTTTATATGAATAGATTACAAGTAGAATACTGTTTCGTTAAAAAACCGATTAACCTGAAAAACAAATTTTTCAACTTTGTTTGTTTGATTGTAATGAATAGGCCCAAAAACTACTGGACCGATTTTAAAAATTCTTTCCCCATTTGAAATCTACTTTATCCCTGAGTAACATAGGCTATATAATATTACGCTATGTCCCACGAGAGCAACGCAATAACAAAAAACCGGCCAAGAGCGTGTCGGGCCACGCTCAATGTAGGGTTCCGTAGTTTCCCGTCCGTCACAATAAGTGTTCCCACTTACGGTTTATGCATAAGGTTTATGTTTATGAAATTAAATGTTTTCTTTTAATTTTTATATTTGAGTTGATTGAATGAAAGGTAAACTACGATATACGGTTTATGAAGTATTAAAGAAAAAAAACTATTTACTAGATCTCGTTCAAACCAATTTTCGGTGGAAGTTTACATGGTAATGTACATCATATATTTTTTTTATTTATCATACTTACTTTGGAAGTTACAGGGGGGGGACCAACATTTTACCACTTTGAAAGTGTCTCTCGCGCAAACTATTAAGTTTAGAGAAAAAATATATTAGAAACCTCAATATCATTTTTGAAGCCCTATCCATAGATACCCCACACACATGGGTATGATGGAAAAAAAAATTGAGTTTAAGTTCTATGTATGGGGACCCCTAAAATTTTTTATTTATTTTCTATTTTTGTATCAGAATCTTAATGCGGTTCACAGAATACATCCACTCAGCAAGTTTCAACAGTATAGCTCTTATAGTTTCGGAAAAAAATGGCTGTGATATACGGACGGACAGACAGACAGACAGACGGACAGACAGACAGACATGACGAATCTATAAGGGTTCCGTTTTTGCCATTTGGCTACGGAACCCTAAAAACCTAACGTAACGCGGGTGAAACCGCGATGAAGAGCTAGTGTCTGAATAAAGGCTTGTATTATTATTAACCTGAAAAAGTAAGTTAAACAAACGCTTGAAGCTACCAGCAAATTTAACAACCAAAAATCTTTCTTTTCCTTGTATTTAACCGTCTCATAATTCTCAGTTAGGTATTATTTAAAACATAATACGAGAATACGTCAGAAACAGAAGCTGTGCAAATTACACTCCATGTTTGTCACTTAAATTGGAAGCTCTTAATCCCGTAGGGGGTGTAGGCTTAAGATAAACGTACTTTACACACCCTTAGGGTATGTGTCGATGTTCTGGGAAACCGTAAGACGTTGGCACCGATACCCTTGTTCACAGACTAAACTAAATTTAAGGGTAGTGCGTCTTTTTCTTTCCAATTCATTAAGAAAAGGACATAAGATAAAATATTAGTTAAGTACTGTCAAATTTAGACACTCCATAGATAATTTAGACGCGATTTAAAATATGGCGACTAAATATACGCCACTTTTCTTCAGGCGCTGTCTAATTTGACAGGACTAAACTAAAATGTGTCTTCTGTCCTTTTCTTTAAGAAATTGAAAGAGAAAGAAGCTTTGAACCTAAATTTAATTAAGTTTGTGAACAGGAGAATCAGCACCAGTGGCGCCAAATCCTTTTTTCACAAACTAAACTAAATTTAAACTCTGCATCTTTTTTTTTCAATTTAGAGATAGACAGAAGACAAATATTACTTTAGTCCTGTCTACATGACTACTAAAAGTGCGTCCATTTACGTCAGGCGTTGACCAATTAGTCTGGACTAAACTAATACTTTATCTTTTGTCCTTTCTTTTGACATAGAAAACAAATAAACTGAATTTAAATTTAGTTCAGTTTGTGAAGAAGGCAATCGGGGCGCCAGTATCGTCTGCCATATTTCTCCTAGGCCGTCAACACACGATCGTGGCGGCTCGGAGCGGAAATCTGCCCGCCGCAGCGGTACCCGCCTCTGACACTAGGCTTTATTTAGCGTGAAAGTTTATAGAGAACGGTAATATAGGAGAGGAACCTACACGAGATTGGAAACGAAAGGTTTTTCAATGGTCTATGCTTAAAACTTTTGCGTTTTGTTTAGCGTGGTTGTATATAACACAAAGTGTTTCTTTATTTGAGGCAAATACAATGAGGAATATTTAGTAGAAAAAAATACTAATTAGTGTTTCACTAATTAGTGTTGCAAAATTGATTGTGGTTTAACAATCAGTTAAGGTGCTATTTGCTAAGCCGTAGAAAATTATTTTATAGCTCTAAACATATATAACGTTTAACATTTTCAATCCCTATTCAAGTTTGTTGTAATTGTTAAAGATACCAGCTATTGTTACTACAACAACATATATAAATAGGTAAGTGTGTTTACTAGTTAGTAATCAATAAAAAAAGAGTGGGTGAAAGATAGTTGAGCAGTATTTAATTTTCTTGTTAACTAATCAATATACAATGTCCTTTTCTGTTTTTTATCTATTACTTACACCGCTTTTCTTTAGTATTGAATGACTCTTTGGGGCCGGATAACAATTAAAGTGTACGTGGGCAAAGCAGATAAGTATCCAGGGCCGTCAGATACAGTTTAAGTTTTCTCAAAAACCTTCGAATATTTTCTAATAAAAATTTAAATTAAAGTAGAAAATGACCAGTACTTCAATTACGTTAAATTTCATTTGAATACATTCATTGGTATTCAAGAAAACCTCAATTGTATATGACGGCCCTGGATACTTATCTGCTTTGCCCACTGTACATGCGTTTATTTGACTCTTCCTCGTGATCTGCCCGAAGTCACGTCCATAACAATATTTGGTTTTTATGTGAAGGAAGGTCCTAGATATTCTTTGCCGATTTTTGACGTGTTACAAATAGGGAAAGCTGTTGATTTTCTTTTATAAAGAGTGACATTTTTGTGTAAAAAAATATGTGTACATTTGTTTTCGCTTTGACATAATTAGACACGTGTCTAGTAACGTCAAAAGAACGAGCAATGTACAGTTATTAAAGCAAATTTTCAGTTGCAGTTAAAAAAAAGCTCTTTTAATAAGTACAGCTGGGTTGAGATTCTTTCAATCTTGTGTATTTTTAAATACCGGCGACGTAAGCCATAAAAACGAGTTTTTTTAAGTAAAATTTAATGAAATCTTAGAACACTAACCCGCTACGAACAAGCCATAATCTTAAAAAAATAAAATAATATTTCGTTCGCTCAACAGATGCTTTTAAAACTTCTTTAATTTTCCAAAACTTTTCACCTAAACCTATTAACCTTCTGACTTTAAAACACCAAACAAATAAAACCGAAAACCTGAACAAACAAAGCGTACATAATCATAAAAAAACTAAACTGAACACAAAACGGAACGGTTAAGTAAATAACATAAACTGGAATTTGCATTTATGTTAATTTCGGGTTTGTAACGACGCAACATGTAACAACGCTACATGTAACATGTAATGTGCGCCCAAGAGAATTCCCGAATATAAGTTCTACGTACGAATCAGCTCGACGGAAAAATTAAATCCGCGTTGTAATTCCGCGCTTGGACGGACAATTTGTTTATTAATTTACGGGAATATTGCTTTCTTTGTAATTGGGAACAAAGCTGGGATTTAATTGCTATTGTATGTACCGTCAACAAACCGACTGGTAAATGGCAAGTGGTATTTTAAAATTTATGATAATCTTACTGGGTGGAGGAGTTAATGGTAGTTTTTGGCGAAAATATCAGTGATTAATCTATTTAATATATAAAATGGTAAACTGACTGACTGGAAGGGTAAGTGTTTTTGAAAATTCGACCCCTAAAGAGTGGTATATCTTATCTTATATACAAAATTCTCGTGTCACAATGTTAGTGACCTTACTCCTCTGAAACGGCTTTACCGATTTTTACCAAATTTTGCATGCATAATATTCAGTAGGTCTGAGAATCGGCTACTTTGTATTTTTTTTGCATACCTCTACATTTTTAACGCGAACGAAACCGCGGGAGGCAGCTACATACATATGTGAGATGGGAGTTTATTTACGTGGGCAAAGCCACGGGCGTAAGCTAGTGTGAAATAAAAAAGTTAATTCATGTCGGTTTTGAACACTGATTTAAGATTAGCGCTGCTTGCAATGCTGCAGAATTAAGTAATATCCAATGGTATAACAAAGTCAAATCTTCATAATATCGAGATAGATGGCCTGTGTATAGTCGAAATGTCGATTAATATTGTTACGTAAATATACACAATTGTACGACAGTTATTAATAAAAATGTTGATAACCAATTTCTACGTATATTTATCTTGCTTTTACATCCATTACGTATTTTAATATTGCTTTCACTAGTATTTAAAAAATCGAAGAGTTTACAATTTTTACTGCTGACCGTACCGTGATCGTATCTGATTTATGAATGATGAAATTTTCTTTAGCGTACAATATTCTGGAATTGAACATCACTTGTTGGAAATAAATAATTCTTGTAGAAATATTTCCCACTTTTTAAAAAACTGTAAAAAATAGGTTTATTATCGTCGAGTTATTTGTAGATAATTATCTATTTTAAGAATAAAAGTTTGGGACATACATTAAACATAATTTATTGACAGACTAATATTCTAAATAAAATTAGTTGAAATAATAAACAATATTTGATTTAATAGATTGCGACAGATTACAGAATTAAATACAGAGTCACTAGTGAAATATGGAAGCATTTATCATTAATTCATTACGTTACTATCAAGATTCCAAACCTGTATACATTACATAATATAAAAAGATCAAGCGTATAAAAGTCTCGATTAAATTTCATAATGGAAGTTACTTAGTGTAGAGTCAAACTTTAATTGCGTGATGTAGAATGCCACTTCTGATTTAGGTGTGTTGCGATAGATGTCGCCACACTTTCTTAAATATTGCAAAATTTGTGTTTGTAATTAATTCTCTGACACAAAACATGTCCACAAAAGTTTGCTTACAGGCTAAGTAAACATGTTTTATGTTGCTTTTCAGTCCCTACAGACGCGCATTTATTATCTAATTTACTCTTACAGCGCTGCAGCGCTTTGTGATCGTAATGCACTGTCAAACACTCTTTGTAACATTAATGAGAATTTTAGCTGAAAACTTGGAACGTTGTGGAACAATTAGTAAACGCTACTCGTTCCCAGGAGCTTGAATTTTAATTAATTGAATTCACTATTAACTTTTAAATAATTGAATTTACAATTAAGTTGTAAATAATTTAATTTACTGTTACGTGAATTATAATTGGCTAACATTTGCGTAGATATGTAAGTAATAAACCACAGGTAAGGTATTCGCAACTTAATCATTACTTTAATTATTATAGGTTTAGGTACAACTATAGACAACTTGTATTAATTTCAAGGATTTTAAGGATCTCAATGTTTGTTGATATGTGTCAAGAGTATTTGTCTAAAGAGAATATCAATATTACTTATTTTATATGAGAGAGAGAGAAAACAAGTCAAGTTTATCATCAACTTGCAACACCAGTGCAGTAGCGGTTGTATTGTCAGACCTCTACCAGGGTTGCGGAATGGTTATAATAGTAACCGTGATCCCGGAACATATGGGGCAACCGAAGGAACATGAGTGGGTTTTAGTCAGTAAAGTCTGACTCGGGCATTGCCGTGGGACACCCTGTATACCACCACGCTACGACCCACGGGAGCGGAGCAGTAACTAAGTAGGGTTGCCAGGTGTTAGGATAAAGCAGGACATACGTAGGATTTTTGGTTGCTTGTCCGGCCAAAATAAGCGGCATCCGGCCTGTTAGGATTTAGGTAGGATTTTTCAATTTCGAAATTCGCGCGCGGATCGAGATCGAATCACGGCAAACGAGTATAGTGTGTAGAGTGTAGAAAAAGTTAGCCCACAAAAAATGGGTAACATATTTTAAATCAATGAATTCTGAAGAAAGCTTTTCAGATTTTTTACATTATGTCAATTTTATTTTTTCGATTCCTGGCCACAACGCAAATGTTGAGAGAGTGTTCTCTTGGATTGGCCAGCAGTGGGCCAAACAAAGAAACAAGCTAAACGTTGACACAATTTCCAAAATTTTAATTGTAGAGTATAATTTAAAACACATGTCATGCAAAGATTTTCATGACAACATATTAAAAGAAAAAGAAGTTTTAAAGCAAATTTCCGCTAACGAAAAATATTAGGTTATTAGTTGTTGTCATACAAGCTTTTAAAGTTTAAAAGTTTAGTTTTGTTTAAATAAAGGAGAAGTTATGTTTTGTTTTGTTTAAATAAAGGAGAAGATATATGTTTTGTTTCGCTTACTTTACGTTGATTTATTTTTGTTGTTATGTTTAATTTTGATAAAAAAAAAGACTTCTAAAATGGGAAAGGCTCATTTCTTGATGGTCCCTAAGTCGTAACAGCTGCAGAAAACTGATTTCACAAGATGAGTGCGTGGTAAACAATAGATTGTTCGTGGAATACAAAGAAGAGTCAAGGTAACAGATTGTTTTTTTGAACGGTTTTTTTGCTGTATGCGGCTGAATTTCATAATGTACGGGATATAAAAAGACACATCAGATAGTCGTTAACTACATATACTGCCCATCAAAATACGTACAAAATACGTTGAGTAAAAAATATTGCTGCTACACTAAAATTATTGTATTCAACATTAATTTTGGTGTAAAAAATGGAGTTGCACATTTTAATACAACGATAAATTCATGGAAGGTTTTGTAGTATGCATAATATTTTTGTAAGCCTTCGTGACCTTCTTTTACATACACGGCAATCCATACTAATATTATAAATGGGAAAGTGTATACTAGCAGCCCGTGCCCACTTCGTTGGGCGCCAAACATTTTAACTTAAAACTCGAAAACATGCGCTTCCCCAGATATAAGACTGAGCTAGATCGATTTCTCGGCTCCGAAAACCCCCACATATCAAATTTCAGCGAAATCGTTAGGGTCGTTTCCGAGATCACGTGCTTTTTCAAGCAATTAGCGCCATCTGCCGGGCTGATTTGTGAATCTAAGCCATCCAGGGCGCCACTCAAACGCATACAGAAAAAATCATTTAAATCGATCAAGCCGTTTAGGAGGAGTTCAATGACATACACACGCACAGCAGAATTATCCATACTAATATTATAAATGGGAAAGTGTGTCTGTCTGTCTGTCTGTCTGTCTGTCTGTTTGTCTTTCTTTCACGGCAAAACGGAGCGACGGATTGACGTGATTTTTTAAGTGGAGATAGTTGAAGGGATGGCGAGTAACATGGGCTACTTTTTGTCTCTTTCTAACGCAAGCGAAGCCGCGGGCAGAAGCTAGTACATAATATACAGCGCTTAAAACAAAATTAAATAAAGTTTTTATTGAAATTAACGATATACAATGTACTTCAAAAGCCAAAACTAAGATGAATAGCGTTTTGTATTGAATAGTTTCATTATTAATCAAAATTGAACATGCTATAAAACACAATTTGTAGCGAGTGCAACTGACGTTAGCCGCAAGGGTTAAACCAACCCTGTGACTGCCACCGTCCTTCATAATTAATCGGGAAGCGGGTCGCGCGGTAACAAACGGGAAACAACGCTTCGTGCGACATTTCATCCGATGACCGAACATCGTTCTCTGTTATTTCAATGGGAGATTGCGGACCTTTTGTGTTTTTTTGAGTGTCCAATTTAGCCTGTGGCGATTGAAAGGGTTAAAACTCCTATTACGGTAGTGGTCTGCAGGCCTTTTCACACGAACCGATAGACGGGGGTGCGTTTGCAAAAAGATGACATGTTTTGAGGTAGATTCACTTTGGTCAGATTGGGGCTCAAATGAATTAAAGTACTGGCAGAGTGGTGCGTTTTTGTCGCTCTGAAAACACTTTAAAAATGCGGATGTAGTCACATTGTATGATAAAATGCTTTGAATTTTGAATAAACTGTTTTATAAAAAGAAAACCGACTCTACAAAATAGGGAAAAACAACTTAATTTGTAAAAGTTAGCAGCTTTGGTTTTATAATATGTTGATTTGCATTGTCTTTGAAGGCAGTTTTCTATGAGTACAAAAGTTTTTTTTTTTAATTTTACCTACTAAGCTTATCACTTAATTATATAGTTTTGGATTTGTTTTAATGCCTATCTCCAAAGGTATTTGTCAAATCTTAACAAAAACAATTCTAATAACAATAGAATCATTTAAATTGATGAAAAAAGGGCGTAAGAGACATACAAAACCAATCACATTGAATCTAACATAGCCAAATAAAAACCTCTACTTTTTTAAGCCGTCTGAAAACTATAGGAAATTCTAAATTCAGTTTGCCAAAACGCAACACTGCAGATAAAGCTTTGATAAATATTTGTTGAACGTGACTACACCCTGTATACCGGTATTATCAGCTGAAAACAACAATACAACCCGCAAATAGTTGCGTCGCATGGGAGTGACTAAACATGGTTTTGGAGCCTTCTTAATTTTCTCTCAGGTTTACATTGAACAAAATTATTTTAAATGTGCTTTGTTATATTATCTAACTTTATCTTTTTGGTGTTATGAATAATACCGCGTATTTTATAGCCTTTACGTTATTGTGTCTTAAATCACGTGTTCATAGGTTTAATGACGTCGCATTTTTCAAATACTAAATGCTTTAATTTACCACATTCTTTGCCAGTTATTACAATTATATAAAAAATTGATAGAGGCATATTTTAAAATAATCTATCCTACTTTCTATTAATGTTGTAAAGTTGAAAGTTTGTATGTATGAATTTTCTCTTCAACGCAAAAACACGCAAATTCGGAACGGATTTTGATAAAACTTTACAGCCATAAAGCTTACATACAGAATAACACATATGTTGTATACCGTCACGCTGCTGTGTCCCACAGCATTAACTAAAAACCTAACATAACGCGGGTGAAACTGCGGGAGACAGCTATACCTACCGTCACGAGAAGCGAAAAGTTTTGTAAACACACATTCAGGTTCACAACTTTTGAATATGGATTTGATTGACTATAGAGGTATATTGGAAATTCGAATCAAATTGACAATGTCAGCATGAGTTTACTTCAAATTGGCACAAATGTCAAACACTATCAGGTCAGGTCAGGGGGGGGGGGGGACAGTGGTGACCTCTCGCACCCAGCGCTGGTTCAGGCCATGCTGCGGGGCGAGACGGAATGGGATGCTCGCCTCCTTCTGCGAAGCAATAACGCTAGTGAAGGAAGCGGGGCGGCGCGCGAGAGGCAACGACGAGCCTCTCGCCCCGGACAAAGACCCAGGCGAAGACGTCGAGAGTCGCAAGACGACTACCGGCCACCGTAGGCACGGTTCTGCGGATGGCGAGCGATGGGTAGCTCGCCGCCCGGCTAGGACCAGGATCGCGTCGACGGCGCGTTAGTGTTCCACGCGCGCCTCAAAGGGAAGTAGTCAGCACAGGAAGGGGCCCAACAGGGCCAACGCCTGCCAGGGTTGCGGAATATTTATAATAGTTACCGTGACCCTGGAACATAAAGGGCAATCGAAGGAACATGAGTGGGTTTTAGTCAGTGAAAGTCTGACACGCCCTCCCGCCGCACCCAGGACGGGAGCAGTCATTTGATGATTTTCCACTCACCAAAAAAAACCTCCTCCTTTTTTAAGAAGTTGTTTAAATACAAGACGACAGCGAATTTATCGTTAAAATATATCCTGACCGAGCGGTCAGGATACGAATACGAATGTAACAAGCAATACCACTTGAAATTGCTTGTTACATTCGTATTACACATAATTACGTTTGTGTGAGTTGATTGAATTTGGTATTGTTTGTTGTCGATTGTATTATCGCTACGTAACTTGGTAGAAGTTCTTTATTTACAAAATGTATAATCTTCTCCTGGCTGGAACAATAGTAAACAATATTAAAATATATATATATATATATATATTACTCTCATTAGCATCACAGGCACACTTTCTATTCATAAACCGATAACCTATGTAAGCATAAGAAATGTAAAACAAAAGCATCGACATTTTTTATATTCAGCCGGGAGGATATTTTATTGATCTTTTATTGCGTTTACACTGGGGGGATGAAATCACAACTTCGGGGAAGAAATGAACTGAGAGGCGAAAGGGTTGGCTCCGACACGACTTGAATAGACAATGCTTATTCGGAATGTTGATTTGTTAAATCGCTACGCGCATACCAATGTATTTGGCTGGCTTAAAATTAAATTGTTCCATAAAAAGGAACATGAATTGTGGAAAAGTTATTCTTTTGCGTTTTTTTAGTTAATATTCTATTGAAATACGTGTTTTACAACTCATTCATTTTGAATTTTCTGTTCAGAAATGTAATTTACTTGTTGAAGGTTTTGCTGGACTTACTGTTTTGCCATTTTAAGCTTATAGATACCTGCATCTACCTTCAAATCAGATAGTTAGTCTGTCAACCGTATGGATTATTACCCCATATGATACAATCACACACGGTCCGATTACACATTTTTTTTCTGAAAAACAAAAGTCGACTCTCGCACAAACGTAGTCACAGACTATACCTATGTCGTTTTTAACTTTTAACTCTAAGTTACTTGCATATAGCAGATTGCGTCTAAAACTATTACAGATACTAACTAATTTAGCCGCAAACTCATAACTAGAGATATAAACTAAAATTATACTAAAGCTCGCTCCCTAATTATGACGTTGATTTATTATTGTTTGCCAACTCTTGTTTGCAGCAATATGTCCTAACCTAGTTTGT
This sequence comes from Athetis lepigone, assembly GCA_033675125.1. Classification (NCBI taxonomy): domain Eukaryota; kingdom Metazoa; phylum Arthropoda; class Insecta; order Lepidoptera; family Noctuidae; genus Athetis; species Athetis lepigone. Next base: position 8,351,089 of record CM066240.1, read on the forward strand.
TTGCGAAAAACCTGTTTGAATTAGTCGAACGTATTTTATAGGCGAAATGAATATTTCAAAGTGTGACTACCGGCCACCGTAGGCGCGGTTCTGTGGATGGCGAGCGATGGGTAGCTCGCCGCCCGGCTAGGACCAGGACCGCGTCGACGGCGCGTTAGTGTTCCACGCGCGCCTCAAGAGAAGGAGTCAGCACAGGGCGGGGCCCAACAGGGCCAACGACTGCCGGGGTTGCAGAATGTTTATAGTGGTTACCGTGACCCTGGAACATAAAGGGCAATCGAAGGAACATGAGTGGGTTTTAGTCAGTAAGAGTCTGACACGCCCTCCCGCCGCACCCAGGACGGGAGCAGTCATTGGATGATTTCCCACTCACAAAAAAAAAAAAATCAAAGTGTTAGTTGAATAAACATAGCAATAAGATTATTGTCAAAAAACAGCGATTTTCTTCCTTAAAGGCCATTTTCCTTAAATCTTTCCTCAGACCAGAAAATAACCGTCTTGCCCACGCAATTCTTTTTCCTCAATCTGCATGGAAATGAAATACTTCGCCGACTTTCTTTATAATATACATAATGTTAATATTTCGTACTCCGTCTCTGAATATATTCATTTCATGGTAAATAAGATATTCATATCCGCCATGCCGGATTTAAAATTACATATGAAGAGGGAAACTTAATGTAACCGTGGTTTGGAATGTCATTATATTATGTCCTTTCATATTGTGATGTTGTGTTGACTAAGCAGTATTTGCAGTGTAAGATTTAGATGGTATTTGATGTATACCTCCATGTTCCTCGTTGTGTACTTACTTTTAATGTAATCTTTTTTTAGAAACTAAGGATAACGGATTTCCTTTCAAGCATACATAATGAGGTACTCATATTTTTAGGGGTCGCAGTCGCACCTCGAAAGGAAGAAAAAGAAAGCCTAATTATAGGATTACTTTGCTGTACGTCTGTCTGTCTGTCAAGACTCTTTATCGCGAGAAGGCGTGAAGGTATCGAACTTAATACCCAGGTCTGTGGTCCCTTGAAGCGGGTTAAAAATCAAACTTTTATGTTCGCATTACAAAATACGGCCATATATGTCGCAACAAAAAAATAAACGTATATTTCGCCACTCTCATGGTTATCAAAATTCATGGGGTGTGATTTCCAATTAATGAACAAAAACGACTAAAACCGTAAAAATGGTATTACGGTAACAAGATTGCCATATCTATAAGTTTGTACAAAACCCTCGGTGCGCGAGTCCAATTCGCACTTGGATTTAATTTATTTATATTTTTTTTATTTTAAAATCTAAATGTCTAATTATTTCATATACCAACACTCTTAAAATGAAAATAAATTATTCTTACAGGTCAAAGTAGGCCAAATGAGGAAAGTTTGATAATGCAAAAATTATGCAATGACAAAGTTTTTCTATAGAGTCACTCCCACAGCGCTCTTCATAAAAAAATTATATTCTTGTTAATAAGTAATTAACGCTGGTAAGTAAACGCTTTTATTTCTTTTAGGCTTGTGTTTGATCAGTTTTTCGTCCAGTAACTTACTTTAAGATTATAACTAAATCTTTATCTACAGCTGTGATTAATATTTTATGGTATGATTTGTCGATCACATGCCAGTTGAGGGAACCACAACCATCCCAAAGAATAAGGGTCAATTTCGCGTGGCAATAATTCGACACCGGACATTAATGACAGCTGTCAAATTGACATTTGGCCAGAGCTGTACTTAATTATTGTACATGTGTCACTTTGTTTGAAACAGGAATTCAATTAAAATGTTAATTGCATAATTTTATATTATACTCGACAATAATAAATTAAGCTTTGGTTACCTGTAACATATTATTAAACGCACAAATTAAATTATTGTCTGTACAAAATAATTATAATTTTCTCTCATTAAAATAAATTAATAAAGTAACGTTCAAATTTTAAAAAGAGACAATTTTACAAAAGCCTGACCAAAAATAAAACGTAAACGCAATTTTGGACTACATTATTTGAAAAAAGTACTGCAGCTTTTTATCAAAATCTTTCAGAGTAGGTTTTCACATCCAGGGTAACTTTATACCCTCGGTTCAAGCTCATATCTCTCAGAGATATAATTTAAGTGAGACTGTGACTTTGGATTACACGCTATGCAGTCGAGCACATCTCTTCTAATAACACTCCCAGCTTCATCTCACAAGGATTATTATGTTATAATGAAATTGTAGTAGTTTGGAATTTGTTCAGCTGCTGTCACTATTTTTGTAGTGCTTAAGGAAACGACTATTTTAACAAAAACAACATGAAACTACCTATTTTAATTGAAAGGCCCAATACTACTTAAACTTTTATTAGAACAAGCGAAAATAGACCCATCAGTCAATTACTCAAAACTTTTAAATAAACTCAATTAATTAACCCAAACCGTAGATTTAGTATGCGCCGGACGCTACGGGACGGCTGCGAAACGAGGGTTAATCTGTAAATCATGTCAACTTCACACTACCGTTAAAACCTAAATATACGAAACAGTTTTAAACGAGAATAGCCACATTTTGGCACTACCTAGCTAATCTTATTTCGAACGTATAAGGTTGAAAGTGTGGTGGAAATTGAAAATGTGTTCGGATATCCGCAATTAAATGGCTAGAGTCGGGTATACGTCACCGGGTGGTGAGACTGCGCCCCCTGCCGGACAATCACGAAATGCTTTTATTTTTTCAGTCGGCCGCCGTTTATTGCCTCATCAGAGGCTGTTATGGTCTGGGGCATTGCAGTTACCGCGGCCATTGCAATTTATACACGTTATAACGTAAGTAAGAGCATGTGTAACACCCTTGTGTAGACTACTTTAGAAAGTTAGGAACGGGAGAGGAATTATGTATGAGGAGCTTATGTTGTGTCATTTTAGAGGAAATATTTTTTCAGCTGCACAGTCGATGTATGGTTTTGACTTTTTGGAAGTGTGATATGTATGATCAAAACTGTTTTATTTGTCTTTTTTAGGGTTTGGTACCTCAAAAGGAAAAAGCGGAACCCTTACAATAAGACCACTTTTGTTGTCCGTCTGTCTGTCTGTTTACCTCGATAACGCGTGGAGGTATCGAGTTGAAATAATATACCAACGTCTGCGGCCCCTTGAAGCTGTGAAAAAATCAAGTTTCTACTCTAGAAATTTGACACAAAGCAATATCATGTAGCTATAGCACCAGTAAATGATAAACACTAATAACCGTTTTGTAGTTGGAACTCAAAAAAAAAGAACTATAATAAAATTTGTATACTTATAGGGACTAGTTGCATGAGACTGAGTCACACTTGGCTGGTTTTTTAATATCACTGGAACGCAAAAAAGCTCACCTGATTTCAAGTGGTACGATTATTTTTGAGGATAGGAAATCATCAAATGACTTAGTGTCAGATTTTTACTGACTAAAACCCATCCATGTTCCTTCGGGTGCCCTTTATGTTCCGGGGCCACGGTAACTATTAGAACTATTCTGCAGCCCCGGCAGGCGTTGGCCCCAGAGGGCCCTTTCACGTGCTGAATGCTCTTTTATACGCACGCAGAACAAAACGCGCCATCGCCAAGAGAAGTGGTAGGATTACACGTCATTTCAGCAACATATTCTGAGTAAAGTTTTTGGAATAAGCGGGCAATTATAGTAGTGAATTTGTTTAAAGGAAATTGCTGAGGTTTAACTGAGCCTAAGAGAAGATTTCAATATACGACTACGATGATAGTAAAATCCCTTAAGTACATAGGGTATTAGTTAAGTGGTTATACATATTAATGTTCGGTTGGCGGTACCTTGTTTTATGGTCTTGTTACACTGTTTTAGTGTAAGGTTTCAAGGTACAATATTGCTTAAAACTTAATTTTAGCAACAAATGATACGTACTAATAAATAGATTGCATTTACTAATATTTTATTAAAAATTCACAAAGCATTCATTTCACTTAGACCATTTACAGGCACTATTGAATTGTCAAAATGTCGAACGGTTAGTCATAAAGTTAAAGCTAGTTGCTTGTTCAAGTGTAAATTTCCATGGGAAAGAATAATCAAGAAACTCCATGGACAGTCTTTTCCATCATCAAGTTTTAAAATATCTCGTTATGTATAAACAATGACGGCATACAAAATAATTCTAAGAAAAAAATAATTTATTATACTTTGACCAATCCTAAATGATAGCAAATCGCAGAGTATATTGTATTACGAATGATAAGGATATCGTTATAACAATATATATTTACATAAGCTTTGTTGCTTGGTATTTACTTCGCAGTAAGTAACATAGAGTATAACCTCTACTAGAATCTCCACTATGTAAAAAAAACCGGCCAAGAGCGTGTCCGGCCACGCTCAATGTAGGGTTCCGTAGTTTCCCGTCCGTCACAATAAGTGTACCTACTTATAAGTTAAAAAAAAAGCTATTTGTTACGTTGACATACTAAGTACGCAAAAATTATTTTGTATAACCTTTTTGTCTTTTTTGTACAAAAACTGTTCTTTCTATCAAGTTCAAAATAATTTTCCTAGAAAGTCCTTATAAAGTTCAACTTTCCAGATTTTTTTCATATTTTTTAAACCTACGGGTCAAAAGTTAGAGGGGGGGGGACGCTTTGATTTTTCCTTTTGGAGCGATTATTTCCGAAATTATTGACATTATCAAAAAATGATTTTAGTAAACCCCTATTCATTTTGAAATACCTATCCAACAATATATCACACGTCAGGGTTGTAATTAAAAAAAAAACCACTTCCCTATTTACATATAGGGGGGCTACCCTAATAAAACGTTTTTTTCCAATTTTTTTTTCGCACTTTGTCGGCGTGATTGATATACATATTGGTACCAAATTTCAGCTTTCTAGTGCTAACGGTTACAGAGATTAAGCGAGGACGGACGGACAGACATGGCGAAACTATAAGGGTTCCTAGTTGACTACGGAACCCTAAAAACGGATAAAAGTGGTTCAGCGCAGTTTTTCCAATATAATCGTTACTTACTAATACATATTTTACTATTCAGCTACTTATAATTATTATTAGGTGAGATAAGGGACATATTGAAGGAGGCTATTCAGTATTCCATTCTCATTCCAATATATGTATATAAAAACAATACCTTTTTGACGAAGTGTCTCACAAAATTAATAAATTGTTGATACGCGTGCTAGGTATTCATCGAAAGAAGAACGGAACATACCTACTTCACTCTTTTCTTTTCTCTCGGTTCTTTAACCGACTTCAAAAAAAAGTAGGTTCTCTGTTCGACCTGTATGTATGTATGTATGTATGTATGTATGTATGTTTGTCCGCGATTATCTTGCGTTTGGCTGAACCGATTTTGATGCGGTTTCAGCAAAGTGTTCGTTACATTCTGGGGAAGGTTTTAGTATATAACACTAATGGATATCCCGTGACGTCGATCGTATAGATCGCGTTTTGCTTTCTTGGATTGTAGATTTTCAAAGACGATTGTTTGTTTGACCGCGATTATCTCGCGTTTAGCTAAACCGATGTCGATGCGGTTTTCAGAAAAGTCTTTGTAACATTCTGTGGAAGGTTTTAGTATATAAGGCCGGTTACAGTGCTCCACCGATCGTCAGTACGTACGGTCCGTCCTGACGATACGCTTGAACCGACCGTCAGTTTCTATCATTCAGTGCTCTCCTGACCAACAAACTGACCGAAATAATTTTTCGTCGACGATGATACGCACATCCGTGCGGTCAGTCCACCGGTCGGTGCAGCACTGTACGCGTTCATTATGTTTCCATAGCGCGTCGGTCGACCGACGGCACGCATGCGGACGCGCTCGACCGACGGTCCTCGTACGCAGTGCGTAGCAATATACGCGTGCGTACGGTCGGTCGAGCACTGTGACGACTTGTGAATTTTCATACAAATGAGAAGCGCGACCGATGTACGCACCGACGGTCGGTCGAGCACTAAAACCGGCCTTACACTAAGGCCGGTAGTTCATTTACATTCTTATGAGCTACATGTGAGCATATATTATCACGTCCTAGAATATGTCCCTCGACTCACCTACCACAGTGTATAATTAGCATAATGACAATCAATCCTAATTATTGCCAAAATCACAAACACAATCTCACCTTTTGAACAAATACATTTAATAATACCTACCCATTTGTATCAATATAAATTAATTGCCGAAATCTATACATGAGCCCATTATAGTTGTAATTGGGCGCCATCATAGTTTGACAGCGCGAATCGTTTAATCAAGCCATGTAATTACACGCCAAAGTCAAACATAATCTAATGGCACTAATACAGGGTAATCAATTGTTGCTTGTCTGTACATTTATATTGTTATATAGGTAAATTTTGGCACTCGTCTTTGTCTGAGCAAATTACGTTAGGTAGTAAACACGTGTTTTAGTAAATTAGGGGAAATTGGAGATTTAGTTGAAATCTCAGGAATCAGAAAATTGGTCTTGTTACTCGTATCAAGTGAATATTATGTACAAAGAAAGCTCAAATTGTACATTTTTCATGTACTTGTTTGTATCTTTTAGCACGTTTCTCTCTTTTTATGTTCTGTATTAAGATTCAATTTCACTATTATCCATATTGCTAACTTAAAAAAAAAACAAAAACCCGACCGCATTAAGATAAAAAAACCGGTCAAGTGCAAGTCGAAATTTCACATGGAGGGTTACATTTTGCCGATTTATGACGTACTAGCTTTTGCTCGCGACTTCATCCGCGTGTAATAATAGTTCCCGTTACTGGGGGATTTTCGGAATGAAAACTATCCTCTGTTCTTTCTCGGGTCCCAGACTATATGTGTACCAAATTCATTCAAATCAGTTCAGTGGTTTAAGCGTGAAGAAGAGACAGACAGAGAGATAGAGTTACTTTCGCATTTATAATATTAGTATGGATTAAAAAAAACTACTTGCTAGATCTCGTTCAAATTCGTTATGTAAGATAAACAAATAGTAGGTAGCAAATATTTAATGTCATGATTGAACTTGTAAATATATATTTATATTGAAATCTATATTCAGCCATTAATTACAATATATACACAGGAAACAAATTAATGGCCATCATATATCGCAAATGAATGAAGAACTGCGGGATATCAATAATAATAATGATGAGCAGCAAACCTTGGACCAACTGTTGCGATAATTGTCTTTTTGATGGATGGCATGAATCAGAAATTACGTATAATGTTAGGTACCTAATCTTGCTAAAATTGTAATACCATATTCCTCTTTGTACTTAAAATATTCATGTTTATTAACGGTTAAAAGGTTTTTTTTTATTTGATACTTGACAAATAATGACAAGAAACTCGTTGTCAAATCACTAAAGTTTCGGAGTATAAGAATGCGCATAGTGGAAAACCTCTAATCGTCAATGGTGAAAACGGAATTTGAGGGAACTATGGTTGGTGTAGTGTCGGAAGGTAATACCAAAACACTCACCCTGTACATACTTGAGAAATGGCTACATTAATTTTGCTGCCACATAATCTTAAAGTTTAAAACACTTACAAAATATTGAAGCTGTTCGAAAAATCAATTTCACCTTCATCCTCACGATGCACATCACATACGAAAAACTTAAGACTAATTTACTTACTTCAAAAACTTCGTATCCAAGTAAGTACTTATATCGGGAAGGAACATGTAAGTGCAATTTAGAAGGAAACTTTTGGAAGTGCTACTAACTTGAGTTGGTAACAGCACTGTATGCAAACTGTGGCGTAATCACTGTGCTTAACACCCCGTTGCCGAGACCACTTCCCGTGTCTCTTGGCCATTACCACGGAGTAGTGAACACATGGAGAATTAACATAACGAAATCATGACATGGAGAGAACATGTGTGAGCAAAGTCTGCGCTGGAATGTATCAACTCGGTAGGCTGTACAATTGTTTTTAGGTTTCTCAGAAATCGTCAGGAAGTTTATTTTCTTATTATTGTTTATCTATAATAATATCAACACGCGGAGTCTACTATTATTGACCCTATCTTTACATACCTAAATACCCTTCTTAAAATCTATTATTAATAGAAAAACAGAGAATTATTCATTTTCATGATGAATGATGATAACTGCCAGTAGCGAATTCAGCAAAAGCGTAATTTTTGAAGGCTTAATATTAGTGTAATCTGTGTCAAAAATTGTTCTATGGAAACCGGTGAAAATTGAGTAGCATGGTTTCCTATGATCATTATTCTCAACCTCCGTCATTCTGTTAGATATATCTGTCCATTTATTGTCTACTCTGTATCTACTAACTTCAGTGTTTATAGAGTAGACGGGAGGTTCACGAAAATCTACTTTTGGATGAATCTATCCAGGATAAGATGCCACTTTATAAAGAAAATTTGCTGGAACTAAGCTTTCATTAAAGCTTTTAGCTATATTTGCAAAAGAATCATATTCCTTTTAAGATTATATTGCCTTTTAAAGATTTTCTTTTTGGTTCTCAGAAAGTTGTGTTTTTATACTTCTATACAATATGAGCATTAATCTCTAAAAGTGCTGTCCCTATTGTAAAAATCTTTTATTGATGAATTTTCATTACTAACCTAAGAGCAAATCTTAAACTAGTCACTAGTTTCTAACACATCGTATTCCTTTACAATGAGGATATAAGTAAAAGTTTCTAAATAAAATAGTTATTGTACTTTTTCCCGGAAAATGAAGTCGGATAAAAATGACAACGAGCATATTTTTGTCTGACTATAAATAGAACCCAATTATACTTATATAATGATAGAACAAAACGATTACTCTATTTATTTATTTTCATCCTTCATTAATCCAAAACCAATATAAAACTCTTCTCATTAACCGTCGACATTTATTTTTGGCTTTCAATAGCGGTCCTTTTGCTGTTCTAAGTGCTTACTCAGCTTAATTAAAAACCTTTAAGCATTTGTCTTTGTGCTTCATTCGGATTTACCGCTAATGGTGAATATTTTGGGAGACTAGGGTTCTCAAATGGTTTTGTTGTTGATAATCTGAATTCGTAAAAAACTGTACCAAAAAGTTATTTAACCTTCAAACATTATTGACTTTTTCATACCTCTTAAGACATTTTCTTATGACATTTTCTTTGCATACTTTCGCAATACATAAAAGTATATAGTTACAAGCTTTAGATTACGTGAAGCTGTCAGACCGTAAGTTAACGAGGTGCCTTATACCTTAAACCAGATGGCAAATGTATGGGCATTTGACAATCTATTCTATTCCACCATCTATTCCACAATACCACGGCAGATCCGCGGTTGTCTATTGTTTGCCCGAAGATTATATGCCATAATCATCATTTTCCCGAATTTCATTTACCCGAATTTCATTTGCCCGAATGTTTCATTTGCCCTAAAAGACATATGACATACTTTTAATTGCCCGAATTTTAGATACCATAAGATACGAATGCCATAAGTATTGTTTCCCATATTTTTATGTGCCATAATAATTATTAGACATAATATTTAAATGGCATAATATTTAAATGGCATAACAAGTATTAGACAAATATTTAAGCCCCGTAATGGTTTTTTTTTCTGTGCATGGTTGATGGTGGGCTAGGTCGACGGAGCCCCGCTTCGCGGGGCTCCTACTTCTGTGTGGTTTATAAAAAAATAACCACGAAGGGGATGGCGGGGTCTATTCGCTCGCTTCGCTCGCTCACACGACCCCGCCACCTGTCCGAGTCGGGGTGCCCTAAAGTCCCAATTGCATCCAATTTTTCTTGATATAAACAACCGTTATACACCCGATGTCGATGGCAAATTATGTTATGGCATATCATAATTATAGCATGTGATAATTAGGACATGTGATAATTATGGCTTACAATGATTATGGCAAATGATGTTATGGTAAGTGACTTTATGGGAAACAATGATTCTGGCACGTGACTAATATGGCAAATGAGAGTAGGGCAAATGAGTATTATGTCGTATGATATTATGGCTGTTGACTATTATGGCAAATGAAATTAGGGCAAATAAAATTCGGGTAAACGGCGGTATACCCAGATCCGCCATTCGAGTAAACAAACCTTCTTAACTACATATGTCTATGGTCACTGATAATTAGTAGCCGATATGATATTATAAGTACGTTGTATAACGTATCTACGTCGTTCGGATTCCGTACCAAAATGGTACACATAATTGTAATTGTGATCAAATAACATTATACAAAATAAAAGGTTTTTCTTCGGCTAATCGCTCAGCTATTTGTGTGTTGTCGATTTGATACCTATTGCCAATATAACGAGGTTAATAATCTAAAAACTGATAGGTAACGCATATTATAAATACTTAATTGACACGAAAGTTGTGTGTAAAGGGAAATGTCCATTTGACTAAGGGATTTTGGCCACATAGCTTCCACGAATAAAACTCATCATAGGCATTATTATTATTATTATTCTCTTTATTCATCTATAAATACATAAAAAATACATTTTTAAATATTAATTTATAAAAAAAAACATTTAAAAATATAAAATTTAGTAGCCCACCGGTATCGGGAACAGGGTCCAAGCTACCGGTGGTCAGGGCTCCAGAGAAAGGAACCTCCTGACAATGCGCGCCGTGTCCAGTAGTACTGCCCTCTGAATCAAGCGCTTGATCCAGCCACCTAACGAGAGCCTCTTGAGATGTTGATCGAGGCTCTTGGCTATTAAGCCATTGGCAGAACAACTATCGGCACAATGATCGCTGAGTCCACATCCCACATGTCGACAACCTCGCGAGCCAAGTTATTATTATTAGCATATATTTGAAGATTAAGAAATTTATATGCAATGGGTGAAATATTTACAAGTCATTGTTACGTTTTGAATCTTTAAGTTTTTGCATACTTTAAATACCTACATGCTTTTCACTGCTTAATGGGTAGATATTTTAATATATTTTTTTTGTAAGTGCTTATTCTTCTTAATGAAGACATTGAACGGAAGCGTTATTTATTACCAAGAATTCAATTTAAATTAATTTAAAACAACTTTTTGGCTTTATAACTATTTTATTTACTCCATCTTTTTTTTATAATTTGGCAGCCGGACGTGCTCTCAAACCTCTACTTCTGATTAACATTCTTTCGCACGATATTCTATCAAATCATAACATAATTATCATAAAAAAATTTAATATGACAAATCAAACTAGAATCTCAGTACTTGCGCACCTAGCATTTGAATACCCGCTCTCAATGGCCAATATTGGACATACGAGTACCTCCGTCAACTTCCATAAGTCTATTTGTACAAGAGATCTATCAAAGTAGTTAGCAGGTAATGAGGGTAAGGGCATAAGGGTCACATATTTGTGTTGCTAGTCCTTACCCTAGAGGATTAACCTTTTTAGTGACAGTTCAATTTGATGTCAACCTTACTGATGACGTATCAAAAGTTTTCGGAAGGTATCTAGCAAGTTTTCTATCAATTTAATAAAGATATATTTTTCTAGATAAATATTTCCGCATCGAAGTTAAGTGGCTTTTAAAATGAAATACATTATAGAAGCTATCGGAAAAATCCATGAGAGCATAAATAACTAACAGGGAAGCATGAATGGACAATGTAGAGGTGTCGGATGCGTCACGCGTCGCGCCAATACGTCGCGCCGTCGCGACGCCGACACTCTCCCGTTGCTAAGCAACGCTGCACCCCGCATTTATAATCTCCTCGGGTGTGCTGACCTCCTAGTACTTTGCACACAAATCGCTGCTAACGTGTTTTAAGTTTTCAATCTAAATTCCAGCATGTCTAAGGAAACATCTCAGAGATAACATCTTGAGAATTTCCTTAATTTTCTTTAAAGAGCACACAACTACTCAGAGAACAAGTTGTAGACAAAAAGCAAGAGATAGTTAGGCGCTATTAAGACTCAAACAATAATAAATAGTAAGTTAAAGAAAACTCTTAAAGACTTTACCAACTACTTCTTAGAATGAGTTCTTAAACAAAACAGATTTTAAAATGTTTCAAGTATATTGTTCCACACAATAGATAATTTTCTGGAGAAGCAGTAAAAAAAACATTGAGTCTGTTTATGGGCTACAGAGATTCTTTAAAACATATCATTTTTATTTCCTACTCAAAGGCGACTGGAGACTGGAAAAAAAGGAATTCTTGATATTTTTCTATTACTATACAAGTGGGCTAAGTTTGTTATTACGCCCAAGGTGAAATTGCAACCCGAGCCGTAGTAAACTGCGTAATTGAGTAGAAAAGGTAAAATGCTCACTCGTGTTATACGGCGTTTTCCAATACACTAGTAAAAAAAAGCTTCATAAAATGTTGCAAAGTCATTGTAGACCTAGATTAAGAAAAATCGTACACATTTTTTTTTATTCAAACTTTAAAGGCCGCACTGCTTTGTGCGTGCAGTTATATCATGTACAGCAAATGGGTTATAGATTAAATTCAAGGTTGATTGGGAAAACTATAAACGCTGAAACAAGTTTTTTTTTTAAGTATTGTCTGAAAATTATTGTTTCTCAAAGTTGAAAATATGCTATCCAGGTTTGTTTGAAATTAAACCATTATAATGTAAGAAATTCAAGTTTATGACGAAAAATTAATACATCTTCGTTTCTTTTTGATAATTTGACTACTTTAAATTGCTAATTAATACAAAAGACAATACTAATAAAATATTCTATATTATTTTTACTGTCGGACACCGTCTATAGAAAAGATAGACTTTAACTGCGAAAGTAAGAGAGATTTTCTTTTAAACTACAATTTAAAAGTTTGTCAGTGAAATATGTCGTTCTATCTGTCAGGAAAATTTAAATTTTAAATCATAAAAACTGTTTTCGCTGCAGGCGTTGCTAAATCGAAGAGTTTTTTCGACCAGGTTGACTTTGTGCGGCCATTGTCTGACGGCAGCCATTTTGGTTTTATCTTTACAAACCAGCTAACTTTTTCCATTAGTCAACAAAATATTTGTTTGTTTCGAAATTAAAAAAAAAATGAATAAGAAGTAATTGAATATACAGTCGCAGAATGTAGTTTTTTTATGATTGATGACTTAGATAATTTTGAGATATACCTTTGATAGGGATTAGATCTGCAAGACCGAATCTGTCAAATCCGCTAAATACTTTTTAAACTCTTCTCACTAAATGATTTGGTGGTACATTGCTGATTTATGTACACACATCAAAAGTGTCTAGGGATATTTTAATTAAACCTAAATAACTAAAATTCTATTAACTTTTTGTTAAGACACCTACACTTTAAAATAAACCTTGTTTAATTGCCCATCTAATCTGATAATAAACTTTTAGATAAAGTTAAATTAAAAAAAAACTTAGAAGAAGAGGAAAAACTCAACAAAATTTCAATTTAACTTTATTTTTGAAATTTCAAAACCTAAACAACAAAACAATTTTTTTTTATAAAAATTGTTGAAAACTTAAAATTAATAATTCGTGGATCCACCTAAGACTCTCCTGACACATCTGGAGCGGTTCTGCATACTCAAAACAAGGGTGTCAATATCCTGTTGTAGAGTACTGTCCCAAATCCTGCTAAGATGCAAGAAAAGCTGGTTTTGATGCACAATATCAACAGGGAAATTCCTACGATCTCTTCTCTGAAGCATATTCCTGGCATGCTCAATAGGATTTAAGTCAGGGGATTGTGCAGGCCGGTCTAAAGCTTGGATAACATGCTATTGTAACCAACTTGTAACGATACGCGCCGTATGTGGACGGGCATTGTCGTGCGTTAGCTCGAAATTTTGTCCCATTTGCTGTCTGTGGGGCAAGATTACAGGCTCTAGCACCTCATCTCGGTATTTTCGAGCAGTCATATTGCCTTGTATCCAAACGAGGTCCGTTCTACCGCCGAGACGAATACCTGCCCAAACCATAATCGTGCCACCTTAATATGCATGAACTTGTTGTGGGTGCTGCAGTCGATTCCAACGTCCAGGTTTTCTCCAAACGCGTACTCTTCGCGAATCAGGATGAAATCCAAACCTAGATTCATCAGTGAAAAGCACAAGTGACCATTGAGAATGGTTCCAGTTTTCGTGTGCAATAGCCCATTGTAATCTTCTTCCTCGATTACCTCTCCTTAGTGCTGATACCCAAAATGGCCTACGAGCACGTAGATTGACTTCATGCAGTCGCCTTCTCAAAGTTTGACCGCTTACCAGCAAACCATACTCTCTCTGTAGCCTTTAAACCAATTGCATCGCCGCTGCATTTAGTTGACTTCGTGCAGCATTTACTATGAATCGGTCCTGTACATTGTGTTGTAATGCGTTGAGGTCCTCGGTGCCGTTCCACCACTTCCTCCGTGACACGATAACATGACCAAACCCTGGATATAACGCTCTGACTGGTCTTCATGGCTTCAGAAACGGCAATTATGGGACAGTATTCCACAACAGGATATTGACACCCTTGTTTTGAGTATGCAGAACCGCTGCAGATGTGTCAGGAGAGTCTTAGGTGGATCCACGGAATATTAATTTTAAGTTTTCAAGAATTTTTATAAAAAAAATTTGAGTTTTGATGTTTCAAAAATAAAGTTAAGATTGAAATTTTGTTTGAGTTTTTCCTCTTCTTCTAAGTTTTTTTTAAATTTAACTTTATCTAAAAGTTTATTATCAGATTAAATAGTCTATTAAACAAGGTTCATTTTGTGTACATGTTTTAACAAAAAGTTAATAGAATTTTAGTAATTTAGGTTTAATTGAAATATCCCTAGACACTTTTGATGTGTGTATATTTAGCATATTAAAATAGTAAGACAAAAAAAGCGGAATAATAATTGTTCTTTGGTAAGTTTTGACACAACTAAGCTAAGCTCATTAATAATCATAAAAACGAAACTTAATATTTATACTTATAACCATAATAACCGTAACTAAACTTCATTTTAGATCCAGTAAAATACAGCAAAATAAATAAAAATAAAACCAGACCTAAAATAAACAACAGAAATCGCTTAACGTTTCTGCAAAGGCAGCGGAAAATCAATTTTAAAACACGGGACATTAAAAACGCAGTTTGCAAAGGCAATCAGTGAGAGCAATAATAGCTCGGAGCGATTACTTCGCTATTACGGAGTAGTGGTAATCTACGTCATAAATCTATGTAACCCAGTACCGAGCGTGTTTTGTTTATACGTGGTAACGTGACATATGACGTCATATGACGTATACGTGATGACGTATACGTGACATATGACGTATACGTGACATATGACGTCATATGACGTATACGTGATACGACATATGACGTATACGTGATTTTTGAATTCTACAGAATTACAGATCGTATAAAATATTTAAAAAGTTTTTTGAAGAACTGTTCCTTGTGAAAAAGGATCTAGGCAGTGCAGAATTGTAAGTAATTTTATCCACGTAAACAATTATTTATCGTTTTCTGTCTTTCTACAATCCTCAATTCACAAACTCAAACGCAATCTTCTTATAATGTAAGTAATTATATACACAGAGCTTGAACAAAAATTACGTACTTTTAAAAATAATATGTAGATAAGTCAAACATCAAAACACATTTCTTACAAACCAACTCGTTACCAAGTAAAACAAAGTAATCAAAAACAATACATTTGTTCAAAACTTACGATCTCAAATAAGTTTGGATAAGATTATTAAATTACAAATTATAAAATAACAAAAGCCCTCTCAAAGTTGCCGCTAATCTTGATGAGCCTTCTGGGACGTGTGGCCACCCTAATGTGTCAACAAAAGGGTCTATTAGCCCGAACAGAGCATTACCTGGCCTGTCCTTTGTTGCTCCGCAGATTTCGGGTCACGTGTCATGAGATTTAATTCAGGAAAAAGCCGACGGGAACTGGTACTTGGAAACAAAATGTCCACCCGTTAGCTTTGGCTTTAACCGTAAGTCAGTTGATGGAGGATTGTGGAAATTTCACTTGTTTTCTTTTCTGTTAAAAATACTCGTAACTGGCGCAGAATTTTCACATTTAAGCACGGATTTCTTTTCAATTTACGCAGCTGTAAATGCTCACAAAACGCTTTCAAAATAATGTTATGGCTGATTTGACAGCTGTCATAATAATGTCATCAATAATGACAACTCAATACAACGGTAAGCACCTTTCAATTGTTTATTGAGATTCTCTATTTAAAAGTTTCCCAAAGATACTGACTTCAAAGTTTTACAAAACAAACGAAAAGCGTTAAACATTTATCACTCGATTGGTCTGTTTTCAACAAAGTACGAAATGTCAATGAAGCAAATTATATTGACCCGCAGCCAATCGATTGTTGAATTATCGAGTTTTCTATTACCATAATCACATGAAACGCTGTATTCGATAAGGACTACTTGTTAATAAAAACTTTATTATGGAAAACGATGTGTTCAATAAGTAATCTGATGTCGCAAGGCAATTCGATCGCAATCAACCGGGCGATGCGTTCGTGACGAACGATGACGCAAACAATTTGCAATTAGTGATCGTCAATCATTTGTATTGTAAATAATAATCTTTACGGTAACGTGATATTAAATAACGTGTTTTATGAAACAGAGCACCCGCGCACTCTGTTATAAGGGCATTACCCCACAGCCGTTTTTAATTTTCTCTCTGTGATACGTATGTTATGCAGAGTACAATATGTCAATACATGCCAATTTTACTAAATGAAATAAAATTGTTTGGCTGACGTTTTTTGTTTATTCTTGTTTATTGTTTTACCAATTCCATGTCTATTGTCATCTTCACGAAAACATTTTCATGAAAGATTTCCAATCTCTTAGCCAACCACTAGCGTTGCTAGTCATTTATTGCGCACTGCCAGGTGCCGTTGCAAGTTATTCATTGCTCGCTGACATGCAACATTACAAGTTATTCATTGCCAGGTACTGTTGCAAGTTATTCATTGCTCACTTCCAGGCAGCATTGTTATTAATTATTCACTGATAGGTAGCGTTGCAAGTTATTCATTGCTGACTGCAAAGTAGTGTAGCAAGTTTAATTTGCAAGTATTTATTGCTTACTGCCAGACAGCGTTGCAAGTTACTTATTGCTCACTGCCAGAAAGCGTTGCTAGTTATTCAATGCTGACTGCCAGGCAGCAAGCAATAAATAATTCTTAGTTCACTGACAGGTAGCGTAGCAAGGTAATTCATTGCTGACTGCAAATTAGTGTTGCAAGTTATTCATTGCGTACTGTCAGGTAGCATTGCAAGTTATTAATTGCTTCCAACAGGCAGCATTGCCAGTTTTTCATTGCTTATTGCCAGATAACATTGCAAACTATTCATTGCTCACTGTAAGCTGCCGTTGCAGGTTATCATTGCTACTTGCGAAGCACGCTAAATTACTTATATATTCTAATAATCACTGTAATAAACATCATTTAAATAATCTTTCTAAAAAGCGAACCAAAAAAAAAAAAAAAGTGTTCAAAGTCACAACTCATAGAAGAATATTGAGGACAAAAAATGTATTTACGAAACAAATACAAACAAAAAAGAACCACAAACGCTATTGACCCGCTTTGATCCTTAGTTCAAAGGAAAAACATAATCTGCTTATGCCGATTGAGTGATATCAAGTAGGAAGGTAGGCGATTATCTGAAGAAAGTATTCACTTGTAAGGGCTTATAAAAAGTATGTTATTGACCTGCGTTGCTCGGCACTGCTCGTAATACATACAAGCTGCATACACTAGTAGTAGTTTCCTAATATAAGTGGTCTATGGGACTAACATCCATGAACAAAATAAACTCTTTTTAGATTATTATGGTCCGCCTCTCTGTCTGTCAAGATCCCATTCCTAAGAAAGTTGAAGTTAATATTGAATACTTTGTAGTAATCTACAATCCTTTGGAACTGAAATATGAAAGAAGTCAAACTGCTCAGTTAAACTTTACACTAGGGGATCCTACTGTACGGGTCTGACAAGTACCCTGTATTTTTGTTATTTATTAAGTCAGATTTATCGTTTTGGTCGTCGGCGTGTCAGCCATTGGTGTGTAAAGTGAAATCTTACGCATCATCTTTCACGTAGGCTTCCAATCTAACTGTAAGCAGCTGAATACTAGTGTTTTGACGATTGCCTATCAAAGATATTCAAAACATGATATCCCTTGGCAAACCTCATCATCATCAGCATCTCCTCAGACTTTTCCCAACTATGTTGGAGTCGGTTTCCTATCAGAGATCTGCCTTTCGAAACACGGTATTCTTTGGTAAACCTGATTGTCTTAAATTCTATATAAACTTTCTTTTAATGAATAGGTGTTATGTTTATAGTTGCAATAAATTATTTTTGAAAACTGAAGAGGTGAAAAAGGGCGACGTTAAAAAAAAATACGATTACACGTGGGACCACTCACCTCAAACACTTGGAGTGGGTCGCATTTCTATGGTTTAAATACAAATAAGCTTTTATAGATGCTACTTTGAGACAAGCTACATTAAGATTTTGTTTGGAAATTCTTTGTCTTTAGGGTTCCAATTTATTATTATTTACATTTTTATTAGTCACTTGTGAGCATAATATATTACAGCGCCCTTAAATATGGCCCTCGACTTACCTAATACGGTGTATATGTTGTTGTTTTTATGCCAAATGGCTACGCTAAAAAGCTTGCAAAACAAATGAACAATGAATCATTACACTACAGTGCACTGTAGCTGGCGGAAAGAGGTCTACGGACAAAATTAAACCTTCCCAGAACTTTGGGTCACACAATGGCTTCCCGCAACCCTCGCCAGGTCATTACCCTTCACTTCCTGGCTTGTGGTCACTTCCGATCACTTTACTGTTACCCTAAGTTAATTTTCGATATGATTATCCAAGCATTCCTGGAAGTTATGGCGTTCTAAAGATTTCTCGCCATGTGTTCCTACTAGAGATTAGTTGTTTGACGGGTCTGTTGGTTTTGTAGTTAGTGACTGACTGACTGCTGAGCCGGAGGTCGTGGATTCGATTCCCACTCACAAACATAGTGTGATGAGCACGATTGTTTGTTTGTTTAGTGTCTGGGTGTTATATATATATGATATGTATGTATTTATTAATTATGTAAGTTGTCCCAGGATATTTATTTATTATAAGTGGTAGGTTTATCTGCTCTCTCATTTTACCAAGCGATTAGACTTGTTTTTTTTATGTTGAAACTTTATTGTATCTTAAAATCTGCATAAAGAGGTATATTTTTTATTTTTTTTTGTATATGTAATCTTCTAAACTAATTAGGATCCAAGTCCTTTTATTTACTAATAAAAAGCTACATTGTCTGTGAGTTCTACAGGCCCTAAAATTCTGGCAATAGTGAATAATGTGGACACACGTTAGCTCAAAGCGAATTAAGCGTCAAGTTTCTTTGCGTTGGTATAAAAACCGACAGCCGATAGATTACTACAAACACACGTACTGTCCACACACAGAAATTCGCATTGCATTACAAACAAGTTACACAAATCTGAACCCGGCTTTACATTACACAAGGGTAAAATAAAAACACTGCCACTGAAATTATTAGGCTTGCCATTGCAGTTAAAAGCAAAAAGGTGATAATCTAAATACTAAACCGATTTTTGTGAAACATAGAATATGAATAAGTAAATATTCTTGGGACAACTCACACACAGTCATCTGATCCTAAACTAAGCAGAGCTTGTACTATGGTTACCAGACAACTGATAAACAGCCGTTTGTAATTTATAAATACAAACATAATATCATAGATAAAATACACACAGATACAGAAGAGAAAATCGTGCTCGTCACACCAAGTTTGTGCTGTTTGTGCCGGCTCAGCAGTCAGGGTCACTAACCACTAGACCAACAGGCCTGTCTCTAAGAACCATCGTTAGATAATCTACTTTCACACCCACAGACATACACACTCATATCGGTCACACCCTTTTTTACTTAGGGGGTTAAAAAACTTCAACGTTCACCATCAAAAGGGTTTAGATCACAACTCTAATTACCTTCCAACAACAGCTTCCCTGAAATGTCAATAAATCGAAATCTTAATCCCTGTTAATGTAAGTTTGTGTAAGATAAATTGTATCTGTTGAGATTTATCGTCCACTTCCGATGAGGCGGCATGATAATGGCAGACGCTATGGAAGCTAGTTTATATTGGGCGGTTTGAGCGGTTAAACATTAATCATTGGAGACGGTGGTTAGGAATCGGTTACCGTGATGTTTTGTGCTATCTAGTCTGTATAAGTTTTCGCACCGAATAATTGCTTGTCGCTTACAGTGTACCCGCAACAATCTCCATTGAAAGATTGGAATAGTTGATCGAAGATTAACCGTTCGACGACCAAGCAACAGTCGGCTGTCGCGCTGCTGTTGTCTTTCTATTGTGTCTCGAATCACGTGTGTTCAAGGGCTTAAAACTGATAAATAAGACTTTAGGACGGTTAGGTATACCTATTGGCACGAGATGTCAGTGATGTTTTAGATAAACGAATTGAAAAAGTAACGTAGCAATGAGTGTGGACGATACCTATTTTTTACATCTGTAAAAATAAAACAAATTAAGGTGTTAAAATGGTCGTTTTCTACGTTTTAAAAGGTTGATGTAGTTGATTGAAAATTAAAACTGATAAATATGACTTTCGGACGGGTCGGAATACTTATTGGTTTGTTGACAAAGATAAATGAGAATTTGACATTGCTGGACTCGCAGTGCTTTTCTGTAAAATTCTCCTTTGATTTTGGTTGTTGATGATATACACACTTATCTACCTAGGATTACTCTTTTAAATAAATTAACCTTTTTTTTTTTTTTTTTTTTTGGTGAGTGGGAAATCATCCAATGACTTCTCCCGTCCTGGGTGCGACGGGAGGGCGTGTCAGACTCTTACTGACTAAAACCCACTCATGTTCCTTCGATTGCCCTTTATGTTCCAGGGTCACGGTAACTATTATAAACATTCCGCAACCCCGGCAGGCGTTGGCCCTGTTGGGCCCCTCCCTGAAATAAATTAACCTAAGTTAGTGAAATGCCTTACATAATACTTATACAGTTTTTTACCTACAGAATAACATCAGATGGTAAATACATTAGTTCGTCGCATTGGAAAGTAGTTTATATTGTACACTAGCTGTAGACAAATCAATGTTTACTAGCTACGTAATAATAGGTAATGTGAAAGGTTATTGAAGCCTATAAAACAGATTCTAAAATAAACTTCTATTATGCATTGCCGATCCTACACCTTGTAACATTAATGCTGCAGCCTGCCTGCCTGACGAATAGCTGACTTGCCACATGAGTAAGCAATATTAGTTTCAGAGAAGCAGTCTTGCATACTGTCTTACTTTATTATTTCCATCCAAGTGCTGCAAGTTTTTTCTTTTAGACCTTATTACTACATCCTGAAGTTTCATTTCTGAACTCTTTTCCCTTCCCTTCCCTTTTCTCTCAATACGAGAATTAAATCCAACGAATCCTTACATCCAACTGCACGTCGTCGCGAGAGCTTTTTTGCTTTCAATATAATATATAAAATGGGTAGCTCGTAGCTTCTTCCAATACGTAATTTCAGTATGCGACGGCGCGTTTCCTCATACAAATTAGCTGTACGTGGCATTATGTCGCATATGAGTCAGGTAGTACAACTTACTTGTAGTAAACCCGTCTCTCCGTCAACGCGTACGCTTGTCGGGAATAACAAGTGTGGTGGATACTTATCCATACTATACAAATATTATAAATGGGAAAGTGTATGTTTCTTTGTCCTTGAGCGAAATCGACGTGATTTTTAAGTAGAGATAGTTGAAGGTATGGAAATGAGACATAGGCTACTTTTTATCTCTTTCTGTCTCAAGCCGTAGGCAATAGCTAGTCTAACTGTATGTTTACAAATAAACGGGGTTTTTGATGAATTTTTCTAACATGTACTACCTAAAACGAATGTCAAAATTCTACGAATTGTAACTGGGACCATTTATGTGCTATTCAAGGCACGGGATGTCGGTGAAGTCAAAGATTGAAAAACTAATTAAAAGGGGACATTGTTACTTACCTTTTCAGTAATAATAAGTGTGGACGATACCTAACTTTCTATATCTATTCAAATAAACAAAATTTATGTGTTAAAAAGGTTGCTATCTACTAAATGTATAATTATGAAAGTGCGAAGGTACCGTTGGGAAGGGCGTCGACGCCAGACGGTGGCAAGTATTATTGCAAATTGCAAGTCTTTTACATACACTCATACAATTGTGTAAGATGTATAGGTTTATGTGCGAAGTTGCAAGCACAGCTCGTAAGATATAAGCATAAATAAGTATATACATAGGTGCAATGTCCGAGGGATTCATTTGGATACAAAATCAAATTTTCATCTCTAAATTATATTTTATAAGTTACAGTGATTTCCATTGAAACTAATTGACATAAGTTAAATGCATTGCACAATGCTAACAGTACTTACTTATAATACATCAAACGGTGCAAGTAAAAACTTAAAACATTCAATTAAAATAAATTACTGGTTAACGTATTTTACTTTGACTTAAGACTGAATAATATAATCATTATGCGACATCCCATAATCAATAGATAATCCGACATCCAAGTTATTATCAATAAACAGCTTTATGATGTATTTCCTCCTTACAAGTAATGACAAGAAATACGAATGTGGGTACAATTAATTCCACATTAGATACGGTGAGGGTCATTCATATACAATTTGTACACAAAAGATTAATAGAGGTACTAATGTATGTACCCACTTAATACCTACATGTAAGTAGGTTGGTACCTATGTTCTATTGAGTCTGGTGTATGTCTTTGGTGGGCAAGAAAAGGCCAAGTCTGCTTCATTAAATTAAACGATGTGTAATTATTATATTTATATCAAAAAGAGAAAGATGTATTCTTAGTTTGTTAACAAATACGCCATAAATGATTAAACTTTCCACATACATAAAATCTGATGTAACCTTCTAAATACAGTTATTTACCTACTTATTTTTTTAAAGAAACCCTAAAAGATCAAAACCTTTGTGTACAAATTCAACTAGTTTTTAACTGTTGTATAAAGTTACTTAATAAGGAAGTAATTGATTAAACATTTTCGCAATTAAATTAATAAAATCTATACCTACGAAAAGTACCTTGCAATAGGGATGACGACAACATAAAAAAATGGCATTCTGTTTAGTCCGTCTTGTAGATCGGCCAAAAATACGGGACACGTATTTTTTGCTTCATCAAAATAATAAAAAAATACAAAGATAAAGAGCAACAAAGTTCTGGAGTGGGGACATAGTGGGGGCTTTTGACGCCACCGTAATGCAAAAATTGTATCTGATCGTGACGTCACGCACAACTTCAACGCACTGCACGCCGAGATACAGGTATTCCACCTAGTTCGGCGGCAGAGGCTTCCTTGTTAGTTATCGTAAGAAAAAACTTGTAATAGCTGTAAGTTTCCAGAGCTGTATTTTTGTGACAATAAATTATTATTATTCCATTTATTAAGTAAACATACATATAAATTACATTTTTAAATATTAATATAAAAAATAACATTTAAAAATATAAAAAATAGTAGCCCACCGGCATCGGGAACAGGGTCCAAGCTACCGGTGGTCAGGGCTCCAGAGAAAGGAACCTCCGGACAATGCGCGCCGTGTCCAGGAGTACCGCTTTCTGAACCAGACCCTTGACCCAGCTGCCCAGCGAGAGCCTCCTAAGATGTTGGTCGAGGCTCTTCGCTATTACGCCGTTGGCCGTCACGACTATCGGCACAATGATTGCTGAATCCACATCCCACATGTCAACAACCTCGCGAGCTAAGTCAAGATATTTGTTCTGCTTATCTTTCTCAGCCTTCACGAGGTTCTCGTCATGCGGGACAGCAATATCAACAATCATTGCGCGACGCTCTAATCGATCTATTACCACTATATCAGGTTTATTGGCAACAATAGTCCTGTCGGTGATAACAGATCGATCCCAGTACAGTGTGATATCGCCATTATCAAGAACTGGGTCGGGCACATACCTGTAGTATGGCACCTCCGATTCCACAAGACTGTATTTCAGAGCAAGTTGCTGATGAATAATCCTGGCTACAAGATTGTGTCTGTGCAAATAGTCTCCGTTAGCCAGACTAGAACACCCAGAAATAATGTGACGTATCGATTCTCCGGGACGGTGGCATGCCCGACAGATGTCAACCGTACCGTCCTTCACAATATATTTCCGGTAGTTTTTAGTCATCATAACTTCGTCCATTATTGCACAGACAAAACCTTCGGTTTCTCCAAAGAGGTCACCGAAACGCAGCCAGGACACGGACGCTAGGAGATCTACATCGGGCCCATGTAGGACCCGGTAAAAGCGTCCGTGAAGCTCCTTGCTCTGCCATACAGTCCTGCGGTCGTTAGTGTCCAGTACCACAGGTTTGCGCCAGTTCTCGCTCGCTAAGGAGAGCGGGGTGAGGCCCTTGTCCACCGAAACTACATCCCGATGCATCCCCACGGTAGCCGATAGGAAATACTCCCTGAGACTGCATATCTCACGGTTGTGCAGGGTCTTGGCGTTTAAGAAACCTCGACCACCGCACTTCCGTGGGATATACAACCTCATCACCGACGACCGTGGGTGATGCATCCGGTTTGCAGTCAGTAGACTACGGACCCTCCTATCCAAGGCGTCTAGTTCGGTCTGAGTCCATTTGAGTATGCCGAAAGAGTACATCATTATTATCATCATCATTATTATTATTATTATTATTTTTTATACATTTTTGTATCTCGGGACCTTGGGGTCCCGGACCTTTGGAAGGCGTACGAGGGGCCGAAGCCAACTCGCAGAGGCCCCTTAAATAAAGTGTTATAATATGAAATGGGACACCAACCGGCTATTATCCCTATATGCACCACTCAAGTGCACCTAAGGTCAACCCCCGGTTGGTGGTGGTCTATTGCAGTTCATGGAATAAGGAAAATATTGGACTATGGGTTTGGGTTGCTAAGATGGATTACTTATCTGAGACTATTGAATGGCTATTTCCCCTGCCTAACCAATGCTTGTATACACGGATAAAAAGGCAGGGGGTGACTTGCACACTCAGTAAATGGGCCCCCGAAAACGGCCGCTAGCACATAGTGACGTAGCGACAAGGGAGCAACATAATATCGAGGTGCTTGAGGAGTGGAGAGGTATTCCACGGCTATCAGGACAATCCCGGAAGTACGGTCAAGATCCCTACCAGCATCTTACTGGAATACTTCCTTCCCCCGAGCACGTTTGCTCTTGCGAATCTCCACTCAAACCAGCCAATGAAGGCAAGAGTGAGGTGGGAGCCTTGTTCCTCGTCAGTGCTCACTCTGGCCGGCCAATGAAGGCAAGCCAGAGGTGAAGAACAAAGGGTCTCCCAGGAGGTCAGGTCCGTGGGGGTCGCTACTGCCCAACAGCTCGCCACAAGCTGCCCTGCGGGTTTATTTTATTATTACTGTATCGTTGTCATTTTTCGTTTACGAGAAAAAAGAAAAAATACGTGTCCAAAATTTTTTAATAATGTCAATGACGGACTAATTACTTTTTTTTCGTCGTCTCGCCTATTTTCCAATACATCATCTTTTCTCAACTTTGACCTGATATTTTACCTTACTGAAAACACATTTATATTATTGAAACCTGCTTGTCATCAATTATTACAAGCAAGTTCAAGATATTCTATTGTTTAATGAAATCTCTACCTGAACAGATTTTATCTTGATTGCGAACAAAGAAACATGATGAAAATATTATTTAAGTACAGGATAAAGCAGAAATGCTTTGAAGTAATCAAATTTCATTGCTTGACTTTTATAAATTGCTCCGATAACATAACAAGCTTGCGAGGTATAGCTACAATTTTCATTTTATGAGACATGGTTTCCAATATTGCAGGAAGTAATAATAATTGTTTGTGATATAACGTGGATTCGTGTCATGCAAGAGAAAATTACATAGCCCTATTAAAATTATATACACCGTGGCAGGTGAGACGAGTGACATATTGAAGAAGGCTATTTAGTATTCAGTTCTCATTCCAAATGAGTATAGAAACAATACCTTAGTTTTTAACTAATTGTCTCATACACGTGCGTTAGATACCCGTCGAAAAAAGATGGGATCATACCTACTTTATTCTCTTATGAGTGAACCGATGCAACCGCGAGCGCAAGGGAGTACACTTTAACACTTTAAGAGCCTTATTGCACTAGGACCAGGCCCGTGCCGACGCGACGGCACGTTTTGTTTCACGCACGTCTCAAAGAACAGTCCCTCTAGGGCCAACACCTGCTGGGGTTCCGGAATAGTTATAATTTTTATCGCGGCCCCGGAACATAAAGGGCAACCGAAGAAACATGGGTGGGTTTTAGTCAGTAAAAGTCTGACACCTCCCGCCCCGCCCTGGGCGGGAGAAGTCATTAAATTTTAATACTTCTCCCGCTTTATCCATAAAAAAGAGCCTTAATGCGATAATTTAACTGCAGTTTTCTTTACGATTAATATTTTTTATTGTTATTTTCAATTTTATTAGTCATACTAGCTTTTGCCCGCGGCTTCGCTCACGTTAGAAAGAGACAAAAAGTAGCCTATGTTACTCTCCATCCCTTCATCTATCTCCACTTAAAAAATCACGCCAATTCGTCGCTCCGTTTTGCCGTGAAAGAAAGACAAACATACAGACAGACAGACAGACTAACAGACACACTTTCCCATTTATAATATTAAGTATGGATATGAGCATATACACACATCAAAAGTGTCTAGGGATATTTTAATTAAACCTAAATTACTAAAATTCTGTTAACTTTTTGTTAAGACACCTACACTTTAAAATAAACCTTGTTTAATTGCCTATCTAATCTGATAATAAACTTTTAGATAAAGTTAAATTAAAAAAAAAACTTAGAAGAAGAGGAAAAACTCAACAAAATTTCAATTTAACTTTATTTTTGAAATTTCAAAACCTAAACAACAAAACAATTTTTTTTTTATAAAAATTGTTGAAAACTTATTATTAATAATTCGTGGATCCACCTAAGACTCTCCTGACACATCTGGAACGGTTCTGCATACTCAAAACAAGGGTGTCAATATCCTGTTGTGGAGTACTGTCCACGTGTGTTAACAATTTAGCATGTAGTGGGGCGATAGAGAAGTTAGGAGTATTGAGAAATTGCCGGAATGACATAAGTAAATGATGACATTGACAGTTGCATGTCAACGAGGAACGCAGTGTTGCCAAATAATAATGAACTAAATGTTGTGATCAAATAAAAAATAGAATGTAACATTATTAGTGCCAGTTTCATATACACACATCAAAAGTGTCTAGGGATATTTTAATTAAACCTAAATTACTAAAATTCTATTAACTTTTTGTTAATAGAATTTTCAAACGAGGTCCGTTCTACCGCCGAGACGAATTCCTGCCCAAACCATAATCGTGCCACCTTAATATACATGAACTTGTTGTGGGTGCTGCAGTCGATTCCAACGTCCAGGTTTTCTCCAAACGCGTACTCTTCGCGAATCAGGATGAAATCCAAACCTAGATTCATCAGTGAAAAGCACAAGTGACCATTGAGAATGGTTCCAGTTTTCGTGTGCAATAGCCCATTGTAATCTTCTTCCTCGATTACCTTTCCTTAGTGCTGATACCCAAAATGGCCTACGAGCACGTAGATTGACTTCATGCAGTCGCCTTCTCAAAGTTTGACCGCTTACCAGCAAACCATACTCTCTCTGTAGCCTTTGAACCAATTGCATCGCCGCTGCATTTAGTTGACTTCGTGCAGCATTTACTATGAATCGGTCCTGTACATGTGTTGTAATGCGTTGAGGTCCTCGGTGCCGTTCCACCACTTCCTCCGTGACACGATAACATGACCAAAGCCTGGATATAACGCTCTGACTGGTCTTCATGGCTTCAGAAACGGCAATTATGGGACAGTATTCCACAACAGGATATTGACACCCTTGTTTTGAGTATGCAGAACCGCTGCAGGTGTCAGGAGAGTCTTAGGTGGATCCACGTAATATTAATTTTAAGTTTTCAAGAATTTTTATAAAAAAAATTGTTGTTTTGTTTAAGTTTTGATATTTCAAAAATAAAGTTAAGATTGAAATTTTGTTTGAGTTTTTCCTCTTCTTCTAAGTTTTTTTTTAAATTTAACTTTATCTAAAAGTTTATTATCAGATTAAATAGTCTATTAAACAAGGTTTATTTTAATGTGTACATGTTTTAACAAAAAGTTAATAGAATTTTAGTAATTTAGGTTTAATTGAAATATCCCTAGACACTTTTGATGTGTGTATTATCGCGTCCTCGAATATGTCCCTCGACTCACCTGCCATGGTGTTACGTTAGGATTACTGGGTACCAACGCCCAGCTGTATTCATCAATATTTGATGGCACGGTATGGCTGAACGAACGGCTGCTATTCATGTAGCACAGCAGTCAGTCACGGGTCACAATTGAAATGCCCGCAAAGGACAAATATTTAAATGTCCCACAGGTATTTGTTTTGAGTCTCGTTTTCTGTGTATATAGGTTTAGGTTTGTAACACAACTATTGTTAGAAGAAAATCCTACTGCGAGAAATACTTACAGTAGAGCAAAAACATTTGGGATTATTTTAATCAAAAACTCTTTTTTTTTTAAATCGCGTTAGCATTTATAATATACTATCCCAATTATTGCACATGAAGTTGAAAAATTCTGAACCCTACCCTTACTTACGAATGTATAGTCAACAAAGTAGATAAGTAACCAGAGTAAAGTTTTAATAGAATTAGAAAATAATAATTTCATTTGAACTCAATTATCATTTTTTAAGTACACTAAATTTATTTTACCGACCTTTACTTATCTCTTTTGTAAACCGTACCTAACGTGTAATTAATACCTAACTTAAAGTTTTAGAGCTGCCCAATCCGAGTCACCTCTAATTAATTACTTTCAAGGCATAAAAAACCTCATTTATCACAGTCGTTTTACTTTTATTTTAAGGAAATAATTGAAGAAAAGTGTTTTTGCAGTTTTCTAGAATAAAATCCAGCTTTTGTTTTAGACAAATTGAGTTTTGATTAATTAAACGGGAGAGAATTAGAGAGTAAGTTTTTACGTTTGTTTGAAGAAAGTTTCGTTTTCTGGAATTTTACGGCGACTGCTCGTACTTTAAGTCTTAATCCGTAAAATATTGACCTCATAGATTTTTTGTGTAATTTTGCTGTTGCCATCTAGCATCGATGAACGTTTATATTAATAGGGAAAACCTATAAGGAAAATATCTGAGTAAAAAAATAACATTAGTCTTATATCACCTATTTTCCTTGATCACATGTGATGACTAATGCTCGTACCATCCCAGTGAGCTTTAGGCAGTATTAGGCCGGATCATAGGCATAAAGTAGTTAAGGCCGGATCATAGTATACATATAATTAGTTTATTATACAATTTTGAAAACCCCAGCTTTTGTTTAGAAAATATGCATGTATTGTGCAAATAAACTTTCCTCTTGAATTATTAATCATCAATCTTTAATCAATATCTAATAAAAAAAACAGCAGCCGTAGTTTTGAAGCTACATAGGGACAGGAACAGACAGACATAGGAAAGCGACTTTGATTAAATACTACTACTATGAAGTTGTTGAAACGGTGGAAAGATTTTTCTCATTTCTAGTAAAAGTATCTGTATAAAAAAGGCCTTACTTTGCAGTAGAACAGTCAAACTGGTTTTCCCAAATACGTTTTTGATACAACGAGACTGGGATTAAAATACGAACGTTCCTAAAAGAGTAGAATTGTCTCTCTGACAACTAGACCACACTGAAAACAATTGGTTAATTTAAATTGTTTCGCGGGGTCACCTCACAAATTAGGCCACCCAAATACTATTCATGGACGCTCTGAGAGTCAAATAATGGTGCTTTTGGAGGTGATATAAAACAAAATAACAATGCAATTAATTATTATTCTGCATTAACATTAAACCCGTTTGTTATACCTGTCAATAGGCCAAAATTATTATGATTTCAATTCCGGATTACCATAATTATTGTTGTGATGACGTACTTTGCTCATTTTAGTACGGTCCGCAACAAAGGCCGCGTAACACTTCGGATTTTGAAGTCATGAAAATTTGTAAAATGATACATATTTTGTAAATAGTTTAACTTTTATACGTCAATATTTTAAGCGAACGACGGGCCGTTGTGTTTTTGCTGGACTGCTCTAAGAAGAAACATCCGAAACATAATCTTTTAAAGTCATACAATACAATGGCGTTGGTCAAATAAAATTATTTTTGGGTACAATATTATAGGGGGAAATTAATGTCAAATAGTTATTACCTGAATAATAAAATGAATCGATTACCTTGTGTTTATTTAGGTACCTAATAAATAACATTGTAAATGAGTTTCGTTGCTTCTGTACGTACACTAATATTGTATAATAACATTCTAGATTCACTGTTGTCGTTTTGTGGTTGTAAATTGTAAATGACGAGTTTGAAAATGATTTGGCTCTGCTAAAATGGAATTGGAAACTAGAATTAGGATGCACTTAGCCATGATTTGACTATTAGTACATGTAGTTAGTGCGTCGAGCATTTCAATCGGATACATAAAAAAAGTTATCAACAGGGTTTGTTTTATCACTTTGGTAAATATTACGAGTGAAATGAGTTCCGAAGAGCAGTCATTCGCCTTGATGCTAGTAATGGCCAGGTTACTGAACCTTAGTATATCTGAACTTCTCCATTAAGATTTTCACAGAACTCTTAATCAATATAAAACATGTATTTTTAAGGTCCTTAAAGCGGTTTTATATCCAAAGCCAGCGGGCAAATAAAACAAGATTTTTGAAAGAAACACAAGACGCTCTCGGTCTCCACGTCTCAGATAAATATTAAAACTTTAGTATTCAAATAACGTCCAACAGAAAATCGGATCTGAAAACTTTTGACACGGACATCAAACACCTTGACTGGTATTGAATCGATTGTTCGCGCGAACTACCGCCGTATTATTTAAACTGCTACTTCGCATAACTTCGGAAACGTTTGTAAACATTCGGTGTAGACGAAAAACTTGGGTTTCGTAGAATATTTGTGTTATAGTCTAACATTGAAGCTCCGGCACTTCTAGTCTTGGCTAGTCAAATCTCTGACTGATTGAATCAGCCCAAACCAATAGCGTTTTTCCTTTACCTATCGAATTTCTATCTACTCTTTGGGATGATTAATTTTGACAGTCAAATACTGAAACTAAATACGACCTTATCGGGGTTTGACCAAATGTTTCACAACAAAACTTGGAAGCTGACATTAATGGGCGATCTTAGTGTAAGCGATTGATGATTTTATATTGCCTAGCCTATCCTAGTTACTCCTAGTCTATAACTAGGCAAATCCCAAAACAGATAATTTAATTTTCGACATTCAATAAAAAATTATAGGCCAAACAAATGGTAGTTTTTACCGTGCCTATTAGTGTTTGGACTTATATTAGTCGATATTAGATGACTAAATTTCATCTAACATCGATGTATTTTTTCATTTCAGAGTTTACCGAAAGGCGTTGGTCAATCCAAAAATGAATCAGTAATTCCGCGAAGAGGCTCTATATCGAACTTTTACTATAACATATGAGCAAACAGCTTGTAGTGAAATGGATATCGCCATGTTCAACGCAGCTGTGCTAGTAACTTCGTCAGTGATTTGTGCATACGCTTCGAATGAGTGATGAAATGAATTTGGGAGCCGACAGAGCTTAGTGCATCTAATCTATAGAGATTTATGGAGTTTAATCAGAGTTTAGGAGACTGTGTTAATTAAATTTGTACTGGAAAGTTTTAATTGCACTTCAATCTATGTTTGGTGTATTTGATTGTAATCCTTCGAACACACGGGATTTGAGACACAATAGAAATACAATAGCAGCCCGACAGCCGACAGTCGGTTGGTCGTTGGAAGGTTAAATCTTCGATCTTATCAATAAAAAGTAACTTTGTAAACTTTTTAAAGTAGATTCAGATGGCTTATAAACAGTAATCGAAATAAATAAACTAAAATAAACTTCCCGATATAATATATCGGGAAGTTTATTATTATTTATTATTATTAGTTCGATATATTATATCGAACTAATAATAATATTATTATCGATTTGATTTTTGAGTATTTCGTCTCTGTTATCGAAACATATTTGATTACAAATATTTTTGGATTTGGTAGAAATACACACCCAGGAAAAAATTGGATCAACATTATTTTTAATGACACAACACTTTAGCTTTTTTCCATATTTCAGTTTAATAAGTTAAGTTGTTTCTGTTATTTAGTATTGTGTTTACGCAGTAAGTGAGTCATAAGTAAATTGGGTAGGTGCTAAAAATTGTATACAGAAAATTGTATTTCTTTTTAAACGAGCAATATTCTGATATGAAATCTTTGGCACAAGTTGTCGACTGGGCCATAAACTAGGAAGATGAGTAGTGGCACTTTATAGCACAGATAATATCAAGAATATATTTTGTAAGAGGAAGCAACATCTAATTTTAGAAATAGATAATGCAATGGAGGAATGCAAAATTCTTTAATTTAATTTTAGTCTGTTTAATACTTGATGTAGTATTAAAACTAAATATTTTGTTTATAAGCATAAGATAAAGTGTACTTATACTGAACAATTGAATAATAATTGAACAATTGAAGTACCTAGGATAAAAAACACACTATTTTTTTCTTTGCGTCTATGTTACACATACAACCAATACTAAATTACATGATTGAGATGAGTAGTTTACATTATAAGAGAAAACCAAAAAATGAGCAAAGTATATCATGGAGTGGTTCTATAGATTCCCAAACAAAGAGGAAAATAGAGAAAAAATAAAAGAAACACTGGTTGAATGACATTAAAAGGACAACAGGACAATTACGATTCAGAAAGTTTGAAAGGAGCTTGAGTAGGCCTTTGTTTCATAGACGATAAGATAATTAT
This sequence comes from Athetis lepigone, assembly GCA_033675125.1. Lineage (NCBI taxonomy): Eukaryota > Metazoa > Arthropoda > Insecta > Lepidoptera > Noctuidae > Athetis > Athetis lepigone. The sequence continues at coordinate 8,384,144 of CM066240.1, forward strand.
TAGGAGTCGACGTGACACCCAATAGATATCTTAAATTAATTATTGTAATAAAAATAAATTGGCAACAAAGTTTTACAAAATCCTTACAAGCAAGCAAAAATGTATTCTGTAATTTTATAAAAGACTAGCTTTGGCCCGCGGCTTCACTTTCGGTTGTCGAAATTTCCATCTCCAATTTTATTCCTTTTGGGTTGGAATTTTCAAAAATACCTTCTAAGTTTCATGTCTGTAGAATTTGGGATGTGCGTGTGTCAGTCAGTTTATCTTTTTATAAATGTAGATAGGAGATTAAGGCGAAATAATACCAATATACCTACGCTTGGACTGGTCGAGTACAAATCTTTGGGGAACTTGAAACCTATATTTAGTTTAGTACGTACACCACAGATATTGATTACCGATTTACGTTACTCCTAAACTTCCCCGCGTTAAGGTGGTAATATAAGTGGACCATCTGTGCCGCGTCTCCCCTAGGGAGATGCACCAATATTTGAACATGGCGGTTTGTTTAACGCAAATAATAACTTCGAATAAATTGTAAGTAGGTACAATTGCTCTTTTGGGGGATTAAATATGTATTTAACGGTGAATTTATGGGTTTATTATGTATTGTGTTTTTATTTATGGCGTTTTGAGAGATAAAGCATACCTTTTCTGGTTTTAATCTAAAGGTTCTTGTAGGATTATACACAATGCATTCGCCTTCCTCAATACACCAGCTATAGGTATAAAATGATTATTTAATAAACGTATAAAACTGTTATCTCGTCACGGCGACAATTCCCTGCAATTTGTCACTCATTATAAACTTGATTGTCACGCCAACGACCGTTCTTGACCAACATTCAGACAACGCAAATAAAAGAATATTATTACATGTTTCCGTAGTAGTAATATGTTACGATGATCCATTGGTTAGGCGTCTTTAACGCAATTATCAGTTTGACATGACCTTTTTAACCGACTTCTAAAAAAAGGAGGAGATTCTCAATTCGAATGTTTCTATTTTTTTTTTTATGTTTGTTCGCGCATATCTCCGTGGTTTACCAACCGATTTAAACAATAGGGATGTTGACTACATCAAAAGAATGACATTCTATTTAGTCCGTCTGTTAGACAGTCCAAAAATACTGGACACATATTTTTTGCTTGATCAAATTAATAACAAAATACAAAGATAAAGAGCATCAAAGTTCCGGAGAGGGGGCTTGTGACGTCACTCCTCAGTAAAAATTATACAAAGGTGTGACGTTTCACGAAACTTCAACGCACTGTATTGTCGTCATTTTCTGTTTACGAAAAAAAAAAATACGTGTCCCAAATTTTTTGATTATCTAACTGACGGACTAATTACTTTTTTTTTGTCATCTTGCCTTTTTTTTTTGTTTGAAAGGGTAGACTTCCCAAATAGTTCCATTGTCATCAGGTCCTGGACCTGATGATGGTAACTATCGTGCCGAAATCGAGGGAACTCCTCAATTTTTTTATAGAAAAACGTACTTTTTCTTTGAAGTTACTCAAAAACGTAGTTGGGACTCTAACTAAAAAGTAAAAAATAAAATGCTTTTTCCAAAAAAAAGATAACCGACTTCTAAAACTAAAAGCACAAAAATAACTATTTCGGAAGTCGGTGGCAAGGCTACACAATTCGACCCACAGAAGAGAAGCCACCGACTTCCGAAATAGTTATTTTTGTGCTTTTAGTTTTTGAAGTCGGTTATCTTTTTTTTGGAAAAAGCTTTTTAAAGTTTATCTTTTACATTTATACATCTGTTAGTCGAAAAGACGTAAGTCAGTGATCACCCAACCGGGTTGTGGTTGTCTGATAGCCAGTAGCCCTATGTAAGACGCTGGCTACATGCAATAAGAAAGGAAGCCGACTCTAACATGGTTTTGAAAAGCTAAGGAGATGATAATTATCATAATTTTATATGCAGGTGCTATTTAGATTTCATCGTTGCAAAGGTGAATCTTGATTTATTTATAGAAAAAACACTTGCAAGCCAGTGTAAAAGCAGTCTTCCAAAATTAATATTAAAACCTTTAAAATAACTTCATTTATTCAAACAGTATATCCAAAATGTCAGTTTCCTAAAATACCAATCAGAAATCACAGACAACATTTTATTATTCCTCTCACGTCCACTCCAAAAAACATACAGACCGAATTCTTGTTGGGAATTTTGACCTCAATTCCAAATCAATAAATCAAATATCATGACAGGCCCATGGGAGACCGTCAGGTTACAAAGCCCCTAAGGGCATCCGTCGGCTTTTAATTTAAAAGCTATTTTATGTAACAACTCAGTCCCACCGTAGGGAAACCACTCATTTCTGCTTATTTTTTCACTGATATATCAATCAATCTTGTTCATTGTTCGAGAGCGCAAACAATGACGGTTTCTGATGAAAATACTTTATTGAAGGTACAATGTTTTTGTGCTTCAATTTTGGGAGTTTTCACTCCTGATAATTTTGCTGCGTCTATGGAATTTCGGGCGTCAATTCTGGCCTTTGTTGCCGATATTTGTGCCAATACTTGAAATTACTGAAAATGAATTGTTGTAAATAAATTAATCTGAAAATCAGGTCAAAATACAGCCGCCTTGGGATTATTGAAGATATACGCTTAAAAAAAATTAAAAACAACTATTTTTAATATGAATAATGATTTATCGATAGGTATTTATGATGCCCTTCGATGACTTTCATCATTCATTCATCATCTCCTACGCCTTCATTATAAATTGTTGTCTACATCTTCAATATTTCATTCGAAATAGAATTCAATGCCAAATGTATTTATATTCGCTTTCCACAATCTTATCAAAGTGAATGCGTTATAAATATTTTCTCAAATATTACCTTGCCATTCGTTGCATAGCCTGCAGCAGGAGTCGTATCCAAATCGTATTTTTGTCCGGAATAAAACGTGTATTAAATTTCTTCAGTGAATTTATTTTATCAGTTTGATACAGTAGGTACTTAGTCTTGCTTGTTAGTGTTTGCTTTAGTTGTAATTCTTTTTCTTTAAAATGCCCAATATCATTCTGAATTTGTTTAAGATTGCCATTGCGAATTTAATCATTGCAGATCAATACGAACTTTTTAAAACACAGAGCAATTTTTGAAGTAAACTTTGGTAATAGTATTTAATGTTGTAATGCAGCAGCGTCCATGGGGCCAAAATTCAGGCAAACCAGAGATTTTTTACATTTAAGAAACAAACGAGCAAGTCACTTAGGCCCTTCACAAGTTGATATATAAACTATTTAATATATTGTTTGTAATATTTAGTAACATTTTATCTGTTGTGATGGCATAATTTTCGAATCCAGGCAAGTAACTATACCTATGCCTTTTTCAATTCATACTTTATAAAGTTTATCTTAGACATCACTGACATCCCGTGCCTCGAAATGCACGTGAAGCTGTCAGTTGGTCTCGGTTGTTATTTGTCCCGTGGTATTCTGGCAGTCATTACGGGTAGTCAAAAAGTGTACCAAGGGGTACGAGTCGAATTCGGTTAGGTTGGAAGCATACCTCAACATAATGGGGAAAAGGCTAGAGAGATTATGTTTTTAATATTACCTGACTGATGTGGATGTTTTTTTATGATTGGGAAATCATCAAATGACTTTTCTTGCCCTTGGAGAGAGTGTCAGATTTTTATTGACTAAAACCCACCTTTATTCCTTCAGTGTCAGATTGTATGGAGGGCACACCACCAACAAACCACGCAAGCAAAATAAAGTTCATCTTACGAAAACATATCAATTTCTATGATAAATTCTATAAAACTACAGCCAGACAGACTTGAGTACAGCAACGCTACAAAACTAAGTTAAGGAAACAAAAGACGGACGCCAGACAAAAGTGAGCAAGCCGTTGTGGTGCCAACAACGTGAATAACACAATTTCTTGCACCAGCGACTCTGAGTTAAGAAAGAGGAAATTGCAAGCCTGAACTATTTATAGCTACTAAAGGTGCAACCCGACTTTATGGGACTTTTGATAAATACTCTCAAGTATTACCTTCAGTTACGCAGCACTGGAACGGCAACTAAGAAGTTTCAAGCAATTTTCGGTAAAGGAACTTCTTACAGTCCTATGTAGGTGCTTGAGTAATTCAATTTAAAACTTCTAGTGGGAATAACGCCTAAAGTAGAATCTCGCCGAAACTCGACTTTCCTTATTAAGGTCATAGGATGGAGTAGTTCCGAAGTTTCTCAGGATCTGATGAATTTGGCTTCCTATTTTACTTTTATTGAGGGAAAGATTTTGACGACTGAAATCTTGTTACAGGTTTATCAATTGGCAAAGTTGGAAATATTTGGGACGCTTCCAAATAATTCCAATTTAACAATTTACCATCTCCCGGCTTTGAAACAGGTTTTATTGATTAATTAGGAATTGAAAGTCTGGTAACCTTTCAGTTTAATTAAAATTGACTTTTGTATTGTTATTTTAGGGTTTTAAAAACATTCTTATCAGCTTTGTGGCTTTAGTATGTAAAATATCTGAAATTTAGTAAAAGTTTAGAGCCCGTTGATTATACTAAAATAATAAAAGTGCTTTGACAATGCTTTACTCCTTGCTCAACTCTCCTTCTTCGCCTTCTTATCTTATGTCTCACTTCCAATATCTTTGTTCTTCCCATGCTAGAAATCTGCGCTCTTCCAATAATCTCCTCCTGCTTTGCCCTACCCATACTTCTGATTTTGTTCATTCTTCTTTTTACATTCAGGCCATTCTTCTCTGGAATGCGCTTCCTCTTGATATTAGGACGGCGACCAGTCGATATGCATTTAAGCGGAAATTGAAGATTCATTTACAGCATTAACTATTAAGCAGAGTTCTTTCATAATTTACTTTCACTTATATATAAATATATATTATAGATATATGTATTTATTTACTTATGTATGTAGTTATTATGTATATTATTATGTATTTTATTTTTGTTATCTATTATACTTCTATCTTTTTAGTTTTACCACCATAAATGCACCTACTATGCTATCTCTTCACCACCCTAGGTTGACTGGGAGAGAATGCCTTTGGCATTAAGTCCGCCTGTGTACCGTTGTGCATAATGTGTAAATAAATAAATAAATAAATAAATAAAATTATGTAATAAACTTGTTAAATTGTAAATAAAGCTGAATTAAAAGATGTCGTGGATCAATTACTTGGAAAAATAAAATGGCATTTGTAACATTCTAGTGCGATGATATTTAAAAAAGGTTTATAAGATAATATTGTAACTGCGAGTTGAACACTGAGAATGTATCATGTGATAAACTTTACACTCAACATCACGTGTTATTCTATGTTTTATCGTCGTAATACCTATAACGTTGTGTGCATTAGTTCGCCTTTTTAAAGTTTATCTTATGTAGGTAACATCTTATTCTTTTTAAGGTACCTAGAGGAATTATAATTAAGGCCTCAAGAGGAATTAATTAAAATTAAAAAAAACCCCCGACCTAAAAAAAGTATGCAATTATTATGACAAAAGGTTAAAAATGCTAAACCCTATAAAAAGCAAACAAACTGAGCGTGTAACATTCCTATCACACCTAACAAACGACCTGATGACCTTGAAGACCTGAACCGATTTCCACCAAACATACCTAAGAACACTCTCGACTAATATACCTTTCAAACAAAAAAAAACCGCATTAAAATCGGATCATTCGTTTGGGAGCTACGATGCCACAGACAGACACATACACATTTACACACACAGACACGTCAAACTTATAACACCCCGTCGTTTTTGCGTCGGGGGTTAAAAAACGGCACCCATATACGATCACTTTATTGTCTGTCTGCCTGTATGTCTGTCAAGACATACTGGCAGACACGTACGACGTATATTTCAACACTCTCAATGGAGTCAAAACTCATTGAGTTCCTACCTACTTGCCATTGACCAAGAACTATGAAATTTGACACAGGGTAATGTCACATGTAAAGGAAAAATCAGAAAACTGTAAATTGTAGATGGTTCTAGAAAAAACTTGAATTACTATAACCAGATTTCTTTACCTACTAGTGGCGCAACTCGTTCCTGGATATTTTTTTACTTTTTATATTATTATCGTAGTAGTGTAGTTATGTCATTTTAGTGGTCTTACCAACATTACCTATCTACAAGATATAAATAACCTAACATCTGGACCAATAGACGTAAATAGCAGTAATACCTACCAAGGGTTGTCGTAACAGAAAGTTTTCCCGTAATAAAGTTAAGGGCATCAGAAAGTGATGGTTTCTGACGTTTGTACCAGACTGCCGCAACTATGAACAGATGTCAACCATATTGTATAATTTGTACATTAGTTCTAGTAGGCGATTTAAAATTTAATCAAGGAGTTGATGGTGAATTGGTTTAACCTGTGTGGTATACAGGGTGTACGGATTTCTTGATAAGGCAAATTAAGATAAAAATATGTTTCTCAGAAATGTAGGACTTCGTTAAAAATATCTTCCGCATAATACATAAAAATATATATATATCTCGGACTAAATGATCCATACTATTACTAAATTCGAAAGTCACTCTGTTTGTCTGTTTCGTCTTCACGCCAAAACTACTACACTAGTTTAAATTAAATTTGGTACAGAGATAATTTATAGCCTGAAAAAGGACTAAGAATAGTTTTATCCCAAAAATCTCACGAGAACGGGAACTGGGCAGGTAAAACCAAATAAGACTGCTAGCTTCTCATAAACTCTATAAACCGAAATGTATTGAATTTATCTTAATATGTAAAGGGCTTTTAGTGGTAATCAATGCACAGTCGAAACTAAAAACATGTTTGCAAAGTAACTTATTTTAAAACTCAAGGCAGAAATAACTTAGGGTTACTGGAAATCGCCTACCTAAAATAGTAGAAGAACGTTAAAAAGGGTGAACGGAGCTTAAGAAAACAGTAAGTAATAAATAAATCCACTTACTTCAGAAACCGTAGGTCCTTAAGACAACAAATAAACATTCGTGTTACTTAATATAAGTACCGATGGAAAATCTAGATACGTATGAAAGGCCAAAGTTTCGCACAAAGAGATAATAGTTTTGCTGGATCTTGCTCACATGGGGCAGAAAAGTCATCATGTATATTATGTATGCCTAAAATATATTAGGGCTTGAATGGTTAGTAATATTAAATAATGCGAGTTCATCGTTTGCAAAAGAAAAGTGTGATGAACTGACTTCGAAAAATGGGAGTTTTTAGCCTAACAATTTGGGCGGTAGGACGGGGATGAACTAACGGAAGGACATTAACAAACTATATAAGTTTCGAGATGTGAACTAGGGATCCCTGAAAATACCACAATAAGAAAATGATTTTACAGAAAAGATATGACTATGTTTTTAATTCTTCTATGTTGTCAATCCAGTTTAGAATAGTAAAAGTCTGAAATTGCCTAATCCATAGGTTTTGAAAGAAAGTTTTTTTTATCTTTTTGTCGCTCGTAACTGTCACTTACATCAAACGTCACCTATTAAATGTTTCAATTGGGTATTTGAAACCACAAATAATGTACTTACTTTTTATAAGCTGGCTTAATATGAATTCTCCGTTGATTTTATTTAGCAATCGCAACTCAATTGGCTAACAGACTATTAAAAATTATTGATTTCAACCTAACATAATAATCGAAAATTCGAAATTTTAAGTTTTTACATAAATAAGACCTTTGCTAAAAAATACGGGATTTGAGACTAAAAATTGCATTGAAATTTAGTTATGGAATTAATAGTATTTTTTTATACATTTCTCAAATATATCACAGTGATCAATATATTTTTTAACAAATATCTTAAATTCCAATTCTTCTCTCGTCTTGCGCTATTTTCTATTAGCAGCTAAAAAACCATTTTGTGTCATCTATTATATTTTTCGTTCAAAACACGAGAGTACGATCTTAAACGAACTAATTATTTTGTAGCGTTTGCGACATCATTCTTCTAAACGATGTATGAAATAACAAAGAATTGAATGAATGACTCAGTGAGAAAAAATAGTATATAATTCCGTGTGATCCAGCTTCGAAGTTCGGAGAGGTGACACTTCTTTAATAGATGGCAGCTACATGAACTAGTCTTTACCTATATTCTTTGTAGATATTTTCTAGAATACATTTTATAAACTTTGTTACGTCTCCAACAATAATAATACCAGCCTATTACTGTCAAAAGCGTCTTCTCATACAGAGAAGACATAAGCATTAATCACCACGCTTGCTCTAGGCGGTTTGGCGATTTTGGACTCATATTAACTACAAGTCTAGGTTTCCTAACGATGTTTTCCTTCACCGATGTCTGTGATGTCCAAGGTACATTTTAAAAAGTATATAAGAATTAAAAAAGTCACAATGTCTCCAACAAAATACAGCTCTTTACAAAAAGAGAGAGTACTTTAATTGAACCGTACAAACAGCATAACAAATAATATATCTCAGTATGTATGGGAGGATATTTTTATATAATTGGATGGCAAACAAGCTGACGAATAAACTAATGTTAAGTGAATGTTTATAAATATTTGACATGGCATACAGAGAGCTTGATAGACGTACTTACCCGACGAGCTTCACAAAAATCACACATAATTTTTTATACGTAACAAAGAACGAGATGGAGACGAGAGGCCAAGAATGCTATAATAAATACTTCAGCGCTAGTGTTTTGTTTCAATTTTCGATAGTACTACTAAAGATAGATAGAGAAAAAATACATAAAATGAAAAAAATGTTGCACGATTCCCTCTATGCACACCATAACACGCAAACAAATAACACAGCGGTAACAAAAGATCTTATGATTATGTTTGGTCTCCACTAAGGCGCTTGTCTACAATTAGGGGAAAGGTGACCAAAATGGCCCACTCACAGGAAAACATCCCAGAAAGGTTTGGACAATAAGCTCCGAAATAATAGGTGTTCCCCTTCCCAAAATGGTGTTGCCACAGGTTTAAGATGATTGTTTTGTACGAAGGCAATTAGGCAAATTGTCGGGACAAACACTCGAAAGGGACGAAATTCAGAAACTGTTCCAACAATTTCGGCAAAAGGTAAGAAAACATCCCTTTTATGTAGTTTACTAACAGATTGATTAATTTAAACATTACTGTATGGCTAATAAATATCTTTTGCAAGGACGCTTGTGAATTAAATAACTCATATGATGAGAAGTCAGTGCGTCGCGTAATAAGGTACATTTTCCTTTGTGTTTTTATTAAAATCAAAATAAACGAGTTGTCTTTAAAATAAAAAATAAAAGCTTTTTTGGACAACACGGTCATAATTTTATTTTTAAGTAGCTTCTACAGAGGGGTTCTATTGTTTGGATTACTTTTCTCGTCAGCAATTCGGGAGCGTTAGGCGCGATTAATCCATTAGAACGCATTTCAAACATGATTAAGCAACGTTGCTACTTTCAGTGTACCCTTTAAGTTTCCAAAAACCATTACACGCCATCCTAATGCTGTTCTTTTCAGTAACAAGGAACAATTTATTTAAGTGGGGAAGCACACAGCTTGTTCATTTTCGTACGCAATAAGAACCCCTTAAGCCGTTGAAAGGGGCGATTGTACCGCAACTTGAATAAAAAATATGAAATATCATCCCATTTACAGGAGAAAAACGATTAAACTGATAACAACAAAAAACAACCGCTTGATCCGCCTTTGTAAAGGAAGCAAACAACCCGACAATCCACTTGTTAAAAAGTTACGTAAGGTTTTAATTTAACCGTTTAAGATCTTCGGGTGAGTGCTAGTACACCATAAAGAGTGACATTCCAGCAGTTCAAATGCTCTAAAAATAAGCGTGATGTTTATACTTCAATATTACGTCCCATTTCCGAGCGCACAGTGTCAGTAAAAGAGGCACAAACGTCAGTCGTGTCAAGCCTTGCCCGCATCTACACGAGCCATAAACAATCATTTGATTTGGAACGCAACTGCTTTTTTCGAACGCATTTGAATAAAAAAGGCGCGAATTGATAATGTGTCAGTCTTGAACTTTTATTATCTGTATTGTTTGTGTTTTGTTTCGTTAAAGGAAAACATTTTTCACAATGAAGAACAATTTTGTTTTTTATGCTGTTTTCGTCATTTTATTTTCAAATGGTGAGTTTTTATTTTTATTTCAATAATTTTGTTCAGATGGTTAAAGTGCGTTAAATACTGATTTATTATTTGAAGTCATTTTATTTTCGAATTACCAACATCTTGTTTTGCAATCCGGTTGACCTATCAATATGCAAAATCTATTTGGACGAACCAAGTATTTATATAGGTAATTATTTTTGCTTCGCAATCACACTGCCTCTTGTGCAATGTGTACATAATCTTTACCTCAGAATATAATTATTACTTGTGATATTTACTTTTTACCTTACGTAAAAACCTACTACTCGTTATCTACAACCTTAACATAATAATTTTAATTTCATCTCTTAGTTTTACGAAATGGTAAAATAATACATACTACAGTGTAATGTTAACGAAAAATAAAAAAGGTTTTTTTAAACCTAAATCGTAGATTTCTAGTTTGTAATAATGCTATCATAATTTTGCCTAGGTTAGAGTTTTTTAACTAACTGTCTCCCACGGTTTCACTCTCGTTAAATTAGATCTCTGATTACTAGTTCCAACCATCCGTTTAGTAGTTTTTACGTGTATAACAAACAACCATCCATTATAAAAAACTTACATCTTTTTTAAATTACTTATTGGCTGATTTAATTAGCAAGAGGTAGGTTTCAAATATTTCAATTTATGGGCGAAAAAGTTATAATCGTATAAAATTTTTAGATTACGTACTATTTTTCATTTCATGATAGTCAATAAAGAAGTAAAAAAAAATTATGGCACTATAAACAATGTCATTGAATATTCCCACTGTATTCTATAACCGCAGCCATAAGTAGAAACCTATAGCCATACTGCAATGAGAAGCCTAACAAGTTAATTGAATCTGTACGTTAATCAATATATACTAACCTATCTATAATTGAATACAGATACAAACGATAAATGCGGTTCTACCCGAGCTTTAACCCTTTAGAATAAAACTTTTTCATTCAATATAACATTAAATGAGTAACGTTAAATAGCAAAGCTTTCGTCATTTCAGTTATTGTAATAAGCACGTTATTTGAGTTTCACAGAGGTATGTAGAGTCAGTGATCGACATTTAAACATATTATAATTATTGATTAATTTTTCTCACGTATTTTATTTTATTACAACGTAAAATTGTCATTTTTTCTAATCTTATTCTATTTTAAATAAAAATAAAAAAAATAATTTGTTCATAAAAAACCCGCAATGTAAATTAAACTAAAAATACGGTTCGGTAACTACGATAAATTAGTAATATTTTTTAACTATGAAAATTGTAAATTGCTCGGTATGTGTGTTTATATGGAACACAGGTTTTGCGATAAATCAATTACTTATTCTTATTTATTATCAATGTTTATATTTACATAATAGTTTGTTTTGTGATTACATATCGGTTACTTGAATACCAGTCTAACTGGTTATTTTTGCGCCAAGACTTAAGAATTTTAAGCCACAGAACACAGATATCAAAAGTCAAGATTATACATACATAGCAACGTACATACAAGTCACATGTAATATTTATTGTATATAATTTACACTAATAACGTCTAGTGTCGGGAAGTTTGCGTGCAAATAAACTACAAGGTCGAAGCAATTTCGCAAAAGTACGTCCAATAGAAGAGTTGCAGGTCAATTATTGTATCAATAGACAAATGATCTTGGCCGACACTTTGAGTGTCAAGTAACTTCATAGTGATTGATTGCAAGGACTTTCACGAAGTGTTATTACGTAAGAAAGACTTAACTTGAGTTAAGAGATTGTTGTGTAATAAGTATTTAAGGTCGGAAATTACTACTTTTAAAAGTTTGGAGTAAAATATTGGTTAATAATTTTTACGGCTTTTTTCGTAAATAAGGAGACTTCAGATTTTAAAAAGATTAGATTAGAAATTAGTCAAAAATTAATGCGCCGCAGTGTCGTCCGTGTTATGTTAGTATTTGATGTTCCCGTGGGTCTTAGCGTGATGTTTAATAGCCTAAGTGTTATTCTAATGTCATAAGCTATATTAAAAAGCTTATGACATAACAATCCGTTTAGTAGATTTTACATGAAAAAAAAATGAGTCCATAACTTCAGAAAACTTTCATAATAATGTCATAGTATAATAATAGGATTTGCGTTTGGAATTAATTTGTTACTTGTTTAAACTTCTTATCCTCTATCTTTATTACATAGACAATTATCACAACGGAAGTACTTCCTTCTTGACAATAACTTATTATTGAGAGGACACAGTTTTTTTTATAATTTACTTTACAAAGTCTCTGTTACCCACTGCCACTATGTTCCAAATTGGTCTTTAACGTTTTGGCGACCTTCTTTTCTTTTGTTTTTTTTTTCCGAATTAACTACGTCTGTTTGAAAGATTAAATTGCATATATATTCAAATTGTATATTTTTCTTTTAAAATGTAACAAGTGATCATACAATAAAGAGCTGTAATATTTATTTATATAAGAAAGGGTTGTCAAATGTAGAATCAGCTTAATGTAGAAAGCTACAGCTATAATATAATGAGAAGCCTAACAGGTTAATTGAATCTGTACTCAATCAATACATACTAACCTACCATATAGTTACGTACAGAAACAAAGTACGATGCCGGTTCTACCCGAGTTTTAACCCTTTGGAATAAAGCTTCCTCATTCAATTTTACATTAGACGAATAAAGTTAAAAACCAAAGCTTTCGTTATTTTAGTTATTAAAATCAGCACCGTTATTTACCAATACAAAAAAATACTCTACGTGTTTTGCTTTGCTTTTTACACAAATACCATCAAAATTTAATAATTTGAACGTGGTAACCGCGTCGTCAAATTCTATTTTTCTTTCTATACCAGCGTTCGCCCGCGGCTTCGCCCGCGTAGGTGTCATACTTCCATCCCTTATTTTACCTATTTTACCTCTTTAAATCGAGTTCCAAAAATCACTTCTTTTAGTACCTACGTTATTAAACGAACCCTTGAGCAAAACTTTAATGCCCTTACTAATAATCACTGTGTAAAGTTATGCAATGAATAAAGCCTGTTACACAGGATATACATTTTTTGACGTATAAACCTGTCATAACTTTATGCAGCGTTTATTAGTAAGGCGCCAAGATTCCAACCCTTATAGTTGAAGCCCTGCGTTAATATGTTAGTCAGTTAGTTCTTCATTCATTCTTCATCATGGACCTCCCTCTGGGAGGTTTGGTTTCCGCACTTAGTCCTCTAAGGTAGGACCATTGTACGTGAGCCACGGTGGCCGCTACTCCAGCCAGCCCACCTCCCTCCAGAAGCAGATCACCTTCCGTAGACTTCTCAGGGCATCCGGTAGTGAACTTGGGGAACCAAGAATCTCTTTCCGGATTTCGGTCACGCCTGTACATTCAAGAAGTACATGCGCGACCGTCTCCTCGGCATCCATACACGCTCTGCAAAGAGGGCTATCTGTGATACCTAGGTTGTGGAAATGTTTGTTGAGTGAGCAGTGTCCTGTTATGGTCCCCGTCAACAGGCGCAGACTAGGTCTGTCCAGTCGCAGAAGGCGTCTGGTCAGTTTACGATCCAAGGTCGGCATAGCTTCCTTGGATTGTCTGCAGCCTGGTGCCGAGTGCCACAAGTGTTCAGCCTGTGTGTGAGTGTGTTCCCCTATCCATTTACGTATTTGGCTGAAGGGAATGGGTATTGTCGGTTCAGGTCCGATCGGTGTTGTGTTGGATCCCCTCCTTGCCAGCTCATCAGCAGCGTCATTACCCAGGGATCCGCTGTGTCCTTTGATCCATTGTAGTGTTAACGAGTTGCGGTTGAGTACTGCAACTCGTTCTAGTGTATTGTGGCATTCTAGGAGTAGTCCTGAGGTAAAGCATTTCTTGCTTAGGGATTGTAGTACTGAGGCACTGTCAGAAAGGATACGTATGTGGGCGTCCTTGATTCCTCTAGCTTCTATGGCTAGCCCTGCAAGGATTATGCCCATACACTCCGCTTGATAAACGGTGTTGGGCATGCTCAGTGGTCGGGATATCTTCATGTTGAGGTCGTTGGAGAAGACTCCGACACCAGTTCCTGATTTGTTCTTTGATCCGTCAGTGTAGACCCTCAGTTCTTTGGGTCCCGAATACTCACGAGGTTCCTCAAAGAGCTGTACATCGTAATGCTTTTTAAAGTGGTAGGTTTTTTGGATTTTGTCGTTGGGGGCTGTTAGAAGAGGTTGTCGTTCGACAGCATCCCTTTTTATTCGCGTGTGCTTGATTCTGGAGTCCTGGCTTAAATTGCCTGCAGTGTGGAGCCTAAAAGCTGCTGAGGCAGCTTCTTCCTGAACAAAGAGGTGCAGTGGTGGTAGGCCCAGCATTGCCTGTAAAGCGGCTGTGGGTGCTGTTCTCATGCTGCTAGTGATGGCAGCGCAGGCAAGCCGTTGCAGCTTATCTAAGTCTTTTTGGGCTGTGCTTAGGTCTGTCCTGGGCCACCAGACAAGTGAGCCGTAGGTAATGATTGGTCGTATTACTGTGGTGTATAGCCAGTGCATGATTTTGGGACTTATGCCCCAGTTCCTACCTAGCAGTCGTTTACACTGCCATAGGGATAGGGTGGCTTTTGTTGTGATGTAGTCGATGTGTCTTGCCCAATTGAGCTGTTTATTCAGGTAGATTCCCAGGTACTTGGTCTCGCTCGCTAGGTTCAGGGTGGTGTTGAGGAACCGTGGTAGTTGTAGGTTTGGCAGTTTCCTCTTTTTTGTGAAAAGGAGTAGTTCGGTTTTCGTTGGATTAACTGTGAGCTGATATTCCCTGCACCAGTTTTCTACTACTCTGAGAGCTTGGCGCATAAGGTTGCAGAGTGTATTCTCATGTGTGCCGTTGATAATTATCGAGATGTCGTCCGCATATCCCACGGTGTAGAAACCTTCGTCGTTTAGCCGCCTGATGAGGCTGTCAGCGACCAGGTTCCACAGGAGCGGCGAGAGAACGCCCCCTTGGGGGCATCCTTTCGCCACTATGGCTCTCGTGGTGTCATTCACCGTGACTTGAACGGCTCTTAGTTTGAGCATATTTGTAATCCATCCATTCAGGGTTTGGTTAACACCATATTTCTCAAGTGCTAAGCTGATACTTTCGAACGTGGTCTTGTCAAAAGCTCCTTCGATGTCGATGAACACCGCCAGGGAGGAGCATTTGTGGTCTATTGCACATTCTATCTTCGATACTACACTGTGTAGCGCAGTTTCGGTTGATTTTCCTGTGGAATAGGCGTGTTGTTGTTTGTGCAGTGGTTTCTTCTTGAGAGGCCCGTCCCGGATATGTCGGTCGCATAGTCTCTCTAGGGTTTTCAGTAGGAATGAAGTAAGGCTTATTGGCCTGTATGCCTTGGGTTGTGTATAATCCGGTTTTCCAGGTTTGGGGATAAAGATGACCTTTACCTCCCGCCATGCGTGTGGTACATATCTATGTGCTATGCATGCTCGGTATATCTCCACCAACCATGGTGTAATCGGGTCAATACCCCATTGCAGTAGGGCTGGGAAGATTCCATCGATACCCGCAGATTTGAATGGTTTGAAAGTCTCGATTGCCCATCTCGTCTTTTCTGGTGTTACAATTTCGCGTGCAATGGCCCAGTCCTGATCCGTTGGTAACCAGGTGTTCTCATCCTGCCACGTCTTGTCGTCCAGTATGTGACAGTCGGGGAAGTGCGTCTCCAACAGGACCTTGCTGGTTTCATTGTCAGTTATGGTGTATGTGTTATCTGTCTTTTTCAGTGCGCCGAGGGTTCTGTCTTGGTCGGTTGACAGTACCTTCCTGACCCTCGCAGCTTCGTTGTTGGCTTCAATGCTTTCACAGAAGTTCCGCCAGGCTGTTGTTCTAGCTTTCCTGATCTGTTTTTTGAACGTGTATTGGGTTTCTTTGTATAAATCCCAGTCTTCAGGTAGTCGCGAGTTTTTCGCTCTGTTGAATTGTTTACGGAGTTCTTTTCTGAGTTTTGCCAAATCTGCATTCCACCATGGGCTCCCCTTGCCCTTCTGGTGTGGTGTTTTTAAGATGCAGCATTCGTGGTAAGCTTCAGTTATATGTTTGGAGAGTGTTTTTATGGTGTTTTCTATTTGTGTGGGGTCATTTAAGATGCCTATTGCGTTATATCTAGTTAATAGTGCAGTTAGAAGGCGCTTGTACCCTGGCACATTTGTGCGGCGGGGGTTTCGCTTTGGTGTGGGTGTTTTTGTGTTAGCTAATAAGGTGAATCGGATTCTTCTGTGGTCTGAGAGTGACGGCTCGTTGGATACGTGCCAGTTTGATATGAGGTTAGTGACGTTCTCTGTGGCTAGTGTGAGGTCTATTATCGTTTGTCCGCGGGCTGTAACCCAGGTGGGTTCCGAGCCGCGGTTTACAATATTAAGGTTAGTGGAAAATAAATAAGTGCACAGTACCTCCCCTCTTGCATTTGATGCAGCACTACCCCACATGGGGTGATGGGCGTTGGAGTCGGTACAGATGATCAGGGCTAGGTTCGTGTCTTCGCTATACTGCACCAGGTCGATTACCTCCTTGGGTGGGCAGTCCGCTGCGTCGCCTGGCATGTATGCCGAGGCTAGTATTATATCTGGGTCATCACCTTCGGTCTGGAGTCTGACGGCGGTCAGATCTCTGGAACAGAATTGGGTAAGTGGTGTGGTAGGGATATTTTTGGGTATATACGCACAAGTGCGTGGCCTTTCTGTGCTATGTGTGTCTAGGATCAGCTTACCTCCTATGTTGCCGAGGCCACATACTTTGTTATTTCTGATCCATGGTTCTTGTATTAGTGCGATGGTTTGAGGGTGTACCTCCAGCGCCCTGCGCAAGCTGGCCGTGGCAGTCTGGCTATGCTGGAGGTTAGCCTGCAGGATATGCAGGCCTCCTGCTGGTGGCGTCGACGATGCGGAGTTAGGCGGAACTGGATCCATCGAGTAGATCTTCCTCCGTCTCGTCGACCTCGTGCCTAGATGTGGGTGTGGGTGAGGAAGACAAGAGGTGCCCGGGCCACCCTGGTTCTTCCGGTGGAGCATCGTTGTCGGCCATGGCCGCCCTGGCCATGTCCTCTTCCAAGCCCCCCAAGTCATCCCCCGTCTGTGTCGTTGTCTGTGTCGGCTCAGTGCCTCCGGTACTGTCTGAGGGTTGGGTGTTGGGGTAGAAGCGAAGGTATATCGACCCCAAGAGGTACGATATGCGTCGCTCCCGCCCCAAGACCTTTTCGGCTTCGTCCGGTGGCAAACCCAGGGTCATGTATGTCCCCGGGTTCGCACCACCGACCGTAGTCGCCCTATACAGCGTCCAGCGCCCTATGTCGTACCAGTTGTTCTGACGAATCAGAAGGTTCTGTAGCCGGTTAATCTCCCCAGAGTGCCTGGGGACGAACAGCGCGGCTCGGACTCGGGTGGGGACGTCGGACTGTTTAACTACCGTCAGCGTCAAGTCATTGTCGGGTAGGGTGATTCGTGTCACGTTCTGGGTCAGCCAAGTCAGTGCGTAGTCGTCCTCGCACCACATCTGCACGGTGCCATCCGCTATCCTGGGATATCCACGGAAGGCCGGGAGTGGTCCAGTCGAGTCCGGGTCCATTAAGAGTTCCTCAAGTTGAGTCTTGATGGTCTGGGCTTCCTCATTGGTCAGGTCTCTGGCTGGAGGAGAGAAGCATATTGCTACGGCTAGCCGCGCCGGAATGTCCTTTGTGGCTCGCGCGTAGGTTTTATGCTCCCCTTGAGCAGGCTGGATCCTCACACGCTTTGGTTCACCCTGTAGCGTGGACGGCGATGCCGTATCATCGGGCCGCACCCTCTTCACCGCAACCCCGCTTGGTCCAGCGGGAAGTTCAGAGGGGGCCTTGCTGAGGTTCACCTTGGCGTGCGCTAATCCAGTCCGCTTTTTCCTCTTCCTCAGAGGCGGCGGACGTTTGGTCTGTCTGGGTCGGTCGGTGTCAGTTCCGCTTCTACCAGCTGCGGGAGCTACATCGCTTCGGTCAGTCAGTTAGTTTCTCCTATATACTTAAATATATAGGTTTAAATTCATGTAAGGAGCATTTAATAACCAAGTAGAACGCAAACTGAAAATAGGGCTGTCAAACGTTGCATGTGCCAGTTGTTCAGTGTTATGAAGTTGGTGCAACTCAATTTTCACACTGTCTATCAAACGGGAAACCATTTTGAACACTTTCCCGCCAGTTGTGTGTCAAAGCGAAATAAAATATATTTTTGATATTACTGAAATCGGTGTCAGGGAAATTGAAATAAATGGTAAAAGATTTTTATTGAAAATTGCTATGAATATGGGTGTATATTTTTTATAACGTTGTCGGTTTTGGTGTTTTGTTTGGGTTAGTTCGAAGGATCCTGGGTTGTTTAAATTTATAATTCTATAGGCTTCTGTAGGTGATGGTCAGGTTTTAGAATAATTACTGGGCTGTTACGGTTATTAATTAATTTATGTATAAAATCCCCAATCCGCCGTAAACCAATGGTCGTGCCCTCTCGCCGTATGAGAAAAGGTATTTTCCTTGCAGGCACCACGTTGATATAAATAAATAAATATCCTGGAAAATCTTACACACGGCTATCTGATCCTAAGCTAAGCAGAGCTTGTGTTATGGTAATCAAACAACTGATATACATACTTATATAATTTTTAAATACATACATATTATAGATAAATAACACCCAGACACAGAACAAACAATTATGCTCATCACACAAAGTTTGTCCTGGGTGGGAATCGAACCCACGACCTCTGGCTTAGCAGTCAGGGTCACTCACTGACCACTAGACCAACAGGCCCGTCGACATAAACTGCTACTATTATTATAATTACTGCAATAGTCACTCGCTAATAAAACCATAAATACTACAAACCTATAAATCTAAAATTTGTTAGGTCAACAGGAACAGACAACTATGTACGAATTTAACTTTAGTTTCAAGCGCACGAATTTGAGGACAAGACAGCACACCTATAACAATATTATTAATCTTCTGGTCTTTTCTTTGTACTATGGAAACTGGATTATCGTAACTCACAGGTGTACAAATAAAGCTATAGACGAACTACCTATAGACACCTTCCTTGATCATATTTTCCAGAAGCGAGCGTATTTTTGCTTCCTACCAAGAAATAATCTTTTTACATAGGATAAGCTATTTATTTAGAACTATAAAAATATTCTGTTAATGTTTATGTGACTGTGAGATAGTGTAAATCTCGCGTCAAAGTCTCGAATGTTTGAAACTCAATCCGTTTCGGAATCTAGGATAAACATGTTAATGTTTAATCAATAATGTTGTTATTACGGTTGGTTTTAGGTCATTGAGACGATACAAATATTTGAGGGGCTATTTTGAATATTTAGTACTAGCTGACAGTTGGTTTCACCCAGATCTCTGGTTACTTACTGCTCTGCTACCGTGGGACATAGCATAATGTTACCTACATAGTCGACAGCTGTTACAGGCTATCAAACACTAAACATTTTTTTCAATAAGAACCTAGGATTAGCGCGTATAACAAGCCAAACAAATAAACTCATCAGCATTTTAATAGATATTAGTTAGAAATAGGTTTTGTTCAATGCTCAATGGATAACAGGTCCATTTTTAGAATTTTGTATTTCTATAGGAAAATTAGGTCATTGGTGCCGATTCTCTTGTGCACAACTTAACGTAAATTTAAGTTAGGTGCATCTTTCTCTTTCCATTTCTTTAAGAAAAGGACAGAAGATACATTTTAGTTTAATCCTGTCAAATTAGACAGCGCCTGATGACAATTGACGTATATTTA
Source organism: Athetis lepigone (assembly GCA_033675125.1). Lineage (NCBI taxonomy): Eukaryota > Metazoa > Arthropoda > Insecta > Lepidoptera > Noctuidae > Athetis > Athetis lepigone. The sequence continues at coordinate 8,404,069 of CM066240.1, forward strand.
GACGCCATGTTTTTAAATTGCGTCTAAATTGTCTATGGAGTGTCTAAATTTGACAGGACTTATCTAATATTTGATCTTCTGTCCTTTTCTTAATTTAACGGAAAGAGAAAGATGCATTTAACTTAAATTTACGATAGTTTGTGCACAAGAGAATCGGCACCAGTGTATATCTATCTAACACGAGTTTTTCTTATTTTAAATTCTTAAATATTGAAACTTTGAAAAAATCAAATAAGAGGTTGATTTTTTTTACTTTAACCTAGAAACACGAAATTTTGTAAAAATAACCACAATACAGAAGAGAAACACATGGTACCTAGTATTGGCTGTTGCAAATACAAAACTGATTGAAAATCAAAGTAACAGACTACGTACATTTTTTAAGCTCCATTTCGCTTATGTCTTTAAAAACGATTTTATTCGAAAGCTGAATAAGTGTGTGGTCCCTTAAATCTCAAGGTAGGATTATAGACCCCGTCTATGCCCTCGGGCTAGTCTGGGACCAAGTTGCTCTTGGTCCCATAATAATAAAAAAAAAAAAACTTTTTATCTGTCACTTCGTATAAACATATCCGAAAGTTGACATTCACGCGAACGATTTTACGAGCAAAAGCTAAATATCATCATAAACAATTTAATTCACTTCCACGCTCGTTTAACTAACAAAATTCTATGACGTCAGCGGGTTCAGTAGCAGATATTACTCTAAACTAGGTCAAACCCTTAAGTGTGTAGTCAACATTGTAGGTAGTTTTAGTTTTATTAGTAGTAGCACAAAGTAGTACTTCTACTGCTTCTAGCACTAAAGTAAACCATTTCTCAGTGACAAACTTACCTACTTTCTCAAGGTAAATTACGTCATAAAGTTTATATTTTTCTCTTACACCTAGGGAAGTGAGATAACGTAATCAAATAATGGAATAGCAAGATAGGCGCGAATAATAAAAAGAGCGTGGGATTTATAACGTAAAAAAAACTTGAAGATAATTGAACTATTATTATTATTTTTATGACAGCGTCATCTAGCTTTTTTCCAACTAAACCACGGCTTCCAATCTAACCAGATTCAGCTGAATACCATGGAGGACGTTCAACATAAAGCGACTGCCTGCCAGACTTTCACAGCCCTGGTTAGACTGGTTGTCAAGACCAATTCATTCACACATGGTTTACCACATTGTCACGTGTATACGAATGGTAAACACACTGACTGATAGACTGACTATTGATAAATCAACGCACAGCCCAAACCACTGGTCTTAGAGACATCAAAGAAGGAGTGTTTTTGGGAAGAGTATCTACTGAGAAATGATTTTTGGAAATACGACCCCTTTACAAGTGAATCAGTTTGAATTTCTTTCGTCGTTCTTTAGTGACAAGATCTAAAGTACTTAGATAGAACCGGTTTCTGCAAGTCCTTAACTTAGCCTGAATCTCACGTTAGCTGCAGCTGTGATTGGCAGCCAATTAAATTACTTGACATTGTCTTTTACCAGATATTAGAGGAAAAAAAACACACGACAAAAAACTTCTTTACTTTTTATTTTGTTTTAGTTCACACATCTTTAAACCTAGCAACAATAAATTCAATATCAAAAATCACGTTTATCAGGAGGACAAATAATAAAGTTTAAATTGCAGCACTTGTTCTTAAAAATATTATGTAAAAAGGCAAAATGCATGGTACGAGCATAGCATTTGAATACGTATTATTATACCAATAAATGAACACAAAACTGTAAACATACAGTATGCAATAATTTACAAATACACACATACGTTCCACAAGTGTTAGTTACGGTAACAAAATATTTAAAAGCGTAATGTTAGGAGCGTGCACCAGCGTCAATTTGATGCGTTCGTTCGGTCACCGACTAGTTGAGCTCGTTAAGCAAACGTGACGTTATCAATTCCTGAAATTATGAGGCCCATTATTTGTGTCATGGTGCTGCTAAATGGGACGCATGTTTCGGAATTTGAATTGAAGAATATTTGTACAATGATTTGCCATTTTAATTTTAGTAACCTTGAGAGTTTGTTTGGTTATCTATTGACATTATGTGAATTGATGCCAAAGGAGTAGTTTTTTGCATAAAGAAAAGTTTTTGTTTATCTTTCTCTTGAATTTTTAACTGTATGTAGCTATAAAGCTTTTTCATAATTTATTTGACTTTTGATCTGTAAACTTGAGTTCCATAAAACTATCATACCAACAACGCATTCTGGCTACACAGTGAGCTCAGTTTTTTTTCAACTTCTCGATGCCATTGAGCATTTGAAAAAAAACCGACCGTGATTGTATGCACCAAAGGAATATCGCGGTATTTCGCCGAGAATCTTCGTCCTCCAAATTCTACATGTGCGTAAATGATGCTCTAGATACAAACCTGATGCTGACCACGATCCTCAGATATGGGGTACCGACCCCAAAGAAAATGATCAAAACTTGTTCTGACTGATAAACACTAAACATGAAGTGACTAATGATTCATACGATCATCACTAGGAATGTTGTTAAATATTATTTCGCCTACAGCGTTACTGTGGTTCTTAGAGAAGACCGTTAGAATTTCAAACACAAATAACTATTTCGTCAGAGATCATCCGAGAGAATCTCTCGAAGATTGATGAGGTGCTGAAAACCGGATTACGGTATTTATTATAAGAAGTATGCATTCAGCAGATCAAATAAAACACTTCACTCTTAATATGATTTCGCTACCACACTACTTGTAAAGTATTGTACTTTTTTTTTGTCATTTTCTCATTAATATTTTATTTGTAAGCTAGTCTTTCAAAATTAGTATCTAGCTACCGCCGCAATTTCACCTGCGTTATGTTATGATTTTGATGATTGCTATGCTTTCGAAGATCATAGCGTGATATTGTGTAGCCTATATCTTATTCTAATGTATAAGCTATGTTATTGTATTGTTTTAACAAAATCTGTTCAGTATTGTTTTGCCTCACACATTCAAAGTTTCACATTTATAATATTACTAGCTGTTCCCCGCGGTTTCACCCACCAATTTTATATCAGATTTTTGTTTACTAAAAAAAGAAGATAAAAAGTATTCTATGTCCGGCCCCTGGTCCTAAACTACCTCCCCACCTATTTTCAGCCAAATAGGTTCTGCCATTCTTGAGTTATAAAATGTGTAACTAACACGAGTTTCTTTTATATGCGGATTTTTCAATAAAAATTCTGTAAGTAAACACCGAACGCTTTTCCATTCAACCTTCATTTTACAACAACTTGTTGCAAACTGCGCTTGTTACATTGTTATTAGGTTAATTTATCTTCTTTTATTGAAGTTTCACTTTAACGATAAAGTAAAAGGTCGGAACTCAAACACTTACTTCTGATTTACCCTTATTAAGCTGCAAGACTAATACGGTTCACTAAATGTATTCAATTGGATAATAACAATGTCTGTTCTTGACTGATATGAGACAAGTCGGGAAGAGTGGCCTTGTGTTTATTAAATAAGGAATGTTCGGGGTTTTGGTTTATGTAAGTTTGTGTTTTTATTTTACTGGTGTCACAAGACACAATAGAAAGACAATAGTAGCGCGACAGCGGCTGTCGTTAAAACGGTTTTGCACTACGTCCGATTCGAGCTCGTGAATGTATTAGCCGTAGAACTATTTCTATGGTAATTTACATGTCTAAACTTGGAAAGAAACGATAATTCTACCTGACCTTTACAATGATCCGGGGTTGCGAAATAGTTCTAATAGTTACCGTGGCCCCGAAACATAAATGTAAATGGGTGGGAGACGTCATAGATGATTTCCCATCCATAAAATAAAAAATATTAACAATGATAAAAACCTGACCAGCCAATATCGCTTTTAAGTAAAGTAGTAAGTACTTATAATGCTGCGAATTTAATATCAGTAAAAACTTTTCATGTAATAAAACAGGCCTGGAACAAACAAGCTGAAATACCGTTTGAGATTGAGACCAAAATTCCATAAAATATTAACTGCGGGACCCCAGAACATTGCGTACTGCGTAGTTCATCGCACTCAGAGGTAATTTATCATTCATAATTACAAGTTAGATTAGTATTTACATAGGCAGCAAATATTATATACCACAAAATAATATAAAACGGTTTATACTCCTGTTCGCTTTAATCTAGACTGCTATTTTAATCTACTGCTATTAATGTTGAGTAAATACGAACATAATTTATTAGTGTAATTTCACGGGGAATGTTAATTTTATGATCCAATAAGTAAATGTCAGGTTTGCATCCATTTTGTTTTACAACGAATTGTGGTAAAATAAACGACAATACAACTTATTTTTTAGTCTTACTAGGTACTTGTTTTAATTAGTTTCTACTTCATTACCAGATCCTATTTCCTACAAATCCTACTAATATTTTTAATGCTAAAGTTTGTGTATGTGTTTGTTACTTTTTCACGCATAAACTGCTGAATGGACTTTCATGAAACTTTGCAGAAATATAGCTTGTTTATCAGAATAACACATAGGCTAAACATTACGCTATGCCCTACAGGAGCAGAGCAGTAATCAAAGACATAACATATCGCGGTGGTGACCGCGGGGGACACCTAGTAATACATAGTTGTAGTTTAAATATCAAAACATTATCAGGATATTAAGAAAAATCGACTCAAATAGTCTTTCTTGAGACCGACCCCGTTTGGCGATTACTCTAATCTTTAAAGCTTTCAGAAGTACTAACAGTAAATAAATAAATCTCGTGAACGTTGTACTAGAAAAAATAACTTTATGGAAAAATTAACCGGCCGGCAGACATTCGCTGTAATAAAATAATAATGAGTAAGTTTGCATAAATAATTTGATCTTAAAACATTGTATTTAGCATTTTTTCTCCATTTTACTAATTAACAATATTACCTTGAATCCCTAGATTCTCTAGTTTAATAATAGCTTTTAAAATTACGTCAAAAGTTTATTATCGTGGATACAATGGACGTCCTAATTAATACCAGATGACGACCAAGTATTTATAGGAAACTTCAATATGATGCGTGACCTATTAACTTTTAACGATCATTCCTATTTTAGTATTTCATGTAAGTTACTGGAATCATAGGAACGATTTCTTTTGTTTGTAGACAGTTAGACACTACGCACGGCACGAGTATTTTTTCGGTTTAATTTAAATATGAATACAGACATAATTGTTGCGGAATGTGTACAAGAGTTACCGTGACCCCGGAACATAAAGGGCAACCGAAGGAACATGAGTGGGTTTTAGTCAGTAAGTGTGAAATGTCTTCCCACCGCACCCGGGACGGGAGACGTCATTGGATGATATCCCAACCCAAAAAAAAAATACAGACATAATTATTTAAATATTACAATAATATGTTCGTTTAAGCATTAGTATTTTAAATACGGAAGTGTGTATGTTTGTTGTGTTTCACGCCTATCTCGCTTCAATTTTCTTAAATTTTGATACAGAAATATGTAGATTGGTATTTTCAGTCGAATAAATAGCAATAAGGAAAGTCCAAAGCAATCAGGTAAACTATAAAAAATGAAGACCTATTTCGGGCTCTTCTATATTATTCATAATTTTATTCACCTCACATGGGTGGTTGAGTTCTTAGAAATTGGCTATGATTTGTGCTGGGCTACCCGTTCTTCTTATAAAGGCTTTGTTTTAATTTACGACTTCCTACATCTACAATAATCAACATTCACTTACTGAAGTCGTGAAAAATACAAAGTTTTTCATACAAACTATTTTTGTCTCTGGCGCTAAATTGAAACGACCATCATATAAGTCATATCAATCTATATTTGCGTTAATTTCTAAAAAGATTGCCGCCTCATAGATGGTAACTGTTATTTTTTTGACATTAATAAGTAAGGTAAGGAGTACCTGCCGACAACAATATAATGAAATACTTTCACTAACTAGCAACATTACATAACTCTTTGACCGTCGTTTTACCTAAACGTATTATATTGTCTTTCTTATTCATATTTTACGGCAAAACAAGAAAATTCATATTCCTGCAAGGTGTCCAATTCGTATCCCATGTCAAATTTTTGACATAGGTAGATAGAAAATTATGTTGAGTAAAATAATATTCAAACGAGTTATTTGGGCGTTTACCGGACGACTGACCTTTTTGCAGTAAAGCGAATCTTTGAAAATTTGTTACAACTGTTTTTTTACTATGATATGCAAATATTTTACAAAGATAAAAATAATTCGCTGTTCCCTCTTAATATGAATACAATTTCACTTATTCTTATTATTGATGCTGTTTAAAAAAATATAAAGCGCTCTTCCTCCCCTCTTCCTAATTACTGTGTTGCTGTGCCCAACAGGGTTCATGATTGATTTTATTTACTACTCACCACCAGTATGTAACATTATGGAATGGAATGCAATAAGTACTTATGACTTAAATATATTTTCTTCTTGAATCATTCTATCTACAAAAAAACGGCATCAAAATCCGTCACATAGCTTCAAAAATAACTACAGACAGATACGGAAAGAGACTTTGTTTTATACTACGACTATGTAGTAATGTTTAAATCAAACTTGATTGCGGATATTTGACCGCTTAGGGAACCTTAATAATCATAAAACAAGGTTCAACAAATGTGTCGGCCATACTCGCTTCAATTTGTATAACATCTATAAGAATTAAGTATTGGTCGTGTACCCCACACAAATTAAATTGTTCCTTATTCTCTACTTAGATTGATGACTTGCATGACTGCGGTCGACGCGCGGACAAATGAGACCAATCAACTATGCATTTGTTCAATGTTTTAGATGTTAACGACGTTCCTGCTAAGTCCATTCTTATTTAACTAGAGATGTTACGAGAAATATCCGATCTGGATACAGATACGGATCCTCCTTCTCCTCTTTTGTTCTTTTCTTATTACTGAGAATCGGAACTCTTTTGACAAAAATTCTCAACAGCCCCCTTACCATGACGTTTAAAGTAAGATTGCTTTATTCCTGTTCAGGAGTGTGCAAGTGACAGCGTTAAACACGTTGTCTAGCGCCGTCTCTTTCCCACTGATAGTAATATCAAAGTAATACTGCTAATAAGGGCTTGTGGTACGCCCCCAGTTGTCTCTACATTGGCTTCTGCTAACATCTTCCTAGAGAATCGTGCTGACCGATATAGGAAGATATTTATGTCGGTTTCGGATACGGTTAAAAATAAATTATATATAGGTATTTTAGGATATTAAATTATTTCGGATTATCGGATAAGTACGGATATTACATTTATAAATTATTATTTCTACATTATGGGTAAAGGCCAATAAACAAACAAAGCAAGACACGAGTGGCTGGTTTATAAAAAACTTCCCATCGGAAATTATCCGATTTTTTATAATATGAAATTCGGTTCCGGTTACAGAGCTCAAAACCATCCCTGATATTGACGAGAGTTTGCACTTAGAGGTACATACTTGAAAATATCCTATTATAATATAATTCTAAAATATAAATCAAATCAAGTCTTTTTGTTACAGCTCATAACATCTATAGGTACCATCACAATATCAGTTTGAATGAACTCAAAATTAACCTGTAACAAATATTGATCTCGTCTGCTAACGAGGGATTAAGTTTCTATAATTAAGCTATAATTAATCCAGATAACCTTATAATGACGTAATACTAACCTTGTCGATACCATATACATATATGTAATCTGTTCTGTGAAAATAGTCAGGTACCTAGCTTCCGCCGATAATGCACACAAGCAATTAATTATCTCGCTTAAATTGGCCACAACAGAGTATCGCGCAAATATGGCCACTGTGTCTGCTCAAACATCCACTATCTAGCTCAAAACTAGACCGAGTTCGGTTTAACCAATTATTAGTTGTCATCTTTCGATTAAGGCTGCCTGTCCATAGAAGCTGAGCGAGCCAAAAACCCACCAATAGAATCTCGCGATTTAAGTATGTCATTTTTACCGACTTCAAATCAGGAGGAGGTTCTCAATTCGTCTGTATGTTTTATTGTGTATGTTCATCGATATTTCCGCTAGTTGTGAACGAATTTTGGTGACTCTTTTTTTGCTAGATAGGTCACGTTTTAGAGGTGGTCCCATATACGTTTTGTAGCTATCAGTTTAGTGATTCTTTCAAATTCAACAGAAACATAAAAAACATCGACTTATTTAAACATTGATGTTCTTACCAAGATATACGGATTGATTCTATTTTTGTTTTACAAGGCTTTAAGTAGTTCTATTTAGAGAATAAATTATTTTTAAAGTTACTGCAACTTACATTTACACTTCGCACAAAAAACTAAGAAATAATAAAAAGCTTTTTTCCAAAAAATTAATACCCGCCTTCAAATAAGGTATCAATATCACACTCGTTTCAGCATACGACTACCTCTTAAATTCATTGAATGAACGCTGCGGTCTTTGCTAACTGGTCCTATCTGAAAATGTCTAACAAATGGTGTGGTCAGAGCATTAGGAACATCAACATTGTTTTATAAGTTAAACCGTGACGTGTAATCTATTCTGGTTTTATTTAGATGGACACGCATCTGCACTCAATGTCAAATGGTCACAATAATATTAACTCAGCCAAGTTCGATAAAGAATTTTTAACAACAAATCCATCCGCTGAGATGCGGGGCTGTGTATGTACTTGTTGTATATTATAAAAATTATATAGCTTTTAGTGCCATAATTTGAGCTACAATGAACCTTATAGGTACGTTGTGACTTTGGCTACTAAAGTCACTTTTGTATCACCTTGTAAAAAGCAAGCAAATTTTCGTGTAACTAAAAATAGACTGTATACTTTGTTTCAGTAGAACCACTATAGCATTTTAAGTACACAAGTAAATTTAACATATTGGGGTTAACGTAGTGGGATGCGTCATTTTAAAGACTAGCTATACCATAGTTTTAAAAATAATTATTCTTACCATATATTTTATTTTAAACCTTCGAACACACGTAATTTGAGACACGTAGCAGCCCGACAGCCGGCTGTCGCTTGGTTGTTGAAAGGTTAAATTATTAACAGGTTAACGAAAAAATACAATAACATTTTTAAGCTTATTTTGACATTGTTTGTTATTGAATATTCTTCATTGGATTCGGATCAAGACTATCGCATTTTTATTTTGGTTTTGTTGGCCACATGTGTGAATGAATGGAATATTATGGAATGTAGCAGATGTCCGTTTTGACATTTAATTCATTGTATCAAATATCGTCATTATATTGTCTACCGGTTGTACGAGACTGGCTTAAATGGGGTAAGTATAAAAATATTTGTGTGTTTAAAAAAAAAATAAGTACTGAAATATTTTTTTTATTTTTTTTGGAGATTGGGAAATCATCATCCATCCCGGGCACGGCGGGAGGGCATGTCAGACTTTTACTCACTAAAACCCACTCATGTTCCTTCGGTTGCCCTTTATGTTCCGGGGTCACGGTAACTATTATAAACATTCCGCAACCCCGGCAGGCGTAAGTACTGAAATATGGGTTTATAATTCTGACTTTTCTTCGAAAATACAGTTGATGAATTAATGTCTATTTTATAATGACTCTCGACTCTCGACGACCTTTACTGCCTGTTAGGGCATGCAAACCGATAACCGATAATCGATAATTTATCGGTTATCGATTCATTTTGACTAAACGATAAATATCGAAAACAAAAGCGATAATTACCGATAATCGATAATTTTTTACAACGAATTCTAACATATTTCTGAACGAACGCTCGATGCGTCCCGTTCCCTCGCCGCGCGCGTTTTCTTTCCCGCCGCTCTCATTTGTTCATTGTGCAATATGTGTGTGAACGTGAACGTGTCGATCGCTGTTGGTATCTTGCTTTACATTGTAAAAATGTTACATGCAATCTTTTTTTTCTTATAATTAAAGAGTTCCAGGGGTCCCGGACTTTTGGAAGGCGTACTTGAACAAAACTTTTGGTTAAGTATTGGGACACGAACCGACGATTATCCCTATGCACTATGCAAGTGCACCTAAGGACAACCCTCGGTTGGTGTTGGACTATAGCAAAACATGGCAACTAATTTGGACTATGGATTTGCGTTCTTCAGTGAATAAGGTACCAGATACTATGGAATGACTATGGCCCCTGCCTAACCAATGGTTGCAAACACGGTAAGAATGGCAGGCAGGGGGTGACTTGCACACTCAGTAAATGGGCTCCCAAAAACGGCCGCTAGCACATAGTGACGTAACGACAAGGGGGCAACATATATCGAGGCGCTTGAGAAGTGGAGAGGTATTCCACGGCTATCAGGACAATCAAGGAAGTATGCTCAAGATCCCTACCAGCATCTTACTGGAATACTTCCTTCCTCCGAGCACGTTTGCTCTTGCGAGTCTCCACTCAAACCAATCAATTAAGGCAAGAGTGAGGTGGGAGCCTTGTTCCTCGTCAGTGCTTACTCTGGCCGGCCAATGAAGGCAAGTCAGAGATGAAGAACCAAGGGTCTCCCAGGAGGTCAGGTCTATGGGGGTCGCTACTGCCCAACAGCTCGCCACAAGCTGCCCTGCGGGTTTATTACCATGTGTTGTGTATTATTATTTAAAGTTTTATGACTCAGATGCCTTTTCAGTATACTACAAAATTATTTAAAGTTAATTTAATTATAGTAACTGTTTAAGAGTGTCAATATTTGACTCATAATTATTATATTATTTTGAAAAGTCTAACTTTTTTAATAATTTAAATAAAATTTTAGTAGCCTCTTGCTACTACAATTTTATTTAAAATATCTCTTCAAGAAGAGTTCAGTGAGTAAATCCAAAATGCTATGTTACATAATTATTAAGAAATACAATCGTTGATTAAAATAAAAGCCGTGTTTTATTTATTTTTTGGTATATTATATTACCCTTCATTTTAGGTAAGTAATTGCATCAGTTTTTCCATTTATTTACATGTAAAAAACAAGTTTTTGGTTTTTTTTATAAAGTAACGACAATTATCGGTAATTACCGGTTTTTATCGAAAATAAAACCGATAATTTTTATTTTATCGATTATCGAAATATTTCGATAATTGCATGCCCTAGTGCCTGTTGAAGCGTTCTGTCAAAATTTTCTGAAGAATTTAAGAAAATATATTAAGGAAACCAGAGCTAAAAAACCTGGAATCGCCAACCCGCTTAAGAGAACGTGGTGATCTGCTCATATATGTACAAAATTACGCTCTATACATAAAGTTTAGCTCTATAAATAATACAGGTCAAAAATGTCTATTGGGTCGCCATCGTTGGAATACTGAAATGTAAGAAATTACAAAAGTCTTATTATCCTTACAACTACGCTGAAATTGTGCATCCCGTAAACATACTTCTCAACAAAACGGAAAAAAATAAAGCGTCACTTTACAAAACGGTACACAAACAATACATACGTTAGTACTAAAACTAAAAAAATACATACGTTTTACAAACAGTACTGATACAAACGACGTGCAATATAATAGGGCTTAATTGAACAGCAACGCGGCACGACGATAGTTATGTCACTTTAATAACACTTCTAGCGACAAGTGAATTGAGACACGTGTCAATAGTGACGCGACTTTGGAATTTCGATTTTAGAACGGAATATTTTATGACCTAAATTGGAATATTTTTGAATAAGTGATGTTCTAATTTGATTAACTGCTTAGTTATTAGACGGAATAAGGCATCGTCGAGGAATTTATGGATAACTGGATGTGTATTGTGTCCGGGTTTCCTGCAAGTTTCTAAAATATTATTATGTTAAGTTGTCCTTTTAATAACACTTCAACTTCAATTCTTTATTAAACCTTCGAACACGCGTGATTCGAGACACAAAAGAAAGACAATAGCTGGGCGACAGCTGGCTGTCGCTTTGTCTTCGAAAAGTTCATAATCATCATAATCTTAATCATTTATTTACTTGAAATGTGGTTAATGGTTAATGGCATTTGTGGAAAATACACCACAATTCTGACACGACCATGTTTATTTTACAATATCTCAACCGAAGAAAGCTTTATAACATAAATAATGCAATATGTCTCCTCTTTGTGAAGAGACCTGGTCCGTCCGAGCTTCGTCAGGGAATCAGCAGGGTGTGCTGTTGTTGGCTTTGACCCTGGAGGTGATAGTAGGGCCACTTACACCCCTTAATTAACACTTTGAGCAACGAATTGAGACATGTGTTTTTTTTTTCAATAGTGACGCGAGATTCCAGAATGTCAATACTGATGTTGGGATTTTAGAATAGAATATTTTATGAGCTATATTGAACTATTGTTGAGTTACCAAATTTAATTTGCTGATAAGACTGATGTTCTAATTTGATAAAAACTGCTTAGATATTAGACGGTATATCGGCGGCGGTGACCTCTCGCGCCCGGCGCTGGTTCAGGCCATGCTTCGGGGCGAGACGGAATGGGATGCCGTCGCCTCCTTCTGCGAAGCAGTTATGCTAGTGAAGGAAGCGGCGGCGCGCGAGAGGCAACGACGAGCCTCTCGCCCCGGACTAAGACCCAGGCGAAGACGTCGAGAGTCGCAGGACGACTACCGGCCACCGTAGGCGCGGTTCTGCGGATGGCGAGCGATGGGTAGCTCGCCGCCCGGCTAGGACCATGACCGCGTAGACGGCGCGTTTTGTTCCACGCGCGCCTCAAAGAGAAGGAGTCAGCACAGGAAGGGGCCCAACAGGGCCAACGCCTGCCGGGGTTGCGGAATGTTTATAATAGTTACCGTGACCTCGGATCATAAAGGGCAATCGAAGGAACATGAGTGGGTTTTAGTCAGTAAGAGTCTGACACGCCCTCCCGTCGCACCCAGGACGGGAGCAGTCATTGGATGATTTCCCACTCTCCAAAAAAAAAAAATATATTAGACGGTATTAGGCAATAATATATTGATGACTTTACCCGCGTTTTCACTCGAGTTTTGTCTTCGATTATTACTTTACATTGTTCGCATGTGCAGTCAAAGTAGTAGATTTAAAAGTAGCCTATCCATCATTTGTGTTCAAGCTTTCTGTGCACCAAAAGACCGCTAGAATTCTAAGATTTAGTCTTCCAAGCTGACAGACAAATAATGTAATATTAGTACGAATAACCTGCCTCGATAAACGACCTACATATTTACACTAAGATTTTTTAAATCAGCTCAGTAGTTCATGAGATTACTATTTCGTTTGCGTGGGTTTTGAGTACGCGTTCAAACAAACACTCTTTACATCTTAATATTTAGTACATGCTATTTTAAATATTAAAAATGATTACTTTGAATATCTCCCAAAATAAACGCGTAAACCTACATTTCGAAGTATTAATAACACAAAGCTATTTTTAATACATATTTCTGGTACTCTTAGTAAATAAATGTACTGAAAATACCTAAGAGAAAAATTATAAATACTATGCGGGTAGCTTGTCAACTAGTGGCAAGATTTCAAAGCGAATTATGAAGAAAAACTTTTTTAGGACAGGACATATTATTTATTAATATCAGCATTATAAAATACTCTCGCTATGAACATTTTAATTATACGGAATTCTAAAGATAAACGCAGTTGAATACACTTTTTTAATCTAAATATAATGTTCAGTTTCACTGCAGTGCAAACATTCATTTAACGAATTCTATACCTAAAGGCATTCATGAGAACCGCACTTATTTCTATTGCTTGAAAATATAAGTTTACTGCAATACTTATTGACACGACCCCTCCACATTTAAATCTTAAGCTCATTTTATAGGTTTTTTCCATTTGGACCATAAAAATAACGATAGGGCTGCCCCCCGATGTTTTCCATGTGCTAATTCCTACACTTGGGAGAAATAACATTAAATCGTAGTGGCTGGCCCCATTTCCAATGCTTTTCTACTAACGAACCGATAATTTAGGGGGAGTAGCGAACTTTTCTACCGATTTACATTATTTTTGTTCGATTTTCCCTTGTTTTGGCTACTACAAAAAGAATTTATTAGTAGTCACGTGTGAATGGTGAAATTAGAAGAGAAGGATTATTTGTTTATCGAAAACGAATGCTTTTAACGTAAAAACACATTTTGTCGTTTTATTATTTTATCGTTAACCTGGACGGGAGAGGTCATTTGATGATTTCACACTTCCCAAAAAAAAATTAACATTCAATATTATTCGTGTCTTACCTTATTTAAACCTTCAGACACACGTGTTTCCAGACACAATAGAAACACAATTTTATAGCAGCTCGACAGCCGGCAGTCGGTTGGTCGTTGAAAGGTTACACTTACCTTAATAGATACTTATTAACATTGGTGATAATTAAGAAGTTAGTGTTAAATATAGCAACTTTAAAACAACGTTCAATATTTTCAATCAACCAATCCAGAGACCAACAGCGTCCTACTTTCATTTTCAACACCTAACAAATTGCCTAATTGGTTCGTCAGTCAACCAACATTTTACGCGACAAAAATAAAATCAGTGACGTCACCACAAAAAAGCAGGAAGCTCTAAATAAAAAAGGCTAACTTTTGCTCCTTATTGATGTTTCTAACGCCCTCAATGATTCTGACCTTGCATTCCTTCAAAGACATGACACATTAGATTCCCAACCTAACATAGGTTATGACATTCATTGCTTTGTTTAAATGACATAAAAACCCGTCATCTTTGACTTTAGCTGTGATGTAAAGAACCGTAATCTTAAGATCTGTCATATCGTCAGAACTATTAGCATGTGTATCGGGTTTCTTTAGTGTAATCTGGTTAACTGTATAATAAGATACTAGGAATATAATTGCATGACCGCATTCGTTTGATTCTATTGTTAGTTTCATCGGTCATCTAATAATAGTATAATGTTACACGTATGTTATGAAGGGCAGAATTATTTAGAATTAGGTTCTTAACTTTTGTCTTCTCTGACAATCTTTCTGTCAGTTTGTTTTTATACATTTTAGTCTAAATTGTGGAAGTTAGAAGCTTATCTAGAAATTAGATTGGCCTTGCTTGTTAAACTCTAAAACGTTGTTTAGATATTCAGTAAGTTCAGTCTCCATGTATTAAAATTGTTCATACATTCAAGTTTAGTCAACATGTTGAGGAGCACTATAAATTCTAAAGCTAAAGCAATTTACGTTAATTAATTTTACACAACCGACTTATTTATCCTTAAAATTGAAGTAGTATTTTTTATAAAATTACAGTTTACTACGTGGTACTAAAATTTTATGTTTCCCTTATGAACACCTTATGAGCATGTTCCTTGCTACGCGTCGGAGAATCATCAAATAGTTTTTAATCGACGCGTCGAAAAGGAGGTTATTATTTGTTTACATTGTTTTTATTACGTTAATTTTAAGGATCATTAACTTTTTTATAGTTTTAATATTCCATGCGATCATGTGGCTATAGTAATATCAATGCTAAAAATTGCATCTACCAAAAGTCTTGATCATTGAACGTATTTCAAACTTTTATGGCAAAAATAGGAAATTAATAGCATTTTCATGTTCATTAATTAAACTTCGACCAATCCTAGAAAATGGAATAGCGAAGTGCTTTAGACAGCTATTTCAATTAATCACTGCATAGATTTTCCTTAGCGCCATTTTAGTTTGGTTGTTCTATATTCGTCTTGACTATAATAAATCATATTACCTAAGTTGTTTTGAATGTAATTATTTTATATATCCTTACTACTTTTGAGTGCATTCATTATTTGCGAAACAAGCCCCTAGGACATTTCAGAAAACTTTATTTCACCGCCTCCAACTCCAATTTTTATATATTAAACTAGCTGTTCCTTGTGGTTTCTCCCGCGTTACGTTAGGTTTTTGGTTAGTGCATCGCTCCCGTAGAACATAGCGAGATATTGTATAGCCTACGTTACTCGTTGAAAATGTAGCTTTCGAATGGTGAAAGAATTTTTAAAATCGCTCCAGTAGTTTTTGAGCCTATTCATTACAATCAAACAAACAAACATACAAAGTTTTCCTCTTTATAATATTAGTGTAGATATGTCCGCATTCTAATCTTGAAGACGTCAATAACATTTTAAATTTATACACTTTTTTTTATTTATGTCGGTGAAATCAGACTGCGTCTAACTTTTGAGTGTTGATTTTTACGAAAATTGACTTTTAGACATAAATAAAACAGGGTCACATATATTTTTTCATTCCACCTATTCGAAAAAGACGACTTTGTTCCCCTTTAAGTAAGCCCAAAGTTGGTGTTTTCTATAATTATGAAACTTTCAGCGGGCAATAATGACGCTCCAAATTCAAAAAGTGCGCCTAAAAGTAACTTTTAATCGCACTTTTTGAATTTGGAGCGTCTTTGCATGTTTTACGCCCTGTTATAAGTGCGCCTGAAAACTAAATTGAAAAATATCCCCAAATTCAAAATCAATCTTGTTAACATTTTTATTCCACAAAACCATAGAACAGTTGAATAGCTATAATGACAGTTCCAATAACATCGTTAGCATTGAATAGACTCTTTCAAGACATCTCCCCTTATAAGCCTTCGCTATTGATTACTTCCAAACAGGTTGGTCACAATTTTCGGCCAGTACGCCAATTTCATCTGATTAGTTGTCTGTGGGGATTCTACCTAATAATATCGTACAACGAAAATAATGATGTCCGGGCTTAAGGTGTCTTTGATGTAGGGAATAAAATCCTGGGGTGATACTTTGTGAAGAATATTTTCCTATTTTTGGATCTTTTTATTTGTCGTTTATCTAGATACAGTTGTGTATCTAGATAATATAACAAAGAGGTAAAGTTTTTATCTGTAGATAATCTCCGAAACTAACGAGCTCATTCTAAAAATATTTTTCTGGACAAGACTAACATTGTTGCTGAGAACTATAAATATACAAAGCTGACATTATTACGCTATGATTACGCTCAGACAAACTCGCAGACAAAAGCTAGTTATCACTACATAGCATAAAAACGAAGTTACTTTCGTTGTTGTCTATCCATAATTATGTAAGTATGCTTAGATCTTTATAACTTTTTTTTTAAATAGAGTGATTTAAAAGGAAGTCTTATATTTATAACTAGCTTTTGCCCGCGACTTCGTCCGCGTGGAATAATAGTTCCCGTTTCCGGGGGATTTCCGGGATGAAAACTATCCTATGTCCTTTCTCGGGTCCCAGACTATGTCTGTACCAAATTTCATTCAAAATTGGTTTAGTAGTTTAGGCGTGAAGAAGAGACGGACAGACAGACAGACTGGCAGAGTTGTGTGCATTTATAATATTAGTGCGGCTTAACTGTGGAACTATCTTGAGCGTACATAAAAAGATTATTGGGGTTGTATAAGCGTGAAAGAGCTACATTGACCATGGTAAAAGCATCCAAAACATATCCAATGGCGTTTTTTTTTTGATGGATAGGAAATCATCAAATGACTTCTCCCGCCCCTGAAGAGGGAAGGAGGGTCAGACTTTTACTGACTAAAATCCAATAATGTCCCTTCGGCTACCCTTATATATTCCGGGGCCGCGGTAACTATTAGAAGCATTGACACGCCGTCGACACGGGTCTGGTCCTAGTCGGGCCCCACGCCTCCAGTGGCCATCATCTTGCGACTCTCGACAACTAAGCCTGGGTCTCTGTCCGGGGCGTGAAGCTTGACGCTGCCTCATGCGCCCCGCCGCTTTCGTCTCCAGCGTGTCTGCTTCGCAGGAGGCGACGGCTTCCTATTCAGTCTCGCCCCGAAGCATGGCCTGAACCAGCGCCGATCGCCTCTGCAACGACACGGTGGTGGTTCGCCCAAGCGAGGCCTACCTCCACCGTATGCTACACCGTGTCACGCAGGCGTCACTTCCGCCCGAATCCGACATAGGAACCTCCCGAAATGTCCGTGTGCGGTGAGGACCTGTGTCGGGCGATACGTGAGTGTCGAGGCGTCATTTCAGCCACTCCTCAAAGAGGGATGACCAGCACTGAGTTGCGACAGTCGCAGTCTCCATGAGATCCCGCCGGAGCTCTGTGTGCCGAGTGTGTGTGAGTTTCGCCCCAGCGTTGCACTTCCACGCGCCACTGTGCGTGGTACCCACACCGGTATGCCGGCAAGAATCAGGCAGGCAGGAGATCTTGCGGTATCCATGCACCATCCGAATGGCCATGACCTTCTAGGACGCCCTCAGTAGCCGGCCCGGAGTCAAGGCCGGGTTGGGCGCCTACACCGGAGCCCCGTAGAGGGCCATGGACCGCACGATTCCCGCGTACCCGCGTTATGTTAGACTTTTGGTTACTGATCGGCTTTTGGTTACTATAGGACAATATTATTGTGTTATTCTGATGTAATCATCATCATCTCCCTAGCCTTTTCCCAACTATGTTGGGGTCGGCTTACAGCCGAACCGGATTCAGCTGGATACCAGTGTTTTACGTGAAGCGTCTGCCTATCAGACCTCCACAACCCAGTAACTGGGCGACGATACCCTTTGGTTCGACTGGTCAGACTTTCTGGCTTCTGAATACCCGTAACGTCAAAGTTCTACGAATGACAACCGGGGCTTAACATGCCTTCCGAGGCACGGGATGTCAGTGATGTCCAAGATAAACTATAGAAAGTACATATGAATTGAAAAAGTCACATTGGTACTTGCCTGGATTCGAACCCGTCACCTCTTACACGCGCCTTTATGACGACCCAGATGTGTTATTCTGATGTATAAGCTACGAATATCATGCAAAGCCATCGGCCAATATTCTTTATTGTACACCAATAGGACAAATACAGTAAAGGACAATACAAACAAATATGCAAGAGTACAATAGGCGGTCTTTTTTCGCTAAAAAGCAGTTTCTATTACATACTATCATTTATATTGCTTGCAGCGGAGTAATATTAAAACTTGGAATATCTCCGAAGATATTTTTTGAAATTATGAATGACTTCCGCACAATGAAAATTACGCTAGGGGCATTTTGCGTTTTAGTAATTTTATATTATCTCCGAAACTATATGACCAATTGACATACTGTAAATGGCAAATCTTATCTGTATGATGTCCTTGTGATACTGAAATAATTTATTGTCATAAGAATTAATATTTTGTTGCTCAAATAATCAACCAAACGCAAGTATGCCGAAAAATCATTTTTTTAATGCAATAAAAGAAGTATAAAAGATAAAATATAAAAGATAGAGATATGGTATCGCGGACTTTTTTGTAGAAATAATTAAGACAAACCAAGTTGCCATACATTGTTTTTAATTTTAAGCAACTGTTTAGGCAGCGCACGCAAATAATTCTGTTCTATGAGGTAATTTTTTCCGACTTGCTAGACAAAAGTTGCGATAGCTCGGTTAATATACATGTTATAAAAATAATTTATAGCCTATAGCACTCAGGAATAATGTAGTTTTCTGTCAGTGAAAAAATTTTTGGAATTGGTTCATTAGTTCCAGAGATTACCCCAAACATACAAACTTACAAATTTTACCTCTTTATAATATTATATTTATAATAAACTAGCTTTTGCCCGCGTGGAATAATAATTCCCGTTCCCGAGGGAATTCCGGGATGAAAACTATCCTATGTCCTTTCTCGGGTCCCAGACTATATCTGTACCAATTTTCATTCAAATCGGTTTAGTGGTTTAGGCGTGAAGAAGAGACAGACAGACAGAGTTACTTTCGCATTTATAATATTAGTACGGATGCATAGTAGAAAAATCCGGGATTTTCAAAGAGTTTTCTAACTTTGTCATCTGCAATAGAACTTTTCACATTACAAAACTTGTATGATTTTTGTGGATGATATTTAACCACGATCTAATCCCGTCCTACGACAAACTCGATTGATCCGATAAATGAACCTATATAAAAGTTTAATATTACGTTACGCGTCGAAAGCGCGGGATTGCGATCTTTCCCGACGACTGACTTTCGGGAAAGTTAAATAAGCTACGCCATGAGAAAACTCGGGAAATATACCTCGACTATAAGTACGGTTCTCTTTAATATGAAACTTTATTGTGTGGTTATAATTGAGGGGACACGGATTTGATTTGATTGACTTTTTAATCATTATTTGGTTAAATTAATGCTATAAAGAGGCCTGCGTAAGTTAGTGTAACGTTATACAATTTTTTTGCCAAAATAGTGAATTTGAGATTCACTATTTTGACTTTATTAGGATTCCTTCAAAGCAACTACCTAACTATTTGTCTATAATAAAAAATTACAGTTATTTTAGATCGTTGTTTTAATGACCGATTCGTAAACACATGATTGTACTCATGGACAGAAATAAATTGCGTGACGAGTAAAGCGGCAGTAAAAAAGTGATCATTATTATTTTGTGAGTCAGTAAGCATTGAGTCTTACCTTTTGACGACCAACCGACAGCCGGCTGTCGGGCTGGTATTGTCTTTCTATTGTGTCTCAAATCACGTGTGTTCGAAGGATTTAATTAATAATGATTACTCCAGATCATGCTACGATGCCGATGTAGGAATTTCCTTATAACCCCTGTTGGTAATGGTATGAGGTAAAATTCTCGGTGGTTCCCAGAGTGGAATTCCCAAATAACTTACCTTTATTGGGTAGATGCTCATAATTTCTTAAATATTGATTTAGATAGTAGGTTGAACGTGAGACGTACCACTATTCTCAATGCCTTACATACTACTAACTTCCAATCGGGGCTTCGCCCTCGTTGGATGTCGAACATCCATCCGTTATTTTACCCCTTTTAGAAGTTGAATTTCAAAAATCCTTTCATAATGGACACCTACTCTTCACAAAGACCATACCCTCCAAGTTTCAAGTCTCTCGGTCCAACAAGGCTGAGTGTTGATATTATTAACAGACAGTCAGTTTACCATTTTTAGGGTTCCGTAGTCAACTAGGAACCCTTATAGTTTCGCCATGTCTGTCTGTCTGTCCGTCCGTCCTCGCTTAATCTCTGTGGCCGTTAGCACTAGAAAGCTGAAATTTAGTACCAATATGTATATCAATCATGCCGACAAAGTGGTAAAATAAAAACTGGAAAAAAATGTTTTATTAGGGTAGCCCCCCTATATGTAAAGAGGGAAGTGTTTTTTTTTTAATTTCAACCCTGACGTGTAATATATTGTTAGATAGGTATTGAAAAATGAATAGGGGTTTACTAAAATCATTTTTTGATAATGTCAATAATTTCGGAAATAATCGCTCCAAAAGGAAAAATCAAAGCGTCCCCCCCCCCCCCTCTAACTTTTGACCCGTAGGTTTAAAAAATATGAAAAAAATCTGGAAAGTAGAACTTTGTAAGGACTTTCTAGGAAAATTGTTTTGAACTTGATAGAAAGAACAGTTTTTGTACAAAAAAGATAAAAAGGTTGTACAAAACAATTTCTGCGTACTTAGCATGTCAACGTAACAAAAGCCTTTTTTTAAACTTATAAGTGGGAACACTTATTGTGACGGACGGGAAACTACGGAACCCTACATTGAGCGTGGCCCGACACGCTCTTGGCCGGTTTTTAATATATACAATGTGTTAAATGAAATAACCCAAAATCTCGGACACCCCAACCGACTTTTATACTAATAAATTGATATGACGTATAATTATTTATTTTCATAAATTATAGTAATAGATATTTGAAAATGTTGTTGTCGCTCTACTTCTTACAGACTCGTAGCTCTATCGCCGCGTCGCTGTCAACGAACACGAACATTTTGTTTACATCGCGGTGGACAGTAGTGTACAGCGTCGTTAAAAAATATTAGAGGCGGCATGACAAATTATATTTTTTGTAAAAATATAACCTATAATAAAAATTATTGTATTCGATTTTGCTGCCGATTCTAAATAAACTAGTTTCATGTTTTGGGTTATTTCATTAACACATTGTATAGATTACACTTGTTCTATATATAATTTATATATTGTTACAGATTGTACAGCATGTTTCGTAGAAAATATTGTAAACAACAGAAGTGTCACGACTGGCAGTTCGTTCTACGAGGAGTGTTGCTGTACAGAAGACGGTTATTCAGTGCAGCTCTTGCATTGGATAGATCCTTCTAACCAAGTTATTTTGGGGTATGTCATATGTTTAATACTTCACCAAGCTTTACTTAACTATTTACTAGCGTTTGCTCCTATTTTGAACACAGCTCTTCTTGCTCCTTAAGACATACAAAAAATCAAGACGGCGAAATACCTTTGAATTGGCTATAATTCTCATAACGTAGACAACAGGACGGACATTATAGCAGTAGCTTGGTAGAAACCAAAAAAAAACAGTCCTAAACATCTTTCGAGCAGCACGTAAACTATGATAATTTAGAAATACTATTTTAATTTTTGCTGTCAATTCCTAAATAAGAATATTGTTTCAACAAGACCAGGTACAGATTCAAATGTGTACACCGAAGAGCAGAGCGGCTGCATGTCTCTGCAGATCCCGAGTGCAAGCAAGACTTTATCAGGCACATACAGATGCGTCACGACCTACCACGGGACACAGTATACACAAACTCACAATTTAGACGTGTTTGGTAAGATTATTTACAAGTACCATTATTTTATGTAGTCTTAAACTTTGTTCACCAGAAACCCGAAAAGGGGCTGTATTCAACCAACTATTATCATGAGACCAATCTTAAAATAAAATATCTTAGATATATTCACGTTAAACGACAATACTTTTAAATACCTATTGTGATCTACCTTTTAAAACTACGATCATTGCTGAATACCAGCTAACAGTATTTTATATGAAGCGATTGTCTGTCGGGCCTCCTTAGCTCAGTTACGGGGTTACACAATATATGCCTTGGCTGATTATTAATACCCGTAACGAGTGGCAAATATCTAGAAAAAACGATGACATACCATCATTCTGGGCTGCTATTGAAAAATAATTGTTAATGCAAAAACCTAGACAGCTTTATTTAGAAAAATAAGTTAACAACTTGTGAAAACTGGTCATACAGGTGGCTATTGACTGTCATTTTTCGCGTCAGTCTAGCTGTAAAATTGTGGAGTCACTCCAAATGGTTTAGGCGGCCAACCAACTCTGGCATGGCGATTCGACACTCACGATCAAATTTTGGACATACGTCAGTTCACTGACGCGCCGAAATGACCGTCAATAGCCACCTTAAGAGATCAGATTTTTATTTGACTATACATGTAATTTATTAATTTACATAATAATTAATGACCAAGATATTCACGTCAACAGATCCGTTATACTTCTTTCACAACCCGCCAAATCAGTATTTAGTACTCAACAACAATTCCTTGATTTATTGTGAAGCCAAGGGAGCCACGCCGCCCTTTATCAGATGGTATAGAGGAAAAGACGATCAGAATGAGGTAAGATCATTAGGGTTCGGTAGTCAACTAGGAACCCTTATTTTTCAATTATTATAGTTTCGCCATGTCTGTCTGTCTGTCCGTCCTCGCCTCGTCTCTGTGACCGTTAACAATTTATAAAACAATGTGTCCCCTCACTCCTAACTTTTGAACCATAAGTTTAAAAAATATGAAAAAAATCTGAAAAGTAGAACTTTATAAGGACTTTCTAGAAAAATTATTTGGAACTTGATGGACAGTTTTTGTACAAAAAATACAAAAAGGTACAAAATAATTTCTGCGCACTTAGTATGACAACGTACTTAACAAATAGCCTTTTTTAAAACTCATAAGTGGGAACACTTATTGTGACGGACGGAAATCTACGGAACCCTACACTGAGCGTGGCCCGACACGCTCTTAGCCGGTTTTTAATAGAACCGAATATAGTCTTCAACGAAACTCCGGTCCTACCTGGATATAAGGCCATTCTGAAGCAGTGGTGTTTTGCACCCATTAAGTTCATCTTGTGTAACGTAGACGCAAGTGTAACAAAGATAGTGGCTAGAACAACCAATAAAGTTATTAAAATGAGTCACACAGTTTTAGAGACAAGTCAAACTTTTCTATACACTTGAATGCGCCTGACACTTTACTGAAACTAGAATTGTAATACATAATAAAGTTACAGGCGACAGTCCGACCAATAGGCGGTCGGAACTATTTATATCCGGCTGGTTTTATTGACGATACTTCAAACTTATCCTGCTCTCCTAACTGATTGAATTTTGAAACGTGTGAAACCAATTGATTGCAGATATCCAACGATACAGTAAAATATCAGTTTATGGCCGATGGACTGCTTATAAAAAATGTAAAAAATGATGATGAAGGGATATACAAGTGTTCAGCATCAGTATTATCAACTGGCGAAGAAATTGAAACGGACATAGAAGTCAAGGTAAGATTAAGATGAAAAAAAATAAAGATTTAAAAACGAGTAGAAGGCATAATAAAGTTAAGTATTATTTTGTTATGAATATGCCAAAATGTACCAGACAGATGATAATGAAGCTTTAGACACTCAACAGCAGAACAAATATATTTGATGATCAGCATCAAGAAACATCTTATTTTTAATATGGCAGAAGACAGAAATAGTAGTAACATTACTTTCTACATCATCATGCATTGAACTTAATACATGTACTAACGTTTTCACTCAGGTAATGACACCACCAACAATCAAATACTTATCGGCAACTCCAGAGTCAGTGTTGGCTACAGGAGAAGCCTTGATGATACAATGCGCTGTTGAGGGTTTGCCTCTACCTACGTTGCAGTGGAAAAAAATACCAGAACCGGTAAGAATAAACACTAATTCAATAATTGAGACAAAGACAATATATTCTGACATACATAAAGAAACGTTTTAAAAAAACAGTGTGTAGTTATTGTTTATTTATTTATATTTTGTTGCCAAAGTTTCAAAGGTAAAATAAAAGCCCCAATTTTCCAGTCATCCAACGCGCTATTATAGTAAGGAGTATTTGTATTTCATAAAAGATACGTATTTAGAAAATAACAAATATACAAAGAAATTCATGTTATAATAAAGGTTGGCAAAATTATTGAGTTTTCATCGCTACATTTCTAATATTATTTCTGGCCAGTATGACTTAACTAAAACTCAGATTTTTACGTACTCTTATTTTGGCATCTAAACATTTCAAAGTAACTCCAGACGTTCACGGGCGTGCCAGTCATAAACCTTTATTAAATCTGACAGCTCACTTACCTTAAAGTCGCCAAGGACTCATTGTAGCAGCATAACTCGAACGGACCATAAAAGCAAGTTTGTTTAGTACTGCGTAAGTACCTACTTAACTCACAGAAAGGTTAATAGCAAGAGCAAAAGTTGATAGATGGTAATTGAGTTGCTTGGTGTAAAATCACGAGATTTCTTTAGAAAATGTTTGTGGGGAATAGAATAAATTCAAGGTTGGAATGTAGTTTTTATATTTTATGTAGTTTTAGAAGTTGTAATGAAATTCTTAAGTTTGTGGATGCAAAAATCGAAATCGGGTGCCCGTTTACACTACAACAGACGGTGGATAAAAGACAATTTTTAAAATTTATGTGTATTTTCAGAGTCCTGGTGAAAACAAGACTGTGAGTTGGACGCAACTAACAAACGATACTATTCATATTAAAAGCATTACACCAGAAGACGCTGGGACATACGAATGCATTGCTACAAACTTTGTTGGAGTCGCCAAGCAGCAAGTCAATATTGTGGTAAACCCCTTGAACTTGAAAAAAAAAACGCTCTTATTCGGTTTCTTAAAAAAATTAACATTAAAGCTATCAATTTAATTAACAACACACAACAGCAAATGAACAGAAGACGATAAAAACCAAAATCTGTTATCATAAAGCTACATTGATTGACTATATACTTTAATAAAAAATAAATTAAGCCTCAGTTTGTTTCCAGGTGCTAATACCGCCAACGATTATTGGATTCGACAATAGAACTGTAGTCGAAAATACACTATACCCAATAATTTGTAACACAACTGGCTTGCCTCAGCCAACAGTTACCATAACATATGAAGGAAAGACTTTGGACGAAGAAAGGTTTGTATATTTTTTTCCGAGGAATATAAATGCTGATATACTGCCTCACTGCTAGGCAAAGGCATCCCTCAAGTCCTTCTTACTATATTTATTAATGGCAAGAGAAAATTAACAATTATTCATTAGAGCCAATGTCGTTTATCAGTGTTATCGCACATTGTCAATAATAAATGTTTATTCTAGGGAATCGGAATATGATTTAGAAATACCAAATTTTGAGACGATTAAAGTAGACAGATCTCGTGAAGGAATATACATCTGCAACGCAACCAACGACGGTGAGTACTTATAAGGAACCTTAAAATAGCTTCATCAAAAAATACCAAACATCAGTCTAATATCAACTATACAAGAACGTCGTCAACATATAAAACATCAAAATTGTTTTATGCCGTAATATTTTAGAATCTATAGTATCTATATTAATTTATCTGTTACCATTAACTTAGGCTGTTCCAAATAGATAATTACGCATTTTCAATTCTTAGATAAAAGGCACTATTAGCCATTGTGATAATCAGCATTTCCATCTGCTGATAGGCAACAGTGAAGTCAAGTGTCAAATATTACAAAACCAGGTTTTGTCTACGACTCCATCTGCGTGAATATGAGTTAAAGCAAAAGCAGGCAAAGTTGGAGATTCAAATATAAACTATTTCCTTGTTCTAGTTTCAATATAGATCTTCCCCAAAAGTCGTCAAAATTAATTTAACCGATTTTACGAACAGGCCTGTATTTAAATCTGAACTACAAACAAAAATAAAAATGTAGTCTGATATAGAAGCAGTAAAAATGTTGTTATGTAAATTACTTTTTTGCATGAATCAGTGGATACAGAGACGAAAATAATGTACCTGACAGTACTACATCAGCCATATTTCGACCAAGCATATGAACTTCTTTGGGGATGGGACGGAGAAACTGTCAACATCAGCTGTGAGAATGACAGCAACCCACCAGCAAATTTCACTTGGAGGTTTGTACAAATTTTACAAAAACAAATTTTTATTTGAGTTATACATGGTATACAATGGTTAAATGGTGTTAATTTATAAAAAATATAAAACACAAACATACTAAGTTAATTAAAAATGTTTTTTTAAAGTTGGGATGGGTGGTTATAACTACATCACCAATGAATACTGCTTTTATCTAGAAATTAATAAAACAATTACAATATTTTTATAGTAGACGTTTTAGCTAAGTGGAAAAATATATGAATTCAGTAAGCTACCCTGAGATCCTGAACATGGTCCTTCGAGCCGGATCATGTTCAGGATCTCAGGATAGTGCAGAAATGAGTGGACTGTATATTAAATTAAAATTGTAGATAGAGGGACGTGTGTGCCTCGGAAGCCGTCATATGTAGAAGTCCCCGCACCGCCCGTCGACCGTCGTCGCCCGGCTGCATGCACGTCCCTCTATCGACACCTCACTGTACCGCTACTTATATTATTTTAATACAATTTTAATTTAATGTACAGTCCACTCATTTCTGCACTACCCTGAGATCCTGAACAAAGCTTATTTAAGCACAGTTACTTTATCTTTACATCTCCCTTCACTTGCCTGTAATAAAGTTTTTCATCCAAGAAATGTTGTCAGATCAGTATTGATATTTACTCTCTCTCTCACACAAACCATGAGCAATTTTACCTGTTAATAATATTAGCTAAGATTGCCTGAAAATTTATAGGTAACCTCAAATAATGTTGCTCAAAGAAATGCCCGCTTGGAGAAAATAATAATGATGTCAGATGACGAAAACTTGTAAATTATCTCAGTTCACAAAGTCTATTTTCATCATTAGTAAAATATTATTATATGAAAAGAATTAAAACCGAGTGATTTATGTCTAAAATTGAATAAAATAGTTTTACATGTAAATCTTTCTTTCAGTTACGTCACAGGCAACTACTCAACTATAGAAAAACAAGAACATGGCAATATAGTTCTAGATTACGAAACTTCATTGGAACATTCGTTTCCATTCTCAAGGCAGTTTTCACCTTTTGGAATGCATGAGTGTAAAGCATGGAATGAACATGGAGACGGAAAAAAAACATATCAAATCAGAAAAGGATTCCCACCATCTGTTGTTGACAATGTAATGTATAAATTAATAATTTGGAACTTTTTTCTAAAACATTGCTAAGCTTTCATTTTCATTTTTATCTAACATTTTTTACGTCACGTCAACGAGAACAAGATGACAGCGAGCCGAGTTTAGTATGAGCTGACGTTACGAGGGGTAGACACGCAGCTATAGTAAATGTATGTTTTTCACCACTTCAGCGCTGTCACCTAATTCTTGTTGTGACGCCGGCGGTGGAAAAACGGCCATGTTTTTGCCGGTTTTGCAAACAAAAACTATGATAAAGACTCAGTCACACATTTATCTCATTGCCATCATAACGGTAACAGTGTCATTTTACACGCTTAACAATCATCGAACAATAAGCCATGACCTTTTCCATACTCATACAGCTAAAGAATTTCAAATTTTGCATACATTAAGTGGCTTCTGAGTTAAGCCTTTTAAACTCCAACTAAACAAACACAAAGTTAATTTGAATCACAAATAGATTCTGTTATTGTGGTTAAGTCTTTCTTCTTTGAAATTGAGCAAGCAACTTGTATTTTCATCTTTTGTTGTGCAACTTCGTAATGATATTTCAAAAATGTTTGTTGTCATATTAATTGCCAATTTTAGTTTAAATGTCGGTCTTGATTTAAACTGTAATGAGTTAAATGCTGTTTGTTTGACGTTTTAATTGTTTATTTATGTATCATATATATTTGTATTTTAATTATCATGGTTTCTATTCCATATATTATTATGTCAATTTGGTAATCAGAAGCCAAAAAATCTCATCAGCCTCACCAAGTGGCATCGTGTCGCCCAATCTGGGTTGATAGGGAGTCGCTTCAGGTAAAATATGGGTATCCAGCTCAATCTAAAGCCTCTCCCAGGCTTGAAACCGACCCCAACGTAATTAGTAAAAGGCTAGATAGGAAAAGGAGATAATGATGGTAGCTTCTATTCCGTATAATTATAAAATTTCCCGCTTAATAAGTGTTATATTATTTTCTCGTCATGCATTATTATATAGTTCGCTTCCACTACTTAATGAACTGTCATTTTAGCAAGAAAACCAAGATTGTGTATGTCTTTCTAGGCAACAGCAACCGACGTAACAGCAACATCAGCGACATTCTCCATCCAGAATCCAACCCACTTCGAAGGTCCTGACGTCATAGGTTTCTTAGCTGAATACGATAAATTTGACAACTACGACATAACAGACATTCATCCGAACAGGACTTGGGCTACTGGAGCCCTGTACAAGTTGGAAAAACTTAAGCCAAACACCACATATTTGATTAGGTTCGCTGCTATCAACCGCGTTGGGATTGGAGAATGGAGTGAAAGGATCCCATTTGATACTATGGATAAGTAAGTTTCTTGTTAATTATTTATATATAACTAGGTATATTATAGGGCGTCAAAAAACATCTAAGAAGTGAAATTTAAGAATCGCCATTAAAAATAAATTTCTAAGGCACAAATTGTCTTTAATGTGAAACACAGTACTATTGATGATGCAGTTGAAATAGTTAGCGCATTCATTCGGCTACATAGTACATACATACACTAAATAACTACAATCTAAATATATGTTACTCAAAGGTGACTGACTAACATAGATCACTATCTATGAACGCACAGCCCAAACCACTGGACAGATCGGGCTGAAATTTGGCATACAGGTAGATGTTATGACGTAGACATCCGCTAAGAAAGGATTTTATTACTTAATTCCAACCCTGAAGAAATAAAATAGGGGATGGATGTTTAAAACTCTACGCAGACGAAGCTGCATGCGGAAGCTAGTGTACTATACTTATTCGTGTATAAGACTTACCTATGTGACTCAACTCTTATTGTAGTAAATATATCCGTCTCCCACCAATTCAATTTAACCTTACGGTGTACTGTTTTTTGCACTTCATAAAAATACCCGGGTATTTTTATGCCGTCGCAGTCATTATCGAATAAGGGCGCGTTCACTCTAACGCCAATTCTTTAGATTTAAGAGTTAATACATAGATTGCATTTGAACCAAATGTAACAAACAAGCGCTAATCCCGCCGACAAACTGTTACGCAGTTTGGTGGGTTTATTATAATTGAAACAAATGTTGGTCAAAATAAAGCATTTTTTATGATTATGATTATTATTCTAGGGTTTAGAATTCAAACTTTATGCTTCACGACTTAACGTACTTACATAATCAAGCTTAACCATTCGTCGACCAAACGATTTACTTAGTAATGTTAATTAAAAAGAATAGATGACGGGTGGCATAAAATATAATAATAATAATAATTTATTTCCAGATAGATTCACAGTTCCACTTACAGACTAATAATATAATCTATTAGATTTTATATAACTCAAGTTTGTAAGTAGTGTAATTAATTCAAAATTCCCTTTAAAGAAAAAAAAGGTAGTGTAAACACAGCCTAATACGTTTTGGATAATTAAGATGACGGAGCAGTTTACTAACTAGTTACGTGATTATTTAACTTGATTCAATTTGTTTCCATCTAAAAAATATTGATTGGACATTCGGAAATCAGATACCGCTTCGATACTTTAAACCTTGTTAAGTTAACTATTCGACCGGATCATTATGAGTTAAGTTTGATCATTATGATACCAATATCAAAGAAAACTATCATTTACTAACGGGGTGTCAAAGGAAAAAAAAAAAAAGAATTATATTCTCTAATAGACAGAATAAATAGGTAGTTTAAATTTAGATAATACCTAGAATTTAAAAGATCTGTAACGCCGGTCATGGAGTCTGTAGTATAAAGCGTCTGTCCCTAACTCCCTATGTATGCTTAGATCTTTAAAACTACGCAACGGATTTTGATACGGTTTTTTAATAAATAGATAGAATGAAAAATTGATTCAAGAGGAGGGTTTGTATCTAATACGTGCATATTCGATAAAGTAGAGAAAAGCCGGAGTTTTCAACTACATAAAAAATCAGGTGGCTAGCTAATAAACTTTCGACAGACAAATTGACAGACGGAGAAATCGTGACGTCATTACATTCTAGGAGGAAAACGCGGGCGAATTGATTGAATTTATGAACAGTACGTTTTTTTGTGACGTCTGTTTTGTAGAGAGAAAAAGCGTAGAATACCGAACACGTAGGCTCAAATTGTTGTATTGATGTACTAAAAAAATGATATTAATTATTATGTGGTTGGACCACAAACAATAATTTTTATGTTGGTATAAATATTATAATATAACTAAATATTGTATTTTGCACAAAATATTTAAGTT
Source organism: Athetis lepigone (assembly GCA_033675125.1). NCBI lineage: Eukaryota > Metazoa > Arthropoda > Insecta > Lepidoptera > Noctuidae > Athetis > Athetis lepigone. Next base: position 8,435,394 of record CM066240.1, read on the forward strand.
TGTATACAATAGATAAGTTAACTGAACTAGAACTTAAATCTTCTAATATAGGCTCCACTTTATTACCAAAAGCTAGTTTCAATACGTACTAAGGCTAATTTAAATACTAATATATAATAGAAAACAGACAACTGATATACATACTAATATTATAAAGAGGAACTCTTTGTTTGTTTGATTGTAATGAATAGGCTCAAAAACTACTAGACCGATTTTAAAAATTCTTTCACCATTCGAAAGCTACAATATCCCTGAGTAACATAGGCTATATAATATCACGCCATGTCCCACGGGAGCGAGGCAGTAACCAAAAACCTAACGTAACGCGGGTGAAACCGCGAGGAACAGCTAGTCATTCATAAATGCATACACAGCACAGATTAAATACTTCTAAACAATAACAATGTTAACAGGTCAGCCCCAGAACCGCCGATATGGCAAGTGAACGCGCTGGAGTTGTCTTCCAACAAGATGCTGAAGTGGAAAGCCCCGGAGGATAATGGAGCGCCAATAGACCACTACGCCGTACGATACTGTCCGGTATGTACCTATGTGACGTCATACAGTTTCGCCGTACGATACTGTTTGTATGTGACGTCATAAAGTGTTAAGTTGGAGCGACTGGATAGTTTCGGAAGTGTATTTTGAAGACGTTCACCGGGGGCGTTCAACTGGAATATTAATTCTGTTTTTCAAACTTTACCTCAGTCAGTGACAGACCCATGGATTAAGTATAAAAAGGCCTTAAAATAAAAGCCGGAAAACTCGGCTTACGCTAATTAGAGACTGAGCCGAACTGTAAACAAATATAAAAAGTACAATTAAATTAAAATTAAAACGATATTTGAACAACTGAAGGAGTGTTTAAAAGTCTTGCTAGTTTTTTTCTTTTTTTTTAATCAGTCAGTCTTTCTCTAATTTTGACCCCTACGCACTTATTGACATCGGGGAGTAAGTAAAAACTGGACTAATCTGCTGGACAGTAAATCAGTCAGTATTGTAATGTAATGATTAGTCAAATCAAAAGTACGATTGTGGAACTACAGAGGAATAGTTCCTCCGAATGCGAGAAATTTAATGCGAAAGCGTATTTATGAAAAGTTTGCACCGTCTAATAATATTGTATGTACAAAACCTCGAGTTAAAATATCTTCCAAATAATTATATTATGTATTACTTTTCTCTCAAATACCAAACAGTTAATTAGTAAGTTAAGCGAACTTGCGAATACAACTGTACTAATATAAAATAAAAAGCTAACAACCTTTTGTTTCTGATACGATCTGAAACGCGATATTCGGAAAGAAAATAAGTATAATTTATTTATCATTACTGTGGCCACGGTTAAGATTTGTTTGAAAATTTGTGGACGGGAAAATAATTGGATGATTTATACGCTAAAATATGAAGTACAATTCAGCGGTTTGAATTTTGCTCAAATTAATTTGAGTAGGTTTTTTTTGGATGTTTTACGCTGACCAATTTATTTATTGTAAACATTCGTCATCAATTAATTGAACTGTTATTTCGGGATTCTATTAGTGCACGTTCGTTTTGATAGAAGCTATAATGGACACACTTAAAGCTTATAAAAAAAACCTATAATTACTATTGAATTATCATAAAGTTATATTTGTACACATTGTCATGTTACACACAGTGTTCATAAATAACTTAACAAAAATTTAAAGGTATTTTATCTAAATGATCTATGTATTTATTTATAAATTACATAAGTATGTTTATCCGTTGTCTGGTTACCATAATACAAGCTCTGCTTAACTTGGGATCAGATAGCAATGTGCAATGTATTTTAAAGTATGTTTTTTTTTTATATATAAACTAGCTGCCTCTCGCAGTTTCACCTGCGTAAAAATGTTAAGGGTGAACAACCCTTATCACTTAGGGGTATGAAAAATAGATAGTAGCCGATTCTCTGACCCAGTGAATATGCATACAAAATTTGGTAACAATCGGTAAAGCCGTTTCGGAGGAGTAACGTAACTAACATTGTGACATGATAATTTTATATATAAGATAACGAATAGTATCCAACAGATGGACGAGGACAACGAAGTATACGAGTCATTATGTAAAGAGTACCCTCTGGTGGAGGCTACAGAGCTGGAAGTCCCTGACCTACAACACAACACCTCATATTACCTAGAGCTGACCGCACACAACGCCGAAGGAAATTCTACGCCTGCGAATATGTCTCTTACTTTACTAGGTACGTTGTTGTTTAGTTTTCTGCACCAGCGATTGCTGTAAGTATAATACCCTGGCTTATGGTCAACATCATAAGCATATGAACAGGAAAACCTCCACTGCTAGATAAGATAAAGGCAGGCAGGTTAAAGTTTTGAAAAACCGTTCCTGCGTCGCCCACATCCAACGTGACCTGGTTTGGGTTATTGGATTACTACAAACTTTTAAACTTTCGCGTTTCATGTTAACACATATTATTATACCGGGTACCGAAACGTCAAGCCTTCCAAGGTATTTATAATCACTGTTCGCGTTAATACCCGGTATAATAATAGGTATTGGATTACTATTAGGAATTTCTTAGTAACCGACTGGAGTTTGAAAGTTAGTACGAATAACTGTGTTTTCTCACACTTATACATTATAATAACTGTGTACTTGGCTGATCTCCGTAGAGATTGATAGATTTTACCGAAATTCGTTCAACTATCAAAATCGCGTTAACTATCGAATAACAGAATGCTGCAATCCTACAGCATTAAAAAGAACCACAGAAAATGCGTTAAATTGATTGCAGGCAACTACATCTGCTTACGAACTTACTTGTAAATTCTCAGAATTTGGGAGTATTTTCCTTGAGCCTTAGGCCCGTATTAATAGACTTCACTCGACGCACTCAAGTCTCTTGCTGTCCTTGTCATTCTAAAGGGAAAAAATAAGGACAGCAATAAAATTGAGAGCGTCTCATAATTGAGTGACGTCTATTAATACGGGCCTTAATCACCATTTAAAACGTTTTCATGTTTAACCACGTTTAATTGCTCGTTACTCCAAGTTACTCGAATTATATCGTATTGTAGATTTATTAAAACGTCTTTCTCAGAACCATACGTACGGCATTCTGTAGGAAATATTAATTAAATTAGTGCGAGACGGCGAACACTCTAATTTACTTTTCCTTTATCTTAGGAGAAAAATTAAAAGTAAGGTTTTCTTATTTTATCTAAAAGGGGTGAGAATGCTCAGATTGTTGAGAGAGATGAGAGCATGGATAAGAAATCATGTTGCAGCGACGCAAAATATAGCAAGACCCTTTAAATGTGTCACCATTTATTCTGCGGTCCTAGGCAACAGTCTTTTTTCCAGTTGAAAATGTTAATTTATGCCTATAAGCCTAGCTCCTGTTGTATCACCTGTCATATCGAACGAAGGAGACAGTATAGATGTTTTTTGTACTACTATTTGATGTAGTTTGCTGATTGAATTCGTTGCGTTTCACGTTTTTTCCGGACTTGTGGAATTTAATTTACTCGGCAATTTTTTTTAAGTGTCCACAATACTTAAAAAAAAAGTGCCATTTCTATAAAAACATTTACTACATTACCGTTTCTATCATTTGCAGGTGAAGTTCTAAATGTACCGGCTTCACTTCTATCAGGAGGAGCTCTTATAGGCATATCAATAGTCGTAGTGATTGCGTGCCTTGTACTTCTGGACTTACTTCTGTACTTCTGGAAGAAGCAGGGCATCATAGCCAGCTGTTGTAACAAGAAAAACAAGAAGAGGAAACCAAATCCTATAAACACACGGTAAGATATAAACGCCTTGCTATTGATAAACACTTAGTGCAGAAATAAATGTAATAATTTAAACAAGTACCTCATAACTTTCAAAATAAGCTAATATAATAACATAATCATCGCAATACATAAATTAATTTTCCTAGCAATCTAATTTTTATTACAATCATTGAATTACATCACGGCTTGAGCTGCCTATTAAAAACGGTTAAATCATAAAAAAAAATCAACTTCAAAAATTTTCCTACCAATTATTAAGGGAAAGTAATAAACGACAAATCAAATCAAAATTTCCTAAGCCATCCCGAATTCAATCAAGCAAGATCCAATTTGGAAAAAAGATTAATGAAAAATCGGGAATAATTTGTCTTGAATTGGCACGTCACCTTAACCTCGATCCGAAGTCTTTTTAAAAGTCTAAAAGTCCTATTGATTTTCAGTGACAAGAAAGGTCTGTTGAAAGACAACAGAGAATCTGGAACAGACGATACTTTGAAGAGGCCTAACAATGGGCACAAAGAATACGAATACAATAAGACCACGGGCATTATTACCGGGAAACATTCCTCTGTTTAGTGTAAGGAATTTTAAAACGTTTAAAATGGCGTGGACCGTGCGATTTTTGTCGGCAAAGTTGTCATTGTTGGGTTTTCTATACCAGTGGCGATATTGGGGGACAAAATCTGCATGAAAAGCTTTTCTAACTTGATCCATGCTTTTCTATAGATAAATAAACTTAGGATCATCGTTTGTTGTTCGCATCGCTTCAATAGTTCTAGACCGCTTGAAATAACCGTGTTTCTTCAATATGAGAAGACGAAGAATCGTGAAGTTATGGCAAATAATCGTACGGTTTACGTATATTTACGGTAAGTGAAGTGATATTATGAATCTGTAAGACAGTTTATGTAATGTGTATTGTGTTCGTAATTATATTTTATTATGTGGTCGACGTATTAAAGAGACTGTAACGTGGTGACTGTAGTTTGTGGTCTTTACATTGATCAATTCATACAATGTTCTATCGATATTAGACTATTTCATGAAATAGTTATGTTTGAGTTTTAGTTTGAAACGACATTTCGTTTAATGGTCAACTTTGAGATCAGATTTTAACACAGTTATATTTTGTTAATTTGTTATACTCTTAGAAATTTTGCAGATATGATTTTGTCAAATAGTTAGATTTTGTAATGATACTTAATGGTATTGAAATTTTCTTTGTGTAATGTATTTGATTACTTCTGAGTAAAATAAGGGTACATGCCCCTTTAGGGGAATATTCAAAATTATGTGTAGGATATGATGGAATACTTATATTTTATACAGCAATTTCTTGTATAAAGTTAGATTTTTCGTAATATTCAGAATTAATAGCTTCTCTAATATTTGTTTTTGTACAAAGCACATAAGCGGTATTTTCAATAACCGTTCTCTGATTTTTCAATCCAAACTTATACCTATATTATTTTGGATTTTCCGTACCTATAAATTACTTGAGTATTTTAGGTTGAAATGTGTTCATGTATGTTGTTTCAAGAAATAATACTACTCGTTTGTCGACTTTAATTTTATCTCTTATCATACGTAATTATATTTTGTAAATAGATAATTATAAAAGTTGAACTTTTAGTTTTTCGAATGACGATTATTAATGTGACGACATGTCAAATACGCGTTGAAATGACGGGTTGATATTTCAGCCAACTAATCGCAGTCATGCGCTTGACAATTTGTCATATTAGTTTTTCGTTCGAAAATCCGGTAGACCTTATTTTCCTCATTAAACTAACAACAATCTGTTAACAGTTTTAAGAAAACACAAAATTTTGCCTAATTGATTTGTAAAATATTACTTATAAGTAAATGATAAATTTTACTACAGCATATTATTATTGTAAAATAAATTATTAGAAATTCACTTGTGCCTATTAGCTTTTTGTTAAAATGTACCTAAAAAATATAAGTAAAATTAAGAGTTTTTATAAGTTAGCATATTATTATATTATATTTAATAAAATAAACACATTTTAATATATTATTAGTAGATATAGGTAAAAATCGTTACTTCATACCAAAGAATGAGTCATTATCTTGACAGATTGTAACAAAAATACTGTTTAACTCGATCGTATCATCTAATATGTAGAAGAACTTTATTTATTATAATTTAACATTGTTTGCTCAGTAAGTACTGGAATCTCAACTTTTATACTTATCTTGTTCCAACTTTTAAACCGTTTGTTTATACTTTAAAGATTATTTTCTAAATCAGCATAATATCGATTTCACCAGACAGCAACGAGCAGTCAAATTTGTATTAATTTATGATTTATATTTATATTTTTACTAATTGAGATTTAACGATTTAAACCTCAATTAGTAAAAATAACAGAGTCAATCGACTTTTATATCTGACTTTACTTGAAATAAAGCTATGTGAAAGAAATATTTCTTAATCACGGCTTAAAGAGCTTACAGTATTTTTGCCACAAACAACGTATTTTTATTTCTCATTAAATTTTATATAAAATTATGTTGTGTTTCATTTTCCGTGTACATTTTCCATCCATAAAATTATGTTAAAAGCAAGGCAAGACGTCTACCGTACTTACACGTGACTCTGCACTAATCTTGCTGTATTTAAACTTTACTTTGTACACAATGTGAATAGGTACCAGAGCATAATTATTTTTTGTAATTTTTATAAGCAAATTTTTGTTTTGACCTTTTCTAATTTGAGCGAAATCGTTGGCGAAAACAGACTGCTTAAACAAATGAAAAATAAAACTAATGAAATCTAGTTTCTTCTAATTTTTCTCCAAATACAATAAGTTATAATGTTAATCAACCTACAATCATTGATCGGTGGTCGCATTGATTGGAGAAGCGATCGTGAGCCATGATCTAACTCATTCTGAATACTCAATTAATTGGATTCCAAAGGCTACATGGCGCACCTGTTATTGAAAATTAATACTTTAGAAGGGAATCGGTAATAAAATGTTTTAAGTTAGGAGAGGAAAGCGATTTCATACCTATAGGTTATTGGGCGATGACTTTTTTCTTGTGTGTACATTAGGATAATGTACACTTCTATCTGTGAAATATTTTTGCAATCAGACAAAGACTTTCAGAGCATAATGACCTTATTAAAGAAAAGCATACTTTTCATACCTATTCCTCCGCTGTTATTTTTTCTGGTTCATTTTGTTGCGGATCCAAGACAGTTGAAGCGTTTCTCCGGGACTCATCGAGCTTCGGCTTCATTGTTGCGGCGCTTTTATGGCGGACTTCACTGATGATGATACTGTTATTCAAAAGTTGCAGCGGTTGTAAATAGTGTGGCGGGATATCCGAATAAAAAGAAGCTTTATTACCTCCTTTAATAAAAGTCCGAATAGCTCTATCGTACTTTAACAGTGTTTGGCTCGCTGAATGCGGAATTTCTCTTTACCTTCTTTGGCAGTATCTTATATAAAATGCAATTTTGTATAAAAAGTGATTCTAATCTTTCTAAAAGAACTGAAGAAAAAAACCAAAACAATACCTTGTTTACCAAAACTCAACCCATTTGTGAAAAAATCTGGTCAGATTTTGCCGTTACCCAAAATCATAGTCAATATAGGATGAGTCGCATTGTCGCAAGGTCGTTGCTGTAAGGAGAAGCTTCAACGCTTCGGCTTACAACTTGGACCAATCGCCGTCACCTGCACCGCTGATATTAAACGTTTGAACTGCAAAGCAGACGAGCGTGTTATTGAAAAAATCTGATATTTTATGATATATCACCACTAGTATTAAATAATGAACGTCTTCGTTGAAACGAAATTGGATTTTCAACTTTATTTAACTAATGGAGCTAAAAACATGTTTACACAGTAGTTTCTTTTTATGAAGTAGAGGAGCACTAAGAAGCATTTTTTGGAAATTTTATCTGGGTGATACAGGAGACGAAATTTTAAAAATCGAAGGGATCAGCTAGAGTAATTAGTTATAAAGCTATAGAGATTAGGATTCTAGAACTTCCAGTTGGTTGGGGATATTTAAGTAACTAAACTGAATACTAATTAATTTATTAATTTTGATACCCAAAAGATATTTAAAAAGATACTTTATACTTCTAGAAACAGCAGCTAAAGTGTTTAAATAAAGCTTGGAAACATTTATTTTTCTGCATCTCAATTTATGGTTTCATAAAACTATTCAGATAATCCTTAAAAACATTAACCACGTCGATTTATGACCAGGAAGATACAGTTTTAATTCCCACTCAGCGAGGAATTATGAGTACCGTAATAAATTTATTAAAGCATAAAAGAAGGTGCTGCATGCTATTAATAATAATGTCTAATTCATGGTAAAATAATAACCTCAAGGTCGTTTCGCATATGTTTGTTTCTTTTTTTTTTGGAAAACATGCTGACTGGTCACCTGGGGCTCGAGTCTGCTACTGTACCACTTTTGTCTATGTGTGCATTTGTCTGTCAATCACCAAGGAAAAAGAGGCATGGACAGTTATGGTAATGCTCGGTACACACGCCAACGATTTATCGTAACGATTTCACTGCGCTGTTGGTTTGTTGCAGTTTTTCGGACGGCTATTGAACGTCCATCGTAGCGGTAAATCGTTGTCGAGGTGAGAGTTGAAAGTTTCACTGAGTGTATTTCTATTGCCACTATAACAACAAATATTTACGAAACCCTTAGCACTCCACAGAAAACCGAAATCACATATTTAAAAAAACGGTAAGCAGATATTTTCCATAAAGCTTTTCCCCATGTATATTCTTAATCAAAATACCGGTAGCCGTAACATTTATCACCATTCCCCTCCACAAAAACATTCTCAATTTTCATTAGGTTTTCCCTCTCACACAACCTGCAAAAATCTGTAAAAGTAACCGCGAGCTGTTAGTGAATGCAACTGTCAGTTCCCACGAATAAGCGGCTATTTGGCCAATTTATAGGCTTCCTAACTGAATGGCCCGCAGGTGTCAATAATAGCCTTTTAAGGTAACATTTTCCGGTAAAACGAAACTCCTCGTAAATTGTCTGTTGCAGGGTACTAATAGATATAAAGTTTAATGTTTTTTTGTGTTAGATGTTTTTTTTTCGCTTATTTTAAAGCCAGGAGGGTTTTAGTTTTGACAGGCTATGTATGTACGGTTATCTGTTCAAACATAAGTCCTAAACTACTTATCAGAACAAGACAAATGAGGTATCGTTTAGAAGCGTCTTGATCGTCCGCAGGAACTAAGCTAGGTAATATGTCGTGCAACCGTTTCTAATGTGGCGTCCTCTGTTGTACAAAAAGAAAGAAAAAAAATAATAATAATAAAATAATATTATGAGATGTATTTAACAGCTTATTAACAATTATGTCTGTAGATATTATATCTACAAGGATTGTTTGAATGTACGTTTTATTTTGTCAAGCCTTTTCAATTTTAGAAATAGATTCTCGGAACAGATCAGGATTTCTAAATACGTGGGTATTTAGAAATCAAATATTAAACTATATCTGTCTTGTAAGGCAATCAGTTGGATATTTTAAAGTTTTTGACCGAAAAATAGTCAGTGTTTGTGTTAACAAAGTGTTTACACTAGTTAGTGCAATTTTAGGATTCTAGTGAGTTTAAAAGTTGATGTTTTAAACACCGTTGGACAATCTATCGAAAATGGACGCGTTTGTGATGACGGCGTTTACTGCAAGAAATTTAGATTTTACGCCCGTTGCCGTTTAAAGAGTGAAGATGCAAGGTAAGTAATTAAATATAATTATTTAATATTTCAGCTCATACGTAGATATTTCACGTACTCATCAATATTTACCGAGACGTAACCTGTAACAAAAATTTATTCTATTTCTATAACATATTTTAGACCCTTTTGTATACAAAAATAATATTGTAAAAAAATTGTATCCTTGTTTGTGTTAAAAGTAAATAAAAAAAAACAAATAGGTAAGTTCATACACAGAAATTCTCTTAAATAATTGTCAATAGGTTCAATTAGTGCTAAGACTTATTTTAATTTTAAGCCAATTAGTAATTTGGAGTCGCGAGATGTGCAATTATAAATTTCATTTTCAAAATGTCTGCTGTGTGGAGTCCACGGAGTAAGTAAGTGTGTCATGCTCATGTAAAGAAGGATTTTTCGATCAAACTACTTCAAAGAGATTTGATTGGCAGACTTCACGTTAGAAAGGAGACGAAAAAACAGCACTTTAAATCCGGCTTTACTCGTGCACAAAATTTCTCTTTACTCGACTGCAAAAGCCCGAACAAACTCTTAAACCAACAAGACACGTAATTCTTTCTCTTTTTAGCATTCCTAATCAACTTAATGTGTTCTCCTTCACTTTGCTTTATTATAAAAACTACTCTGAGTTGGGTAATTAGAACAATTCTCTTTGTTTACACTTTACTCTTGACGTTTTTCTTCGTAAATCACTCTAGAGAGGACAGCGGCTGCTAATTACCCTTCCCTCTCTACGCATAAATTATCTACCTTCACAGTTTAATTAAAAATGACTGATTTATTTACACTAGACCCTTTCATCTAGGAGAGTTTGATAATTATAGGTACACTAGCGTTTTGCCTTTGTGTTAGATCATTGATTACTGCTCCGGTCCTGTAGGTAATAGCGCGATGTTATGTAGACTACCAGCGTCGCGTTCCAGCTTCGCATGGGTGTTACAAATCTTTCAAAATCTTGTGTTTTTTTACTGTAAAATGCATGTATTGTACACATAAATATTCCTCTTGATTTTTTTCTATCTATTAAAAAAACCGCATTAAAATATGTTGCGAAGTTTCAAAGATCTAAGCATACATAGGTTAAGACAGCGGAAAGCGACTTTTTCATCCTATGTAAAGATGTGTTATTTTAATGTTTATATAAGCTATGTCATTGTAAAGTTATATCAAAAATCGTTCAGTGTCTTTTGTGTTAAAGAGTAACTAATAAATAATTATTCATCCAACTCTCACATTTCTGATATTAGTGTGATTATCTATAACACTGTGTGGTTTGAGTTTATTAGTTGTGGTTACGTCGATGGTTAGTGATGGATGTTATGTTTGCCTTGTTATAATTAGGCTGAAATTATGAAATGTTTTGGTAAAGGAAGAATAGTTTGATTTATGTAGATTTAATCCTGATCTGGCTACATTGTACATTGATCACAAGAGTACCTATTCATTTCGTTTGTAGTCAAAATTGTCAAGATGCTACGTTGGCAATGGAAGTTATGTTAGGCAAAAACTAAAATATTAAAGTTAAGTGCCAAGGGAAACAAAACATGTTAATTCTATATGTGTATTTGGGATGTAAACTTTCAGCGGGACAGTGAGAGAAACTATCTGTTATCCGTAAATAATTTAAAGATAGGGTAATTCATGGTTTTTAATGATTTCTTTATTCCCATCGAAATACTTTACGATAAAAAATAAATTTTACTTACAAAAAAAAATTTATCTATAGGAATTTTAGATAAAACTGAATTCTCTAATTCATTGTGAACTAGCTTTTGTCCGCGACTTCGTCCGCGTGAAATAGTTCCCGATCCCGGAGGATTTTCGGGATGAAAACTATTCTATGTCCTTTCTAAGGTCCCAGACTATATCTGTACCAAATTTCATTCAAATCAGTTAGTGGTTTAGGCGTGAAGAAGAGACAGACAGACAGACAGAAAGACAGACAGACAGAGTTACTTTCGCATTTATAATATTAGTATGGATGTAATTAGGGGTGCTAGTTAAACATGTACATATATCCGACATCGCTCAAACGTAGTAGCAACCGAAACATTCCAAACATGCTTACATGCGCGAAGAGCCAATTAAACTTAAGAACACAGATCTCAATTGTATGGAAGTACCTCCGTATTGTACTGGGATAAACAATCCTATTAAATTGAGACGACTTTTTGGGCTCAATTCATTCATTATGAATCTTTATTAATATTATACCTGGACTGATATTGTAAGGCTGAAAAGTGTTTCTGTGGTAGAATGCGCTAACCTCTTGCGAAATGTTTATAATAGTTACTGTGACCTCGGAACATAAAGGGCAACCGAAGGAACATGAGTGGGTTTTAGTCAGTAAAAGTCTGACCCGCCCTCCCGCCGCACCCAGGACGGGAGAAGTCATTTGATGATTTCCCACTCCCCAAAAATAAAAATGGGAACTACCGCTCCTAACTGAAAAATGTTTTTTTTTTTGTTTTGGATAGCCTATTTATCGAGGAAGGTAAATGTAAGGCTATGTAACATCATTCGCGGGGGACAGATAGTAAATAAAATAAAATAAATAAATATCGTAAGACAATTTACTCACAAGAATCCGATTTAAAACTAGGCAGAAGCTGTACGTAAACATACTTTTGTAATTCATAAACAAGCACACACAAATTATACAAAAAAATGTCCTGAATGGGAATCGATCAGCTTCCCAGACGACCTGTAGACCACGAACCTACGACCGCCAACTTAGCAGGCAGAGTCCCAAATCCCTAGACCACAGGTCTGCTAAAGTTAGATTTTTCACCTCACTGATTCCATAAGTAATAAAATGGATGATAAAAATGACCTTTAAACTTTGAAAAGGCGAGATTAAAAATAAAAGTAAATTTAAATCTTTTTAATAACCACCCGATGTTACGCCTCAGTTGGATAAGTTAATTTTGTGAGTTTTTATCGATGACGCTGAGGTGCTGGCTTATTTTTTTTTTGTAACTAACTGTCCCTCGCGGTTTCACCCAAGTCCTTAAAATTTAAAAGATTTTTGAAAATACCTATTCTTTTTGTGTTAATTTTTTGTTATTAAGAACATTCTACAACGTGCCAGGAAACATTAAAAGTAGAATGAAGTCGGTTAAGTCACTCTAAAGTTATGGCGTGCAAAAGGGAAATAAGGTTTTTTATAATCATAATAATATAATATTGTATAGGAAGCAATCGTTTTATTTAAAGATTGTAGTCTATCATAGCACCTCTAAAACCAAATGTTAACTACCAAATGCGTTGTCAGAACTGTCTATTTTCGTAACACAACAAATGTGCTAATACAATATTACAGTGTACCTATGTGCGCATTTAAAAAAATCGAAACTTATACCTATATCGCCTTTTAACTAAACTTGTTTATACAAAACTGTTGCGTGCCAGTTCTAGTAGTTCTAAACTTGCGGTGTATCGTACACACGTTCTCAGTGGTCGTCCGCAGCAAGACAACCAGTGCACGAAACAACTGAAAATTACTAAAATAATTAACAAATAATTTTAAAAGTCCATGAAAACATTAACGTTTTAGATTCGGAAGTATCTCTTAAATGGTCAATAATTTTGCGTGTCGGTTCTAGTATCTCTAAATTGGTGTTGTATCGTACACACGTTGTCAGCGGTTGGTTGCCGCAAGTCAGACAGTGCACTAAAATAAACAATTTCAAAGTCAACAATGGTGCTGATTCTGTTGTTCACAGACTTTATTAAATTTAAGTTAAATGCATCTTTATCTTTCCATTTAACTAAGAAAGGGACAGAAGATACGTATTCATTAGGTCCTGCCAAATTAACCATTCTCTGCTGTTGCAATCGTGTCGCAATGACCAGTCTTTGACAGAATTTTTGTAAACTTTGACAGTTTTTATATGTGAATTGTGTTTTAACACATTTGTTTGTTGTTTTACATTTCTTGATTCTTGTTTGACGTTGCAAGTCAAAAATCGATCGATCATTGAATCACTATGACAAGCAGACTTTAGCCTTTGATCAATTTTTATGCGTGCCAGTTCTAGTAGCTCTATACTTGCTGGTAACAGTGGTAACTGAAACTTGTGTCTACAAGAAAAAAGTAGAAATGTTCTTTTAACTATTTTTTTATCTATTGACATTGCCATACCTTTGCGCATTTCTTACGTATTGTAGTTACCTTTACAAACACTCACATACTATAACAACTAGGCTCAGTATAAATACCTGTAGGTCATAAAATTATTTGTACCGTGGCAAGCGAACTCGCGAACGCATTGCAGCAGCTATCGTGCGAACCGTGCAAAATTCCGTTGATTCAAAACCGTTAGAAAGAAAGAAGGAAAATATATTTATTTAACACAGCAGGGTATGACAAATCAGAACATACATACTTACATATCGTTACGTGTCCGTTCTAGTGACTCTAAACTTGCGGCGTATCGTACACACGTTGTCAGTGGTCGGTTGCCGCAAGTTAGCCAGTGCACAGATTAACTGAACGTAACTGAAACTTTGCGGCCCGAAATTGTTGACTTTCTTCTTTCATGTTGCGCTTATTTAGCATTCTAAGGATGCCAGCTTTTTATGTAAGAAAAAAAGGCTGGTATATTGAAGTTGCTTCTTCTAAAAAATGTGTTGAAGTTGAAGAAGAAACATAAGCTATAGGTGTAAACTGCGAAGGTAAAAAAGTTTAAGAGGTCTTGTTCTAAATTAAATCAATTATAAAAATCTTCTTTTGTAAGAAAATTTTGAGAGTGACAATGCTTTTAGCTACACCGTACCGACATTATGGCCTAATCTATTGACTAGTTAGTGTAATTTGTATATTTTCTTAGTCTACGGTGCGTTATAAATGTCCCTATTTTTTTTAAAGATGTAAAAAATGTTTTTAGCTGTCGTAATAATGCTAAAATATGCCATCTCAGCCAATATCCGTGTCACGTGACTTGCAATATCCGGACGGGATCGTATTCTCGCGTCCTACTTCCGAAAACCCCCAATTTACTTATGAAATCTCATTTCTTTATATCACAGTCGAGTGTAAAAAAGTGAAATGAAGCTGGCATTTTAATGTTGAGAAAATATTGTATTATGAAATATGAAACAAAGAATTTGATATTTTACACCATCATCAATTGACGTAGGTACTTTTTATAAGCTGTCAAATCGCAATGCTCTCATATATTTTGTACTAGCTTCTGCCCGCGGCTTCGCTCGCGTTAGAAAGAGACAAAAAGTAGCCTATGTTACTCTCCATCTCTTCAACTATCTCCACTTAAAAAATAACGTCAATCCGTCGCTCCGTTTTGCCGTGAAAGAAAGACAAACAGACAGACAGACAGACACACTTTTCCATTTATAGTATTAGTATGGATAGCAACGTCACCTTATGACGTCACTAATTTACCAACTCACTTGACTAACTATCTTTTGATTTCAAAGCAACTAAAAATCTAATTTTACAGTAAATTGAGAAAGAGCTGCATTTTTGGGCTAAAGAGAGGTTAAGAAATTGTGTCTTACATTTATTGGTTAATGATGCGGTATTTTACAATACCGTACCTTTCTAACCTCTTCACTCAGACTTTCTGGCCTCTGACTATTCCTAAGAATTGTCAATGTTCTACGAATGACAACCGGGACCAACGTTGGTTTAACTCCCATTTTGCATCAAAAATTCTAGCTCTAACTGCACTAATCGTTAAGCGTGACGCAAATTCAATCTATAAACCTCCTGAATAAACCTTTGGTGTTACGGGCCACAATGCAAACATCCACTGACCACATAATATGTCGGTACAAAAACGCTTTTAAGCTCCATCCAACTCAAACAGATTACCCAATTTCCTAGTCTGTGTAAAACTAGGTATTTCCGTAAAATAAATTAGGTACCCAGTACCTGGTTCTTGTACTAATAGGTACCAGGAGAGCAGATGAATGGTGGAGTTCATTGATAAATTTTCAATTCCGGTACCCGTTCGCTAGTGTCCGTGCTATTAAACGAACCGACGTAGAACGGACAATGGCTTTCTGCACGATTGAAGTTTTCAAATATGTGTCTTTTACAGTGCCAGCGTGCTTTTGATGTGGGTTCATTGGGTTTAGTTAATTTTGCTTGTTTAACTTTGGTTAGTTTGTATTTTTGTATCAAAAATATAGGAAGAAGTTTTGGCGTTTTTCTAAAAAAATGTACTTAGTAATATATATGATATAATTGGAGGATAGACGTTACGGTAACCGAAATGATTAAATACTGAAAATTCCATTAATTAAGACTTCATTCTAAATCAAAGAAGTGACAACTTCGATTAACAAACATAAATCAAACCAGAATATTCCTCTATTAACCAAATTTCAACGTATAGATTACATTAATAAAGATTTATTTGAAAAGCTTTTATCAAGCCTAACCAATACAATTTAAACTAAAACAAACAACTTCAAAGTCCATGAACACAATATCGTTTAAAATTCCAAAGTTTGTATAAAATGATCGATTGTTTTAAAAGTTAAAGCTGGATTCCAAGTTTATAATCCGAAGCTGGCTGTGTGGACGTGAACAAAAGCACAATACGAGGAAACTCGGGATTCCGGCTCCCAAAATCCCCACCAGCAGGCGGGGTGCGGGCCGGATTGGAGGAGGGGGGCGTAAGCTCCCCGCACAGGAGGCTGCGCAGCGAGCCGAAAGGCTCGCCCTGGAGGGGCGTCACCCCGGAGCGGCTTCTGCGTCAGCTCCGCGGGATGAGCCAGCCGCCGTGACGGGCGCCACGGAGTGCCAGACCGAGCTGGAGAGGGTGGTGAGAGCGGCGCTGACGTCGGTGGCCTACAAGAAGAAGAAGGGGTCGAAAGACAAGGCCATCGCCGAGGCCACCGCCTCGATGAAGGCAGTATTGGAGGAGGCCAGCTTGCCGGCGTCTCAGGAGCTGGCCGCAATGCGGGCGGACATAGAGGCGCTCCGCAAAGAGAATGGCGAGCTGCGCGCGGATTTGGCCGGGCTCCGGGGCGATGGGGCCCGCACGGAGGAGCCTATGGAGGTGCTCCAGGCCCAGATCCAGACCCTGGTGCAGGGCATGGCAGACCTCCAGCGCCGGTTCACGGTGCTGGAAGGCATTGCCCTCCGGCCCCCGCTCGCGGCCAGTCGAGCGGTCCCGGCGGCGTCGTCGGCGGCAGAGCCAGTGGCATCGTTTGCCGCTGTGGCTGCGGCACCAGTGGCGGGGACGTCGAGGCGTGCCACCGCGCCGGAGCCGGCAAAGGGCAAGGCGGCGAAGCCTAGAGTGGTGGGGGCACCCGCAGCGTGTGCAGCTGCACAGCGCTCCTCACCGCCTCCCCCTCCTCCTACGGATGCCGAGACTCCAACTGAACCCGGTTGGCGCGTCGCCGGGGAGGAAAAAAAGGCGGCCAAGGCGGCTAGGGCCGCCAAGAAGCGGCAGCGGCGGCAAGAGCGCCGCAAGGCCAAGAGCCTCGCGGCCAGGCTCCGCGCCCCTAAGTCTGCAGCGGTGGTAATCACCCTGCAGCCGGACGCGGAGAAGAAGGGGGTGACCTACGGGGCGGTATTGGCCAAGGCGAAAGCGGCGGTCAACCTGGCCGAGATCGGCGCGGCGGAGGGCGTGCGGCTGCGGGTCACGGCGACTGGAGCCCGCATGCTGGAGGTCCCAGGGGTGGCCAGCGGCCCCGTCGCCGATGCCTTGGCCGAGAAGCTGCGGGCGTCGCTCCAGGCGGAGGAGGTGCGAGTGTCCAGGCCTACAATGCGCATTGATATGCGCGTCACGGGCCTGGACGACTCCGTCACGAGCGAGGAGCTGGTGGCCGCCGTCACCAAGGCGGGGAGCTGTCCTGCTAGCGACGTGCGGGTGGGCGCCATCCGCTTCGACCGCTCCGGGTTGGGAGCGGTCATCGTGAGTTGCCCCGTACCGGCGGCAAAGGCAATTGCGGGGAAGGGCCATAAACTACTGGTGGGAGACTGGACCTCGGCGCAGATCAAGCTGCTGGAGCCTAAGCCTTTGAGGTGCTTCAGGTGCCAGGTAGGACACCATGTCGGTGTCCGTTGCACCTCGGAGGTAGACCGCAGCGGCGACTGCTTCCGCTGCGGTCAGCCCGGTCACAAGGCCGGCTCGTGCACCGCCGCGCCGCACTGCTCCGCATGTGCGGCAGCTGGCAAGCCGGCCGATCACCGGGCTGGGGGCAGGGCTTGCGCCCCGCCCGCCAGGACCAGAGGAAAGGGAGGAAAGCCCTCTGCCGCCGCTCCCGCTGCTGCCGCCGCTCCCGCTCCCGCTGCTGCCGAGGCCCCCGCCGCCCCCGCTGCTGCCGCGTCCGCCGCTGCCGCCGCGACTACCGAGGCCGCAATGGAGTGCCAGTAATGGCCCCATTGCGGCGGCGCGTTAGTGTTCGCGCGCCGCAAGGAGAGTCAGCCTGGGAAGGGGCCCAACGGGGCCAACGCCTGCCGGGGTTGCGGAATGCATATAATGGTTACCGTGACCCCGGAACATAAGGGGCAACCGAAGGAACATGAGTGGGTTTTAGTCAGTAAAAGTCTGACACGCCCTCCCGCCGCCCTATGGCGGGAGAAGTCATTTGATGATTTCCCACTCACCAAAAAAAAAAAAAGGAAACTCGGGATTTTGTAAACGTTTCAAATCTTTTAGGACTTGTAGCCTGATTCACGTAAAATCAAACAAACCCAATATTGTTGAAATTTAGTCGTTTGATGGAAATCATACCTAAAATCGGTATTCACGTATTCCTTGAACGGGAATCGGTCGGGATCGAACGACAATTCAATAGGCTCCACTTCACACAATCACTTATTGCCAGTTAGATTACACATATTTATTAAGTATCCTATCAGGTTATTAAATTCAAATTATAGTTTTAGGAAATTTTTGTTTTACGTCATAACTGTGCGATATCTTTGAGCCAACAATTGAATGACGATTTACTAAGCTGAATACGCGTCAATGATACTGTTCGACCCAGCAACTTTAAAATCGGTGTCGTTCAAGCTCGATTGGTGGATGTGAATACGATAATAGTCTAAACGACTAAATCGCTGCGATATCGTTACGCTTTTGTTTACTTGAATCAGGCTACTGAGCTATTGTAACAAGATTCTTGTTGTAACAGTTTAGGTTACAACAGTAGGGTATTACGAACAAAACGTTAGCAATCAGGTAAAGTGAAAGTTATTTAGGAAGTCGATAGACGTCTTTGACTTAGATGTAATTTTATTATGTATTCGATATTCGTCTCTCTTATTTAATAATAAAATAAATGATGAGCCTGATACAAAAAAAGTTACTTAATAAGAATTTAGAACAATACAAAGAATATCGCAAAAGTGTGAAACATTAAAAATCAAGACAAGTAATAAACGGGTCGCATGCCATTATTTTGTGTTCTTGATAATTTTTAATACATTTAACCGTAAGTTTTGACGCGCACCGAGTAACATTATAACATAAGGTAGCCATTACGTTTCAAATATTTGTTTGTATAATATCTAGATAGTATCAAGATACATGTGCAGCCTAGATTGTAGACTACTGCTGTACAAATAACCACGCCAACTAACTAAACTCGTTACTCTACATGCATAAGTTAGAAATAATAATGAACCAATAAATTATCCTACGTTTTAGGGTTCCGCACCTCAAAACGACAAACTAGAATCCTTATACCATCACTTTGTTGAATTATTGTTCGTTTCTCGGTATGATTGTCAAGACTCTTATTTTGTGATCGCGTGAAATTATCGAGTTAATAAAACGGTATATACTGATGTTTACGGTCACGTCAACATGAGAAAAAAACAACTATTATTAAAAAAAATATAAGGACGATTAGTGAGAGATGTCTCAAAAAAATCTATATTTCAACACTATCAAAGTAATCGAAATTCTTGGGGTAGTTGCCGTTATTGACCTACCTAGAACTATGTTTGGTATGTAACCATGCCATGTAGCACCAGTAATGGAAAAGCGTTTTGTAGTTGGTCAAAATATAATAATAACTAGCTTCTGCCTGCGGCTTCGCTCGCGTTAGAAAGAGACAAAAAGTAGCCTATGTTACTTTCCATCCCTTCAACTATCTCCACTTAAAAAATCACGTCAATCCGTCGCTCCGTTTTGCCGTGAAAGAAAACAAACAGACAGACAGACAGACAGACAGACAGACACACTTTCCCATTTATAATATTAGTATGGATAATGGAGTAACATTAGGTATTAACATTAAACATCATCATTAAACCTGTAAGTTTCTTCGTATCCTCGGTGCATAAGTCCGACTCACACTTGGTCGGTTTTTTTATAGCAAAATGATGAAATCATAATTTATTTTGTAAATGGGTGTAACATACATTTTTAATACACGTCTTTATAGTTCTTTGATTATTTTACGCAAAGGATGTGGCCTATGTTTTCTAACCGACTACTCTGACAAGAAACATCCGAAACGAACTCAAAAAACCAACTATCGCCATTGAATAGACAGTCTAAATCAAATTGAGTTTCAATTCTTACAATACACGACCGTATCATACTCATATGTACCCGACCACTGAAACGTCCTCATTCAATATTCACTCAATAAAGGCAAAGGGGAAGGTTGTGCAGGCAGTGTTAATGAAATCTCACGTTTGCTCCCTTTAACGAAGTATGAGACACTCCTATCGAAACCTGTGTATTCCTTTGTGATTGGAGGTCCAACTGTTGTATGCCGAACAGCCTCTGCTAGGCGGCAACATGGTTATAAAGCAGTTTCCTTGTATAACAAAATAAATAAATTAAAAAATATTCACCCTTTAACGAATCGCGAAGCTAAATCTGTTATTAAGAATTGGTTGTTGGGACTAGATTATGAACAAACTGAATTGTTATTAGTGTAAAATCTTGTGAAACACATATAATATAAACACACACAATTCACTCGCACACAAACACTCCCACACACACCCCCTCACACATACACTCACACACAGCCACATACACCCACTCACGCACACTTCCGCCTTGACACCATGTTACACTCCCCTTTTCATTCATATTACTACTCACTACTTCATGCTACTGCTATTTACATAAAAAAATATCACTTATGTATGAGAGAGGTCACTGGGTTCTGTAATACAGGTCTCTGAACCTAGCGCAGAAATCAGGGAACTCCTAAAAATTGACAGTTTTTTATGTGAATAAAGGTTATTATATTATTGGAGATGTGTTTTCTCTAAGGTCCTGTAAAGTCCTGTTGCACTTCAAACTACTAAACATATTTAGTATTAAACTGATTTCTTTTTCATCATTTTGTCTCTGTCGGCTTCTAACAATTTGAAGGGACACAGTGATGTTTTAAATCAGTTTAGTGATTAGTGGTGCGAGTGCGCCTAAGTCAAGTACAGGTGAAGGAACAAACTTCATTAGAAATCGACACTTTACGTATCTGTCCACGGACGTAGCTGCACAGAGTAAGATAAAAATTTCATGGAACTAGTGAGATTTCTCTTATTGGAATTGGTTCAGTACGTATTCAGTATTCCCGTTTAAATACTTTTTTGTTGAGCACATATGCATTTAGCATCCCACCAACCAAGTTATGTAGTGTAACTTACCGGAATAGTTTTTAAATACATACAACACAATCCTCCAATTTAGATAAAGCTATGTATTCCTATTCAGGAATGATTGCTGAACGTAAAATACCGAAACCACTCTACGTATAACGTTAGTTTATAAACCGCATTTGTCTACTAATAGAAGATTAGATTTAATTAATAAAAGACATTAGTAATTCTCTTCAAAAGAGTACAGATGTTCTTCACACATGGTTACTTTCGAATTATCTATAACATTCCATAATCTGGATCCTACCTTCCATAACTATCCACATTTTTGTTGCTCTAAAACGCAATGGTAGTATGGATTCTGATCGAGCACGTACATACGTTTCGGCCATTAGTGAGCTGGGCTCGGGAACTGTCGGACTAATGTCTGATACGTGAGCTTCAGACAGCATGCGCAATCCCTAGGGCCACGAACACAACGCTCATAGCGTTTTCGCACCTCAAAACTTCGAGCAGCAAAGATTACTTAATTTACTTAATGGTTAATTGATATTTGAAAAAAATAAATTAACTTTTTTAGACGCGTGTGTGAAAAATCGCTTTAAGCAGTATTTTCCTGGCCAACATTTAACCTGTGATGATCTTACGGTCTATTAAAAAAATTGTTATGCAAGATGGCAGAATTTTGAGTTCGGTCTTTTTGTAAACTTTACTTATTCTACTATGTAAGAAAATAATTCACAAACTCGTTTATAAAAGAGAACATTAAACACGGTCTTTGTCGGTGCTTATACATAAAATATGTGGTAAAATAATATTTATTTAAATTACAGCTCCCTAGGCATCGTACCCTTTTCACAGTTGAATATTTCATATAGCCAGCATTTAGTTCGAGACTTGTGTACGTCGTGTATATCTTTTTTGTACATATCCTAAATTCCTCTTGAGACTGACGTGTATTTACTTTGATGTAAGCTCGTGAAAGTGGAATAGAGGCGAAAAGGTATCTCCATACACTGCACCGTCTTTTGAAGAGCTTGCTAAGAATTTAAATTAGTAAAATATGTGGATCTTAAAAGCTTTTTGTTGTACTATATTATTTTTCCTAAAATATCTTCTAAAGAATTTCAATTTTATTCTAAGGAGATTTTGTCAATTAAAAACCGCTCAAAAGATTGTTTTATATCGAATATAAAGTATAAGAGAATTAGGAAGCTCTACAACTTCTAAGCGACCTTTTAAGCCCTCGCTGAGAACTTCTAACAAAATCAATATTTTTCATCCACCTGTAAGATGAGCTTAGACAGAGGTAGACTAACCGCTGCTATTACATGGCATTCTGATGGATTAGCTCGTGAACTATCTTGACGTACCCCTGACGGTCCGACCGGGAATTGAATTGAACGCTCAATCGATAAAATTCGGCATTAGTGCAAGATTTGCGGTATTAGCCTCTGTTTATTGAATGTTCGTAGTTACTTAGCGTACATCTTTCTTATAAATTTTGTGTTGAAATGTTGGTAGAAATGTATGAAGCATATTAACTCAAACGGTACCTTAAGTAGTATTTCTGTGTAATTTATTAATTTCTACTATGGGATGGGAGTTTCAAGCACAAGGTTAGATTGGCTGTCGCTTCAACTAAAATATGAGTATATACTCAGCTGAACCTAGTTAGACTGGTAATTCAAACATAGTTGGAAAAAGAATACACAAAGGATAACAATGATGTATATAATTTAAATCATATTTTTGATGAATAAGTATTTCCTAATACATAGAGCCGTTACGTTTATCCTAAAAATAAATGATTATTTGAGGTGGATTCGCGATGTCGTAATTTAAATTATTATAAGTCCATATTTTCCTGCGATGTTTTCCTTCGCCGTTGTCTGTGTTGTTCAAGAATAACTTTACAGAGAACACTAGCTGTCCTTAGCGATTTTACCGACATCTGAGGTAACTACTCCGCTCCCGTAGGTCGTGGCGTGATGTTATACAGCCTATAGCTTCCCTCGATAAATGGGGCTATCCAACAAACAAGATTTTTTCAATTCCATCCAGTATTTCTAAAGATTTCAAACAAGCTCTTCAGCTTTATAATATTAAAAAAAAAACTTACAAACAATATCTAATTGACCAGTCAGCAAGATTTGTACTTGGCGCAGAGCTGGATGTTAAACCTAGATCTAAAAATGTTTTAAAAATATGAGCATATAATATATTATTTTATGTGGTCTCATGTCAGCTAAAAGGATTGTTCTTGTTCATGAAAAATTTATAAGCTGAAGTAGGATTCTAGCTAGCTAGAATTTCCCAGTAGGTACCTATACCTCCTCGTAGTAGATAGGATTACATAAGGTGACAAATAGCTAGTCGTGCTCACTGGATAACAAGATTCTGTTCGCGTCCGTACCGGGAACGCCAGTGATATGAAATTGCGGAATAGTGATATTGTCATTTATATATTGTACTCATATGTATGAAAAAGATGTATAGATAGATGATGGATAAGTACTGTGGGTTGTGGAAACTATATTTTGTTTAAATAGCTCTCTAATTATGTAGTACATATTCTAGCGGGCGTAACCAAAATCCATATTTTTCTTTCATATTTTATTACCTTAGTAGGTAATGTATATTAAAATATTAAGAGAGGAACAATCTACGATAAAAGAAGTTGAACGGTAAACGGCAAATTCGAAGAACTGACAGATTTAATCTAAAGCTTCAATAATTGATATAGTTTGTCCAGTGTCCGGTAAGTTTAAAAAGAGCAGCTAAGTTCACTTGAGATCAAAATTGTCAGACCTATTTTACGATATTTTAAATCTCTAGTTGCAGCGGGTAAGTTTGTGCTTATACTTTCCCGCTGTTTATTTCTAAGCAATCAACAGACACAATTTTTGTAAGTATAGGTAATAGGCTAATAGTACTTCTATAGATAGCTTTTAGAGTTCCTCAAATTCTTACACGAAAAAAAATTATCATTCTCACTGAACAAAATAAAATTAAACATAATTAACTTAGTGCGATGAGAGTGATAAGGTTTTTTGTAATGACCTGACCGTGTAAGCTTAAAAAAAAGCATCTTCCAAAACACTCCTCATTAATATTAATTATAATGAAATTCCTGTTTCGGCCAGAGCCTAACGCCTACTAAGCCATTCAAATAAAAAAAAACCAAATAACTCAATCGTAAAATACACGTTAGTGCAAATACACGAATAAACAGACTACAGTAAATAGTGTTTCAATCTCAAATGAAACAGAAATAGCTTTTCCTCCGTTTATCTCGTTACCCAGTTGTTCCTCTAAAGTGCAATTACTTTGCTTTAGCTAAGAGAAATCGACAGGGTATAAATACCTACTGGATTAACTACGCAACCGTTTAATTACTGGATCTACACGAATACCAATACGATTAGTCTTTAGAAAGAAACGCTTTGATATCTTACTTGTATTAGTCTACTAGTAAGTATCTATAGAGTGTCCGTGGAGTTTCTTGCCTGTCCTTCTTAATACGAATCAACTTTTTGGATTGGGCAACTAGATTAATTTTTCTTTGTTTTTGACGTTCTAAAATGCCTTTCAAATGGTCTATTAAAAATGATTTGAGTTTGCCTTTTCTTCTCCATAGAGATCTTCGTTATGGAACAGGCAATTAGCGTCACTTTTCTGATTAACCGATCGACTCTTTCAATTCATAAGTGCCTGTGATTAGTCTAAGTGAAATAAATGCCTTGAATTTTGTTTTTTTTTATTAAGTATATCTATGTTTGTATGACTGATTGATTGTTGATATATCAACGCACAGCTCAAACCGCTGGTCCTAGAGACATGAAACTTGCAGAGTGTGTTCTTTGTAAAGAGTACGTAACCACTAAGAAAGGATTTTTTGGAAAATCCAACCTAAAGGGGTAAAATGTTAACGGGCCTGTGGGTGTAGTGGTTAGTAACCCTGACTGCTAAGCCGGAGGTCGTGGGTCGATTCCCACCCAGGAAAAACTTTGTGTGATGAGCACGAATGTTTGTTCTGTGTCTGGGTGTGATTTATCTATAATTATGTATGTATTTAAAAATTAAATAGGTATGTTTATCAGTTGCCTGGTTACCACAGTACAAGCTCTGCTTAGTTTGGGATCAGATGGCCGCGTGTGAGTTGTTCCAGGATATTTATTATATTTATTATTCATTAAAATAGAGGATGAAAGTTTCGACATTCACCCGAGCGAAGCCGCAGGCGAAAGCTAGTGACTGACTGATTGAATGATAAATCAACGCACAGCCCAAACTGCTGATTTGTTCTTTGTGAAAAGTATTTGTGAACACTAGAGTTTTTTTTTAATTTGACACCTAATGGGGTAAAATAAGAAACGAAAGTCATCGACATCGTTGCGGGCGAATCCGTAGGCAAAAGCTAGTTTAAACCTTCGAACGTGATTCGAGACACAATAGAAAGACAATAGCAGCCCGACAGCCAGCTGTCGCTTGGTCATTGAAAAGTTAACATAAAGTTATTTGTGAGGGCTTTAGTAATAATTGGTTTTACTTAGGTATACTATATATTTTATATTGGTGAACGATGTTTGGTAACTTGTACTTAAACACATAATATTATACTCGTGATAACGTAAAAAAAATGGCTTGTTTAGAACGTCAATACAAACACAACTATAGTAAGTATCTGACCGCAATAAAATTATTATATTAACTAACAAAGGATTACCAGGTCTTATTTCTCCGATAGATTTTCTAAAACAAACAAATAGCTACCAGATATTGTAGCTGTTATTTGATATTGAATATTAAATATTTGGAAACTGTTACTGATACCAATGCGCTACTAATTATTTTTTAAATCTATTTATTCTTGTTTGTACCAGCAAACAAATAAACGGAATAATAGTGCGTTAATTAGACCTTACTAAACTTGTTTAACTACAAGCAATGGTGACGAACATAAACAATGCCGAGCCTGCCAAATCTACGATAATTATTCAAAACTTCCCGTAACCCAATTAACAGTATCTACTATAATAGACTAAACCAATCCAGCATTAGGGATGCCACCCACAATTTGCACGTTTATAATTTATACAGACGAGTGGTCCGATGTTGCATTTAGTATGCGCATCACATACTATGGCCGGATTGCGTGCCACCCCTAATCAGAGCGCTTGTCCGACCAACGACAGCTATTCATTCGTTCGTCTATTTTAGGCTATTGATAGGTTCCTATTTTAAATTGAATAAATTGGAATGAAGGAGTTCCAATGTTTTTTTTTTATTTTAAATAAAAGTAATGAATGGTAGGGGTAGGGGCGCAGTGAGCTTCGCATTGAATTTCAATAGATGCTCTTTTATTAATTGAGGTAAATGAAGCCTTATGATAAATGAGATTGTGAAGTTTGAAGTGTATGCTTCGAATAAAACTGTGGAAGAATTTGAGTCAGGATGAGGGTGGAAATAAGTAAATAAATGACATATTGATAGTATTGCTAGAGATAGGTACTATCGACAAAGTTGAATCATGACCCATTTCGATGACAAATCGCTTGAAGCTGTCAAAATAATAAGACTAGACGTGTGACATTTTTAATACATGTTTACGCGATTGTCGACCTAATTGTATTTGAATGTCTGTAGGAAAATAAGCTTATGGTGACTCATGATTCCATTTTTTCGATTGTACTTAGTTATAAAACCACAGCGAATTTAAATAAAGAACATTTAATATTATTGAATGTGTCTTTTTTAGGAGGTACTTAAATAAATCAAGAATAATTATAAAATAGCAAAAATAAACTTCTGACTGGACTGATTCCAACAGAAGTAATAGTAGATTCGTCCGATCGGACAGTACTAGGGGTAGCCCTCCCCCCCATGCCTACGGCCACACCACTATTACAAAGTAACAAAAACATAACTTAATTAAGTATGCACAATAGCAGTTAAGATAAACATTTCTGGATTAGTTAGATTAAATTTAAACAACGATATCTTGTTCCGATCTGTACTTGTTTGCATGTTGATAGGAATTTCATTAAGCACCTGGATAATACGGTCCAATGATTTGTACATAGCGAACGTTCAATTAAAATGTATTGGATGGAATTATATTGCAATGTTAGCAGCCTGATCGCAATTTTATTGGATTCTGAATAAAGTTTTGTATTATATTTTTCTATTTTATTCAAGGTACAGTCAAATCTAAAATATGTAAGTCTATGTTAGACTTACCTACGTATTTTACTACTTTTACTTATCGGTACGTACAGATTACTTCAGATCCCACCACATCGAGCTACTTTTTTTTTGGGGAGTGGGAAATCATCAAATGATTTTTCCCGTCCTGGGCTGGGCGGGAGGGCGTGTCAGACTTTTACTGACTGAAACCCACTCATGTTCCTTCGGTTGCCCTATAAGTTCCGGGGTCGCGGTAACTATTATACAACGCTACTAAATACGGTGTCAGCTATTAGTTCCCAAATCTATAACAATAAATCTCTAATGTATTAAATATGGGTGCTTCTTCGAGCAAGGCATTCTTTGGTGATTTGCGTGGCAATTTTTAAATTTCATATTTTTTTTAAATCGACATCTGTTTCTTACAATATATGTAAAAGTAATATTTTTTATAGAAGAGGCACCTCAAAGAGCGATATACTTTCAGAGATAATCGAAATTAAAATATTGGACGCCACGCAAATCACAAAACACCCCACGAAAATGATTGTTTTGATATATTTAACTTTCTCAAATGAGTTATTAAGTTATCAGGTAAAAGAATAGGTAAGTAACTAATACAGAAATCGTCTTTTTAAAGCTTTTATTTATAGTAGAATCAGTCAACATTATTAACTCTTTGTTAAAAACATTAAAAACATGTAACACTTGTTTAAAGAGTTTCTCTTAAATCTAATAAAAAAAATAATCTTTGATTATAAAATCAGTCATTTGTTAGGAACATAATCAGTGGTTTTAATTATCACAATCATTTACTTATTAATAAAAAAATCTTAAAAAATGGAATAATCGGAACTGTCCGAGGATTCGTCGGCTACATTGTTAAGACAGGAGATCAAATCTCTAGTAGTTTTTGGGGTCATCAGTTCTTCATCATATTCTTTGGCCAGGCCTGGAACCCAAAAGCTGTCATTTTCTGAGAGTTCAATATCAGCCGTTGATCGTCTCACATCATAATTATTTTTAGCCGCTTTCGTTTCAACTCTTATTTCCGGAATAAGCCCACTTGGACTTGGTTTCAATAAGATGTTTGATAGTATCACTGGTTTATTCTTTGCTACTTTTACACAATCGCTTTTAAGCGTCATCTTCTGTGGACGTTTCTCAATGAATGCTGACTTGACTATTCCTTCTTTATTTCTCAAGCCGACATCATATAAACCCTTATGCAAACCATGTGGACACTGGATCGTTGAGTGAAAACATGGTTCTAATCCGCAGCTGAGTTCTCTCATTGTCAATGTCCGGCCAGTATCAGCATTCCAAAGGACTTGATGAACGCTCATCGTTCCAGGAAACTCTTTGAGATCTAAAGGTATCAGTAATTCTTTCTCAAACATGCCTGCTTCTGAAACAGTTTCTATGTAAACACCTGGAACATTTTTCTTTAGGTGTTGTAGAAGTGAGTCCATATCTGTTATGTCAACACCACGAGCAACTAACTGATCCGCTGTCCTTTTCAGTACTCCACCTACACCATCAGGAGCTCCCTTTCCGTGACCGCTTTCTGAGTAATTCCACTCCACAGTACGTAGCGATGGATAATGCCAATTTAAAATGGACATGATGAAGAACATTTTGCGATTTCTGTATTGTGCAGAAGGAGAATCGGAAACAAAGTAGAGAGCGTCAACCTGTGGCGCTTCATCTTCTAAGAATTTTAGGATAGGTAGAAGGTGCTCCCATATTGCAACTGCATCATGTCGCAGTGATTCGCTTACTGTACAAAAAGGTGTCGTTATCATCTTGCCATCTTTTTTGTAGTATAAAACTACAGTGTGCAGAGTCAGCTGACTTCGACTACCTCCAAAGTGAACGGCTTGGATTTCTCTGGAATATTTTGCGTTGTAATTCTCGCTAAAATCGCAATGAATTATGCATTCGTCTTCTTTCAGATTGGATTTTATTTGTTTAATATATCTGTGCTGTGATATTATATTAGAAACGTGTTTCATATAGGGTATCAGTTGCTTCTCAAATTCTTTTATTAATGCTTTTGGAGAAGCGCTTATTTTTTGCTTTGCAACTGTACGGGATGTTTTGATTATACCATCTTTGGTATAATTTTTTTTTTCTGAATTCCATTTCCAATAATGGGTTTCCTGAGAATCATCGAACTCATTGTAAAGTAAATGTTTATCTTTACATTTCTCGCACATCCTTTTCAAACACTGATTGGCGGAACTATCACAGCATATGTATTTTAAAACCTCTTGTAGTGATTTCTGCTCAATTATCATGTTTCTCTTCAGAGCTGCAAACACCAAATCCATGTTCTCGTGAGTCTTACAGAGACAAGTTTCTCTTGCATTCACATTTGGGATAATAACCCAAAAAGGCCTGAGCTTGCAAAAAGCTGAGTAGCTAATCGTGAAACGAGGATGCAAGGCAAGGTACTTCTTGTGCAAATTAAGCAAAGAGTCCATCAATAGCCGTTTTTGCTTTTTCGTTTTATTTCGGGTGATACAATCTTTTTTTCCTGGACATAACTGGCTGTTTTCATCGTCTTCATAGAATAGCTTTATACTTTCCTCTATGTCTTTTCTAATTTCTTCTTTAATATTTTGTCTAATAATCTCTGTTCTATTGTCAGTCTTGCTTGTGCTGGGTTGAGGTTCAAATGTTTTCTTTTTCATTCTATCTATTTGTTTTTTATACTTTGCATTAATCGCTTTTAATTCTGTTATTCTTTTATGCAATAGTTGGAACTCTTTGTTTACTTTGTACTTAAAACGGCGCAAAACACAACCAGTTGATGTTGTTCTTTTTGGGGTCTCTGTTATATTTTGGGTTTGATTCTGTGGTTGGGTATCACTCACTGTTGTTGGTTGTACTCCCGCGGGGTTAAGTCTTGCCGATCGCCTGATCGAAAATGATGAACTGCTTGGACTTGGAGGTTCGCTTGAGTACGAATTCCTTGACAGTGGTCGTTGTTCCGTGGCATCACCTGTAAACACAAAACCCTGTACCATATACTATGCACAACAAATCAGGTCGTAATTAAGAATACTAGTTAAAATTGGGCTGCGCAATACAATAGAAAACGAAATAAATTGAGAAATCAGTAGATATAAAAGTAAAAGAATTACATATTTTTACCTGATACGGATAAATGAATGCTGCAATCAGAAGCTGATGATGCTGGTGAATCAGCACGCGACAGAAGCAATGGAGTTGAAGTTTCTTCCAATGGATCACGGTTTTCTTTGTTTTGAATTTTCGGTACTTGTATAAGATTTTCATGAAGACAACGTTTAGCTTGATTTTTTTTCTTCAAGTTATATTTTCGGGAACTTATTCGGCTTTTCTCCCGTCTAGCTTTTTGTTCGCGGCGGTTCAAGTCATGAATACTAAGTATTTTTCCTTCAGCTTTCCTTTTATAATATCTCGCCCGGTTCTTCGCCTTGAACTCTTCATCATTTTTAAGCCTCTCTCTTCTTCTTCTTTCAGACAACTTCTTTCTTTCTAATTTTTCCTCTCTTGTTAAAGGCATTTTGGTCTAAAAATACACATTACAATTTTAGCTAATTTGACACTATTTTTTATTAATATTAAGTACTTATAAAATCAGAGACCCATCAACTGTGTCATTTTAAGTTTGATTTAAACGATTTTACATTTAAGTAACGTAATAAAAAATATTATGATACAATACTATTATAAAACTAAAAGTTATTTCATTTGCATGGCCAATAATTGATTTGCGTGGGTCAAAACTACCACGTAAACCACGCAAATCACGACCACGGAAATCAAAATAAATCCTTTATTCTAAAAATATATAAAAACCTTTAAAGCAAATATTCTGTGATTTGAATATAAGTTGCGTTATCTTATAATTGTTCGCTACAGTATTTTATTTAAAAAAACAAATTCACTGATACCGGAGAAAATTGTACCACGCAAATCAAAGTTTTGAGAAACCAAACCCACGAAACGAGGTTCTTACCTTAATTTTTCGAAAACTCGACGCGTCGTCACACAAGCACTCTGCCCGGCCGTCGGAGCGCGACTAGTTGTAACGTGAATTAGGATGACGCAACATCGGGCCGCGAATTTAGGGATGTGCAAGTGAATTTACAAATGATCCACGCAAATCAGTAACTACCCCGGGACACTTACATTTTTATTTTTTTTAGATAATTGTATTCTTTTAGAACTATAATATAATTTTTCATAGCATTGTCAACTTCTTAGGACATAATGTTTTTTTTTTGGTAAGCATGTACCGTTTGGTTTACGATATATAATTTACTAAGTGACTAGATCGGGGTTTGGGACACTCCACGAAAATCAAAGAATGGGGGTGTTTTTATTTTTTATGATATTAAATATATAGATAATTGAATAATAATTAATAACCCAAATAAGAGAGGATTTATGTTTTGCCAGAAAAAAAAAGTGGCTTGCTGACTTTTCGATTTCTATTCTTTTAAGATGATGCCGCTTAAAAAACGTGTCCTGAAGAATGACCCATATACTAATACACTGAAATTCCACGTATGAAATGCAAAATAGAACTAGGTACCTATAATATGTTGAAAACAGATTTAGTACTATATATGTATAATTAGGAAAGTGAGACATTCAGAAAATTAAGAATTTGTAAAATTTTCATAAAGAACTATTCATCCCGATAATAACTTGCAAAATACACGGGAAAATATAAAATTGGAAACTAATTGCTGACATCCTGAATACATCCAATTCTTCAAGTAATTTTCAGGTAGGGATGTTAATTTCTACCATTTACGTAGCAAAGTTTTCACTTCAGCCTTTTCCATGTCCATCAAGTTTTGCACAAAAAAATTAGAACATAATCCATTCAGCAGGTTGCGGAATGTTTATCATAGTTACCGTGACCCTGGAACATAAAGGGCAATCGAAGGAACATGAGTGGGTTTTAGTCAGTAAAAGTCTGACACGCCCTCCCGCCGCACCCAGGACGGGAGCAGTCATTAGATGATTTCCCACTCACCAAAAAAAAAACCATTCAGCAGTATTGTTGCTTCTGAATAAATTACCTCATGTAATCACATCTGCCATGTTACCTCTGCACTACCCTAGTAGGTTCACTGGTAGAGAATGCTTCCTCTACCACCGCCCACCTTTGTGCCGTTGAGCATAAGATTAAATCTATACATACTTATGAATTAAAGACGAAACTTGAAGACGACTGGATCCATATTTATGATCTTTGATTTATTGTATAACCTAAGACCTCTTTTTTTTGGTGAGTGGGAAATCATCAAATGACTGCTCCCGTCCTGGGTGCGGTGGGAGGGCGTGTCAGACTTTTACTGACTAAAACCCACTCATGTTCCTTCGGTTGCTCTTTATGTTCCGGGGTCACGGTAACTATTATAAACATTCCGCAACCCCGGCAGGAAGAGGTGAAACATACATTTACTAGCTGCGTGTTTACCGCACGTCATCTTGTT
This sequence comes from Athetis lepigone, assembly GCA_033675125.1. Classification (NCBI taxonomy): domain Eukaryota; kingdom Metazoa; phylum Arthropoda; class Insecta; order Lepidoptera; family Noctuidae; genus Athetis; species Athetis lepigone. The sequence continues at coordinate 8,468,186 of CM066240.1, forward strand.
CTCTATGACGTGACGTAAAAAAATGTTAGATAAAAGCCCAAAAATGAAAGCTTACACTGAGGGTCAGTCACCCTTACATGACTTAAAGCAATGTTTTAAGAAAAAAAAGTTCCAAATTATCAATACATTACATTGTCAACAACAGATGGTGGGAATCCTTTTCTGATTTGATAAGTTTTTTTTTCCGTCTCCATGTTCATTCCATGCTTTACATTCATGCATTCCGAAAGGTGAAAACTGCCTTGAGAATGGAAACGAATGTTCCAATGTAGTTTCGTAATCTAGAACTATATTGCCATGTTCTTGTTTTTCTATAGTTGAGTAGTTGCCTGTGACGTAACTGAAAGAAAGATTTACATGTAGATCAGAGGGAGACCCTCTGATCTAAACTTGTCTTCTCCCAAATTGGCACATTCTTTTTATTCAATCTATACTGTCCTACTGCAGGTCAAAGGACTCTTTCATATCCTTCCACTGCTGTCTATGTCTGATTATCACATTACTGAACTAAAAAAAATTATGGCGTTATTACGCTGGCTCCACTTGACTGGACGACGTCCGTTGGTGTCTCCTAATAAAAAAATAAAATGAGAATAAAAATCAAATGCGTACTTCTGACCTATTTTAATTATATTCAATAAACTGTCAATCAATACGATCTCAAAATAATTCGATTTTACATAAAAACGGGTCCGCTTCAGCGAACTATGAAATTCCCTTATCTATGAAGCCCCGATGGACAACGACACAGGGAGGTATTATAATAGCGAATTAATTTATATGCTAATTGGTAGCTAGAGTGCCACTGAAATTTTCCGATTGGGAAATTAATCGAAACGACCACCGCGCCATTGTTTTATGGGTCAATAGCCGGAATTAAAATAGAGTTGGTTAGAACAAACTAAATAGAATTTAGTTACCTATTAGCGTTTTGGTTTCCGTATAACTAATCATAACAAGGAATGTGTACCTATAATGGTTTAATTAGATGGTTGTGCTGATTCTGCTGTTAACAAACCTAAATTTAAGTTAAATGCTTCTTTCTCTTTCCATTCCATTTTCTTAACGAAAAGGACAGAAAATACATTTTAGTTTAATCCTGTCAAATTAACATCGCCTGAATAAAATTGGCGTATTTTTAGTCACCATGTTTTTAATCGTGTCTAAATTATCTATGGGGTATCTTAATTAAAAGAAAAAGATGCACTTAACTTAAATTTAGGTTAGTTTTTACATCTTTCGTGTGTCTAGAACGTGGAGCCACGCGAAACACAATGCTTTTCTAATTGTGTCTGTAAGTAAATAGTCAATACCTAATAGACTGACAGAATTATATTTCTACTTAAGAAAACTCCTATTGCTAAAACTGTTAATGGGATATTTATTAATAGCGACTAATATTTTTGGACTTGTAAATATTTTTGGAACAATTACGTAGGATATTCAAAGCAAAAAAGAATAAAGAATAGGTGGTAATAATTGTATGTTTTCAAACACGTATCTTCTTTTGATCCTGTTTGTTTAGGAACACTTTGAACATTTTTTAACTAGGTTACTGATGAGCTCACGGTATCGGAGATGCAATGATAACTTTCATTTTACAAATTCCGAGATCCCTTGACAGAAAGGATTAAAGTTTTTATCTAAAACATAATATACTAATTAATTGTATATAGTCTTGAAACCACAATATTTATAGCCTATGACTGTCCCGCTGCAGGGCAAAGGCCTCTTCTAATACATAAAAGAACACTACATTATCACCACGATTTTAGATTTACAATTTATTGATTTCCTCACTTTTTTGATTGATGTCTGTGATGTCTAAGATGAATTTAATATCAAATTAAATTAACCTGTCTCCACGAGACCTATTTTGTATTAGCTTGCCAGTTTGGTAGAACAAACGACATCCAAACTAGTTTACCTCAACATTACAACAAAAAGCAACACCTCTACCTACACAAAAAGCTTCCAGGCGAAAGAAAGCCTCGTTAAAAAACAATTTCCCGTTGTCGCAACAGAAACGCAAATGAGATTAAAACGTTCACAAAGACAATTAATCTGCATCTAGACGAGACGTTTTCCTAATTACAGGTGAGGATCCTAGAATACTTCTCTCGTAGCAATTTATATCTAGCAACATTGCAGATGACGACCATATTTCAGTACGTATGCAGAAAAGCAATATTTTAACTCCGGGGAACGGAATTTAGTTCCATAATTTGTCTCCGCTTCAGTGGAAATTCTAGATGTAGAATGTCATGTGAACGCCACACGTTGCAACTTTTGTTTAAGATGCCATTACATACGAAATTGTGACGTCATTTCGGATAATGGAATTTTGGTTGTGTGGTATGAACTTGATGCACCTGTTTCGTAAGCTGTTGGAACGTCTACTTTGCTATAATGTTTTCTGAAATATTAAAAATGTTTTGAGCGAAATTTTGCCATTTTCGTTACTACATAGTTCGGCAAATGAAATTGTACTTACCAAACGTTATGCAAAAAAAACGAAAAACTTCAACTATGACAAAAGTAATTTTGCCCACTAAATGCTGCCATCTTAAAAGTTTACCATTGTTGTTTCTGACATGTAGAAATTCGGCCAAACAATAAATAACACAAATTATTTTTATTAATATTCATTCCAAATTGTTCCTTAATGTAGGTACTTACAAAATATTTCGCTTCCAAACTCATCTCCCTTATCTATCACAACAAAGGAAAACCTCCAAACAATTACAAGAATAAACTGAACAATTTTCCGCTACACGATTTTTCTTTGTTCCTACCTGCAGTGAACGACAGCCCGGCTATGACGTCACAACGTGCTCCAGTGACAATCAACGTCCCTTATTAAGATAAATGACGCACGCCCTAACGTAAGGGAAATCGGGCCCAAATGTTTGGTAAACTTAAGTGACACTGGTGATAGTAAGGTCGTGAGCAAGGACAGGGATTTCATGGGGTTGGTCACGAATAGTTAGGTCGACATAGGAGAGAATTTTAACGAAGTTAGGTTAATGCCCCATGACCTGTGTTAATTATTTATTGTGACAGGACAGTGGATAGGCAAAAACAAATATGTTTTCACGGTTAAAAACAAGCCTCAGGCTATACGATTGCGATTGTTATTCGTATTGTTATTGTTATTTTCAACAATTACAAAGTTATGTTAGGTAATTTTTTTATGACTTAAATTGTCTTTAACATACGGACTATTACGTTTCTTCGGCCATTTCAGGTAGTGAGGTAGGTTAGAAACTTGAAATTTCGCAGTGCGGATTGGGGAATTATCAATTTTGAACTTGATTATTTAAGTATATGTTTTAAGATCAAAATTACTGCTTCTAACTGAATTTAATATTTTTTGCCTTCCTGTGGAACGATTTAGAACTTTAGTGAATTCCAAAATGGCAAAAGTAGTCACGGGTAGAGGGTATTAAAAAGATTATATTATTAAATAGCGTGCCTTTCTCCACATTTCAGCACTCAGCAAAGAGATATGGTTACAGAAAGCTCATACTGTCTACCACAGGCTCATTTAATCCACAGTGACGGAGCTCTCGAGAAACTTCATCCAAACTAATTACTACCTCCTACTTCAACTTATATCCTGGTACATGGTTCGAAATTAACTGAAAAATGATTGGAAATTGTTATAGAACTCCTTAAATTTTTTTTTTTTTTTTGGTGAGAGGGAAATCATCCAGTGACTGCTCCCGTCCTGGGTGCGGCGGGAGGGCGTGTCAGACTCTTACTGACTAAAAACCACTCATGTTCCTTCGATTGCCCTTTATGTTCCAGGGTCACGGTAACCACTATAAACCTTCCGCAACCCCGGCAGGCGTTGGCCCTGTTGGGCCCCTTCCTGTGCTGACTCCTTCTCTTTGAGGCGCGCGTGGAACACTAACGCTCCGTCGACGCGGTCCTGGTCCTAGCCGGGCGGCGAGCTACCCATCGCTCGCCATCCGCAGAACCGCGCATACGGTGGCTGGTAGTCGTCTTGCGACTCTCGACGTCTTCGCCTGGGTCTTAGTCCGGGGCGAGAGGCTCGTCGTTGCCTCTCGCGCGCCGCCGCTTCCTTCACTAGCATAACTGCTTCGCAGAAGGAGGCGACGGCATCCCATTCCGTCTCGCCCCGAAGCATGGCCTGAACCAGCGCCGGGCGCGAGAGGTCTCCGCCGCCGATCGCCTCTACGAGGACACGTCGATGCTCCGCCCATGCCTCCTTAAATATTTGAGATTAAAGCGTTGTGCTCATTAGACGAGTAATTTAGCGGTTACGTTGAAGCCTCAATTTGTCGTTGAAATATATTAGGTAATTAATTTATACGCTACCTATGTTTCTTAGGGTATGGCTCGGGTATGTTCAGGTTTTCATGTTGTTGTTACCTAAAAAATGGCATAATAATATGTAAAATACATAAATGCTTAATAATCTCCTTCCTTACTTGTTTTTTCAGTTTGACAATATTCCAATTATAAATTTTAATAAAAGATACATAATTCCCAGATATAAATTTCTCACAAAAGCATTGGTTTGCAAGAAAGGTGAGGTATATTAACAATTTTAAGAAAATGTAATAAAGACAATAATGGTGCCAATTCCGTTCTTCACAAATCAAAGAAAAAGTTCAGTTAATCTTTCTTTTTTCAATGTCTGCTGGGTTAGCTATTCGACAATAAAAAACCTCAATTCATCTTATATAAATTATCAGTTTCGAATCAGTTTATATCATAATTTGTATATTTGTCAAAAGTTTTCTGAATTGTAATTTTAATTTGACAAGATGATAAAGACTGGACTCCACGACACGGGAATCCTTATGTGTTTTTTTTTTGGAACGATATAATAAGTACATGTTTTGTATTTGTACCCTCCAGGTCAAATTTCGGCCACGGCGACCAATCTCAATGGAGATACCTATATGGACAACAATTGAGTGCGCAGATGTGAGCAAACGCAGATGCACTCCCTCAATCCTTCAATCTCATAGTTAAATGGGACGGTAATCCCATACGTACTAAGATACCACAGATTCGACAGCTATACGCTTATTGAGGCACGATGATGTCACACAATCTGCTTTCAAACTCCAGACTAGGGTATGGAAAACCCAATAAACACTTTTCCTAAACTGACAATCGAAACCAAGGCCCACGTTTAACAGCTTCAACCGTAAGACCAACAGGGCAATACTTAGAAAGTTTTCCTCTACATGAAAATATTGATAAGTCAGTACTTATCCACCTAACCTTCAATCGCTTTGATAAAACTGATTTTAATAAATAATTTGACTCAATTATTCTACAGACCTCAGCAAGGTTTTGAATTCTCTGTTGGAATTTAGTTTTCTCGATATAAATAATTTTCTCGACTTAAATTATCACTTAAGCTAAAGCTTTGAAAATAATGACAAAAGATATCTACTTACGTACCAAGATTCTTGTCTGTAATTACTTTTAATGTTAAACTGAAGTGTTTGATTGTTTACACGTGCTATAATACTTAAATCTTTTAGGAATCCAAATTAAAAATGCGAAACTAACTCTGTCTGTCTGCCTCTTTTTCAAGCCTAAACCACTGAACCGATTTCAATAAAATTTGGTACAGATATAATAGTCTGGGACCCGAGAAAGGACATAGGATAGTTTTCATCCCGACAAGCCCCGGGAACGGGAACTATTATTCCACGCGGACGAAGTCGCGGGCAAAAGCTAGCCTAAAATAAAAAGCCCGATTTTCGAGAAAGGTACGCATAAAAAAACACGTGTTTAAGCATCGTACACTACTTAATTACCAATCAGCCTATAGATTCACCGTTCCAAAATTTTAATAGGTAGGTATCTTCAATCAATCCAAAATACCAAATATAGGTAGGTAATCCTATTAAATTCATACGATACAGGATCATATAGGTACGTAGGTTGATAAGTAGGTAACTTGAGTACTGAGTGTTCCAGTTTCGGACTTCTAGCGTTATTGCTCAAGTTTGGAGAGCTCGGCCATATTTTCTTAGAAAAATTCTCTCAGCTTCTCGTAAACTTCCGCAATTTTCAATAGTAGCATCATTTTGAGTAGGAAAACGAGCAAAACACGCAATTTTACGAGAACATAGCGTGTTTATGTAGTAATTTGGAAAATGCTGCCCGTCTGTGACGAATAGGTGCATTGTGTTCAAACGACTGTGCTTCGTTTGATAGCCAGCGCTACAGCGAATGAAAATAAAAATTATTAGGTAGGTATAGAGCAAAGATGGCATGGTATAGAGTAAGTCTAGATATGAATAGGTTCAGTGGTAGATAGGTAATTTCGCTTGGGAAACTAGCCAAGAACTGAAGTTTCTATTTGTTCTTGTTGTACCTTTTGGGTAAAACCTGGACTTGTAAATCTTGAGAAGTAATTATTTCTACCAAAATTATGAAAACTTTATCCAAATACGTAGGTAGTTTTCTTAAAATTGTCTGGTCAGAACATTCCAGAAAGCTCAGAACGAGGCCACTGGGAACACATAACCAAAGTAAGGTGTGTCTGTGTGCCCCCGAAGTTATGAAATTGAGTTTAAAATTAGCAAACTTAGGTACCAAGTAGGCCTCTACTTACAGGGTTGCCAGATATCATATTCGGAACAATTTCATCCCTGTCCTATCATTTCCGGGGCAATTCCAAAATATGAAATCTCTCTAGGTACTTGTTTTGTAGTCCGGTCAATTTAGACCAAAAAATGAGTGTGAAGTTACATAAAGTCCCAACTAGCTGAAAATCAGTAAAATTGTTCAAAGCATAATAAAATTATAAACAATATCTAAAAGTTCCCCATCATTCCTGTGTCAAAAAATCAAGGTCAAAGGTAAAAAAATGAGTTTTCCGCGATTTTCAGCAAAACGGTAAGTTTTATCATAAAAGCACCTTAGACAAAATTGAAGATAATAAAATTATCTTTAAAAATGTATCAATACTTTTTTTTCTAACGAGCCACCGTTTCTGAGATATAACGATTCAAAAAGTTATAAAAGTTGTTATCGTCATAATAAGTATGCATACATACGACGCCACCTATGAGGTAGTGAACTTAGTGCGTTTCGCGAACAAGCCTAACTTACAAACTTGCAGGGTTTGCGCTTGTCACTATTTGCTGAAGCCGTTCCGTGGTCAGTGTGAACTAATCGATGGATTGAGAGGCACTGAACTGACACTTCGTACACTCGGGAAGCCGTGCTAACATGCCAAACCACTCGGCTAGATTGCAACAGACTTTGCCGTTTAATTGACAGACGTTAAATTGCTTACGATTTGGTAGACTTATGTAGATTTTACGTGTGTTATGTGTAAGTCTATGATACCTAGAGATAATACATGGGTACGGGTACCTAAGTAATTACCTATATCAACCGCTTCGAAAGAAAAATGATTAAGTGTCTAGCGTAGTTACTCATTTAGGTACGTTTTTACCAACTTTTACTTTTAAGGAAGTAGCTATTATATTAATTAGCTTTAGTTAACGCTTTCAACTATCTTTATTTTTTGTGTGTATATGCGCCAATGCACAGTAAAGTATACTTACCTAGGCTACTCGCATCCATCACACCACAGTATTTATCATTATCATTACCTATTTGTAAGGATTGAATGTTCGGTTTCAAGAATCTCTGGGTCTGTCTTCATAAAGAGATAATGAACAGTCAGAGGGTAGTGCGGATGTACCTACCTATTTATAATTATTTTACCTTTACTTTTTATGCAAAAATGGACGGATACCTAGATGTAATGTAGGTATGTTTATGTAGCCTCGTGTTCTTTTTTTAATCAGAATATCATTCAAACCTACTTCTCCACGAACAAAAAAGACCAACAAACCCACATTAGCCTGTCAAGTAGGTATTATTCTTGCAGATTCATTCAAATTCACCCCTCGTTTGTGCAGGCGACGCCTCCGTACCTAAGTACCTCTTAGAGAGGAAAAAACTTGTCACTCAGAAAGTTTTCAAGTCGCACGTCAAAAACATTTTGCATTACAAGCCTTCTTTGATTATTGGGTAAATCGAATTTCAGAAGTTTTGATTTACCTAGCTAACTTGGTTACGTAAGAAAACAACTGGAAAATATTTTGATAGATAGAAAGATTTTACCTAGTCGTCGGGATATTGATGTTCAACCCGTGACGGTTTTGCATTGTTAGTTTTTATTAGGTAGGTATAATTTAATTTACAAATTAACTTTTAATTTTGTTTGAACTATTAAGTGGGTTATTTACTTATTGTAAAGTTTATTCCAAAATCGATAAAGATCTGCCTATTAAGCCCGGTTCCCAAAAGCGTGACCACCACAAGATAAGTGGTTGTACCATTATTTAAGCAAAGTATCAGTTAAGAGTACAACTCTCTCCCCCTATTTTTAAAAAGCTTTAACGCGACGTACAGCGTATGTTCTAACGTTTGTGTTGAGAACTTTACATTTGTCGGAATAAAGTTTATAACACAATAACGGGGTCATTGAATTTTTATTATATTAGTAATGTCCTGGATGCAGTCATTAATCTGATCAAGGATATTCTTTGATTTGCATAGACGGCAGCATATTCAACCTAACTGACCGAAATTCAATCTTGAAGCTAATTCTTGAGCGATAATGTTTAAAATCTAAAGTAATTTGAAAGATTGAAGCCTGATGTATGCTGCTAGGTCATCATCATCTTCTCCCTAGCCTTTTCCCAACTACGTTGGGGTCGGCTTCCATCCTAACCGGATTCAGCTGGATACCAATGTTTTACGTGAAGCGACTACAGAAAAATAAAACAATTGTACACGGATCATCACTTTCGTTTTTTATTCTCATACAGTATAATTTAATAAGAAGTACCTATTTACAAAATTAAAGAAATAGAAATCTAAAAAATCATCACATAAAGAGTTTCCTAGTCGTTCGCACTTACACTATATTTTTCATTAGGTATAAGAATACAATTAAATATTTTAAATTAGGTATTGCCATCACGATACACGGTAATTTAATAAAATTATATTGTTCTATTACGTATTTAATTACAATAATAATTATAATTTTAACTTTAACAATTATAATTTCTTAATTTCAAACAAAACTTACAATAATTCTGATCAAGGAGGAATTTTAGGCCTTGTAGTATTGTATTACATTCGGTCAAATAAAAACAGGTGAAATATATAGATATACTCATTTCCACTCAAAAAACAAACACTCAACATATAATTGTTTACAAATTGAGATTCGATATGCATATAATTGATCGTTAATAATATAATTAATTCAAATAGTTACTTAACACAACTATAATAAATATGTTTATATTTGGGTTGAATACAAATAAAGAATGGTGACCGACAGCGTAAAGGCGAAGTCTCTGTTTCAAAGCATTTTTAAACTTGTTCAACCTAATACATAGTATCGCTGGAATGAAGTTCTATTTCGTAGCAGAAATGAAATAAGAGTTAAGACACGATCTGTATATCTACGATAACTTATAGTCCAGTCATTTTAGGTTTCTAAAGGTGCTCCTAAACGGGCAATTTTTTACTGCAATTGTGTTGCTGCAATACATTGCCGGCATTGCCCGGCAATGTTTCCGAACTCTCTGCAATATTGCCGGTATTGCCGGGCAACACTTTTTGTATGACAAAAATATTGCCAAGCAACGCCGGCAATATTGCTGGAGTTGCCGGGCCATGCTCAAAAAATTGCTGCAATAAAATTGCAGCAATTATGTTGCCCGTTTAGGAGCGCCTTAAAACTGATTTTCGTGACCTTTTGACCTTTATAACTTTATTAGCCGGCACGATATCAATGTCGATTTTTCACAATTTCATTATAATGCCATAATAAAGGTGTATACAAAAATTCAGCTAACTAGGAAATTTTCCGCAGATTGGGGTTTAAAATAGCTAAAATGACTGGACTATTAGAGGTATATTTATAGCCAGTAGTATAAAATAGCATAAATAAAAAGGATTTTTTTAACATGAAAAGTTGTAACGAATGAGTTAGCCGTGCTACAAAGTAAACACCTGAAATGGCTGGTAAAGACATAGATACATAATCTATAAACAATCTACATTAATCCTTCGAACACAGGTGATTTGAGATACTATAGAATGACAATAGCAGCCCGACAGCCGGCTGTCGGTTGGTCGTTAAAAGATTAATGTATTTAACCCATTGAATGCTCTAATTACAGACACAATTAGAAAAGCATTGTATCTCGTGTGGATCCACGTTCCAGACACACGAAAGGTGAATCTGAAGAGATGTTTTTGTTCCTTTGTCTAATCTCTCAGTATCAGTCGTATTGGTAAGAATAACATATCAAAAATTTAAGTTAACGTGTAGGTGCATCTAGAGTTTGATATATTTTAGAATAAGGCGAATTTGGCATTCGCCTTTATAAAAATTCCTCGAACAGCAACTACCAATATAATTTGGCGTAGATTTTATTTTTCAGGCATTATTTTGTTTGGAAGATAGGCGTTCTCCTTTAAAATGCTTTGATACTGAAACTATACGCCACAATTGTGCAGGCGGCCAGGCGCCCTCTTTCAGTGTTTTGCTCCTATAGTCAATTTTTTTTAACAAACGAGTACTGAGTATATCTCTTTCACATTTCCGGTATTAACAGAGAGAGATGGGAAATTAGTCTAAGCGGAGCCAACGCTTTTAACACCAATAATAACACTTATGCTGATTATGTGGACCAATAGAAACGCGGACATAATTTTTTGTACTTGTTTGTTAAAAAAAACAGACTAAAACTGTATCATAATTCCACCCAGGTCCTTGAATTTTAAGGAAGGGCTACAAGTCTTCAATAAATAGCAGGTTCAGATACCGCGAGCACAAACCCTATGGTACAAGTGAAAAAGACATTATTTTCTATGCCTTTCTTATAAAAATCGTTAAAAAATCTATGGAATTGTTTTGAGTAGTGAAGTTTGTAATACTTTCCGTTATTTAACATGTCTTCAAAATTAAACCGCCGAACACACGTCATTCGAGACAGTAGATAGACAATAGCAGCCCGACAGCCGGCTGTCGTACGTTTCTTTTGTATCACGAATCACGTATGTTCGAAGGTTTAAGATTTGGACTACCGCATACATACACTGATTAGTTGAATAATTAATTTATTGTGTTTCGTAAGTATACTGCGATCATAGAAAGGGCCCACTCTCTATATCTATCATTCATCATCATAATCATCTCAATTTCTATCAATTCTTAGATACATGACCAAAAAAAGTTGAACTATCGATCACAACTCAACTAGAGTTTAGACGATAAAAAGTTGTATGTATGCGTTACCCTTATCTTTGCGACTTTCAATCGACTTACTCACTACTCACTTATACAAAATGGAATTCGTGCTCGCGGTTAACCTTTAGACCCCAAGTCATGTATAAATGACAAACCAAAATATGTCTAGCACGCCACGGTCACCATCCCGTGACAAACTTCTATACATTTTTAAAAAGCTTGGCGCTGAGGGCACAACTTTGCCTGTTTTGATGTGGCGCCGAAAACTTAACCACACTGTAAATTAAACTTGACTCATGTCAAGACGACAAAATTATCAACTAGTTCACATTTTTCTGTAAATAACAATACATAAGTACAAAAAGATATCTACGCTATGGAATCAAGAGTTAGACCGATTCGAAAGTTGAGCATTCCGTAACAAACTAATTTATTATGCTTAGTTTTACAGCTAAGACTAAGAGCTAGTATAAAAACAAAGGGTTTTAACGATAGACCCAGAAAAAAAAATTACTTGAAAGTGCAAAAAAAAATTGTTCGGGACACTAGTCCTTGTGTCAATACTACTGACTAATTAGGCTTGGACTAATTTCTTGTGCACTTAAACGGTCAACTAAAATACGCAATTTCAGCACAATTATTGGTTATTTCGTTGGTACAACTTTATAACTTAATGGTGCGAATTCACCTGGTGTTTGGGCCAAATATTTGCGTATTGGATGCAACGCAATATGAACCTTATTTCAATAAACCAGGGATATAGTTTGAATTATCAAAGTATTGCGAAAATTTGGTCAAATACGACCAGTGAAGTCGCACCATTAAAGTTATGTTTCATTCAATATTGTACCGCCATAATCGATAAGAGTAAATGTGACGTAAGTTTGGCATAAACTATGAAGTCACTCACGTTAAAATGGCAGGCATACGGTCCGTGTCGAGACCTATTGTAACCTCTTTTTTTAATACTTAAAATGCATATTTACAAAAAATGCGCCATTAGTTGGTCGTATAAGCACAATGACATATTTAGGCTCCATACTTAGGGACTTATACAATAAATCAGCAGGTTTAGGTACGTTTCTTCTTAATAATAATATCTGAGCGCATTTTTAATATCTTTCTTGTTTTTAGCAGAATCTCATCACATAATTTCTGGGATAGTTTTTTAATATTAAAGCACACAGGAATAGGTATATTTGTCACTGTTACGGTCTTAGCATATGCTGCTGGTATTTTCATTTGTGATTAATAAAAAAAAAACTTATTGATAAAATATATATATATATATATATATATATATATATCCGGAAGCAAATATACATTATGAAAATGATACGAGACAGTGCATCTATAGATATAAAAAAACTTGTTTATATAGCCCTATGTCAGTCGCTGATGCAGTATTGCATTGTAGTTTGGGGAGGAGTGGCCAAATCTCATTTCATTAACTTGGAAAGAGCCCAACGCGCCGTCCTCAGAACACTGTTTCACAAACCATTCCGCTTCCCTACAAACATTTTGTACGCCGAGGCTGCTTTGCTGAGTGTCAGAAAATTATTTATACTGAATGTTACAGTAAAGTCCCACTCTGACATTTCGAAAAGGAGTGATTTGTGTAGTCTGGAGGCAAAACGAAATTTCAGAGTTCCAACTCCTGCAGTAAAATCTGTTTTCGCGCAAAGACTTCCACATTTTCTACATCTCCATGTCTATAATAGGGTAATCAAACAGTGCAACATAAGAAACTGTACTCGTAAACAAATTAAAAATAAACTAAAACCTTGGCTATTAAATCTAACATATGACGAAGCAGAAGAAGTCATCAAAGTAATAAAATAAGCTATATATGCATAAACCTGCCGCTCTCATGTCTCTTTCTTGCACACGTCACTCTCAGCCACTTCACACTCGCACACACCTCACACTCTCACACTCAAATACACCTCACACACTCACTCACATCACAAACACACCGCACGCACACCTTACACAAACACCATCAAACCCGGCGTTTATTTTCAAAATGTTCTCATGTTTATTATTCCTCTTCTTTTATTATTATTTTTATATTTTATTTTTGTTGCTTTATGTAATAAAGTTGTTTAAGGACAAACCTTCCGTACTGGTACCCAAGATACAGGCTTGCCTAGTTTGGGGCCAGTGTTAAAAACTGTATGTTTCTCTACTGCAATAAAATTTTTATTATTATTATTATTATTAAATAAACGTGGGAAATAGTACATTGATTGCACTGGAACAAATTGGTTGTGTATTCAGATACGTCCTCATTCATAATAATCTAATAGTCGAAGTATAACACACCATAACATGAAATTAAAGTTGACATTCTAAAATGTGCTGCCACATAATTTCTTTTTGTAGTTGCGTTAATGAAATAATCATTGAAATTTCAACTGTAACGTCATGAAATCAAGGTGTATTATTAAGCTTCGTCTGATTGTTTGTATATAAGGTCGGTTTTAGTGTTTATTGACATGTTCTTAATGACGACTACATTGGAAAAATACAATAAATAATCTGAACTGGAAGTGTTTTTAGTGACAAAAATAATTAAAACAGCTAATAACGTCAATAAACAAACCGTGTATTTTTTGCTTGTCCGTTTCAAGTTACTTACATTCAAAATGAACAAACAAAAACACTATAATTTTCATGTTTTATCAGTAGGGTAAATAATGGAGGTTACTTTGAAAGTACCTAAATAGACAAACATGGTAATTTGAAAAACACCAAAACAAAACCGAAACACCAAAAAATAAGATTAAGAAAAACTTTGCTCCTATAATTTTTGATAAGTAGTACAACATAAAAAAAACGGTTACATTCATGTGCGCCTAACGCCGCAAGGTTTTTTAGTGTTTTTCAAATTACTTCAGCAGTTATTTTATTTTAATGCAAATAAATTTAAAAATTATTAGATATCAAAGAAAATTAAAAATACCCCAAGTTCTCAGTAATGCTAAAAAATATATAAAATAATATATTTATTTAACAAACTGGTTCAATATAACACTTTTACACTGGGGTCAGTGTTTCTCACTGAGAAAAAAATTCAAAACAAAAAATGAAAGGCCAAACGCCTTTGTAGATTGCTCGGAGGGTACTTAGATACTTGCATAATAAGCCCCGTAAAATGTAATAGTTTAGCAGACTTAATCTAGATGGCAGCAGTGTATGATGGCGTTTAAATTACAGAAAATATCAAACGTCTAAAATAGATGCTACAAGTTTACCAACTAACGTCTATAAAATAATTTATTAAAGTCTAAAGATAGTATTATGACGACTATGATACAATAAAAAAGTATTTAGTAATAAATTACAAAAGTTTTGTATTCATTGTTATGGAAAATCGACTATTGCAAATAGTATAAAATATAAGACTAGCATTACACTAGAGGATGTTTTATTCTAGTAAAATATAATTATGCTATTACGCTATTTTACATTACAAAATGTCAAATTATAAAATCTAGCATTATCTACGAGACAGAAAATTTCTTTTGACTTCACCATTTAAAAAGATTAATACTGAACGCAATGGAACAATTCTGAATTCAATAACACGACCTACAACTGAATAATTATTATGACAGATTGTGATGAAATGAAAAATAATATTTTAAGTGGCAACCTTGAAAGCCCGTTGCCCCATGTTGAAAATGTAATGATAATTTACATGACACTATATCACTATTGCATTTTTATGTTGATACAAAGTTCTTATTACTTTTTTATTCAAATACGACAGCGATTAACCGCACAAATGCTCACTGGGCATAAACACTCTTTAGTGACTTTTCTAGAAATGTCATCACAATGTTGCCAATGATGTTGATTCTCTTGTTCACAAACTAAACTAAATTAAGACCCCTTGACACCCAACCGACTGCCGGCTGTCGGGGTATCCCATTTCATTATAGTCCTTATTTTTATTACTTACAGACTACTTTTGTATGAACAAGTTTGGTTATTTAAGTTCTTGGATAAATTTCCTACAATTAAAAAAAAAGAAAATCTATGCTCGTCGTTTTTCTTTTTGAGGTAGTAGTGAAATTTCCGCCGCCATTTTGTTTATTGTGAATGGCTGAGGGGTTTAGAGCATCTTTCCCTTTCCGTTTCATTAAGAAATGCACAGAAGATACATAATAGTTTAATCCAGTCAAATTAACCATTTTTAGTGGCCATGATTTTATTCTCACCAAGTCTTAAGACCAGTCAATTTAAGACAATCGATGATACGGGGCATGTTAATTTGACAAGACTAAAATAATACTTTATTTTCTTCTGACATTCTCTTATTGATATAGAAATAAAAAGATGCAATGAACTTAAATTTAGTTTAGTAATTTGACAAGACTAAAATAATACTTTATTTTCTTCTGACATTCTCTTATTGATATAGAAATAAAAAGATGCAATGAACTTAAATTTAGTTTAGTAAGTGAACAAGTGAATCGGTATTGCGTAGTTACTATGTCTGACAATTAAACGCGGGAAGTTAACATATTAATATTAAGTGGTTATTGGAATAGATCAATACTAACTGAAGTAGAAAAAAATGCGGAACTTTTGGAGCCAATGAAGTCAAGGTACATACATAGAAAGATGACCAATTAGCCTTTTCGTTTGTGTTTTAGCATGTAGAGTACAATCCTCCCAGAACCCAGACGGGTATGGCTTGCTGACCAAGTGATCAACCGGGATTCTTATAAAGAGATTGGTAATCAGTGACCGATACATAAACGTATTTTAATGCTCATAATAACAAACTACTATTGCAAAGAAATTGTTTATATTAAATCAATTATTATTGAAGTAATTGAATGTACCTATAGAACGCGTGCGAAGCGTCTTGGCGTTATCTTTCAGTTGTTCGATTTTTGACCTCACCAAAGGGCAACGCTGGCGCACGCTTTGCCTACCTATGGAAGTAGGTATCGGTCATAGTTTATCAGTCATCTAATTTATGTTTTGTAGAACATTGTTAAAGACATTTATTAATTATTGCCAACAAATTTCCGGGTCATAACTTCAGCCAGACGCATTGAAGTAACAATCTTAGCAGCGTAACATTGGTAAAAACCTTGAAAATAACTAGATAGGTAATAATATCTTGTGTTTAAAGATTAAAATTTGGTACGTAGATGTAGTGACACATCGGCAACAAAGGGTCGTTCCTTGATAGTTGTCGCATTAAATCGCTTTACTGGTAAATAATACAGCAATAGAATTAATAATAGCTGACAATCTTTATCGTATGTGTTTTGTTTTTACTAAATACGGCATTTTATCATTTTTATTATCTGTCGTTAAGGATATATTGTCATTGCTTCACCGTAACTAAATATATAATTGATATCAAACTACGCTGTTATTGTTCAAAGTTCAAAATTGAAATTACTATTACAAAATATACAAAAAAGTTTTATTCATTATGTCTTATAATATAATTTTTATGTTTATGTAAAAATGACCTTTGTCCTAATAGCTTTTGTATATTTTATACTATAATCGGGCTATATTTTACGTACTCGAGTCCTTGATCATTATAAAATAAAATATATTTACTTTACTAAATAATATTGCCTTTTAAATAATTGTTCTCGACTATACCAAAGAAATAGAAACTGATATAATAATTTGTAATAATAAATAAGCTCTCATTAATTGCACAAATAATAATAGTTTAACTACATTCATTAATATAAGGAATTTAGTGGCATTTTGGAGCAACAACTTCAGATTACTGTATAAAATTCGCTTTAACTCGGAAGCATTAAGACAAAACAAAATCGTAAAAACCTCTACAAAAAGTAGACTATATATATAGACGATACAATTTTGATCTGAGTATACACCAATTGAGTATTCGAGTACTTAAAGATAAGTAAAAGATCAATATTATACAGAGAACGTTTAACCCTTCAATGTATGGGTGGGTTTTTGTTCTGGTTTGGGACATTACTCCTCGAAAGTTGTACCTTTCTCTGCGTACATGAAGACCAATGTAATACTGTTGTCGACTCACACCTCGATATGATCATCAGGTATGATGGGACGCTTGAGCTTCTTAGGGTTGAGTATTGCAGGCTTCTGCGTACGTGTATGCCATACATACACCTTCGTACAATTCTCTGCTAGCGGCTCCAATTCTTCTTTACTTGTGAAGTATTTTAATATCTCGCTCTCCTGTAAGTAAATAGTAGATTATTAGTCATAATGTTATCAGAACGTAGATTTTTTAAAACAATTCATTATGATATCTGTAAGTAGGTTTTATTCATTCGTGCTGTATGTTGTTTTTATTTTTGTTGTGTAAACGTCATAATTCGAGGCATTCGTCGAACAGCAACAAATAACTTAAATTTGTTGTTGAATATATAATTTTATTTAGAATATGAAAATAAGTTTAAGTTGTTAATCTGTCTCCAGACAGCACTTACAAGATATAATTTTGTGTTATCTGTATTTTCTTTAGTCTATGATTACTGCGAACAAATGAAGAATAAAATAAAGTAGCTTTGCTAACAGAAAATCTCAATTTCATTAATTAATACAGTAAGAATCCTATAGAAAACCTATAAAGTTAACAGGTTATGGGCCCAGAAAACATTTGAAATTGAAGATCAGTGAAAAACATTAAAGTTAACAGGTTATGGGCCCAGAAAAGTATTAAGTCCAAATAAAACCAATTTCCAAAATGGACGTCACGCGGTCAATGAGTGTGGAAAAATTCGACGGAAGTAATTTTCGTCAATGGAAGTTCCAAATCAAGTGCGCTTTAAAAGCCAAAGGTATCGACATAGCTGAGCCGAAACCAGAAAGTGACTGTTCTACTTGGATTAAAAACGATGGAATGGCAATGTTCATAATAACCTCAAACATGGACTTAAAACAAATAACTTTGATAGAGAATTGTGAAACCGCTAGAGAAATAATGCAAAAACTCGAGACTATTTATGAACAGAAAAGCGAATTGAACAAAATGATCATTCATGAAAGATTTTATCAGTATAAAATGTCACCTAACGACACAATTGCTCAACACATTTCTAAAGTAGAAAATCTTGCAAAGCAATTGAAAGAAAGTGGAGAGAACGTGAGTGAAACGGCGATTATAACCAAAATACTTGGTACTCTACCAGCAAAGTATAGAACCCTTCGTCAAGCTTGGTTATCGTTAGACCCTTCAATGCAAAATATTATGAATTTAACTGCCCGTTTACTTGATGAGGAAGCAAGTTTATTTTGTGAGGAAGAGCAAGAAACAGCCTTGTTGGTAACTAATTCAAAGGAAAAAAGGCAAACAAAAACAAATGAACACCGTGGTAATGATTCCAAACAAAACACAAATCCCAAACACCGTTTTGAGTGCTATAATTGTGGTAAGCGAGGACATTTTGCCAAAGAATGTCGAGCTCCAAGAAAATTTACAAGAAAGCCTAGCAATATGATGGCATTCAATATTGAAAATAAAATTGAATTGAATGATGGTGATATTTGGATCTTAGACAGTGGTGCGTCGGCTCATATAACCTACAAAAAAAGCATTTTTACTCATTTAGAAGAATGCACCCAGAAGTCATTGACACTAGGTAATGAACAGCTGGTTGAAGTATGTGGAATTGGAAGTATAATGATAGAAAGGTTTGTCAATGGACAATGGTACTCCGGAATATTTAATGATGTACTCTATGTTCCAAGTTTGAAGAGAAATCTGTTCTCTGAAGGTGTTATAATGCGTCAAGGTTACTCACTAATTAAGAAAGGAAATAGTGCATTAATTTATTTGAACAGAGAAGTAGTAATGACTGCACAAATAAAAACAAACAACCTATATGAGTTGAATATTAGAGTTGTTGTTCCTGAAAAATGTAATTTAGTACAAGATTGTATTGACATCAGAAAGTGGCATGAAAGACTAGGTCATATAAACTTGAAGGAAATTAAAAACATGAATGCAAATAATGTGGTTGAAGGTTTGAAAATAAAAGGTGATACAGTAGAAAACTACACTTGTGAAGCATGTGCATACGGGAAGCAACATCGTTTACCTTTTCAAAAATCTTCAAGAAGTGAAATACAGCCAGGTGACCTGGTGTACAGTGACGTATGTGGCCCAATGAGTCACACATCAGTGCAAGGTATGCGCTATTTTGTACTATTCAAAGATGCCAAGACAAGTTACAGGCATGTGTATTTTATAAGAAATAAATCTGATGTCCTACATTACTTTAAAATTTATAATGCCATGATTAAGAACAAATACATGCACAGTGTGAAAATTATACACACTGACAATGGGAAAGAATATGTCAATGCTGCTTTTAAGGAGTATACTGAAAAAGAGGGCATAATACATGAATTTACAGCACCCTACACCCCTGAACAAAATGGCCGCGCAGAGAGGGAGTTGCGAACCATAGTTGAAAGTGCTCGCTCTATGTTATATGCTCGAGATATGCCACTGTACTTATGGGCAGAAGCAGTTAATACAGCAGTGTATTTACTAAATAGAACATCATCAAGCCAGTCCCCCAATAAGACACCTTTTGAATCTTGGAATGGTGTCAAACCTCAGATGAGCCATATAAGGGTGTTTGGAAGTGAAGGATATGTGCATACTCCAGATCAGCTAAGAAAGAAATTAGACAGAAAAGGTGAGAAGATGATATTTGTAGGATATGACAACAATAATTATAGAATGTTTAATATAAAGAACAAACAAATAAAAATATCGAGGAATGTTATTTTTAATGAGGATAAAGCCCCAGAAATAAGAAGAAATATATCAACAATTGTGATAGATGAGGACACATGCACTGAGGGCAATAAAAATGAAACAAATATACAAGAAAATTGTGAAAACATCAATGACACTGTTTCATCAGAAAGCTCAGGTGAAAGTCTGCACAGCTGTCATGATGATGACCCCAGCTATGAACTTTCTCAAGAAATAGAAGACATAGAAGAAAGGCAAATAAATCTAAGACCTAGACTCAACAGAAATTATCAAGCAAACTTCATAGAATTTACAGTGCCATCTACATATGCAGATGCCATGAGGGATCCACAAAAGGATAAGTGGTCCAAAGCTGTGAATGAAGAACTGGAAGCCCTTGAAGATAATAAGACTTGGACGGTGGTAAAGAGAACAAACCAAAGAACAATCACAACTAAATGGGTCTTTGCCATAAAGAGAGATGAAAACGGTGAGGTTACAAGATACAAAGCTCGTTTGTGTGCCCAAGGATTCAGGCAAGTAAAGGGCATTGATTATGAAGAGATATTTTCACCAACAATAAGGTATGATTTCATTAGAATTATTCTTTCTCTGGCAGCTAAATATAATTATGCAATCAAACAGTTTGATGTTAAAACAGCCTTTTTGAATGGTGACCTAGAAGAGAATATATATTTAGAGGTCCCAGAGGGAGTGTCAGTAAGTAAAAATTATATTTTAAAATTAAATAAAGCACTCTATGGGCTTAAACAAGCATCCAGATGTTGGAATAAAAAATTTACAAAGTTCCTAAAAGAATATGGTTTCATACAATCTCAGGCTGAAAATTGTATTTATGTGGGAGAATTTAATGGCATCAAGGTTTACTTATTAATATTTGTAGACGATTGTCTAATAGTGTCTCCCAATGAAGACTTGACTAAACAAATTTTAATGTATTTAAAACAAGCCTTTCAAATTAAAGAATTAAATTTAACCTGTTTTGTAGGTATCCAAATAGTGAAAGAAAGTAATTGCATTCTAATTCATCAAAGAAATTATATTGAACAAATCATAAAAAGATGTAAGGGCCCTCGCCCACGGGCGACTTTTTGTAGCGATGCAGTCGCGATGCTCTCGCGCGTAGCATCGATACAGACGCGAAGCAGTCGCTAGCTGTGTGCCCGCGCCCACGGGACCAGGATTCAGTCGCGATGCAAACGCGATTCGGTCGCGATGCAAACGCGATTCGGTCGCGATGCAGTTACGATACAAAAATACCTTGGATCAGTACAGTTGCAAGATGGACTCCGTTGAGGCAACATTAGTCACGCTGTCTTTGGTGCTGCTTTTACGTAAGCAGCCGAAGCGTAGGCAACGGAAGCAGCGTCAATATTGGATGCATCCATTTAATACCCAGAGATTATTTACAATCGCGATGCAGTAGCGCGTTAGTAGCGCGACGCGGTCGCGCGTTTGTATCGATACAATCGCGATGCAGTAGCGCGTTGCAAATGCGACTAACACGCGTTAGAAGTGATGCAGTCGCGCGTCTGCTAAACGCGCGACTGCATCGCTACAAAAAGTCGCCGTGGGCGAGGGCCCTAATATGACTGATGCCAATCCTGTAAAAAATCCATCTGATGTTAATGTAATAATTTCTAATAATGTAGATGATGAGATTGTAGACTTTCCTTATAGAGAATTAATAGGTTCACTGTTGTTTTTATGCTCTGTTTCACGTCCAGACATTAGTTTTATAGTTAACCTATTGAGCAGATATGTAAACTGTCCTAAGAGGCAACATGTAAATGCCGCTAAACGTATTATAAGATATTTGATTGATACTAAAGATTTATGTATTGTTTATGGAGAGAGCAAAAGTCTTGAGGGATATTCTGATTCAGATTTTGCTAGTGATGTGGATACCAGGAAATCCACTACTGGATATATATTCTTGTTAAATGGTGGACCAATCACATGGTCCAGTCAGAAACAGAAAACTGTTGCTCTCTCTACAACTGAAGCCGAGTTTGTAGCTGCTAGTGAATCGGTCAAAGAAATTATATGGTTAAAGCAATTACTCTCAGATCTGGGTGAACCAAATTATTGTATTAACTTATATGTTGATAACCAAAGCGCTATAAAGTTGATAAATAATCCCGTATACCACAAACGAACGAAACATATAGACGTTAAATATAACTTTATAAGAGAGAAAGTAGAAGTAGGTGCAATTAAAATAAAATATATTTCCAGCTCCAATCAATTGGCCGATTTATTAACAAAGTCGTTACCTACTCAAGCATTTATATTTTTAAGAACCCATTTGTTATCTGACAGGAATAGTTTTTCGTTTTAGATTTTCATGGTATTTGGAAATAAAATTATAGAGAGGGTGTTGAATATATAATTTTATTTAGAATATGAAAATAAGTTTAAGTTGTTAATCTGTCTCCAGACAGCACTTACAAGATATAATTTTGTGTTATCTGTATTTTCTTTAGTCTATGATTACTGCGAACAAATGAAGAATAAAATAAAGTAGCTTTGCTAACAGAAAATCTCAATTTCATTAATTAATACAGTAAGAATCCTATAGAAAACCTATAAAGTTAACATTTGTCTTAAATTTAACTGGGTATATTCTTGATCGTTAAAAAATATATCAGCTTCAAAACATTACGTTACTTGAAATGTAGTAGTTAATAAAAATTAATAATAGTTTATTATAAAACGACATTTATGTGTTTGTAATGCATGTATTGTAATAAAATGGTGATCGTCCGTCGATCGTAAAATTATTGTTCTTTGTGTTAAAAAACATTCTTTTTGAGGAGAATCGTATTTTAGAATCCAATACGTACTTTGTTAGATAAACCCATTGAGTTATAATGTACTACGTACTAGAGGAGCTATTTCAAATAAAATATGGCGCGTAATTTGGTGACAGCGGAGCATGCGCAGTGCAAGCGGGTTCCATAGATAACACCAATGCGCGCAGATGCGACATATTTTTGAAGTTGACTTCTATAGGCTTCTTTAATATTATGTGCATTATGGGTATCGTTATAAAAATAGTTATAATTAAAATAAGAAATGTATAACATAAAATTATGTGGAAAATAATAATATTACAAAATAAAATGAAACGAATTTAAACTGTAAAAAATTTAATTCCCATGAAATAATTGTAACTACTCTTCTTGACTTTGTGGTGTATTTCTCGTTTTCCTTAAAATGAACGGAACATATTCGTGAATATTCTATTGGCAATCACGTGACTTTGCTGCGATTCTTCTGAATAAATTTAATCCAAAATAATTCTCTAGTACTAGGACACGGCCGACGAAACCTTAAAAAATATATATATATTTAATAAATAAAAAATATTAATATTACTTAATAATTTTTTTCTCATGATTATTAATAACATTTTCGTGTTCGTAATTGTTTAACGTTATCCGACGTTAGTGTCCATTCTGCGCATGCAACAAATATTTTACTCTTTGATATTAACATCAACATGGCCGCCGTCGAGGTGACTCGTCATACATAATTACAAATAATAAAATTAGGCATGTTTTAAAGATAATATTTTGAACTTACTGGTAAAAAATCACTCCTTGAATTTTATTTATATTTCTCAAGCTGTTTGAACAGTATCTCAATGCACACGAAGGCATATTTTTTTAACAAAACTTTGCACTCGAAATAGTCTAGCTGCTGCAAGCGCCCGACATAGACTAAGCGAGTTAGGGTGCATGCACCCTAACTCGTGTTACAAAAAATTTAGTTGAGGTGACTCCTCTAGTACGAAGTACATTATAACTCAATGGATAAACCATTTTTTTATCACCACTATTGTGCCGTCGTCCATCGTGTTTCTGTACCTAATTAAACCAATGCCACAGGATGTGGCTGATAAGCGCCTGTCATAGGTTGGACATAGTGAAAGCTATCAGCATCACTTATAGAGCAGTAATGGAAGTCTATTGTTGTACGTCTCTTTGGGCTATGACGCAACTATGGTCGTTAACCCGAATTCGAACGCTTTGGAATTCAGGCATGCATCAAGTGTCAATGAACGACGTGCACTCGCCTACGGTCAATTTTGTACGTCTTTAAAAGATCTTCAGATTCTCAAAAAATTGGAGGTTCATCCTTCAATTTTATATTATTACATTGTCTATTTTAATATAGTGAAAGAGTTTGCTATTTTATTAGAAAGCAGCATACTATGGGACTAATAAAGTAATGACCCAATTTGAAACTTGGAGGGTGTGATCTTTGTGAAGAGTCGGTAGCCACTAAGAAAGGATTTTTAGAAATTCACCTCTAGACTCCCACAGAGGTCGGGCATTATATTACGTCATTCATCTGTCAAGCACCTCTTATCGTAAGCGTAATCTGACCACGGACACAAAAACTGTTATTGTGTTTCTATATACATTAGAGAACACTATTTACAAATAGAATTTTAAATCGGTCGGGGTTTGGTGGCTCAAATTTGTGCCAGCGGGCTCAACGGTAATACTTGTTGACTGGAACAATTTTGTGCCAGTGGGGTTCTAGACGTTCAGACCCAAAAGAAGTCAAATTAAATATATAAAAAAAGAATTATGTACAAAAACACACTAAAATTAAGTCACTATCTTATAAGTAACATAGAAGAAAAAATAAAGTAGCATCAATAAAAATCTCCGCATCGCTGTCAGCTGGTTTTAAAGGGCTCAAAAGGCTGGCGGCATTTCCACGTTGAGAGGCAATGCTTAGCCTCTGGCCAAGATAAGAGCAAGCTCTTGGGTCACGGGAAGAGTCGACGGTATGAAATAAAAGTTAAAAGTTTTGAAAAAGTAAACAGTTACTTTTAGTAATTTTTTCCTATTATTATAACTAAGAAAATTGACATAATGCCTAATTTGAAAGTTTGGCTCTACGTTTGGTTTCCACACTTAGTCCACTCAGTTTAGGTTTCATTTACGGAAAATGCCTAGTGAGCTGATTTTTTGTATGCACCTTTGTTACGACGCGACGGTGTAATGAATATATGCGAAGTCGACATTGACATCGTGCCAACTAAAAAAGTTATTAAGGTCAAAGGTCACGAAAAACAGTTTTTGTAAATATTTCGTGACCTATTGCTCGGAGATCAATAGATATGTCACTATGAAATCGTTTTTCGTGAATTGTCTTCAATAAATACAAAAGGCATTTTTTGAAGACAATTTATTTAGTGAATCAAAAGTATTTAACAGTTTGGTTGACAACCCTATCCGTAATCTACACTAATAATCTAAAAAAACTGTAGTAGCGTCTATCGTGGTAGTGTGGGTGATTTTTGATAACTATCAACAATCTAAGTATGCCGACAATATTTTTAGACACTGTCTATCGAGTTAGGTTCCATATCTGGCGTACAACATGCAGCTATCAGAAATATGAATCTACTAGGAAAAGATAGCCAAAAGTATGAATGTTTGTCACGTTTCCACGCAAAAACTACTATACGGATTTTGATGAAGCTTTATTTCAGTTTAAGATTATAATACACATCCAAGTGGGGTCACTTGGATGTGTATAATAATCTTAAACTTTCCAGCCCCAGTTTCGCATGGGTGTTATACGTTATGTATGACCTTAAACTTTAATATTTTAATTAAACCATCTAGTCTAGAATAATCTCGATTCAATATCAGGTAGTCGGTAAGTAATTACTTTAGTGAAAGAAAGTTTGTCATGAGTACGACCGACATTATGACTCAATTCTCTATACATAATGCCCTTGTTATCATTATTATTTCATGTAATTTTATGTATGTTTTATTGTTAGGCTAATATTTTCCAACGCGACTAGTCCACCTAGTTAAATATTCTACGTTTAAGTTTCTTACCGGTCTAATTGTTGTTTTGGAGAAAAGTTATTGGTCAAAATATTCTGTTGGTAAAATATTCACTAACGTGTTAAACTATTGTGGCGGAAAATTCCTTTGTATGAAAGTTAATGGTTCAACCTTTCGTGTGTCTAGGACGTGAAACCACTGAGACACAATGCTTTTCTAATTGTGTCTGTAATAGGGATAACGACAACATAAAAAAATGGCATTCTGTTTAGTCCGTCTTGTAGATCGGCCAAAAATACGGGACACATATTTTTTGCTTGATCAAAATAATAAAAAATACAAAGGTAAATAGCAACAAAGTTCTGGAGTGGGGGCATAGTGGGGGCTTTTGACGCTACCGTAATGCAAAAATTGTATCTGATCGTGACGTCACGCACAACTTCAACGCACTGTAACGTCGTCATTTTTCGTTTACGAGAAAAAAGAAAAAATACGTGTCCAAATTTTTTTAATAATCTCAATGACGGACTAGTTACTTTTTTTTTGTCGTCTCGCCTATTGTATGTGTAATGAGAGCATTCAATGGGTTAAAGATAAAGTTCACCAACGGCTCATGGATCAAACTACTGTTAATAATCCGTATCAGTTTGAAATTGCTGATATCACACGACCAAGAGAATTACATATAAGTAGCAAATAATAACGATAAAGGCTAATTTAGTTTATCGTTTTCCGGCCATTGGTATTTTTTTTACTAGTATTAAATATTTATGAGTACATATGGTCTTTGGTTGCAAGGTGACTGAATTATCGTTATGATACTTTGTTATGGTTAGGATCAGTAAATAATCGTTTTCTGTTTCCATATTTGTATCTAAGTACACTGGTAGTATTAGGCCTAATTAGGTTATGTTCGTTAGCACCATATTAAAAGAGAACCTAGCAGCTAATTACCAATAACAAGATTAGATTACAGCCACATAATTCAATAGCGAACACCGGGTTTCTGATTGCCAAATGTGGCATTGACTCTGATAAATGCAAATAATGGACGAATATTTCCCAACTATGCGTGCATCAGCATTCAATCTAACTGGATGCAACTAAATACCAGTGTTTGACTCAGTCATCCACACGATATTCCTTGCACCTAGCCGTAGTAAACAAAAATATCATCATCATCAGCCCGTAAGCGTTCACTGCTGGACATAGACTACACTTAACTCTTTCCACAGCATACGGTTCTGAACCGCCTGTAACCCACAGTTCCCTCAGAGCTTACCTAGGTCATCCACCTATTTAGAGGGAGACGGGCCAATGCTGCGCTTGCCAATACGGGGCCGTCATTCGAGTACCTTTTTCTCCTATCGGTCTCCGTTCTTCAAGCTATGTCTCCGAGCCCACTGTCACTTCAGCTTTGCGACTCGGTGAGCTACGGATCTCCTCATTATCAACATTATTATTATTAACCAGCCCATACCATCCCACTGCTGGGCAAAGGCATCTCTCCATTATTTCCACCTGTCATGACTTGGCGCTTGCGTCTTCCCAATCCTCATGTAAGCCGACCAAGTCGTCCCGCCATCTCTTTCGTCCAACATCATAATATCAACAATAGAACAAAAATATTATAGCAATCAATTACCTGAAATCCAGACTGGACTTTTCTAGAAAACTTTGCTTCTGGATGTTCCAGGAACAGGGTGGCATTGATGGCGAATCCTGCCATATCAATAGGGAACGGTCTGAACGGCTTCCAGTACGCGTTGTAACCGCTCACCTTGCCGTCTGTTACTAGGGGCATCTCTACCCTCATCCCCCCTACAATGCCTACTGGCCAGACGCCTACTCGCTTTATTTTTCGCATCTGAAAGGAAGAAGACAAAAATATAAATATCTTGGAACAGATAGATTCACGCACATAGCTTTCTAACTGTCATACACACATAGTTTTTTATATGGTCATAAAGAAAAAAGGAATATTTCGCTTGGCGTACAAAACACAAATCGTTATTAACGTGGCGGTCAAAAGAACTGTCTATTTTAAACACGCTTTTGTTTATTAGTTATCTACAACTTTATTAGTGATCGATGATCTACAACTATAAACATAACATTCACAAGTGTTTTCATAGAAAGCTTAGGCGTGTATGTTTGTTTTAGTTATTAATCTTTAACAGAAATTATATCATTAAAAAAGCTTAACTATTAACCTTTCGACTTTCTATTATATGTCTTGAATCACGCGTGTTCGAAGGTCCGCGCGCGGATGCTAACATCCGTGCGCGGAATTCTATAGGCGGATTTTTCTTATACATCGTGTCTATGTGAACAATTAAATTTGAACTTTCGACCTTTCTTTTACCAATTAGATGTTATAGAGCTATTGGGGTTATTGCTAAAAGTAACGTACCTTATAAAGGGAAGTCATACCTACGCTAAATTTAATAAATTTAAGTTTGTTACGTACCGCTAAATTTAAAATACTTAGCTATAATTACACGGACAAAGCCGCAGCAAAAGCTAACACACATTCAGCTTCATATTTGCAACAAGGATTAAGGAACTAACTAAACCAGCTGAAACAATATATTATCGCAAAAACCATAACTCTTATCAAGGCAACATCGATAAAGAGAATTATATTAGTCCATTATTATATTATACAGCTTCCTTTCTGATCTTTCCGTTACAATGAGTGTGTGATATAACAGTTTTATTGTTATTACTACATCGAAAACATTGTCAGTTAATCACCCACTGTTTATTACTTGCATAACTCGTAGAACAAAGAGATGTTAAAAGGAAATAAAGACAGCCAAGTGAGATGGAATTGTGTGTCGAAGGTTCCGTAACATTAAGAAAAATATTTTTCATCCCACATATTCGAAAAAGACGACTTTGTTCCCCTTTAAGTACGCCCAAAGTTGGTGTTTTCTATAAGAAACTTTCAGCGGGCAATAATGACGCTCCAAATTCAAAAAGTCCGCCTAAAAGTAACTTTTAATCGCACTTTTTGAATTTGGAGCGTCTGTGCATGTTTTACGCCCTGTTATAAGTGCGCCTAAAAACTCTTTGAATTTGGAACGTCTTTATGCTCAGCGTCAAAGAATCGAACGCAAATAATGAATGGCTGGTACGTCGGCCAATACCACAGTCACGCCGCGGCTAAATAAATAAAACTCGCAAACTACAGCCCGAGTTCTCGTAAAAATTTTCACGGATTGTTTTGCAGCAGATAGCTTGATAATAATAGCAGCTACAATAATAATTTTACAATAAAGTATGAGGCGCCTTTTATTTTCTCATAGGGGGTGATGAAAAGTAGAGTGTATCACTCGGGCGCAAAATATATTTTTGGCTCGGGCGACGTACTTTGAATCCCTCGCTACGTTCGGGATTCTATTTAAGAATGCCTCGCAAAGCTCGGGATTCTACTCTAGAATCCCTCACTTCGCTCTGGATTCAAAAAACGCCCTCGCCGTAAAAATATTACTTTGCGCCCTTGTAATACAATCTACTATTTCATCCCACCTATTCGAAAAAGACGACTTTGTTCCCCTTTAAGAACGCCCAAAGTTGATGTTTTCTATAAGAAATTTTCAGCGGGCAATAATGACGCTCCAAATTCAAAAAGTGCGATTAAAAGTTACTTTTAGGCGCACTTTTTGAATTTGGAGCGTCTTTGCATGTTTTACGCCCTGTTATAAGTGCGCCTAAAAACTCGCCAAAGAATCGAACGCAAATAATGAATGGCTGGTACGACGTCCGATGCCATAGTCACGCCACGGCTGAATAAAAAAAACTTAAATAGAAATTGAACGCGCAAACTACAGCCCGAGTTCTCGTAAAAATTATCACGGATTGTTTTGCAGCAAATTATTAATGTAGCTGCTATTATTATCAAGATATCATAATAATAGCATTATTATCAAGATATGAAAATAATAGCAGCTACAATATTAATTTTACAATAAAGTATGAAGCACCTTTTATTTTCTCATAGGGGGTGATGAAAAGTAGAGTGTATCACTCGGGCGCAAAATATATTTTTGGCTCAGGCGACGTACTTTGAATCCAATCCCTCACTTCGCTCTGGATTCAAAAAACGCCCTCACCGTAAAAATATTACTTTGCGCCCTTGTAATACAATCTACTATTTTCCATATTTAAAGTTAAATGTATTTTTTTTTCTTGTTGAGACTGCATATTGTTTGTTCTTAAATGATATTGAAGAAGTACCGAATTCGAAAAGGAGGAGGGATTTTTTTAATGTTGTTACGCGATTTCTTTCTTTATTTGAAAGAAATTGCACACTTCTGATGTGGCCCCATATAAAATTTATTATGATTTAACATACACGTTCGGAGATACATACAATAGAACAATTCATAAATTTCTACATTTCGGTGGCCATGAAAACCACAAAACGCAGATTTCCGATATGACAGTTATTTTTCCCATTGATGTCTTTGAAATCTGATGAGATAAGAAAAATATTTTTTATTATCTTGGATTAAATCAAATCAAATCAAATTATAAATTTATTTCAGGCTGCATAGGCCCATATATAAATACCTTAATAATCTAACATACATACAATTATAATTAATTTGTTAGTAAAAATAAAACTTAAATCAATGTTAGTAACACTTCTCCACAAAACCTCCTGTGGCCTAACTAGACAAAACCCTGTATCATGTAACGGCCGTTGCGCCAGCCGGATGCCGCGTCACCGCGTGACGTGCCAGCTACGCCATAGCCAAGCCGCCGCCATGACACCTCCCCTCCAGCCATGAGCCAAGCCAACAGCCGATAGTGGGGAAGTGTCTATAAATGCCATTGCCAGCCATTTTTGTGTATCATTTTCGTATTGATTAAAAATATAGTGGAAACTCTGCCCGATTTTCATTCTATACCTTACAATCAGAAGTGGTATAGCAAGATGAAAAGACGTTACAATCAACTACCCACACCGCAATCTACAGACTCAAATTCTGAATCTGATCAAGAAGATGGGACATCTACACCACCTGCACGAAAACTTCTGAAAAATCTGCTTGAAAAGAAAGTTCACGACGCCATCAGCGATCTTCAGGAGGACGGCCATACTTCCATCTTCAATAAATCCAAGCAACACCGTGCCGCTTCGCTAATTCCTGATTTCGACCCGGATAGCGACGAGTACACGGTCACCGCGTGGATCAAAAAAATTGATCAAATTGGGGAAATTCACGAGTGGAATGAAGCTACAAAATCATTCTACCTTCAGGATAAATTGCGAGGCCAAGCAAAGAAGTGGTATAATCGGCTAGAAGACTACAACTATTCTTGGAGTGAGTGGAAGGACATGCTGTTAAAGGCATTTCCTAGGCACAGAGATTACGGTAGCATGCTCGAAGAGTTGCTGCAACGTAGAAAACTACCGTCAGAAACAATGACAAGGTACTATCAAGACAAAGTAGCCATGTGTTTCCGGTGCAAGTTATCCGATAACGCCAGTGTCTCGTGCATCATAAGGGGCTTACCATCTTCGTTGCAAGCTAACGCACGAGCATTTCAGTGCCAGACGCCTGGGGACCTCTACGAGGGATTTTTATCTGCACTCGATGACTATCAACCCTACCGTCCATCGGAAGCTACGTTACAAAAAGGAACGCGGCAATCACAGGATAGAAAGTACGCTACTGCAAACCCACAGGTCGATCCTTGTCCGCGATGCAAACAAACTGGCCACTTATTACGAAATTGCACACAGCCAGACACACGCTCTTGTTTCAAGTGTGGCCAGCAAGGACACATAGCGTTACGTTGTCCAATGCCCTCGACTGGTAAAGCATCAGCGTCCAGCAGCAGCACCAACGTGAAAGGAGTAAACTTTTTAAGTTCACAAATGGACAATATCTACAAGAAAGTGGTAAAAATCAACGGCGTGCATGTCAAAGCATATATTGACACAGGTAGCCAAGTAAACGTCCTACAGGAAGAAGTCGCTCAAGCTCTGAGTCTCGAAATCAAACCCGCCAATCTGACATTAAAAGGATTCTCGGGTGGTTTGATCACTAGTTCAGGAGCAGTCGAGTTTGAACTACAGGTCGACCAGATATCTATTCCGTGTCAAGCATATCTATCTAGTGTGAAAATGGGTGAAGTTAATCTGCTCATTGGACAGCCTATCATAAACAGCAAAGGAATGGTATTAACTGTTAGCAATGGATCAGCCAGTTTTCAATACGTTCCTGATCCACTATGCAATATTGACGCTATTGAGGAAGTCGAACGATTCAAAGTTATCACCATCAACGAAGAACGGCTTCCACCAGGATCCTCAATCATTAAGGTCCAGGTGGTAGGCAATAAAGAAGATAACGACGTGGTGACTCCGCCTCGGCACTACGACTTCCAAGGTGTATCATACTCGATACCTGCAACTTTACTACGTGGCGAAGAGGGCTACATCAAGGTGATCAACTCCAGCAGCGACGTCGTCGTGTGGCAGCCGGGAGAGGTCCTGACAAGAGCCGAGAGCTGCCAGGAGCCACAGCCAATAAGCCAGGTGTGTAGTCTTTTGATTAACCATGCCTCTGACCGCCATATTTTGTGTACTAGCCAAGCCAACAATCGTATTTCTAGTAGCATAGGGGGATTAGAAATAAATGATATTACGATAGGTGAATTAAATAAAAAAGATCGTTCAGATTTGATAAATTTATTATTAAAATACAAGAGTTGTTTTGCTTCAGGAACTCACGAATTAGGTTGTTCACAATTAACACAGATGAAAATAAATCTTACGAATGATATACCTATACATCGCCAGCCTTACAGATTGTCGCACAGTGAACAAACAATAGTTAAATCCAAAGTAAACGAATTGTTATCTGCAGGCATCATAAAAGAGTCCGAATCCAGTTACGCTTCGCCAGTAATCCTCGTAAAGAAAAAAAATGGTGACAGTAGGTTGTGTGTCGATTATCGGGCGTTAAATGCAGTCACAGTGAAAGATAGGTTCCCTCTTCCACACATTGATGATCAAATTTCCAAGTTAGCTGGTAAAAAATATTTCACAACCTTAGATATGGCCCAAGGCTACCATCAATTACGTATACACCCTCACGACACTCACAAAACTGCATTTATAACAAATCATGGACATTACGAATACACTAGGGTTCCTTTCGGATTAGCCAACGCACCCGCAGTATTTATGCGTTTAATAAATAAAATAGTAGACTCCGTCGGTAGGACGAGAAAACAAAAAAATACAGGTAGCACGGACCAGAGCTGTCAAAACGAAATACTAGCATTTTTAGACGATTTACTTATACCGTCGGTAGATGTGAATACTGGGTTAGAGTTATTAGGAAATGTACTTAACACGTTAACTGTAGAAAACTTAAAACTCAATATAAAGAAATGTGCGTTTTTACAAACTCAGGTGTCATATTTAGGTCACGAGATATCTGCTCAAGGTATACAACCTGGCAAATCAAAACTATTGGCTGTATCTCAGTTTCCTGTGCCTAATAATGTGCATGATGTTCGTCAATTTATTGGTTTGTGCAGTTATTTTAGGAAATTTATCCCGAATTTTGCTATTCGTGCGCGACCATTAACGGACTTAACAAAAAAAAATGTTTCGTGGGTTTGGGGTAGTGAGCAAAGTGATAGTTTTGAACAGCTTAAAACTAATTTGTGTTCCGAACCAGTACTAGCGTTGTACGATCCCTCGCTGTCGATAGAAATACACACAGACGCATGTAAGTTAGGTGTGGCCGGTATTTTATTGCAAAGACAATTAGATGGTTCCTTACGGCCGGTGCAGTATTTTAGTCGAATTACAAGTAGGGAGGAAAGTATGTACCACAGTTATGAGTTGGAAACTCTCGCGGTCGTTGAGTCATTGCGTAGGTTTCGTGTGTACATAGTAGGTAAACATGTTAAGATCGTAACTGATTGTACAGCAGTCCGGGCAACGCTAACCAAACGTGACATTATTCCTCGCATTGCTAGATGGTGGCTTTCGATACAAGATTACGATCTAAGTGTAGAATATAGGCCGGGAGAACGTATGAAGCATGTCGACGCGCTTAGTAGACATCCAGTAGACACGATGAACATAAAGCGCCTCGAAGTTGCAGATTGGTTCTATACTTTACAGCGTCAGGACGAAAAGCTTAGTTCTATTATAAATCAACTGTTAAATAATACTGCGAGTAGTGAGATTAAAAATAATTTTGAAATTATTGACAATAGATTATATCGGAAAACACTTAACGGGAATAAACTAGTAGTTCCAAATTTCGGTAGATGGAAAATTATGCAGATGCACCATGATGACGTTGGTCACGTAGGTTTAAACCGCTGTATGGATTTAATTAAAAAAGATTACTGGTTTGCCAAAATGACTAAATTTATAAGAAAATACGTGACCGCGTGTCTTCATTGTGCATATGGCAAGGGTAGCTATGGCAAGAAGGAAGGAGAACTCCACCCAATTCCTAAACCTTCAGAGCCCATGACTATGCTGCACATTGACCACTTGGGGCCATTTTGTAGGACTAAAAAGGGGTACCAATACATGCTTGTAATGACTGACGCGTTTTCCAAATTCGTGATAGCTGAGCCAACGCGCACTGTAAATTCAATCGAGACGGTTCGCGCACTGAAAAAGATCTTCTGTCTATTCGGTTATCCTAATCACGTTATTACAGATCATGGAAAAGCATTTACCAGTAGGCACTTTAAAAAATTTCGTACAGATAAACAATTTCGACACACATTAAACGCTATTGCATGCCCACGAGCCAACGGACAAGTAGAGCGTACGAATAGGACTATCTTGGATGCTTTGCGAGCCACCGATCCATCTGAAGCTTCTAATAATTGGGCCTTTTCACTACCTGATGTACTTTGGGGAATAAATAACACAATTAACAACACAACTAATTATAAGCCCTACGATTTAATGTTTGCTCGTACTAGTAGGTCTGTATGTGACATTGCTATTCCTGGGCAAAGTACTGAGCCCGTAGAGTCTAGACGTAAGAAAGCTTCCAGTAATATTCAGAAGGCTAGTATTAAAATGAAACATCACTTTGACAAGAAAAGAAAACGTTCTGTCATTTACAAGAAAGGTGATTACGTTCTCTGGCGACAAGCTCCCACTAGTAGTGCAGCAAGGGTAAACACTAAGCTAGACGATCTATTCTCAGGCCCTTATGTAGTGACCAAGGTAGTTGGCCACGATAGGTATCGCATAAGAAGTATAAAGGGGTTACGGGGCTATAAGAGTTTTACAGGTTTAGTTTCTGCCGATTCTTTAAGGCCATATAGAAGTATAGCTCCCGTATCAGATAGCGGCAGCAGCACTGATGAACAAGTCGATAGGGAAGACTTAATTGATTTATTAGAAAGCTAATCGTTCCGTTGCTTCCATTGCGGGAGCAATTGTTTCAGGATGGCCGAGTGTAACGGCCGTTGCGCCAGCCGGATGCCGCGTCACCGCGTGACGTGCCAGCTACGCCATAGCCAAGCCGCCGCCATGACACCTCCCCTCCAGCCATGAGCCAAGCCAACAGCCGATAGTGGGGAAGTGTCTATAAATGCCATTGCCAGCCATTTTTGTGTATCATTTTCGTATTGATTAAAAATATAGTGGAAACTCTGCCCGATTTTCATTCTATACCTTACAATCATAAAAAATCTTTATTCATAAAATTGAAAACTGGCTAGCTGGCATGTGGGCGAAGCCGCGGGCAAACGCTAGTGAAATAAATGCTAGTTATCTAGAGAGGTCGTTTTGTATTACGTGTAATATTTATACAAACCCACCCTCATAAATTTACTTTTTTCTTGCCGTACTTTCCAATAAATAAAGTTAAAATTTTATGGTGTACAATACAATAAGAACATGTTTTATTACGTGCAAATGAAACCCTTTCATAAAATATGATATCACATTTGATCTAGTAATAGTAACCCCATTTAATCATTTCAACCCCTCATTTTCGGCTCTCTCCCAATGAAAACTTTATTATTTTCAGTTTTTTTTGTTTGCAGTTATCTTACTTAAAGGTAGTTAGTAGAAGGTGTTAGTGGACAAACATTATTTACAAATTCATACTAATATTATAAATGCGAAAGTAACTCTGTCCGTCTCTTCTTCACGCTTAAACCATTGAACCAATTTGAATGAAATTTGGTAAAGATATAGTCTGGGGCCCGAGAAAGGACATAGGATAGTTTTCATTCCTGAAATCCCCGTGAACGGAAACGAAGACGCGGGCAAAAGCTAGTATTAATAAATCGTTAGCTATCTTTAACAATCGTATTTGAAAAAAAAAGGCGAGATACAATATCTTTTCACTATTTTCAAACGGAACCCAATAAAACCAATTGATACCAGACATATTTATTCGCCTTGAAATCAGGCCAAACAAAATATATCAGTTTTCTATATAGGGTTGTCTTTATTTCTAGACTAGTACTGAAAGAAATGGCCTTGAATGAAACTTTTGTATTGAAACGATTTCATTATAATAGAAATAATCTATAAATTGTTTAGAATACGTCAGTATGAATCGACGTTTTACTTTTTTATAATATAAATAATAACATTCACATTCCCTAAACAATCCAGTAGTCAATAAATTGAAATGAATGTCATTAAAATGATATAATGTCCACAAACGTCATCTTATCAGCTACAAATGCTACAAAAGCTACAAAATAGTTATAATTTATTGTATTACGATAAAACTGTTATCAAAACGTAGTACAAACTTACATAATTATAACCAACGTAAACCATAATGTATGGGGTTGCCGGGTTGCGGAATGTTTATAATAGTTACCGTGACCCTGGAACATAAAGGGCAATCGAAGGAACATGAGTGGGTTTTAGTCAGTAAGAGTCTGACACGCCCTCCCGTCGCACCCAGGACGGGAGAAGTCATTGGATGATTTCCCACTCACCAAAAAAAAAAAAAACCATAATGTATACAATAGGCCAACCGAGACTTTGCGAATAAATATAGAACAGGGCTAGAAAACAATGAAGTTTGGTACTTATCTAGTAAATTAAGTAGGCTAGTCGGTAGCTATAGTTAAGTCATGTTATCGCAAGATTATGGCAACGAACTTCTTTTGATAAGGTTATAAGTTATTTTATCATCGATTTGTATGTAGGTAAGGCGATGGTTAACACAAAATGATAAAAGTATTGAATTTTATACTAATAAAGTGGCATCATTATTTAAATGCTTTTAAAAACAGTAGTTACATGAAAATAACTGGCAATAGATCGTCTTTCAAAGGTGTCTCGTGTGGAAAACAATGGACAAGAGACTCCATACTTCTAAAACAAAAGTTTTGTGTACAGAATTTTTTTACTTGAATACGATGTACCTTGCATAAAGATAAAACTACTACATATATTAAATCGTGCATGTATGTTAAGCCCACTAAAATATTTTGTCCATTACTATATTGCAATAATGATAACTTCAAGGTTCATTTGTAAAATTTGACAGATTCAAGGTTTCATGTGCTAGATATGTATAAAGTAGCAGTAAAACTATTATATTATAAATATATATTATTACTTTACACACTGCTCAACCCTAGAACACTTCATACATTTAGTACGCAATCAATTTTACTCCAATATCTTTAGTAATCAAGTTTTATCTATATGTATATTGGCTTAGGAAACGAACGAGCCAGTCGGAACTCCAGATACTTCGGGCTACGAGGAAATGATAAGATATGAGTCGATGACCCTATCCGCTATATGGCCATAGGTTGGCTAATTTTAGACCTATATTGACTTGACTTCTTATTATTCAAACAGTATTATCGAGGCATGTCAATTGAGATAGATTGTCAATGTTTAGGGTAGGGTTCAGATGAAATCATCCATCCATTTACTGATCGCAATAGGAACTGTCATTGATAATAACATGGACATGCCATTGTTCGGAGGTTACGAGAAATGGTCACGTAAGTGCCAAAAAACGTATCCTACTAACGTTACAAAACTAAATGAAAGTTTGTATGTGTGTTTGTTACTCTTTCTCGCAAAATCTCTCTGATTGGATTTTGATGAAACTTCACAGTAATATTGCTTACATACATCAGAAAACACAGATGCTATATAACACCACGCTATGATCTATGGGAGCCTTGGGAGCAGAGCAGTAACCAAAACCTACCACAAAGCGGGTGAAACCGCGGGGCACAGCTAGTAAATGTAGGTAATAAATTAAAAGTGAATGACGTACCTGGATGTTAGCGCGCACGTATTATTCTACAAACATTTAGCGTGTCATCCAGGATACAAGTTTATGAGTAATTAAAAGCGTTATGCATGTAAATAAAATCAGAGATGAGAGGCCCTGTGTGTCGAGTTATGGTTGACCAATTATAAGGATTATTTGTACCTACGATTTTTATTTGAAATTTCCAAAATTTTTCTTGGACACCACTAACTTGGAAGAGGCTAGGGAGATGATGATGATGATTTTATGCTTTGTATTATTTTAAGCAAAATCTTAGAACATTCTCTTTCTTAAAACATTGGGACGCGGGGGATCGCGACACATGGAAGAAGCGGAACGGGCCTTTGCCCAGGAGTGGGACAGAATAGGCTAACAAAAAATATTCTTAGTACACTACAGTTATAGTAGCAGCATATCTATAGCGAAAATAGTATTGATAGGGTTTCCACTTGATGATGAATGATCTAGGTACCCTAGATAACCCCTTCATCTGGCGATTGGTATGGTTTGTCGACCAGGCCAGTTTAGTGAACCACAACTGTAGCACAGATAAAACAATAAAATGACATTGATCATAAGGGTCAATTTCGCATGGCAGTAATGGCACCTGACATTAATGACAGTTGTTAAATTAACATTTCGCCAGACCACAGGATAAGCCATTATAATATTAAAGTCCGAAAGCTTTTTGACATTTATCCATGTTATGTTTGACGTTGTCAATTTCTACTACTTAGGTCTAAGTAGCTGATTCTTTCTAAGCCCATATTAAAGCAGCAAGTACTTAAAACTATGGCCCTGAATATTCTGAATTTCTGAGTATTCACTTTTAATACCATCTTAAAAGGAAAATAAAACTATTGCAGATTCTTACCATACCAATTTAAGTTGTTCTAGAATTCGACAGTTTATTTCTTATTTATAAACAACAAGCAGAATATGCAATTCTTTGTCTTATCAACAATGACAAATAACAGTTAAATATAGTGTTACGCAGGAAGATAGTAATACCATTTACCTGTTATACAATATTGTTTATAAATAATGCCGTGCTCATGTCGCTTGTATGTAAGCGTGACAATGAATATCACTATGCGAGAATAATATATACAAAAGCAGGAAATATCTGAGGATGATAATATTTTAAAATAGTCTAGCAGCGTTCACGATTTTGCTCACCAGGATATAAGTTTATTACAGGAATACAATGCTGCTAATTCTCTTTTTCACAAAAACTAAGTTAAATGCATCTATCTCTTTCCATTTCTTAAAGAAAAGGACAGAAGATACATTTTACTTTATTCCTGTCAAATTAGACAGCGTCTGAAGAAAATTGGCGTATATTTAGTCGCCATGATTTGAATCGTGTCTAAATAATCTATGGCGTGTCTAAATTTGACAGGACTTAATTAATACTTTATCTTCTGTAATTTTGAAAGATGCACTTTACTTAAATTTAGGTTAGTTTGTAAAAAAGAGAATCGGCACCACTACCTTTACTACAGACTATAGTTATAAAAGAGAGTGAAATTATAAAAAGATTTCCAGGATAAAATTGTTCGAATTGAAGAGTTTTGCACCCCCATTTAGCCGAACGGCAAATAATAGTAGTTATAAAAAAAATATGCTGGGTAAGACTTCTTATATCACTTCTGCAAACTGAAACTAAAACTCTAGCAGAGTTTGAATAAAAAAATAACGGCAATGTCAGCCGGGATCGATTAGCATAACTGCACAGTGCAGTGTAGTTATTAGATAGAATCTAAGAGCTGTTTATTCTTATTTGAATAAGGAAATATGCGAAAGAGTGGTCAATTTTTTAAATAAAATGTATTATTATTCACCAATCCTATTTACAGAAGCATGGCGGTTATTGTCCAACCACTTGAGTGCAAAACGAGGTTCGATTCAATCTTATTGAATGATAGAAATATTATAGACACACACCCGTCTTAAATTTGATAAGATGATAAGCGCCTGTCATAGATATTACGATTTTCAATCAATACAGTATTTCACAAGAGCTTGACAGTGTTTGATGGCTTTCAATTCTTCCAACAATATTTTCCATCAATATTGAAAAATAAAATGATGGATACCTATTTAATAATAAATAATTGTTAAAATAAGCAATATTGTAGTAAGTATTATAATCTTTTTATTAGTTACTTAAAAAAAACGACGAATTGTGAAACACCTCCTTTTTGAAGTGTGAAGTTAAAAAGTATCACAATTTTTTAAGAAAATACATGCAAAGAATACAGAGCAAAGGAATATTTTAAAAGCACCCCTCTTGGTCTTTGAAGTCAGAGCGAGCGTAGCCAAGAATTTTAAAGCAGAATCCTGAGCGTTGTAAGGATTTCAAAGTATCTCACTAGAGTTTAAATAAAATAGTGTTGCTCCCGAGATGGACACTATACTTTTTATCAACCTCTATGAAAAACTACTGCCTACAAATCCTTTTTTTATAAAAAAAATATATTTTTTTTACTATGTTATACTATTTCGCGGACATTTGTGTGGGTTACACGTTCTCCTAGTTTTTATATGTATTCTGTAATAACATAATTGTAATGTGTAACTGTTTAATGTCCCAATAAAGTAAAATAAAATAAACGTGACAAAGACAGCAATATATTTGAGAGCGTCTTAAAGTTAAGTGACGTTTGAGTATTCGGACATAAGTAACTGTAACTTATGAATAAGAACTAAAACACTAAACTATAACTACCGTTTTCTCGACAACCAATACATATTTTTCTAATAAGTATAAATAAAGTACTTATAGCTGAATACATCCATCGGTTTTCAAAATAAATTATATCTGACGGGCCTGACACACTCGGTCGTAAAGATGCTCTTATTGCAGTTTGTAGGCTCGTTATGAAGCGTATTAGGTACGTACTTTTTACTTTACATATACTATTCGTTCGTTCATAGGTATTAAGTGTTTCCCTTAGGTACATTGGTTTCAGTTTTAATATTTTTTAAGATTTCATTAGACTACCGGTTAACGTGATTGTTGTTAATTAACAAAATGTATATTTGAGTTTCTTGTTTAACGCAAAAAAATACGAGCATAGGTCGGTCGTCCAGGTTATTAAAAAGTTAACAGCCATTGGAGGAATAATAAAGGGCTTATATTTTCTCTTAACCGTTAAAAAGGTAATGGGCACGTTCTAATTTCGACGCCGAGGCACACCAGTCTAGCTTTTAAAGGCGACTACAACAATTAATGGAGTTGCCGCCAGTATTCTAAGAGCCATATCTCATTATGACATCAGCCCCCCCTAGACAAGTGGCATTGTAGAATAGAAAACGAAAACGAATAGATTGTCAAATGTATGGAGATGTCAAATTGATTAGCGAAATCTTATATCTATTCCATACATTTGACAATCGATTCGTTTTCATTTTTTATTCTACAATGCCACTTATTTAGGCCCTCAGGTTGCGCGCTGCGGATCGCGACGAGAACAAAATGTATAGAGTTGCATGGAGGGTATGTCACTAGGCCACGCTGTTTACGGCGACTGAATCACTGGCTGGTGTCGTAACCAGTAAAATGTATCAAGTTCTGTTAACCATATTTCATTAGTATACCAGTTGTGCCACCAGGTATACGCCTCCCTTTCTTTTACGACGTCCGTTTAGCAAAGGAACTTATTA
Source organism: Athetis lepigone (assembly GCA_033675125.1). Classification (NCBI taxonomy): domain Eukaryota; kingdom Metazoa; phylum Arthropoda; class Insecta; order Lepidoptera; family Noctuidae; genus Athetis; species Athetis lepigone. Next base: position 8,510,018 of record CM066240.1, read on the forward strand.
ACTCTTTGACTCCATTTTGAAACTGACAACCCAAGTATTTGTTTAGGTGTTTCTCGCTTGATAGCTCTAGACACCACGGTGGCTCGACACCAAGTTACCCAACCAGGTATCCTAATAAAATGTGGCCCTTATACGCCTACCACACACACAAACTTCCCCATAGCGGCTTACGCAGGTAAGACTGTCGTAAAACTTGCGCGTGTGGTAGGCGCATTACTGCTGTTTTGATTACGATTTTACTTGGTTAAATAGGCTATCTGTGTAAATCAAAATAAGTAGATCATACTATTTCGTAAGACTTACCTCATCAAACACTTTTAGTGAATACGTGTTGTCATCGTCCATAAAATACACAACTCCGCTTTTGTTTTCGGCCTTCTGCAAATGGCCTTTAAGCCAATCCAAAGCCAGATTTCTTTGTTCAACTCCGCTTGCCTGAAATATTTACACAAGTCAATTAATTATAAAACTGAATAGAAGACAAATATTTCCCACGTGTTTTGTTAACAATCAATTCTACAAAGTTAGAAGGATTCCCAAACTTTTCAGCTGTTGTCGTTTAGCATTTTGTCGCAGTTCCATAGCTAGTCAAAATAGACCAGGACTAGGTAGGTTGGCACAAAAATCAAAACATCCATGTATGTACACGTACGATTAAAGAAAGTGAGTGATTTTAATGTGTATTTGTACGAGCGGCTCTTTGAAATCTATGATATTCTAAGCTTATATTTCCTTCTTAGTCGCTTTGTCTTTTGCTGTAAGTTACATGATAACCTGTTCAGGAATTAAGAAGGACATACATCGGGCGTAGACTTTGTTTTAATAGGAAAAGAGCTAACGGAAGCGAAGCGTATAACTTTTTACTCTCCACTGCAGTTTGGGAACCCTTGTTCTATACAGTTATTTGTCAAACAGTGAGAAACAATCATCCCTGTTGTAGCTATAAATATATCACACATAGAGCAAAAGCAACACCATATATTGTTGCTTCGATTCTTATAACTAAATTAGTTACGGGGTGTAAATAGACACGTTACAACCGTACAAAAGTCGAAACTGTGTGCGAGCGCAGACTGCGTTTTTATTCGGAACGATTTTTAAAATCGCAAAGCAAAACAATCTTTCTGCAATTTTTTATTGCCATTGAGTGCTTTTCTATACAGCAACTATCAAATTATCCTTTGAAATACAGTGCGCGCTCTCTTTGTAAAGAGTATAGACAAGACTAAAGAATTTTGCGTCCAAAAATAGAATAAATATAGGAAAGAGAGGCAACACCAACAAACTTTCAAACTTTGATAAGTACATCAGAAGTGAATTGTTATTCGCACACATTAAGATCAACTTGCAAATTATTTAGTGATGAGATCATGATTTCAAATTACAATAAGAATAATGGTTTACTTGTGTATATTTTGAAATTGCTATGTATCTTAAGTTTTTCTTTAGGTACCAACGGTGAAAGTGCAAACGCAACCACTCAACCCTTCTATTAGCTACTTTCCTATTAGTTTTGGAAATTTAAAACGGTGGTTTTAAAATGGTACGAATCGCGTCGAGAAGATGGGCATCTCGCAAATTGAATTCGATGTCAGACAAAATTTGAATTTCAAGCTTACTTTATTGCAAATTTCGTTAAATCGGTCCAAAGTTAGCCGTGAAAGCATACCAGATAGACAAAAAGAAAACAGCCAGTTATTTTGCATCTGAAATAATGAACGTATGGAATTTACAACCTAAAACTACGTACAAACGAACAACCGCTGTTTGTGCCAAATGCAGCTGTCAACAACGATTACACCTGTTGTAGATGGTATTCGGTACTGTAGAAGGCCACTGTTACCTATGTTACGTTGTATGTTGTGTAATAAGACGACGATGGGCTCAAGACGTCCTAACTCCCACCAAAATAAGCCCTTAGTGGCCTTGGAAAATATTGCAAGTTCGGAACATTGATTTAGATAGTAAAGATGAATTGTCGAAACATTTGCCTGTACACATTCTACATACAAATAATACTATCGCTGTCTCTGACACACAAGTTTTTTTTTAACACCAAATTGTATCGTAGACCCACATAATATATAGTATTCCTTAATTGGAAACGCAGCTCTGTAAGAAGTAAGTATACCGCATGACAAAAGCGCGTTGATTTGTTAAGCCTGTTTCACATTGTTCTGAATTCTGGTTAAAATAACTTGCAGATTATTTCATAAAAATTCTGTTCTATTTTTAAATATACCTGGATAATAACGGCTTCAGTGAAGACCTAAGTCTATTTTACCCTGTGAGTGGAGTCATTTTAACTTACGATTGACCCTACTTTAGAATGTTTTTTGAAGACGCTTAGATAGCAAAAAGTTAGTAAGTATTATTATTGGCGAAAACTATGATAATAAAGGATAATATCTCCGATCAACGCTGTCTTATTAATAACGCTGAACTTAGCATAATTATAGCTAAATGACTTAATAATTAAGTAGTTCATTTAATAGCTTATACACGAAAATTGCAGACAACATATAATTCACACAAATTGAATTATGTCATGTAGGGTGGGTCATAACATGTAAATAGTCATAATAACTGAATTCCACAAGGATACAACACCACACCCGCACATTTAGCAAAAACATATAGACATGCCCTGGATGCGCTTACACGGCGGTATCACTTACTCTTGTAACGTGGATGACTTTTAGTATCATTAGAGGCAAGGGCTGCAAAAGGATAAATATTTTATTAGACGACTGTCCAAAAAAGGAGGTGCTGTTTTTGTACAATTGACAACAAATAAATAATTTTAGTGTCAGTAGGTACCTAAATCTTCACAAGCAATTTTTGGTTATTTGTTTTATTTGTATTTTAATTTAAGCAATCAGCGAACTGCACATCTATGGCAACAAAATTTTACATTGACAGTGCTTTATTTGTATAGCAATAAAGGCGCTTTTCTTTATTTGATCTGCGACTGATCTTAGGAGGATAACTTGGGGTGGTTAAATTTTTCATAGCAACCTAAAGTTTGAACAACTAAATAATATGCAAGTTTATTACACACTTAATATAGAGACCCCTTAAAAATTTTGGCGGACATACACAATACCAAGACGTGTTGTATATGCTTGTTCTAAACAGACATATATTGATATCCAAGACCTGAAATGTATATTGAAATGTGAGAAAAATAATCTTTGGTCACTTCTCTAGCAGAACAGCACTGCAAGTGGAATGACGTAGGGTTAACTTAAACCCCTCTGTGCCTAAAGAAAGCTGCGGAACTAGCATATAATAATAATTAAAAGTCGTGCCCTACAAAATTTTGGCTTATTTAACTGGTAATATCAAAGCAAAACAACACTATTCCCCATCCCAATACAAAAAAAAAAATCAGGCATTTAAATAAAATACTGCATATTTCTTGACTTCATAGGATTCTAGAAAAAATATATAGGTATATGCATGCACATCAAACTAAACGAACCTATAAAATTTTTGTAATCAACATTAAACTTAAAGCCTTAGTAACAAAGTTGAAAATCAATTTTAAAGAAATTTGACAGAACACCTGATGTGCTAGACAGCATATATATACCACTTTTTTACCTGCATTTTTTCTATTCAGTCAAGAATGTTACTTCACATATCATGTACTGAGTGTGTTTGATTAGAATTATTTAATTTTATATTTTGGGTGGGAATATTGTATTGTTTATGTTTCAACACTATATTACCGGTTTAATGGTAAATTTTAACATTCTGTTTATTGATATCTACTAAGGCCTTCACACATCATCGATTATTGTTTTATAGGGTTAGACAATACAGCAAACTATAAACAGAAAGCGCTATGCAGCAAATTTTTTTTTTATAAGTAGGCTTGGACTAAGACTTCTTCAGTTACTTCAGCATATAGTCTTGAATTAATATTCTTATTTTTTTATAATGGTGACACTTTACTTTTAAATTATTCGCGTTACTTGGATAATACAAACTATACTCTACACTTAGAATAAAGTTCATATTCTACAGCATAAAATATTTTCCAACAAATGGGCATCTATACAAAATCTTAAAATATTTATATCGATTGCTTCATACATACCGTAGATGATTTAGTTTTATGTGTTTTGACATTAAGATGTGTATATTTTAGATTTGATTCTTTGAGCAAGTTTTCAACCAACTTTGTCTTCTCATTGGAGTCCTCGATCACAATCCAATGGAAGTTCTTCACATGCATCAGTGTTTGTGATAACCTGAAAAAACAACTTCATTTTAAAAAACTTCACCATATCGTCTTTAACATAAAAATAATTATTTTACTTACTTAGGTACTTATGTATTTTACACAATTATTATTTATTTTAAATAAAATCTTATTTTTATTTGAAATAATTATCCTTCGTTTTTTGAGAAAATGTTTGTCATACCATATAGTCTTGGTAATGTATCTAATTTGTTGAGTGTACATGGAAAATGGCCCTGGCATTATAGTGGTAAAGCAATAGGCTGGTATTATGTTTATTGTATTATAGCTCAATGAATCAATATATGTGAATTCTATTTTAAAGAGACTTAACCAGTGTTAATTAAATGTTTCTGGAAAAAGCTTTCAAGCTTTGTCCTCAACTTGTGGCTGGCCGTTAAATCAGAAAGAAAAACAGAATACTTGGCAATTTTCTGAGTCTTAAAATAAAATACAATTACTGTCTGTGTTTGAATGTTATTTTTAGAACTCTGAAGTAGGTACCTATCACTTAAATTGGTATGAACAATTCATTTTACCTCAAATAAGAACCGAAAACTAAGTAAACAAAATTTATAGTATGTTCAGATGTAGACTAAATTCAAAAGTTTTTAAGTAAAAAACAAACTTTCTATATTGTTACTACCTATTCTTTTAAAATACAACATAAATTGGTGTGAACAGTGTTTTACTTAATACTTATAACTACCCACTACTTGAAACTTAAGTTAAGGCCAAAATATTTAATTTTGTATGGTCAATAGGAAAAATCTTTCCATTCTTACCATACAAAATAAAGATAAATATAACCTAGTCAATTTATTTTGTGGAGTGATTTTGAAAAGGTTTTTCCTCCTGTCTCTACAAACTATTTTTGTAGAGACAGGAGGAAAAACCTTCTGTTGTTCAAAGTCACTCTCGAAATATTAATAATAATATTCCTGTTTCGACCGGAAGGGGCAAAACACAGCTGTTATAACGCCTACTAAGCCTTCTTTGACAATACCTAAATGTCATTCATTATATCATTCTAAAAATAGCAACCGTTATCATATTTTGTTATTGAAATTCTTACCACATTTTTTCCTTGTTTCTGCAAATTATTGTTTTTGTAATTATTGAACAAAACCCAAACTAATTTATTTTGGGTTTGACATAATAATAGTTTTACCTAATTAATAATAGGATTTATCTTTTTATCATTTATTTAGGCAGTCATCATTGTCCAAGGCCATCAATTTACCAACAAAAATAATTGCTGGTTTTCAAGAGTTTTTGGATTGCCAAATACTTTAGCGAATGAGGATAGACAAACTATAACTCAAGGGCATAAGAATCACAATATGTATATAACTCATTACCTTGTCAATTCCGCTTTCTGTGTGAGTCTCACAAACGTCGGAGTAATACCATAAATCAGTGGGAGATATGAATTCACTTCTGCATTAAATTGACATTGACAATCAGGCCTGGTATTAAACGAAAATAATAAATCCCAATTTCTATTGCTACTTGATGGTTACAAAGGAACTTTATTGTTGAATATTTCATGTAAAAGCACTAACGATTGACATTAGGTAAATAAAAAAAAATTAAGTAACATTTTCTAATATGAAAAATAACAATGATTCGAGTTGTCCCCTATCGGACAGCAAAACAACTTGTCAAAATGTTTCCGTTCGCCTGCATTGGGGATAGTGGCACAAGAGTTTAAAAAATATTCTAAGAGATAATCGGAATGATCAGAAAAATAATAATATAAATTTCTACTTCATTATTAATTTGAGACACCTATAGGCCTGCATGTCTTCAACTAAAACTAATAATGTTAACAAGTGGATGCATGGACAATTATGTCAAAAAGCTTTTTTTTTTTTCAAATAGCTGCTAATTTAATTTGAACCCAATAGGAAAGCAGCATTACCACAAAGATATGAGACCTACAAAGAGTTTATCTGTAATATTCAGCAAACATAAAGTAGGTAACTTTCTTATAGAAAAGTAAAGGAGAAGACATAATTTTCATATACGTCAAAAAGATGAAATACAATTTTAATGTGTGTGGTATATCTTTATGATTTATTGTCAAAAAGGTTAAACTTCAACTTTTAAATAATTATGGCAATCCACCGAATTTTCGGTGATTTCTGCCAATGTCCAGTTTGATTATTAATATTTTTTTTAGTGACAATTGTACGGTTATTAAATTATAGTATGGAGATCATACACGTGTTCTTATAACCAAGAACACGAGATGACTCCAAAAAGGTTAAAGTCCTTGACATTACAAAAAATAGATAGCAATCGTTAATGTACTTTTAGCACAATTATCCATTTTCTGATATTTATTTATACTTCATGAGCAAAGGTATAAAGCTGTATTTACTGCTTTTACAATATTTGATGTGTGTTAAAACTTTATTTATAGATCTCTTTGAAGATTGGTAATATACTGTTGTTTTGTATTGATTAAAAATAATTTAAAGTTATGTCAAGTATTAGTGCCCTGCTAATAGATACTCTACTTTTGATGGTTTCTGATTTTTGTAAGAAACAAAAAGCAAATTTCTTTATAATGCTCCTAAAAAAATTGATGGTACCTAATAATACCAAATAAGCAATTAATTAGTTATTGTCCTATAAGTTGTTCTGCCTAGCGTTAGTGCTTTTACCAAAATATTCAATTATCAATAATGCCTACCATAAAGACTTTCCCAGTTCCATACCAATAATTATTTTGAAATATTGTATCAATTAATTTAACTGCTAGGTACCTATATGAACTATATGTAAATAAATATATAGCAGACAATATTCCCGGAATCAAAAAGCGAGGACAGAAATAATTACACCACAGATTTCTTTGAACTTCACAAATAATCGTGAATAACATTATGTGAGTTGTACTTTTGGTGATTGCCGTCACAATATTTAAAAGAAAACCCGTAACTACAGAACATTCTCTACATAGTAATGATTGTGCAAGCCCATCATTTTTTCAATTTACCAATTAAAATAATTGCCGGCTTACCGAGTACCCATTGCCAAATACTTTAGCCAAACAAATGAGGTAAGACCAACTATAAATCAAGGGCAGAAGAATCACGATAAACAATTCATACCTTGTCAGATCCGCTTTCTGTGCAAGCCTCACGTACGTTGGAGTTATCCCATAGATCACTGGGAGATATGAACTCACTTCTGGATTAAATTGACATTGAAAAACAGGCTTGGTGTTAAATAAAAACAATAAAACGAAAATCAACATCCCGATTGCTAGATATTGCTTCTTGATGTTTACAAAAGGCATCTTATTGTCGATCACTTTCGATTCAGATATTTTTTTACGAACACTTCGCGCGGGTGTTTCACAGTCGATAATGCATTATTGTGCAGTTCAGTTTACAATATATTGTAAATTAACTCGTAACTCGAGTCCGCTAATGCGGCCGATTCGCCGTCCGCCGTCGACGAATGACAGACAGATTGATTTTTGACGCTTCCGTTCGCTTTCATTCATTACCTCGATTACCACTCACAGATTATTTACTTTACGTTCAGCATGCGTCAAAACAGATAATAAATAGCATAAGTAGACATCTTGTCTCTTTCTGTCTAACGCAAATATCAACTTCCACAACAAAGATGGAAGAATCACGGCAGTGCAGATGTAATTGAGGATGTAAAAACACGCGTTTCCGGTTAGAGTTGCTGATTAAAATAAAGGCAACATGTCTTGAATTTTTGAAAGTCGATATTTATAATTTAAAACTTTTTTATTGTAACATTTACAACTACAGAATCATTAAGTATTCACAAATAGAATGCACTAGCGCCACCTGTCACGTTTTTATAAAACTATCTAAGACCCATTTCATCTTCTTCATAAATCCTTTAACAGATGGCAGTAAAAGAAGAATTTATAATTTTAAACAAAACTCCGATCAGATAAGATACAAGAGAGCTAAGTAAATAAAAGGAGTATGGTAATTTAAATGACAATGGAACTCAAGTACTCAACAGTGACAAGTACTTTGAGCTATGTTTGTTGAGTGTTGGTTTGGAGTGTCCGGCAGGAGGTGCCTCGCTGAAAATAGTCTTGGTGCCTGCTTCGCTACAATATTTTTATAATTATTGAAGTAGACGCACCTTTAGGTTAGGTTCACGTAATAGCTGGGTAAGGGTGGTCAGATGAATAGAAATTTTCACAAGCAATGTTTGATAGCGGTGCTGATTATCTTGTTTACAAACTTAACTATGCATCTTTCTCTGTTCATTTTATTAAGAAAAGGACAGACGACACATATTTGTTTAGTCCTGCTAATTAGACAGCGCCTGGAGAAAATTGGCGTAGGTATTTTTAGTTGCCATGTTTTTAATCACGTCTAAAACTTATCTATGGAGTGTCTTAATTTGACAGGACCTAATACTATTTTATTTTCTGTCCTCTTAATTAAATGGAAAGAGAAAGATGCACTTAACATAAATTTACAAAATAGTAAAACTAAAATGATTGAATAATTTTATTGACACTAAACTCAACTTGCTATTACGCACTGCAAAAAAATTAAAAGCAAATATTATCGATTAAATGGCGCTTAACAGAAAAGTACGGTTAATGAATTCGTATAAAAATGAAATTCTAATTAAAGTTAATAAATAACTGTCATAGCACTTAAACAGCCACGCCCTAACTCACTCTAAATATTCGAAAGCAAATTTATATAATAAGTGGCACTTAACACAATGTACCAGTTTTTAATCATCTCGACAAGGATTCCGTCGTGATCTGGCATAGTGCCGGTTTATTACTTACCGACCGCATAAATAGTTAGAAATTCATAACTGACATATGCGACATCTAGCAAAAAATAAGGGCATTAGAGATACAGGGATCTTTGAATTAGGTGCTTTTCATCTTTCGCATTTTGACTGCATACTACTTAACTAAAAAATAGCATTTTTTGTATAGTGCCATTTATGTTTTAAAGGTGCGATATACTCGCATAGCTTAGTTAGGCGTCATTATTATGAGGTTCTCATTTATTGTCATAAATGCCTTTAGAAGTATCGAATGGGCAAATTAGTCAGACCAGGTTTTGCGTTGCCAGGTTTTCTTCCAAAAAACGCAATAAATTTTTTTTGAGCGAAAATGCATTCCCGAGGTTTTCACTCTAAGGCGACGATATGTAAGATAAATCCAGTCTGACGGCTTTTTTATGGATGGCAAATTATCAAATGCGCGTCTTGACGTGGAGTTGCCCTACATATACATAATACATTTCATACCAATCATCAAATGACTTCTCCCGCCCTTCGTGTCAAACTTGTACTGACTAAAACCTACCCATGTCCATTCACGTGCTGGCTGCTCTTATAGCTTTTAATAAAATTAACTATAACACACCTATCACAAGAATGCATTAGGAACAATTCAAAAGTTGTTTCTTTCGAAACAGATTGAATACCTCCCTTAGGCTGCGTGCGTGTCCATAGGAACGCAGCAAGGCAGCGGAGCGGTGCGTTTTGCGAACGGGAATTTAATGCATTTATATTGGTGTATTTTTGAATCCCCAATCACTCCTCTGCGTCGCTTAAAGAAGAAGCCTTAAAGTCTCAAACATTACTTCTCATAAGATTGATCCCAAAAGCATCTTCAAAGCCTCCCAGCACGTACACTGGTTAGCTCTTTGTTGTTCCATAAAGGCTGTTTTTAAATTCTCTAGCTATCTTTCAGGGAGCCAAAGTAAGGGTACTCATGAATATGACCTACCTACTTATTACTTCATTACGGTACAATGCTCATGGATATTACATTTATTATTAGGTATTTAGATTGAATTATGGAAATATTATGTTCCTACAATACGACCTAAAGTTTGTAAAACATTTGGTTCTATTTTGTCAGGTTTAGGGGGATGGAGATGACCCTTATGACTTCCAATTGTTATTCATCTCCCGTGGGATCCACCCAAGCGAAAAAAGTCCGTTAACTAAATATCAGCCCACGTGTTGCTTGTTAAGAAGCTTCCATCATGCTGTCAAGAAGTTTCAGGTAAGTATTTGTATATAAAACAATAATTTTGCGTATCTTTTCAAGTATTTACGTAGTATACTGGCGATTTTGCGCTAAATTTTTCTGTATTTCGATCTGAGCCATTGACGTAACGAACAGAACCGTTTCTATTCTGCAAAACCACAGAGAGCGATTGCCGTCGACGTCATCTCCTAATGACTCTGATTGCAACACCCTCTGGTATCGCACGACCTCCTTCGAGGCGACTTGTGGACTGCCCGAATTCCTGCTTTGGCCTGGAGGGAAAAGTACTCGCGTGAACTCGCGTCCATGTATCGACAGGTCTAGGAAACCATCAACCATCATCACAGTTTCATAAATAAAAAATGTTTCACATTCTTGATGTGGATCTAAAAAGATAATCAGATAACTTAAAACCTCTAAATGAAATCTAAATGTACAAAACAAACCACCTTCGATCAACTTTGACTTTGCAGTGCATTTCACAGAACAATTATATCATACTGCATCACACTTATGACTACAAAAGCATGTAATTATTTATACACATTATGTAGGCATTCCTAATAGTTAAGTCAAGTAGCATTCCTTAAATAGAAATGGATTCGCCTCTGTTGAAAATCTATTTACAGAAATGTGGGTGTGATAGTAAAATGTAGGCGTGCAAAGAATACGTGTAGGAGTACCGCTTAGCCTACTTCTTGTAATTGCAGGACTTAATGAGGATTATGCGATTCCTGCCGAGGTCTCCTTGTTTGCTTTTCAGATCGTGTAAAGTGTGGGGAGTTGGGTTTTGTTTTCAGTAACAGCCTGGATGGGCTGGATGCGTAAGACTTTGGGTGTTACGACCTTTTTTTTGGTCTTGCGGATGAGTTCTATGAGAATTTGTAGAACAGTTCGGATTTAAGACTGGGAAGAGGCAGAGGGAGAGCTTCTGTGTATGCACACAACCTCGTGCACTATACTTATTAGTGCGTGAGGGTGTGTGTGCATAAACATGTCTCTTGTGTGCCTATTTTGTTCCCTATTGAGATTTTCAGATTAAGACCCTATAATCTCCCTATAACAAATCTGTACACATCTGACTTCACTACACAGTTGGCTCATGAAATTAGGGTAGGCCGCCAACTCCACAGTTACCTACGTAACATTAGTCCAGTCCGCTTTTCCGGACGCCCAGTAAGTAATAAAATAAACTACAGGGCAACTTTTGCAAATACTTTTTTATTACCTTTCAATCCGAACTTTTTCCGATAAATCAAAACTTCTCGTAACTCGCCATCTTTTGTGTGACAGGTGCTAAATGTTCACATTCGTCCGAGAAATTTGGAATCTGGCCAAACACATCTGGGTTTTGGCATTATACATGCAGACGAACATTAGTCATTGTCAGGCTGGTCTCCAATATGTCCAAGTAAAAGTTTGTAGTTTTCAAATTCTTCCCAGAGCGACTTGGTAGTTACGAACTTGGATTCAGGGTCCTATCAAGGAAAACGTATGAAACTTGCTCAGAATGTTATGTAGTTGGAGCAACCCTGAATAGGAAACGCTTCAATTTTCCGTCGTCGACAATATTTTATTGCTCCGATCGAGATATTGCAACATTCACGTCTGTGGGAATGCTAAATCTATTTGATGCATGCCTGTAGCTGGCTTATCATTTTTGCCATAAACGAGTAACACACCAAAGACACAATCATGGCATATTTTTTTTGTTGAGTCTTATTTATAGAATTACAAAATTTACCTTTGTGAGACGGATTAGTATTTATTTATTTATACTTGATAGATAAATGTAAGTCATTCTCTGCCAGTCAACCCACAGTGGAGGAGGCATAACATGGAAGGTGCATAATTACAAAAAAAAAGCAATAGAAGGTTATACAACCTTACAGAAATGTTAACAAGAAAAATATTAAAAACACATACCTACATAATTACTCTTAATCTAACATAATATAAGCCTGATACATCAAAAATACATAAACACAGATAAATATTACACATATTTACTTACGAGCGAAGTAAATGGAGAAAAACGCTTATTTATTTTGAAAATAGATCTGGAACAAGTCAATCTTTACAAAAAGTTTCCGCTTAAATGCATAACGACTACCTACACAATTATAATATTATACTATAGGACACAATTTGAATACAATAATATTATCAATTATTTTAAAATAACCGAGACAGTGTGACGGTTAGTCACGTTTCCTTATTGAATAATAACAAAATATCTTATTTTTTGTTCAAAAAGACCCTTCTCATGGTCCGCCACTTAGGAAAGCATAAATCCTCTATTTAATGCGAAACAAACTTAAGACAAAAGTGCCAGCCGTCATACCATAAAACAATTTATCGTTGAGTTCTAAAGAAACTTGTAAAATATTCGATTTCTAAGTGCAACTCTCAATACAAATTCACATCTGGTTGTCATAAAGAGCCCCATCTATCCATATCCATAACAATTGAGAAATGTAACAAAAAAGGGTTCTGCGAATTAGGGTTTTGCGTGTGAGCAGGGCTTTCGAACACGTGGTGATTGGTAAAAGTTGGATAGGCTGAGGGCAGTTGGTTTCAAGTGACGAGGGACGTCGGTCGTGATCTAGGCGAATGAAGTTAGGGAGATCGGAGAGTGATTCGACAACGTCTTGTAGAAGTTCGTGAACGGAGAGTTGAGTTGCGTCGATAGCTCTAATACTTGTGGTCATTTGTGGTCTAGTCTGGTTTGTCGCGAGTGTCAGTGTTTGTACGTGGCAGGAGGCGATTATGGCGAGGATCGAGTCTAGTCTGGTAATTGAATCTAAATCTTTCAAATCGTTATTCTGGTGAGTCTTTGATCTGTTTTTAGTATTAATTACGGTCACGTAAATATTATTCAGAGTGTACGTTAACATATAGTCTATCCTAAGTAACTAGACTAGTTATCACTTACATTAATAGATTTATAAATAATGATGATTACCTTACTCTAGCATGTAGATACTATTACATTAAGTTATTAGTATTTAGTATTATATTTATACTACTCTCACTCTATATGCCCATCACCTAATTCGCACCTTGGCAGGGACTCATCATGAGCGTTTGGCTGTAGGGAAACGGCGACAGCCTTCCGATTCACTCTACCTGCTATATATTATATTATACACCGCTACATATTGTACATTAACACACCTGACTAATGGTACCAGACATACAAGACATGGAAGGTCGAACCGTACTTGCTCAATCTACTAAAGCTCTATGCGAATTCAGTATTTCCAACTTGGCTGCAATGCAGACAGTAATTGTTTAATGCTAATGAGAGTACAGTAATGATTACGAATTAAAGTAATTATTGGCCAACCGAATGTTTATGATGATAACTGTTTCCTACAGAAGGTCTGGCACAGAACGCGTATGCGCTGGTCTTATTGTTCACGCATCCCCGGGAGCGGGGGTAGGCTTCACCAAGTACCTCTAACTAAGTTGGTAGCACCGTTCTGTGAACGCTAGAACTTGTGTCTCGCTAAAACCCCACATACAAAGTAGGCCGCGGGCCGCTTATATCTGAATCGTCACTCTTTAGCGAAACACTTGATTTGGGCGCTGAGCAGCAGATACATATGCAGCAAAGCAACCTCGAAATGGGAAGATTAAGGAGATGTGAGTGAGGTGACGATTTACCACCTCGAAGAATACTAAGGACAGTCGCAACGAATTCTGCTACAGACCGAGTCTCCGGTACACTTGTGTTAGTTTCATTGTACGGGTTAGGGTCACATAGGATGCCGTAAGAGGGTCATGCACACTAGTACGCGTGTAGGAGTATTTTATTATAAACTTGTCTTCCTCAATGGTAGTTGGACTTCGCAGTTCGGCTGCCTTCAGGTATTGTGTAAGACATGGATTTGTTTAGGGAACGTGGACAGCTAGAATTGCGGCGTCTCCCATAGGATTCACGTATTGAGGTCTAGCAGTACACGAACGCGTCATCTACTATAACTCGTTAGTGGGGTGGGGCTTTAGCTGTAGCTTAACGTAATCTTTAATGATGATTTCATAAGCGCAAGTGTAACGGTCCCTTTACCACCCCTTTACATGATACAATATACTTTTGCGTGTCCTCTCGTCTCTTCACTTTATTCTTTAATTTTATAGTATGTATATTTATAACTGTGAATTCCCATACTAACATCCTTGGTCCCCTCCTTGTCCCCTAGCTTTCTAAGTCGGGACAAGGCAGTATAGGCTTATGGGAATTCTTTCCGTAGAAACGGTGGGAGAGTGTCCAGTCTGGGACGAGCTCTACAGGACCGTGCGGTGGAGGGGCGCGGTCCCTTCCCCTTCGGGGGAAGCCTTCCCCATCACTAATGTTTATATTTAGGAAAATCGAAAATTTTATCAGCCTAGGGTCGGCTAAGGAATAGTCACAACAGCTAAGAGATGACCAGTTCAACTGACGGCGTCCGTTCACGAAAATGACATCAGTGGGTCAGAGCAGCTTGACTGGACAGATTTTTAAAGTTAGAATGTGTGTCTTTTTTTTTTCAGAAATTGAATGAAGATATTGAATTTTTTATGAAATTTAAAGCAAAAATATATGAATATTACCAGTTAATAATATGAGAGTTTTCTTACTTGAAACTTTATACCTGTCGTCGAACTGTGGGCGGGTACAAACAAGGTACATTCAGTCAGGCTTGTCGTTAGTGTTGCGTGGGCGACATAATAATATTTTCAAGGGTCCGTACTTCAAAGTGAAATTAAAACCTATATAGGCGTACTTTTTCTGTAGTCTGTTGCAGCTAATTTGATCCTTTACTGGATCGATTAAGTTGAAATTCGGTAGACATATTAATTCTATTTGTCTCTGAATCGGGGAGGTGGTTGATAGGGTATTCTTTTGTTTCCCATAATATTATTTGTCCTTTTTTTATTTTCCATAATCGACCCTGCTCATAATATTCACTTGCACTAATTTCATTTATTACTAACAACGCGTGTCATAACAATTTACTTGTCATAACTTTCATTTGCCATAAAATAAGTTTCCATAATAACATATTATGCCATAATAATTAGTTTCCATAAGTAATACATTCCATAATCGACACTTGACATAAGCAAAATTTGATATAGTTTATAAAAGATTATACCATCAATAAGTATAGTTAACACCCCAACTAGTAGGCCTAACCAATTTGCTATAGTTTCTGTAACAATGAAATAATATTGTTAGTTAAAAATTCGCCGGCCAACAAGTCGAAGCTGCGGTGGTGAGCGAAAGCCGTCTGCGACGATTAGTACGCGTGGGGCCGCCGGAGGCCCGCAGCGCCGGAGCCGTGACAGAAACCCTGCCTGGTGTATGTTTTATGCTTGCTTAAATGCTGCATGCTTGCTTGCTTGCTTGCTGCATGCTTGCTTGTTTGCTGCATGCATGCTGTAGGCTTGCTTGAATGCTGTAAGCTTGCTTGCTTGCTTCATGCAGTATACTTGCTTGCTTGTTCCTAACTAGCTTTGTTTTGCTGTTATGGGTAAATGAATATTATGGTAAATAAATGTTATGGATAATGACATTATTGAAAATGAAAAGTATGGCAAACAAAATTATGGATTTTAATTATTATGGCATTTGATAGATTTTGAATAATAAAATTATGGAAAATTATATTATATCATTTCATTATTATGGCAAATGAAGCGTTATGTCAAATGAAATTATGGCATTTGAAATAATGACATATTAAATTAAGGCAAACATTAGTAAAGCAATATAAAAAATCTAATTAAAGTTGATCAAATTAAATAAATAAATACATATCTTGGGACAACTCACACAGGGCCATCTGATCCCAAGCTAAGCAGAGCTTGTGTTATGGTAACCAGGCAACTGATAAACATACTTATATAATTTTTAAATATATACATATTATAGATTAATCACACCCAGACACAGAACAAACATTCATGCTCATCACACAAAGTTTGTCCTGGGAATTGAACCCACGACCTCCGGCTTAGCAGTCAGGGCTACTAACCACTAGACCAACAGGTCCGTCAAATTATTATATTTTAAGTTTGTTCTTGTTTGTGTACGGTCTCCAAAGGTGATATGTATCCATGCGCGCACACTACGAAACTACAATTTACTGTTCAAACATTTCTGCTCATAATCAGTATAACACTCATTGACAAAACCACGCACACATCGCAGATATAGAATACGATCACACCCATGAAGCATAATATCTTAATTTCGCTCATGTTACTAGCGTTCTCGTAGCGCGATGAAAAAGCATTTGACCCGAGACGTGGAATGGTTCGAGTTCGAACCACACGATACCGTTTATTCTTTTTGATTTTGTAAAAATGTTTTATCTATTTAAAACAGCACATTAAACAAAAAAAAAACACTTTTTGAAATAAACATTTTATTTTTATTTAGAAAATTAAAACAACATCACAATTTAACTTGTTTTATTAATATATACAACAATAATTATGTTTATAAAGAAACATTCAATTATTTGTTTTTATACAATTATAATAAACAATGGACGGAGTGAATAACCATGTCACTAGATAAAAATATAATATTTTTGATCCAGTAACAATAACATCACTCACATTCCACTACCGCCGACTTATTTTACATGTTTTTATAGATATAAAAAGTTGTTACATTGAAAGTTAGAATAAAACTACGATGTTTGAAGTTATATACTATTTTCTGTAGGACTATTTTAATTAAATTGTTACTGTGTAGTTGTTGTTGTTCTGTGAAATTTAAATCGCCAATACAATAAAGTATACAATGTTGTTTACTATAAGTCGGCGGAGACTTTTGTTATCATATAAAAGAATCTAAATACATTTTACATTTCAAGTATTTTTTTTTATAAAATAATGGGTGCTCCTTCGCTGTCTATCTACGAGTTGCAATCGCCTGCTCATACTGGCAACCATATTGTAACAAAATTAAATGTTACTACCACGTAACGACTCCCAAGTCGAAGTTACTACGTCATCCAGATTAGACTTAGTTCTAACTTGAGAAGGGTCCCAGTTCAGCACCATTTGACCCCACAAATTTTCTATGAGGTTTAAATCTGGACTCTTAGCAGGCGACGGTTTACTTCACCTTTATTAACGTGACGACGTTTTTCTCTGCAAAAAATAAATATAAGTATTAGAAACATCCTACATTATTTATAATAAGAAAAAAAAAACATAACATAAATAAAGATATGGGAATATATTTGTTTACTTTAGTGATTATACTTATATAACTATTTGTATTATTTCTATTTTCGTAAGTTATGTTATACGATTAAATGCAATTTATATATATTTATTTACAATACAGTCGCGGGCCGCGGGTTGTCTACCACTGATTTATATTATACTATAACAAAAATAACAAACTTTAAAAAGATATCGAAAACATTTATACCTATTAAATATGAATAATATGTTAAAAATAAGTATTAATAATAATAAGATATTTATGTAAAAACTATTATATTTTTATTCGTCATCTAATTACATTATTAATATTATCGTTACTCACCGATATCATTGCCTTGCGATTTCACTAATAGAAATGTTTTGCTCATGCAAAACAATAATCTGAGCTTTTTGCAATATTGTTAGATGATACTGGTCAAAGTTAAACAAAATCGTAATAGTGTAGGTAAGCAAAGAAAGAGTTGGGTGTAGTTGCTTATGCAGACTAACTTTTAACAATTAAACGTAAGAACATTTATTCGTAAGTGGGTAGTTTACTGCTAAACTGGCAAATAATTTTAAATAAGCGAACATCTTGTTACTTGGTGTCTCAAACCGGTCCGAAACATCATTTTATTTAGTAAGTATAGTCCTCATCACTTAAACTAGAAATTAGAAATCTCAAAAAGAACATCACATTCAACCTGTGCTGTGGTTCGAACTCGGACTCCGTCTCACGGAAGGTGAACCAGTCTTGCGTTCCGCTAACACAACTGTTGAGATCGTGCTTGAAATTATGTTCTGCTATAATAAATGGGTCGGACCGCACGACATGATGGTGTGTGTAAATGTCATTGTGTGAATAGTTTGAACAGTAACATTATAGTTTCGTTGTATGAGTTGGTTACATATCTCCTTTGCAGACTGTACGTTTCATTTATAAAGATCCCTTTGTACTGGAGTCCGACTCGCGCTTGGTCAGTTATTTACGAAACAAAATACATGCTTTTCTTTGTCTACGCTACGTAAATATAAACCCATTTGTTTTACAAAATAAGTACATATTTAAGCCTCTTAAATATTATTCTTTGTGTGTATTCAATAACCGCAGACGTGTATATACAAAATAAAATCTACATTTAATACCCTTGTGTCGTATTCTCAAAACGTCTCTATTTAGTTTGAAAATGATCAATATTTTATGTTAACATCCAACTAGATGTTAGAACAATTGATGTTTATTATACAAACATATTTATTTACACACTGCTATGTTTTTTGAAATACATATAATAATATTCTAGTTCTAAGAGTAATAAGTAAAGTCTTTTAAATATGTATACAGGCAGAAAATATTCATTTTAATACAAGTATTTCGTTTCTTTTAAGATACTACCTACGTCGTAGCAAGGAAAGCTGATTACAAGCATCTGCTACGAATTAGTGTCGCGTAGCGGCGTAACTTCGTAGTCTTGCTACGCGCGTAGCACGTAACCAACATGGAATTACGAGAGCTTAGAATAGTACTTACATACTTATAATAGGTTTTAGATGGCAATGTACCTAATAGGATAAATAGGTAAAACTCTGTTTAACCTGACTTAAACGTTAAATAATTTAAGTGCAGAGTCTTGTAGAAACATTCTCGCAACTAAATGCTAACAGAATACTTTAAAAGGTTGAAATTACTCAGTGCCTTTTCACAGACTGACAAGCACCTAACAATGTAATTAACTCGGCGCTTGTTTAATTAAACAATCCATATTAATATAAAATTATTCACTACAATGCAATGTGAACTATTCATAGTATTCAAGCACGAGAGGCGTACTAAATAAATATGTACCGAAGCTCGGTAAGGCACGCAAAAGTTTCGCACAAGCACTCCACAAGTGCGAGGAATCCAACCTTTTCATGTACGAACCAACAATCGCAGCCGTAATTTTGCGTTGTATTACGAACTCGTTATAAAAAACTGAGTGAATAAAGCGGGCGACTTATGGGAGCTATGCGTTCGCTAATGTAGCACGCAGGTAGTTTGTGTTCACCGAGCCATTTCATTGTAAAAGCGGTATAGATAGGACAGGGACGAGCTGGCTGGAGGTCGGCCCGGGCTCACCTGTGCGCCAGACCCGTAGGCGCGTCATACACTCACACAGGCGCGCGCAGGCTCGTGTGCACGGGGGTGCGACGCACACAGACGCGGTGCCAACAATGAAGGGTGTAGCGCGCGGTCCCGCACGCACACAGGCGCGCGCTGCGGCCGGCGGGCGGGCGGCGCAGCTCGAGGCACTGGCGGGCGAGCTTTCCCGCCGCGAGGTCCTGCGAGCCGGTCCGCGACGCCGGCGCTCGCAAACCACTTGTTGAATCTTACAGACTTTTCACACCTCAGCCGAACTCGCTCGAGTCACGTCGCGCGTGTTAACACTACGTTCTCGTGTCCGGTTTTCTTTGATTTTGTTTCTTTTCCGATAGTTCTGTTGTACTTCTGAACTGATCTCGAGCTACCTGTGATGCCTACTCTTCGCTTCCTCTCTGCCTTCTCTTCAGTCCCACATACGCTTGGTTTCGTCTTCCTGTCAGTGTTATTATTGTTACGGACGGCTCTTTCAGTACCATGATGCTGAGCGCGTTGTAACTTGTTGTAACTTTTAAGATATTTAGAAACTGTTGTTGATACTCGCATCTGTGTTACCTGTTGACTACTTACTTATTATATTAGAGAATTCTGAATTAAATAAATATATACGTCGCTGTAAAAATATAATATCGTTCGTTATACTGTGGAGCGTTGCTGACCTCAGGTAAGTGATTCATTTTCATAATTGCCATGATTTATTTTCATAAGGGGTGAAATAACTACGGAGGGTAATAAATAACTTTTACGCCGCATTTTTTGGAGGTTGCGGGTATAAATTAAGCTGAGTAGATATAAAAATATCACATTCATTTATTTTAATTTTCCATCAAGACATACTTGATTTGATTTACCCTTTAATGTACGTAGTAAGCCTTCGTCTTTCAAGAAAACGTATTAGGTTGGCATTCAACAGGTAAGTGCACCTATTTGTGGATCGCGGCTGCCTCGACATAGGCACGGAAGACGTTGTGTATCTTTGTCTCATGCACTTACACAATGCTAAGTGAATCAAACGTTTACCATCCCGCTATACACAGGAGCTTAATCGAATTGTGTACGACTATTGAATGCGGCATTATCAAATTGAAATTGTATCGTTTCGGCAAATCGGGCTTTCCGAGCTTATAGTAATTTGAATATAATTGGAATGCTCATTCTTTGCCTAGCTTTTCAGTATCTTTGCATACATATAAATTATACTTTCGTAGTTACATCAAACTTTTTTTTTGAGAAAAATGAATTATCTGACATCTAAGAGGTACCAAATATTTTCTTTGAAAATTGCAGTGTTTTTACCTATAAAATAATATAGGTACTATTTCAACGATAAAAAAATTTATATAACAACAATTATAACCTTTTCTATGTATTTTTCACAAATTTTAATATGTAATTACTTATTTGAAAAATTCAATCAATTACATTAATTAAATAAAACTTAATAAAGTAATAAAAAGAATTAAACACGACATCATACTAAAATTGAAACTAAAAGTCTAAAACAAGGTGTATTTTTGTTGTAGTCAAGACACCTTTATGTAAAACACTCTTTAAAATATTGTGGTCTCTCGAATGCGATAAAAATACATCATATTTTAAAATTTTGCCACGTGTACTGTTTTAATTATTATTTTTTTTCTAAGCGCTAGTCTCCTGAACGGTAAATATTTAGTTTTACAACCATGTATGTTAATAGTCGAAAAATGGAAGTGTCAACCCGTGTAACCTATAAAAAAAACGATTTTTTGATTATTTGTGCGTTGCTAAAAGCTAAACTTCTCTCAACTTCACTTATCAAGTCCGAGAAAGAGTTTTATGATTTTTCTCTTACATTATCTTCTTTTATTAAACATTATATCTATAATAAAACGTTAAACTGACTGCGGTCTTAGTGAAATGAAACTTGCCGGGTGTCTTTGCAAAGAATAAGTAACCACTTAGAAAGGATTTTTGTAAATTTCAACATTTAAAGTGGAATATAGGGGTTGGAAGTATCGAAATATCGGCGTGAAAAATTACAGAACAATATATATACGTAATAATAATAGTCCTAAGAGATTGTTGCGGAATGTTTATAATAGTTACCGTGACCCTGGAACATAAAGGGCAATCGAAGGAACATGAGTGGGTTTTAGTCAGTAAGAGTCTGACACGCCCTCCCGCCGCACCCATGACGGGAGCAGTCATTGGATGATTTCCCACTCACCAAAAAAAAAAAGTCCTAAGAGATTAATAGTATTTTTTATAAACACCGGAAAGTTTATTTCCAATATACGCAGCCTCATAAAAACAAAAAAGCGTAGACAGCCACTTAACCTTTGCAGTTAAGAAAAAAATCAAAACTCGTATTCTCATATTCAATTTTGCGTGTCACTTTCCCAAGAAAATTATTTTGCATGTAATTTCAGAGTTTGGTGCCAAGTTATAAATAAATTACGGAGTATTCACGTACACCCACGTTTATGGTGATATGAATAGGGAGAAAAGTATTATTAAGTCAGTTTTAGAACTCGTTAATAGTGTACACATATTTTGTAGTAAATTAATTTGTACTATCTTCAGAATCTTCTCTGGTATGTAGTCGTAAGTACGCTGAAGATGTCATACATAATGCACAATGTTGTATGCGCAAATGGCTTAGGGATCATTTGGTCCACTATGCAACAGGGCCCAAGATTAGCCCAAGACTAGACTAGATTAACTGGGCCCACAGCTAAAATTCTAAAGATATAATAATAATAATAACGTTAATTGGACAAAATCAGATCTTAGCCTACTACAGTTTCTATACATACTAAAATTATAACTGATTGATTGAAAATGAAGCCAAAGGTTTTAAATGGTTTATATAGATTGACGTGCTTTCCAAGGTATTAGGAGTGTCACATGAGCATTTCGAGACTACGGGCTGCTTCTGAAAAAATAATCGATATTGGTACCTTATATCAATTTGTGATCATTTGGGATCCAACACTAACCCTGTCTAGCAGTCACGTTTGTAGGCAGTCTAAGCTAAGTAGGTTTAGATATTTATACTAATATCAGGTATTTAGTAAGACAGACTATATTATGTACCTATTTAGTACAGAACAGTGACAGTGACTGGCAGAAAATGCCATTGTACGGTGTTGTACATAAAGTTGAATAAATAAGTAATATCATAAACTAAAGAGTACACATGTCCTTGAGGGTCAACCTAAACCATATGAGAAGGCTTTGTTCAATATATCCTAAACATAATCATTTGACTTGCAGTATTTTTGCATCTAAAAATTGATTACCGGCGTCGTCGGCTCAAACAATATATTCTGCGATATTCAGTTAGCCTTCTATCAGTTTTCTTTTTGTATATTCCGAGCGGTTCTTTCAAATATATCTACCTCTTATATTCAAGCAATCAATTTTATCTTGTATTAACAACATATCTGTCTAAGTCCCTCATAACTGAGGATCGTAGTCACGAATGATCTGCCTCCACCGGTTTCCGACGACAACGTAAAATTTTGACTACGGATCTCTTTTTGATCGGTCCATCTTGTTGGTGAACGGCCAATCTTTTGCCTTCGGTGTTCCCAACCTTGATATATTTTTCCAGTTAGTTATCACCCTTGCACAATGACTAACAAGCATAGATTAACAGCAATTTAATACGTAACGACTGCAAATCTCTTTATCGCCAATATCCAACCATTCTCAGTCTCCCTATAAATAATTAAACAAATATACAAGCATAGTAGCAATCAAAATAGTCGCAATAATTACTAAATATGGCTGTATTTATTTAATACCACCGCATTGAACAAGTTTATTTTCCGTGTAACGGACCAGTTATTTACACAGCAACTTCAGTAAAAAGTAAATGTGTGTGCCGCTTTGATGTCAGTTTTACGTAGGTACGGTATACCATGTCTTTATGCATCGATGCCGTCGCTTTTTGCCGTTTTATTTTATAAATACCTACGTAACAAGTATTTATTTTTGTATAGATATCGGGAAGGAAGGCTTTTATTGAGGCGTGTTGAATTTATGTATGTCAATATGGTAGAAACTGTGTTTTAATTAGGGATATTACAAAAACAGTAGATGTGAATAAATGAAACGGGGTCCCTCCCCTTTAAAAAGATGAATGGAGTGAAATTCTTAATCCTAATTTCCAATGAGTAGGAAGAGTGTTGTGTATGAAAAGAAATCATCACTGACTTCATGCATGCTGGTTGAAAGAATCATGATGGTTGTAAGGCGAAATATAATCAGAAAATGTTATGCTCGAGTCCAAATTAAATGGTAAGGTCAGGAAGATGATGACGTAAAAAAAATAACTGTAACTTTATTATGCACAACGAAAGTGCAGGTCGTTTAAATTTAGTAGGTACCTACCGTATATAAATACGCAGAAAAATAAAGTAATCTGTCGATCTTTTGTTTTTAGAAATCTTTCATCATATTTCACAAAATGACGAACGTAAGGTTCGGAGATATTTACAAATTAAACATAAACGACAAAGGTACAGATTGAAAGACGTGCGTATATCAAAATTACGTAAATATTTTCATTTGCGATAAGAAGAGCGCTCTAACAAAGAATGTTTGCTAAAAGAAATATAAAAATATCAAATACCTTCTAAGTCTTCCTCCTCCTCATTTTTGGATCCTGCTTAGATCTAACTTAACATTGGCGAGAATAAATTAACATTAAATTCATAGTAATAGTTAAAGATATGTATGGACTAACTGTTGGGAATCATTTTAGGTCTGGCCGTTTGTTTTTAGACCAAAATGCCTAAGTGTCTTTTGCATAATAGTTTCTTTTTACATTATTTTAATAATCCGTAATTTTTGGAAAATTAAACTAAGAGGTGAAAGCTTTCATGAAAATACCTTTAAAGATCCAGCATCAAAGAAAGTAGGTAATAAGTAATTCAAACAAGAAATCAACTGATATTCCTTTAAGAGAGCGTTCCGGCAGTAAAAAACATCTGTTCGATGAAAAATAATTCAAGTTTCTTCACAAGCATTCTGCACACTGCAGAGTTCTTTTATTTCCTAGCACAATCTAGGAAGCACACTAGCCCGCTTCCTCGCTTGATTGCAACGTACGAGTAACGCTATCTTTGCAGCTTCCGCGATGATTGATTGTACGAAGTAATTCTGCAAAGAATTGGATGGACGTTTGTTACTTTTTCAAAGCACTGAAAGCAACAAATAAAAATATAGACAGTTTTAACCATCATTGTTAAAGCTATCTACATTAATATAATAATAACTTTCTTTATTAATATCACTATACTTATTACAAAACAAAGTCGCTTTATCTGTCCCTATTTCTAGGGATATAGGGACAGTTAAAGCGACTTGCATGCTTAAATCTTTAAAACTCCGCAACGGATTTTGTTGCGGTTTTTTTTATAGAAGGAGTGATTTTTAAGTATAATCCATGCTTATTATAGTACTACTATATGTACTTCTCTACTATATGTTATAAATGTGTGGTGTTATAAATCTATAGATTTATAACACCCGGGCGAAGCTGGGGCGGGTCGCTAGTAATATGATAAACTGGCTGACTGATTGTTGATATAATTATCAAGGTTCAGCACAAGCCGCTGCTGGTGCTTCAGACATGCTTGAGATGTGATTCTTTGTGAAGAGTAAGAATCCACTATGGAGTATTTTTGAAAATTTTAACCCTAAAGTGATAAAGAGTGCAACGTGAGTCAGATCAATGTTTTACTTTTTTTTTCAAATGGTAGACAGAGATTTAAGGTTACCTGTTAAAACCACGTTTGTTACTCACCCTTTTTAGGGTACCGTAGTCAATAAGGAACCCTTATAGTTTCGCCATGTCTGTCTGTCCGTCTGTCTGTCCGTCCTCGCTTAATCTGTCTGACCGTTAGCACTAGAAAGCTGTAATTTGGTACCAATATGTATATCAATCACGCCGACAAAGTGGTAAAATAAAATTGAAAAAAAAAAATGTTTTATTAGGGTAGCCCCCCTATATGTAAAGTGAAACTTCAAACATAACCACAACGCACACATCAAAAGTAATATTTTAATGCCAAACTATCGGTAAACGTTATAAATCGATTCTAGACATCAGTACCAGATGCCAAACTTTTGATTCGGAAAGCGCTTATAACGTATCTACGTCTATATTATTTGTATTATCATCGGCAAGCCGCATATTTTTTACATCACTATACATTCTAAGCCACCGCACAATAGGCAAGACGACAAAAAAAAGTAATTAGTCCGTCAGATAGATTCTCAAAAAATTTTGGACACATGTTTTTTTTTGCGTTGAAGTTGCGCATGACGTCACGATCTGATACAATTTTTGCACGACGGTGACGTCAAAAGCCCCCACTCCGGAACTTTGTTGCTCTCTATCTTTGTATTTTTTTAATCATTTGATCAAACAAAAAATATGTGTCCCATATTTTCGGCCGATCTATCAGACGGACTAAACAGAATGCTATTTTTTTAATGCTGTCGTCATCCCCATTCTAGAGTCTACTTTGGTAATTGCATTACAAGCCTAATACAGATTATGTCTAGTTTGAACCTCATTATTATATTTTAACCAGCATTACTTAGATGATTATTAAAATTCTTTCTGTGTATGACACCTGACCAGAATGAGACTAGAATTCCAATCGAGATTTCTAGGATACAGAAAGGAAGCAGAGTGCAAACGCTCTACGTAAATATAAAACGACTGATAGTTTCAACGCATTCCTGGAAGCTACTCATAAACAAGACCCGTTAGCTAATGAATATAGTTGAAATGCTTGCACTATTGCGAGGAGTTTATTTTTAACCGACTTCAAAAAAGGAGGAGGTTCTCAATTCGTCTGTATGTTCTTTTTTTTTTTTTTTTTTTTTTGTATGTTTGTTACGCGATATCTCCGTCAATTGTTAACGGATTTTGATGGTTTTTTTTTTGTTTGATAAGTCATGATTCAGGGGTGGTCCCATATAAATTTTGTGGCGATCGATTCAGTGGTTCTCGAAAAATTCACCAAGAACAAAAAAAATTGACGAAATATTCATAGAAGATGTGTGCTTTTTCTTCAAGTTTCTATATCTACATTGGGAGTCGACACTAAAAAGTAATAAATAAAAACTTTTTTCAAAAAAATAATAACCGCCTTCAAAAACTAAAAACCCAAAAATAACTAAAATTTCGGAAGTCGGTGGCTTCTGTTCTGCCAGTCAATTTGTGTTGCCACCGACTTCCGAAATTTTAGTTATTTTTGGGTTTTTAGTTTTTGAAGGCGGTTATTATTTTGTAAAATCTCTTTGACTGAAATGTTGCTCTTCTACGGTAGATATTTATTAATTTAGGAGCAGGTTAGGGTGTAAACAGAGGCACATGCATAGCCTTTGAGTTGGCAAACTGCACATCAAACTAGTAACATTGAAAAAGTCTTTACTGCGCACAGTTAAAAAGTGTTTTTGTAAATAAACTAGAAACCAGTGCCATTACAACGACGTGACAGAAGCAGGTCAGATGGGTACGAATCGGGCGGTGCAGTGCTAAGCGGGGCACTCTCTGTGTTAATCCGAATGACTTTTTAATGACCTTATTTTAGACACTCTGGGTAAGGCACCATCCGCTTACTCTGCCACAAAACTTTGTTTGACCTCTGTAGATTCTATTTATGCACAGAACCAAAAATACCGAATGATGGAAAAACATAATAAAAGTTACAGGTCTGCAAAGTGTAATTTTACACCCATCACACTTAATAGAACCTTTTAAGAAAAATCAATAAGCACTCTTATGTTGTCAGACGCCCACTAAACGTCCAACCTTTGTAAAACGTCAGCAAAACTTCTAATAGTCCCGGATTAGTTTGGGACGTGCTAACTTAACAATATAAGTTCATGTTAAGTTACCAAAAACCACTGCAAAGATGTCTGCGGCGTAGACAGCTTGTCAAAGTTTGACAAAACGTTTTAGATATAAGATAGATGCAGCGTGAAGGAGACTAGTTCAAGTTTCAGCTAAGTTTATGATACCCCATGTCGAAAGTTCTGGAAACAATGCAAGTTACTTCATAAATACTTCACTCAAAACTATTTCTAGTTGAAGTATTCACTTAATTATGTAAATTAACACGTAATAAGTGTTAGTTAAGTGGGTATTATTCAATAGTTTAATGTGTTAATGCCTATCGAGTTTGACAGTTTGGTAATTTTCTTTCAACATAATTATTAGATATAGGAACAAAATGAATTTAGCAACGCAATGACTGAGGTTTTTCTTTTTATTGCTAAAATCTTTACATCACTTTCAATTAGGCACTCTCATCTGTGCTTAGTGCTACATACATACCTTAATCCACAGGCGAAATACGCCCTTGCTCTTTGAGCACTTACGTCGAAATTGCCGACATCGATTCTGTTCAAACACACCTGTAAATAAAGAGGATCTTTTTCTTAATATTCAGAGTAAATATATCACTATACGTTGGAGGCATGGGATTAGCCAATTGGCGTCAGAGGTGATTATTTATCTACGTGAGGTATTTTAACATATTGTTCTAACAATCCCAATGTTAGGTATCTAATTGAAGTCTTCTTTTGGGCTTTATCTCTATGCGCTTAGAACAGATTCGTTGAGGTCAAATCAAATTTGACCTTCCGTATTTCTCAAGGGCTTGTGAATAGCAATTTGACAAATCTTATTAAGATGATATTAGACAAATCGCACTAGCAAGAAAGTAAACAGTCAAAAATCAAAAACTAAGCTGGAAAAACTGTTTGTAAGTCAATTTTCATTCGTTAACCTGAATGCTATTTCCCGCAAGAGTTCAATAGAATCGGTAACACAAAATGTCAAAAATAAAAATATTTAGATAATATTTTGACAGGTTAAGATTAAGAATAAAATATGAGCATCCTTGAAGAATACGGGAATTGTCACTAGAGCACTTCGGTGAATTTCAGAGAAGTGTGCGAGTTGAGGTAACAGTTTATTTAAATCTCACCTTAAAATATTACCCTTCAAATAAGGTTGCTCAATTTAAACTTAAGATAACTTATGATGAATTAAACAAGCTGTGGATTTAAGTTGTACAAACCTGATCCCTGTACATATTGGTGTACGTACTAGAATACGAAAACAAGGCAAGCCCTGATAGAGATGCCATTACGAACTTAATTGATTTCTGCGCAAAATTTCGGAAAAAGAAGGGTATCGCGAAAAACGAGAGAAGTGGATTGAGGAATTAGTCCAAGAATAAGTAGGAAAGGCAAACAAAAAAATCTTTAGTTGATTTTCAGTCGTTCAGTAGACTAAATATGACATTAGTTTGTAGCGTTATTATTTTAGATGGCCGAGACGCGCGATGGAGATAAACTAAAGAATCAGGTTAATTCTGAGTTATTTACTTTTCTGTTCAACTACGTTAACTTTGCGCTTGAGTTTCATTCAAATGACCACTATTACAATAAAGGTAAGGTACCAAGACTCAATATATTTATTTTGGTATACATTCTGACCATTCAATATTTATTCAAACATATTGTAGCGAAGCAGGCACATAGGTATATTAATAAATTGTAATTAATCTCAATTCAGGAGTACATTTTTCTCATTGGAAAAAGCTGTATCATAAATTCCGATTACTGATTCAATGGTGCATTTATATGAAATTGGTTTGTGTGTGCTTTATGTTATTGCCTCTGATTGTGTACATTACCTTCACAAGATATTGTATGCTCTAATTGATTCATTGTAAACAGTTAATCAATAATATTGCTGTGTGTTTACTAATTGCGATAGGCCCTGCCAAAACTCATTAACCCACGTCAAAATTGAATAAATGGTTTTAGTTATCTAATGTAGAGTAACTTAAATATATTTTAAACAATTGAAATGTACATTGTACTTTTAATAAAATTATTGAGAGACTAGCTGTTTTCTGCGGTTTCACTCGCGTCGGTTTACTGCTTCGCTTTCACGGTTCGTAGCGTAATGTTATACAGTCAATATTTTCCTCTTAAATCTAGAATCATATGAGTACAGAAATAATTGTTCCAATTCGGCTAATATGTAGCTCCAGAGCTCGTAATAGACAAAAAAAACGACAATAGTTATGGTTAATTAATCCATACTAATATTATTAATGCGAAAGTGGTTACTTTCTTTCCCAGTCTGTCTGTCACGCTATCACGCCAAAACTACTGAACCGATTTAAATTAAATTTTGTACAAAGATAGTCCATAGCCTGAGAAAGGAGATAGAATAGCTTTTATCCCAAAAATCCCACGGGAAAGAGAACTACGCGAAGAAAACCGAGGGGGACAGCTAGTAAGAACAATTTCAAATATGCTGCATTATGAGCTTAAAAGCAGTACTTTGAGAGTCAATTAACGAGCGTATTGAAAACATTATTTATTTATAGGTACACCAACGACTTATTCACTAGAAACATTTACATGGTTAAAAGTAGCACTTGTATTGTGATACGGTGAATTAAGTCATTTACAGGCGTACACAGCGCTTATAACAATATTGTTTCTTAAATATTAATTACGCTTTAACAGGTTTTTTTTTACTCGTAGTGATGACAGAAAATACATACATTAACAACCAGACACATTGACATTACAATTTCCATACCCGTCACGATGAGACATCGGTCATGAAAGTATGAGGAAAATCACCAATGATAGGGACATAGTTCGTTAGCACCGTGTACACAAAACAAACTTAATTTGGGACAGTGTGTATTTCGCAGTTTTCCTTACGACTGATCTGCACTAATATTATATAGAGGGATGTTTGTAAGAGGTAATCTCTGGAATTACTCATCATCATCTCCCTAGCTTTTTTCCCAACCGTGTTGGGGTCGGCTGCCAGCCTAACCGAATTCAGCTCGATACCGGTGTTTTACGTGGAGCGACTGCCTATCTGACCTCCACAACCCAGTAACTGGGCGACACGATACCTCTTGGTTAGACTGGTCCGAGTTTCTGACTAACCAGTAACGACTGTCAAAGTTCTACGAATGACAACCGGGACCAACGGCTTTACGTGCTTTCCGAGGCACGGGATGTCAGTGATGTCTAAGATAAACTTTAGAAAGTACATATGAATTGAAAAAGTCACATTGGTACTTGCCCGGATTCGAACCCACAACCTCTTACACGAGAGGCGGGCGCCATATCCACTGGGCCATCACGACACCTGGAATTACTCATCAGAAGACAAAAAATGTTTACAGTGTCCGCGTCTTATACAATAGTTACGATATTATTAGATACTAGCTTTTGTCTCCGATTTTGTCTGCACATTTTAGCCTCAGAAGTAATGCAGATTTCTATTATTGTGTTTTTTTTAATTGGATCGTTGGTTCCAAATTACTTTAGATATTTACCTCTTTATTATTATATTCGGTTCTTATTATGGTCACAGAATATACACAGGCTTACCATTACCGAAGGTCAAAAATAAAATTCCATACTAATTACAAAAACTTTAATTTAAAAAATAATCATCACTGTATAATAATAATTACTGTATCATCTCTTTTATTAAGGAAGATTACAGATTATTACAATTTGCTATGACGAGAGCGGAGCATTCAAAGACGTAACCTAAGGCAGACAAAACCGCGGGTGACAGCCAGTCCAAATAAAAGACAGAATCTCCTTCAGCAGGGTTTCAGGTTTAACGCCACACTGATATCTAATGAAATAATTCTACAAGGATTTCCATTACTACATTTGTTGAATCGTTTACAACAAACAATTTAAATTACTCTAATCCTTTATTGTCTGGGGAATATAATCGTTCATTTTGTGTGAGATTATTCAGCTGTACCCTAATATTATCTACATAAATTGTGACTTGTCGGCCCGTCCGCTGGGACCCTTAGTTTGGTCATACGTGTATCTGTAGACCGCAGACTAGGGATTTGGAGCTCAACTTGTAACTGACATGGCGACTTACTAAATATTTAACTGACATGGCGACTTACTAAATATTTAAAATCTAAAATACTGATGGACATTATTATCGGAGAGAATTGCAATTTGTTAATATCTTGAAAGTTATAAATGGCTTGTTTTTGCCCGATTCGTCTAGTGAATCAGTTATCGTAGGAGCCAGTAAAGTTGTATACTAAGAGGTCGCCTATGTTGCCTTTTTGAGCTAATATCTTACTTGCTCGAGTCGGATGGGCGATTTCGGGATATTAGAACTCTCTAAATTACCAAGAACCTATGTAATAATATATTACAAATACCAATTAGTATTTATAATTATTATACCAATAATTATATAATACTTACCAAGTTTCGAACGAAAGTTGCGGCCTCATGAAATTATAGTTGAACGTCTTGAAAAACATTAAATCAACATGAAAAATAGTAATCGAATACGATTGCTTTAGTAATCAAAACACTATTTGAGATGAAATTTTTATAAAGTAAACAAAAAGATAGTTGTGATTTTCTCTCAGTACCTAGTCAATTCACATAATTATTCATTGGTTCTCCTTGGCCTAATTCTTGAAGATTCTCAATCGTACTCACGTATTCAGCCGTCAAACTGCTAATAAAGGAAAGGGAGGGACCGCGTTCTGTGCAAACATACACAAGTTTACGAGACATAATTTGCAATAAACACACAACAATTTAGATCATTTCGTATGTACATTCACGTTTGACGAATTCAGACAGAATTTAATTACCCCTGGTAGGCATATAACA
This sequence comes from Athetis lepigone, assembly GCA_033675125.1. Lineage (NCBI taxonomy): Eukaryota > Metazoa > Arthropoda > Insecta > Lepidoptera > Noctuidae > Athetis > Athetis lepigone. The sequence continues at coordinate 8,542,385 of CM066240.1, forward strand.
GGACGATGGCATTCGCCATGGAATTTTATTATGAACGCGTTGGGATCGCATATGATACTATGTAAAAATAAAGTGATTTATAATTTTATGTTTGCGAACTTACTTGATTTTGCTGGAATATTTTATTCTACTGAACGGCACAGGGCCGATGCCTACCTGTAATACCAGAGTCAGAGACAAAGATATGTCTCTAGTGCCTGTACTTAAGCTGACATTAGTAATCATACCAGAATCTAGCACCCGCTGCTTTGTGGTAGCATTTGAAATTGGTAGTAGTCTTGGATTTATGCGGATATCAGTGCTTAAGTGACCTGATTGCTGATTTGCTTCTCATTTAAAGAAGGCACGAATTATTATGACCTCGCAAATGAGATGTCATCCTAGAGATGCTGCCCTTACATTAGCACCCAATGTAATCACAAAACTAAAAAAGCGTTGTAAAGGACTCGTGTCGTCATCGTCGTGTAAAGAAGCGTTGCTGTGAGTACACAGCAACAACACACGGTAACAACACGGTAGAAACAGAAATAGATATTGAGATAGTTTTCGACGGTGTTACGGTTCTGTGTTGTGCTAGAATCGACCCGATTGCTCGATTGCTCACTCTCATATTAAAAAAGATCGTGGAATATTTGACCTACAAGGTCATTCTATAGCGTCTACTAATGGTAATGATGTATTTTCTCCTGTTCAATTATACCGCAGAATATAATTTTCTGTGTATTATTCTATTCCTTGCCGGAAAAGCAGGTGGTAAGGCAATCATTCCCAGAGATAACAGTGATGTATTGTTATTGTAATTATAATACGGAAAGCTACGTAATACATCAACTGATTGTCTTCTTCCGACTATGATCCTTAACAATGAAAGATTGGCTGTGTTTTTCGTGAACTACAATTTTAATTTATAACAGAATAGCTCTCAGCCATAAGGATTGTTTTATCGTGAAACAAAATTTATAAATGTCAATATTAATATTATCCAACCAATATAGGGAATGGGGTCTAAGCTACCGGTCGTCGGAGCTCTAGAGAGAGGACCCTTAAAATAATGCACGCCTTTTCTTGGATTACACGCTTCTGATTCAGACCCTTAATCGAGCAGCCTAGCTAGAGCCCCTTAGGAGTTGTTTGCGGCTCTTTGTTATTATGCGTATGCCTGTTATGCATTGGTCCACGTCTGTCGGCAAAAGAACATAATAGTATTATATTAAAATCGAGCGAACAGTTTACATAACCCTTATTTTTTGTCGGTAATAAATTTAATATAAAACATGTTTTAAGTTTCTATTCGTGACACATTATACACACTGGGTGTCAAAAGACAAAAATGTTAAACTTTTTACGAAAGACGAGGTGAAAAGTTACAATCAGGGGATTATCATTTAGGTAAATATCTTTAGCGTCGATCCACATGTACCTACCCTTCTATTGTTACCCGTTATAATAAGGCATGCATGAAAAAAAGGTCGCTCGGATTTTCGCCATTTTGTCGGCACGCCCATCCGAACATTAATGTTATGGGCCATGAGGTCGATTATAAATATGGTGTTTAGCTTAGTATCGTGTAACTAAGTATGGTGAATTAAATTAGAACGGCTTAAAATAAAACAGCGTTTTTGGTAGAGGTATGTTTGCTAACGTTGGTGGTTACGATAAATACAAATGTTGACTTATATGTTCTTGTCTATTAAACTCTGATTTTGTTTCGATTGTTTCTGTGTTTTTCATGTTAAAAATATTATTTTTTAAACCGATTAGAAAAACTAATATCATTTTTCATTGACAAAGCATAGATGGATTTCACTTATTGTTGTGTTATATGACATTTTTTTTTGCATTCTATCCCCGCAAGGAATCTGTCACCAAGCTATACATAAAGACATGACTCAATGTACTCTCAGCGGTACACTAGCTTCCTATGTAATATAATCCATCACGTACATCATGATAAACAGATCATGTGACATTGGAAAAATTGGATCCAAGGTTTCTAGTTTTTGTTCTAATTACGGTTTATGATCTATTTTGTTCTAAATAATCTGCAAATGAATGCTTTCATATAATTTAATCTATGTTTTTATTACTGCTCCGCTCTCATAGTAGCGTCATGTTATGTAGCCTACTAGCTTTTGCCCGCGACTTCGTCCGCATGGAATAAGAGTTCCCGGTCCCGGGGGATTTTCGGGATAAAAACTATCCTATGTACTTTCTCGGGTCCCAGACTATATCTGGACCAAATCACATTAAAATCGGTTCAGTGGTTTAGGCGTGAAGAAGAGACAGACAGACAGACAGACAGAGTTACTTTAGCATTTATAATATTAGTACGGATAGGTAACCTTCTTAGATGAATGGGCTATCCAACACATTTTTTTTATTATCAGTGATTTTAATGAGTGTATCCCATCTGGCCCGGTGACGTGGCCCGGTACCGGGCCACATGGGAAAAAAAAGTTTTAACTGGCCCGGTGATATGTTTACCGGGCCAGATGATACAAATCAAGTGCCATCGTCCCCGGTAAGGGGCGAAAAGAGGATACGCCTCGTAATTTGTGAAATACTAACTATATGCATCTATGAAAGGGATTGAACTTCTAAATCAAACCGCTTAGTAATAATCACTTTTTATTGTGAATAACGCGATATATCAACTTGTGTTATAAATCTCAACTTGAAATAGACTTCCTGTAAGCAGATTTTTGAATTTGAACATATTAACTTCGATAATTTCAGAATTCTCTAACGCATTCTGCCGTTGTTCCTTTTTCGCGCGAAGGGCAGAATGGTGTGCTTTAAAAGAGACATTTTTTTGAGCCCACTGTTGAACAGTAACGTTTATTAATCATTGACCATTCGTAGATCAGTAGTTATTAAAATCAGAATGTTCAACCAAACAAAGTCTTCAGCTTTATCCATAACATTTGTATAGTATTGATGTTCAGATTTGAATAAGCTGACCTGTACACCTTTACCACCTTGTTCTCAAGGCTCTTTAGACGCTACTTACGTTCTAATTAAAAAGCTTTTTGTAAGAAAACCTCAACAAAGTTACCGAGTCAATCAATAATGCGATTAAAAATTTAAGCTATTAAGGACTTGCGCGGAAATTTCGATATTCTGTCGATGTTCAGAAGCGAAGTTACGGAAAGAAGTACTTTACTTACTTACTTCTTTAATATTTAAAGTGACTTTCCTTTGGAGAAAAGCGCTAATTTTACTCTCTATGTTTGTCTTAAAAAGTTTGAAAAGACAACAGAATGAATTGTGCTTTGTGGCTTAATATTTCAGTTATCATGAATGGTGTGACAAAATTGCATCATGACCCATTTTGGAAGGGGCCCAACAGGGCCACGCCTGCCTGGGTTGCGAAATGTTTGTAATAGTTACCTTGACCCTGGAACATAAAGGGCAATCGAAGGAACATGAGTGGGAGTCAGTAAAAGTCTGACACGCCCTCCCGCCGCACCCAGGACGGGAGCAGTCACTTAATGATTTCCTACTCAACAAAATAAAACCCATTTCGACGACAAATCGTTTGAAGCTGTCAAAATAATATGACTAGACGTGTGACATTTTAATACATGTTTAAGAGATTGTCGACCTAATTGTATTGAATGTCTGTAGAAAAATAAGTTTATGGTGGGTCATAATTCCATTTTGTCGATTGTAGTAGGTACATAGAAGAAAAGTTTTTAGACTCGAGGAATCTTTATGTTTCATAAGAATGATAATTAACTTACATGAGGAATAATAAAACATCTTAAGTGTACATTTGAAAAAAATACAGCATACACATACGTGAAGCATACATAATAATAATAAAATACAAACATAATACCTACTGGAATTTGAATGAGCGCTAACGCTATGAAATATATGTAATTGAAAGTATAATCCATACTAATATTATAAATGAGAAAGTGTGTCTGTCTGTCTGTATGTTTGTCTTTCTTTCACGGCAAAACGGAGCGACGAATTGACGTGTTTTTTTAAGTGGAGATAGTTGAAGGGATGTAGAGTAACATAGGCTACTTTTTATCTCTTTTTAACGCGAGCGGAGCCGCGGGCAAAAGCTAGTATAAAATAAATCTTGCTAATGATTTTATTATAAATCAAAACTCAAGTTAGAGTTTACACAAATTTCTTCAAGACCAGAATAAATAAGGTTATCTAGATTTATCTAGATAACCTTGAAACATATTTATAGGTTGGTAACTCCGCCAAAAAGAAAACAACTCCAAAGAGGTCTGTTAGCAATTTAGATGTTCTATATTTTCATAGTAATAGGCCTGGCACTTACACGCGATTTTCCTTCATTTACATGTCATTAGTATACGTTGATGGAAGAATTCGTTAGCAGTTGAATGTATGGACTTCATAATGACTTGTGACGTCATTTTTCGGTCTGATAAAGTGGTGGATATTTTGATAGAGAGCTTAGGAGTGTCGATTTTGGAGTTAGAAATGCGACTCTATTGAAATAGCATTTCGGTTTGATTTTTTATGATAATCATACGATGAAAGATTTTATTTATTGTAAAAGCTCCATTCAAATTAACCTTTCAACGACCAACCGACAGCCGGCTGTCAGGCTGCTATTGTCTTTCTATTGTGTCTCAAATCACGTTGTTCGAAGGTTTAATCTATGGATATCGTTTCGAAATAAGTGCTAAAGTACTTGTAATATAAATACAGATCGATCTCACATTAGCAACGTTAATTCGATCGATTCAGCCTTTTAATTTATTTCAGGTTACGATAAAACATAATATAAAAATTCTGTCCCAGGGCGCTTATTTTATACTGATAAGGTACGAACACTATTCGTTTCACTTGCTCAAGATGATTGATATTCAAGATCAGCTGTAAAAACATCTTTTTTTGTTTATTTCATGACAGATACGATTAACTTGTTAATTCAGTTCATTGACTTTAACAGTGAACATAAGTTCACTGTTAATGTTAATGTTAATACCTTTAATGTCAAGCAGATACTAAAACCTCTCGTTTTCTACTTTTCATATTATGTAAGCCGATTTAGCTGCATGGCCGCGGGTCTAGTCCATGAAAACAATGTTTTGTTTTGTACTGGACAAATCATAACAATGTTTTCATGTATATGTTTGAATACATAGGCCAATAAAAAATGTACATAAAATTCAAATAAAATGTATTGAAAACAAAGTGAACATGGTTTCATTTAAAATGGAACAAAACCCAAACCATTTCCGAGAGCATGTTTGAAATATAAAACTACAACAGCCACATACTGAATACTGAAATGCATTTCTAAAATTACTTTTAACACAGAGAACGATGTTGCGTGGTACACCTACAGTACAACCACGCACCGCCCACTTACCTAAGACTTTAGCATTGGGTGAGAGTGGGTGTAGTTGGCGAGATTTTCTATCACTGCAGCCTACGTAAGGCTATTATTTTCATAGTCACAATTGTAGTTTGAATATACAAAATCATTGCAAAACGGCTCCGAAAGGGTAGTAAAGGGGTTGGTGTTAAATAATCAGAATATTAGTCTTGGTTTATATTCCATTAGTATAAAGCGAGCCAATTTGAATTGACCGACTTCCTTCTGTTCTTCTCATTAAATAACTTCTTGGGCTCTCTTACGGCTCAAAATATTTTTTTTTCGATGCTCAAAATTAACTACGTTTTTGGCAATTACGTGAGCACGGGCTTAATGTGTATTTTTCAAGTGTAAGTTTTTTTTAACAAAGACATCATACCCAGACTTATAAATTAATTTGAGCCAGTATTCACCAACTTGAACAAGCAATGGAAAAGGTTGGAAGAGGCCTTTGCCGACTGGCAAACAGATCTAGGAAAGATAACCAAGCAACAAATATTAATTTAAATAGTGTTTAAGGTTAAGATTTTAGTGTTAGTTCTTTACATTGGTTCAAAAAAATCCATGTATGTACTAAGTGGTCTGAATAAAAGGCTATATTATTATTATTCACCAACTTGTCTGAGAAATCGTAGTGTTCAATGTTTAGAAGTTTTTGCCCTTTAGTGGGATAGTAACAGGCTAGTTAATTGTAATTAGGAAAAACGTTTTCGACGATACATCAAGTAGGTCTTCAGAGTTGTCTTTGATATTTGGACGGCAAACAAGCTTTTCGCGCATCTGAATTTAAATGATCCTACCACCTATAAACCCCATCCTTTAGACATAGACGACTTGTCTCAAGTGCCAAAATTACACCAGCAGCCAGTCTTTCGCGGCCGATTAAGTCGTGGTGGTACCCAGAAGAGTTTCAAAGGAGTTTCTTTTAATGGATGGGATATCATTAAATTACTCTTTTCGCTCAAGGAAAAGCGGAAAGGAGCTTTTACTGCTTAAAATCCATCATTGTTCTTTCTCAAGCCCTTTGCGTTCCAGGACTATGGTAACACTTTCAAACAAATTCCGCAACTCAACCAGGGTTCTAATCAAAGGACTCAAATGTTTCATAAATAACCATGAGATCTTCCCCTATTAAGCCAACATAACATAATACTTGTATGTCAACTTGTCTAAATAACAGATTTCAATTAGCCACATGTCAAGAACACGTTATTGCGTTTGAACTTCGCCGAATCCGTTTATATTGGGTATGTATGTGGAAGTGAATGGAGTTATTAGTACGAAAACTCTTTGACCTAGCTAATGAATACATCTTTGTTTATGAATCGAATGTGAGGCTTTGAATATGGATAGAATTCCTTTTCAGGGTTTCGTACCATATAGTGATTTGGTTTTGCCCGTGACTTCGCTCGCGTTTGAAAGAGTCAAAAAGTAGCCTATGTCACTCTTCAGACAAACAGACAGACAGACACACACACACACACAAACACATTACCATTTATTATATTAGTATGGAGGGATAAATATTTTCGCCGGAAGATTCGCCTAGTTGGTCTGTTGACGTACTACCCTAGAGACTGTGACTAATTATCATGATCATCATTAACCGAATGACGTCCACTGCTGGACAAAGGCCTCCCCAAAAATTTGCACATGCACCGGCCCTGTGCCACTCGTATCTAACAGGACCCGGCGATCTTGATGGGATCATCGGACCATCTTGTGGGAGGCCTGCCCACGCATACAATATTAATTAAAGTGACAGAACTATTATAATAAAATTTTGAAAAAAAAAAATATTGTTACCTCCAAGACTTATATGTTTTATTTTATGGTGGCGATGAAAAAGTAACGTGTTGAAAAAGTAAAGTGCCAGATGGTAAGCAGATACCGTCACTACCGTAGCCAATGGAGACTTGCAACACCAAGAGTAACATAACACACGCCTTGCCGACCCTTCAAATTACCAATCACCCGTTCTGAAGAACGCCCTACAATCGTTAAGGATTAGAGGAGGATTAATTCGAGCGGTCACAGGACGAAATTTCTAGTTACTACGTTACTAGTAAAAGAGTTGTTCTAGTACAAACTTCCATACTAACTAGTTTCTGAAGCTAAGGGTGCGTGTACACGGTGCATGTAGCTGGAGCAAGTAAAGATGCGGGTTACACGCGTGAGTAATATGCGCAAGCTATTTGGTCGAGTTACTGAGTCACTAGACCCGCACACGTTTTTAAACGATATGTTTACGATGCATATAACCCGCGCAAGTGCCTCAACATGCGCAAGCTACATGCACCGTGTACAAGCACTCTAAGGATAATGCGCTTCCGGGAAAGATACCTCGTTAGTGCAAGAGGAAGTAAGATATTTCAATGGTAACAGTTAGTTATCAAAAGATACGTAGGATTTTTTAACACTGTTTTGTAAGGTAAACGCTAACGTTCGTTCTTGAGGTTCAAGGTTTCATCATACTGATATTTTATCAAAATCGGTATAGTATTTTATCCACGATGACGTTACAGACAGACACACATGTTTCCTAACGCAGTTTTTATATAAGTAAAGACTAGGCTATCCCCCGCAGTTTAACTAGAATAAAATAAGATTCTTGGTGACTGCTCCGCTCCCGTGGGTAATAAAGTGCTTGGAATGCTATGAAGCCACAACATCTATACCAGATAAAATCATAATTAAAGAAAAAAATAACAATGAATATTAAGCACATGAAAACGGTCAAGGATGTGCGTGTTTATTATGTAATAAAGATGGCCGAAGCTCTTCAATAGCGCTTCGTTTGATGGCCACGCACAATTTTGTAACTCCGTTGTCAATAATTTTATCCAGGTCAAGCCACGCTTTACAACATAAGTTGATACGAGATTATTTTTTTAAATAGGTATCAATTCTTTAATAGGTATTATTACTAGCCTCTTGTCTCTGCTTCATACGGGTATTACAGATCTATGAAATCCTTGTCTTTTTTATAATAATTATGCTTGCATTATACATGTAAACGTTCCTCATGAATCAATCTGTTGGTGACAACAGTATGAAAATGCGTTTTAATTTTTTTTGTGTTTATCGCGAACAGGCAGGCTTTGCTTATACTTACAATATTACATAGATTTATAATATTTAAAGTTAATGTAAATATCCACTTGAAGAAGTTATTTTTAAGGAGCACGTCCGGGAAAGGATTGCAACTATACCTATTTCTGCGGCAAAGCAAAGTTGCTGTGTTTCAGTGTAAAAGGCAGGGTGACTATGTAAGAATAAACGGCACATGAAACATTGCAACTTTGTCTCTGAAACGGTAATAAATCTGTAAAATCTTTAAAATTATATAAAAAAAAATCACACTAATATTACCAGCCTATTACTGTTTCACTGCAGGGCATAGGCCTCTTCTCATACAGAGAAGGCACGAGCATTGATCACCACGCATGCTCAAGGCTGATTGACAATTTCTGACTGGTGTCCTTATGAGCCCAGCATTAAGATACATTTTAGAACGTACATATAAATTGAAAAAGTCACATGGTACCTTCCCAGATTTGAACTCCAAACCTCTGGCATGAAAGCCGGGCGCCACAACCACTAGGCCATCACGACACACTAAAAATCACACCAAAAACAAGATTTTAGATACGATAAGATTCCCAATTTTAACCCTTTTCAGAAAAAAAAAAGATTTGGTAATAAACTCAGAATATTGTCAATTATGTAAGTTGACAAAAGGGTACATGAAACTAATAAAAGTTAGTTCAAATCACAATATACACACTTATGTTACCTGTAAACCAATATAACACATATTATTCAGCAGTATCAGAATTGGAGCACAAAAACCTCGCGCGTTTTATATGCGATAACAAGCCAATTATATTTTATTGAACTACTGAAAGATCCTTCGTAATATTGACATGCTTCATCCAGGTGTTGAGGACTGAGATTCAATTTAATATGTATGCACGAGTATGTCACTTCAGCGTTGCTAGAATAGAGCAATTCAGAGTTTATACAATGCCTGCTCGGTTACTAAAAATTCAGGCTTTTAGTTTTATCCACAACTGAATTATAGAGGTTTAAAAATAGGGATAATAGGCAATAATCCCTATTTTCGAACTCAAACTTAACTTAAACTGAAGTTTCAACATTTACTGTAACGGGCAAAGCCGCTGGCGAAAGTTTATTAACAAGTATGTTATGATGTCAATAACCTTACATCAATCTATAGGTATTATAAAATACAAGAAATTAAAAAAGCTTAAAGAAACTAAAATCGTTTTCTATCTGAGTTTACATCGCTTAGAATAAACTAACACTTTATTTATTTACGCCAGCAGCTACTTAAAAAAAGATTAAGCGAAAGTAGAAAGGAAAAAGATTATGAAAATATAGGCGAGGGTTCATTAGACGCTATTGTAGCTTACACAGATTATGAAGGAAACGACTTTCTTGTTTCCACATTTTTACATGCAGCCAAAATAGGGATGTTGAGTTGTTGACTACATCAAAAGAATGACATTCTGTTTAGTCCGTCTGTTAGACAGTCCAAAAATACTAATTTTTTTGCTTGATCAAATTAATAACAAAATACAAAGATAAAGAGCATCAAAGTTCCGGAGAGGGGGCTTGTGAAGTCACTTCTCAGTAAAAATTATACAAAGGCATGACGTTTCACGAAACTTCAACGCACTGTATTGTCGTCATTTTCTGTTTACGAGAAAAAAGAAAAAATACGTGTCCCAATTTTTTTGATTATCTAACTGACGGACTAATTACTTTTTTTTGTCGTCTTGCCTATAACACTGCTGCAGACTTGACCTAACGATTTTCAAGCATTTCTCATCTTATGCGTTTTAGGTTTAAAACTAGACAAATGTAACTGGGTTTTTTCAATGCCAGCGGTTTTCAGGAAGCAAGATTTCTTTTTTTTCCTTTGTTTATCCAGATACTAGATAACATTAAGACTGGTTGTTAAGATTCTGACTTCCTCTAATAGTCTTTAAAGGGTAGTCAAATGAACACTGTATCAACGACAGTAAGACCGACTTTAGGGTCCGTTCACACAAACCGGCTCCGAAAGGAGAACAGATTGTTATCCGACCGGCTCCAAGCGCATACGCTTTCAGCCGGTCTATGTGAAATAGTAGGCGGCTCCGCTCCGACCAACTCCAAGCGTATACGATCCGGTCTGTGTGAAAAGAAAAATGCGCGCCGATGCTCTCTGAGCCGGTCTGTGTGACGGACCCTAATAGTGTTTTCTGAGGAACAGGGGTGCGACTCCTACCACTTACAAACTTCGGACTTCAATATTTGTAATAGAAAAACCCAATAAGTCTTCTACATAATATAATCATTGACAGGATATGCTTGCTAACATTAAAGGAGCAGCAATATAAACCACGTTCGCTTTTCTAACAATATAAGCTCAAAGTATGAAATCCATTTTGCAAACAGCATTATTAGAATCAGTTGAAATTAGGTCAATATCAGGTTTCAAAATATAATAGAGAATATGAGATTTATACTGAGCTAACAATGCTTATAAGTATTCCTTATTTGGTAAAGGTACTGTATGAGTAGTTTTCTAAGAAAGCTATTATTATTTAAAGTACCTTCTTGGGTTCGTAAGTTGAGAGCTTCATTGCTAGAGCCTCTATTTTATTAGGAACTAGCTTTTGCCCGCGGCTTCGCCCGCGTAGATGTCGAACTTCTATCCACAATTTTAAGCCCTTTAGGAGTTGAATAAAAAAAATCCTTTCTTAGTGGCTTAGGCTTACTCTTCACAAAGAATAGTCCTCCAAGTTTCGTGTCTCTAGTTAGTTATTGTTAAATATCAACAAACGCGTTGACATTAGTCTGGAGTTTACTTCCGGGGCAGCGGTAACTATTAGAATTAATCCGTAACCCGTGCTGACTGCTGTTTGAGGCGCGAGTGGAACAAACGGTCCTTATCGGGCGGCGAGCTACCCATCGCTCGCCATTCGCAGTCGCGCCCATAGATTATACAATATAAACTGGTAGACGCGCCTACGGTGGCTGGTAGTCGTCTTGCGACTTTCGACGTCTACGCCTTGCTCACTGTCCCGGGCGTGAGGCTTGACGCTGCGTCATGCGCGCCGTCGCCTCCTTCTCCAGCATGACTGCTTCGCAGAAGGAGGCGACGGCTTCCCATTCAGTCACCCCCGCCGATCGCCTCTGGAAGAACACGGCGGTGGCCCACCCAAGCGGGGCATACTACCATCGTATGCACCACCGTGTGCTCTAGGCGACCATTTTCTCAGATATCCGTTTCTGGTGAGGACCTGTTTCTGGCGATACGTGAGAGCGCCCGCCGGGGCGCCTATGTGTCTCAGCGTTATGTTAAATAGCCTATAATCAGGCCAAGAGTATGGAATACAATCGTACCAAGTTTGGTTAAATCCCTTTAGTAGTTTTTAGCCCATGCCTGCACATACAGACAGACAAAAAATTGCTGATTGCATTTTTGACATCAGTATCGATCACCAATCATCCTACAATATTAATCCGTACTACCATTATAAATGCGATAGTAACTCTGTCTGTCAGTCTCTTCTTCACGCCTAAACCACTGAACCAATTCGAATGAAATTTGGTACAGATATAGTCTGGGACCCGAGAAAAGACATAATTATGATAGTTTTCGTCCAGAAAATTCCCAAGGCTTCGTCCGCGTTATTCCCCGCGGACGAAGTCGCAGGCAAAGGCTAGTTGTGAATTTATATAATAATATAATTTTGCTTCACGACCCACTCTCATAAGCATACGAAACGACACCCCACATACAAATCGAATCAGGGATAGAACCTGCAAGGGGTTAAAGTAAACAATTAATTAATTTACTAAATTAATTGATTACTTATTGTTTTTGACCAAATGACCCAATATTTATCACAAACGCATCGACAACCAAACACTTTTTACATCAGGGATAGAACCTGCACGAAGGAAAGCTGCCTTGGGAGAGTCATTATTTTCACAAAAACCTTAACACCACTTTTTAGGAATCGTGACAGACGGTACAGCGCCATCTAGCGAAATTAAACGGAAACTGTGGAGAAATTTAAACCGTTGCGCTTTGGGTTTAATATTTTTTGAATGAAATTTTCGATTTGAGTAATTCAAAAAGTAATTAGTAGGTGTTGAAACAGACTTGAATAAAAAATTATTTATTTTGGTAAGGATGTATACAATATTTTATTTTTTGATTGATTTGATTGATTGATGTGATGATGCGATTCTTTAAATTGACATAACTTTTTTATTAATTGGCCGATTAATACAAAACAAAGACTAAATGTTAATCCCATAAAACCGCAACGCTTTAGTGAAAACCGCATTCAATTAGGTTAAGCCGTTTCTGAGATTAGCCTGAACAAACGTACAGACAAACAGACATACAGACAAAAATTCAAAAAATCATTGTTTTGGGTTCTATTGCGTATATAAAGTTCCCCTAATAAAGTTTTTCTTATTTATCTTCCATGTACAGACACCGACCTTTTACAATTTTATTATATGTATAGATTATGTTTTTTTTATATTTTAATGTAGTTATTGAAAAAATTACATTTGTACCTACAATTATAATTGTTCTAAGTCTGGTTCACTCACGATACAGAAGAAATTGCTAGTGGGCAATATGTTTATTAAGCAAAAACATTGTATGAATTGATGATAGTATTTTAATCGATAAAATAAAAGCAGGCTAGGCTCTAATTAGACCTAAGCAAAGTATATTAGTTGATAAAACTTAGGAATTTCAGAGCACATTTAGAAAATTGTTTATTATTTACAACAGAATCACAATTCGTTTGAAGATACTCTGTAGAATTTGATTAACAAACTTTCCACGTACATTTATGTATAATTTAACTGCGATTCGAATACGAGATTTGAGGTAATTAACTACGCTGTGACAGAACAATGACAGGTATTAATTTCAATTATATTAATAACTGAAGATAAATTCGGTCAATTAGATTACTCAGGTGTCACATTTGTAAAGTGACAGTACAGTAAGGGTTGCTTTACACGCACACTTATTTGCGTTTTGCTAAACCATTTCGGTGACACTTATACAGTTCTACTACTATTAGCCGTGTTCAGCGTCTTAAGAAAACGAAAACGGAGTTAAAAAAACAACGTAAATGAGGGCTGGCGTGTTAGTGTTTTGCTGACTAAAACCCGCTCATGTTCCTTCGGTTGCTCAATATGTTCCGGAGCCACGGTAACTATTAGAACTATTCCGCAACGCTTGTTACTGAGTTCTTAATTTTTTGTGTACAAGCAGCGATTGGTTGCGGTGCGTGTGAATGGAACTTTAGGCTATATCTGCATACATACATTGCTGTAACCGGGTTCGGAGAGAAGCCTGGTCTGTCTTGGGTAAGCAAAAGTTTTGGTTATGGTTTTTAAACCAGTGCTCTCCCCATCTTTATTAAAATGTACCGCCAGCGTAACACCCACACAAACACACCCTACAGATTTGTATGTTGATTCAACACACACACGCACACACATTCATTATATCATTCACTTAGAACGTTGGACAAACTCAAGTTCAAGTTAGTCGGAAACTTTGACAGGTACGCTCTATGTAGCATGATCAATAACTTAAAATTTCATTAGAAGCGACTGCAACTTCATTGAATTAAAGAGTCAAAGGAGAAACAGGCTAATTAAGAGTACGAAATTAATTTGCAAGATTTTGATTTTCTTACTAAGTTTAGATACACACAACAACATGGTCTAGGGATATAAAAACTTTTTTAAATAACTTAAAAAGTACTGGCCTTACAAAAAAACGATTGATAACAGATAATAAAATTATCAGTACTTTTTAAGTTATTTAAAAAAGTTTAAGTTCCGTTTTGAAATTCAAATTTGTAAATTCGCATTCATTGAATTTCTTGAAGTAAATCTGCACGAACTTCTGACTTGATTAAAACTCCATAAATTTCTATAAATCTTTGTCAAACGCATCTCCGGTGTTCATTTAATCATGCCACGTAGACACTTGACCAGGAACGAAATGTTAAGAACAGTGGGCATGATTCTAGCTGGCCCTACCCAAATTGCGGTTTCTGAAGCGATGAGGACCAGTCAAAGGGTTTTTTTTAATTTAACTTTATCTATAAGTTTATTATCAGATTGGATAGACTATTATACAAGGTTTATTTTAATATGTAGGTGTCTTAACAAAAAGTTAATAGCATTTTAGTTATTTAGGTTTAATTGAAATATCCCTAGACCATGTTATGTGTGTATGTAAAAAAACAAACCTTTTTTACAAAAAGCACTGAATCGATAGCCATACAATTTATATCTAACAAAAAAGAACCATCAAAATCCGTTCACAGTTGACGGAGAAATCGCGTATCAAATAAAAGAAAACACACAGTTGAATAGAGAACCTCCTCCTTTTTGAAGTCTGTTAAATAAATAACATTCATTGGAGATAATAATTGTATTTATCAAGCTTAAGCTGATTAGTCACCGCTGTCATAAGACTTTGCAGACACGTTGCTATTGCCGAAACAAATGTGATATAAGTATGTCAATATATTTGGTTCACTATCTGTAACTCCTCGTAGAATTAGGACTTTATAAATTTATGTTGGCATAGACGACACGTCGATGCTGTTACCATTTATATTGTATAATCTATGGCTGTTACAATCGCCCCACCACGCTTTACCTACTTTAATGTTATCGAACATCGGCTCTAGGGAAACAAAGTAATATACATTATATTGGCAGGTTAACAAAGCAATCTAATAAAGTAGAATGTGTTCATGTAAGTGCTAGCGTTAGACCAACGTTTAGAACAAACGCTTCTAGACCATGTCAGGCCTGTTGGTCTAGTGGTTAGTGACCCAGACTGCTAAGCCGGAGGTCGTGGGTTCAATTCCCACCCATGTGTGATGAGCATGATTGTTTGTTCTGTGTTTGGGTGTAATTTACCAATAATATGTGTGTATTTATAAATTATATAAATATGTTTATCAGTTGTCTGGTTACCATAGTACAAGTTTTGCTTAGTTTGGGATCAGGTGACCGTGTGTGAGTTGTCCAAGGATATTTTTTTTTTTTTTTAAACATCAGAGCCCATAGACCTAGGAGCTAAACCGCACTACCAGTTGGCAGTGATGTGGCGAGCCGTTGCGGAAAGCCTTAGTATCTATGGTATGCCACAGCGGCATGCCGTATTCCTGCTGACCGTATCGTCTTGGTTCTATTGTGGTCCACCGCAATCGTGAGTTGTTTTAGAAACACATGATGGACTGTATGGGATTGTATGGGGCGTGGAACAGCGCTATACTTGCGGCTAGCCTAGCCCATCTTCTGGCGATTGGTATGGTTTGTCGACCAGGCCAGTTGAGTGAACCACAACCATACCACAGATAAAACAACAAAATGACAGTTATCATAAAAAAGTGTGATCAGTGAAATAAAGGAGATGTGGCACACCACGTCATTCAACTGTTGCGAGCTGACCCAATTTTAAGTGTCACTGTCAACGGTGATGTGGTGTGTCCGTCATTATACGCTTGGTGTACGTCTTAGGTGCAAAACTGAGCGTACTACGCGTAAGCTACGACAAAAGAGTTTCATAGTTCATTTGGTAAGCTGAGAATCTTTAGAAATTAAAATTGTCGTTAGGTTTTCTGAATTTCTGAAGTTTTTCGCGCAATTGTCTTAATTTTTTCTTCATTGCGTAACAGTTCAGCTCAAGACCAACAATTTTGTTCACAATTTTATTAAAGTTAAATCCTATCAAACGCGTCACGCACTATGAGAGTCATAAAATTCCTTTTTTGCCACAATATTGCTGCAGCATCTAGCACACCTCTGCCACAAATCTCCCTTACCGTATATACCTATACATTTAATAATACTTAAAAGTGGATAAATACTCGAATACTTATAGAATAAGACGAGTAAATAAAAGCATAGGAGACTCATAATCTTTGTCTCTTGAATGGTATCGTATTACAAAAACTTTGGTATTGCAAGGCATGGTATATATTGCGAAAGTCTATAGGCGGCGATGACCATTTTACCATCAAGGGGCTGTCAGACGCCCAATGGCATAAAAAATTAAAACATGCGTTCAATCGTTTAACCCTGAAAGAGCAACCAACTAGGGACTGATACTATGGACTCACGTTCGGGAGGTTTCTGTGTCGGATTCGGGCGGAAGCGACGCCTGGGTGTCACCACTGCAGTAACGGTCGCCTGGAGGACACGGTCGAGCACACGGTGGAGGTGTGTCGCGCATGGGCGCTCCATCGACGTGTCCTCGTAGAGGCGGCGGCGGTGACCTCTTGCGCCCGGCGCTGGTTCAGGCGAGACGGAATGGGATGTTGCCTCCTTCTGCGAAGCAATTATGCTAGTAAAGGAAGCGGCGGCGCGCGAGAGGCAACGACGAGCCTCTCGCCCCGGACTAAGACCCAGGCGAAGACGTCGAGAGTCGCAAGACGACTACCGGCCACCATAGGCGCGGTTCTACGGATGGCGAGCGATGGGTAGCTCGACGGTGCGTTAGTGTTCCACGCGCGCCTCAAAGAGAAGTCAGCACTGGAAGGGGTCAACAGGGCCACGCCTGCCGGGGTTGCGGAATGTTTATAATAGTTACCGTGACCTTGGAACATAAAGGGCAGCCGAAGGAACATAAGTGGGTTTTAGTCAGTAAAAGTCTGACACGCCCTCCCGCCGCACTCAGGACGGGAGCAGTCATTTGATGATTTCCCACTCACCAAAACAAAAAAAATACTATTGACTCACTCCTGCTTCGCATGGATGTTACAAATCTTTGAAAAACGCGGCTTTCCTTACCGATAATATATGCACGTATTGTACACGTAAATCTTTCTCATCAACCTAAACTAACCGCATCAAAATCCGTTGCGGTTTTAAAAAAATCTAAGCGTAAATAGATACAGTCAGACAGTGGTAAGCGATGTTGTTTCATACATTATAGGACTTAGTAGAATTTTCCCATGTGTTAAAAGTATCATCAATAGTAAAACTCTTCTCAACGTTCAGTACCTGAAAGCTTTCAGAAAAATGGTCTATTTATTAAAAAGTAAACCAGCCGAGTTCGTTTTCCACTTTATTTGTATCGCAATATTCGTTAAAGGAAAGGACACTAATAAATATTGGACACGTATCCAAGGGCGAAATGTTTTCGCTAATTAGTATTGCGTTCAAGGTATCTTTACAGAAGTTTATTAGTAAGCTCTTAATGTAGATATTGTGTGCGAGCAAACATGGTCCACGGCTCAAACAAAAAGATTATATAGAAGGGTTCATTCATAGAATCAAACATTTCTTTTTTATGATCGAATGTAAAAGTGAAGCTTTTAGCTTTTACTTTGGCGTTCGGTTCGACTTTTATTATTCGTGTTCCCTTAGGACACTGTTTTAATGTAAATTTAAGAGCGTTATTTTTTTTTCGTTTGGCCGTCACCACTGTGGACGGTCTTCGTCAGTGGTTTGTAGTCCTTTTTATGTACTTTCTTTTGTTTTCTTTCTATTTAAGTAGTTAATATGTTGTACCTCACAGAAGCGTTAAGCGTTTTTGTTGATAACATACTATTTAAATTGCGTGACACGACGCCTTCATGCACTCTTGAACGTCTATTGCAATCTAGTGTAATCTATCAATATAATATTTTTATTGAAGGATGGGACTAGTTTACTGGGTAAAAGTAAGATCTGTATAAAAAACAGTGTAACATTGGATTTTCGACAGAAATATGATAGCGTTTATTCATACTATAAAAATTTTCTCTCAAAACAACTTTAATTTTTAACCGTGTTTGTAGTCCAGTGATTTTTTATTACAAATCCAATTAGTTATGATGTAAAACTACTACTATTTTTATTTTTTAGCTTTAACTCTCGGTATAATTTCTTGCCCTGATTGACAAATTCGGCAACCGAGAGTCAAACCTTACTTTTTTTTATTGGTATATGGGCATGTTATTGGTTAAGGACCAGAGGGAAAAAAAACCGTATGGAAGTCTGACATCACTAGATCAAAGCCAGCAATAGTATGTGTATCATATATACTCACTATGTAATAATCTAGTACGTCAAGATTAAATAATGTTTCCTTTGAAACATGATAGTGGAAGACGCACGCATAACAAAGAGTGACAGCGTAAGTCCCCACGGCTTAATCAACGTACGCAAATGACACCTTAATGCCATGCAACCCTGGTACCACGCTTTGTTAAAAATAATGATAGCTTATATATGAATTTCAAGGAAATTGATGTGTTTTTCCGGGCTTTTTTTGTAGGTGTGATAAAAAGTGATAATGGATTACGTCGTGGTTTTGTCCTTGAGCTTATATTGTTTTACAAGCTGTTTTCCGCGGTTTCATCTGCGTTATGTTAGTATTTTTACAGGTTCTGCCGGGGTTGCGGAATGTTTATAATAGTTACCGTGACCCTGGAACATAAAGGGCAATCGAAGGAACATGAGTGGGTTTTAGTCAGTAAGAGTCTGACACGCCCTCCCGTCGCACCCAGGACGGGAGCAGTCATTGGATGATTTCCCACTCACCAAAAAAAAAAAAAAAAAAAAATTACAGGTTATCATAAACAAATCTTGTTTATGATAACCTGTATCTCTGGTGCCCCTCAGCTTCCTATTTGCAAAGCTCAGATCAATATTAAATACAATACAATGCTTTTCTCTTAATACAAATAACTTTACCACAAAAAGTCTAAGTTTATTCTGAAATGATATTATTTTTCAAGTGACTCTATCCAGTATTTTCTGCTCCAACTTGGAACATACCTTTATGTAGTTCGCGACCATTTTATTAATTTAAAATTAGTACTAGCAGATATAAAGATTAGTACTAGCAGTAAACTACTGGATTCCTTGTAATAAATCGTACTTTTAACTTCGCAGTAAAAAGTTTACAAATTGTAAAAAAATCAGAACTTTGTTGAGTTTAGTAAACTTTCATTTTTAAACCAACCCTGTAATTGTAAAATGTATACATTCTTACCTGTTCTTAAAAATGGTTGTCTTTAAAGTCGGTATACGAAGTATAGGACCTGTAACACAGGTTTTATTCATAAAACCTAATTCAGGCATCAGGCTCTTACAAAAGTGGAAATAGTTACTTAGATTTAAGCTTACATCTATCTTAAGCCCACTTATTGCTAAGAGAGAATAAATAATTTATTTATTATTGAATCTCAATGTATATAACTCAAAGGTGACTGACTAACTGACAGACGTAATGATCTCTCAACGCACAGCCCAAACGACTGGAAGAATTGGGCTGAAAGCAGGGCTTGAAATACCGTTAAAAATATGGTATCGTTACAGCCCTTTGATGCAGATATCGTTATCTATTAAATAACGTTACCAAATTTAACGTTATATCTGGCACATTTTACCGTTAAACAAACGTAACGTTATAATGTACGATAACGTTAATTTTATCGGTATGAGTCAGTTTTGTTACCGGCGCGGCGCGGCGCCGCCACTACCCGCCGAGCCGCGCCCGCGCGGCCTTGGAAAAAAGGGCAACGTCGCATAAAATAACCAAAATATACCGTTAACTTGTTACCGCTATTTTCACAATAACATTAAAAATACCGGTTATTTTTAACGCTATTTTTAACGTTCTTTTAATGTTATGTTACTAAATAACGCTACCAAATCATACCGGTATGCAAGTATCTCTATGGAAATAACGTTACTTAACGTTATTTTTAATGTGAATTGGTAACGTTTTCAAGCCCTGGCTGAAAGTTGGCATACAGGTAGATGTTATGAAATAGGCATCCGCTAAGAAAGGATTTTTGGTAATTCAAACCCAAAAGAGGTAAAATAGGAGGATAGAAGTATAGATATTCACGTAAGCGAAGCTGCGGGCGAAAGCTAGTATAGCATAATTTTATCGTGCCTCTCTACCATTTGTTCCACCATCAGTCTAATTATCCGTGTTGAGTTACCCATTGTTTGTGGGTATGTGGAGGTCTATAGGCAATCACTTCATATAGGATACTGGTATTCAGCTAAGTCCAATTAGACTGGAAGCCGACCCAACATAATTTTAAAAAGGCAAGATATGATGACCTAAGCCAACCTAACATAAATGAGAAAAGGCTAGAGATATGATGACCATTCCATTTTAATAAATGACCAAGTTAATAATATGTGCATGAACATAAAATCCAATTCAACAATTACTTACATGCAACGTGCGACAATTTTTCAGTGATAAATATTCCTCGCCATGCCTCAAGGGTAATATAACTGAAAACTCAATACGAAACTAAAGCAATAAATTAAAACATATTATGTGGGGAATACAAATTGTTACAATTAATCAAAGTAAACAGACATTAATTACTTAAAAACTTGAGTAATCCTTTAAGTGTTCCCGTTTGTTGGAATACAACTCTCTAATATGACATTCATAAGGGCAAATTAATCTCGGCCCTAAATTTGAATGTAACATATAACTTATAACAGCACCTATCCATCTTCGTTAATTTCTTTGACATAATATTTGCTTAAAATGTGTGTATTTTTAACTAATATTATTAAGAATAACTAGGTCTAGGTACGTAATTTTATAGTTTGTTGTTTGCGTGGAAGTCTAAAAATATTCTATGTCCTTTCTCAGACCATAGACTATCATTGTCCTAAATTACGTTTAAATTGGTTCAGTAGTTGAGGCCTAAGAGCGTAACAGACAGACTGGCAGCAGAGTTACTTTCGCATTATATGGACAGCATTCAAGGATATAACAATTTGTCAGTGCAAAAAAAATGCAATCGAAACAGAAAATACATAGATAGGTATGAAACCAAAAATATTATTATAAGAGTTTAAGTTAAATTCTTTCACCTCGCGTTTTTTTTTTTGACATTTTGTTCAAGTAACGTTGCCTAACTTTGCTAGTTTTTCGTAGTTCAACAGGTACAAATAAGTTTTCACCCTGTATGTGACTCCTAACTGTGGATTCCAGATGCATTTTTGTATAGTGTGTAAGCATCAAATAAATGACTTCTCCCGTCCTGGGCGGGGCGGGAGGGCGTGTAAGACTTTTACTTACTAAAACCCACTAATGTTCCTTCGGTTGACCTTTATGTTCGGTTGCGATTATTCGCTTAAGGACAATTTCTCAAAGAGACAGATTCTCAAACAGACATATTCTCAAAAAGACAGAAATGGTACAGTTGTTTAGCTCTAACAGGTACTTAGACGTGAATTTAAATTGCGTCATAAGAATAATATAAGTTTCTCAAGGAGAATATTATTGTCAAAACGACAATGCAAAAACAAATTAGGTACATTGTTTTTATTACTCTACTTGTTATATAAATTAGTACCTAGTAGGTACGAGAATAAACGCCTAAATTGCCAATCAACATCATTTAAGTTCTTTTAATTTACAAAAAAAATCTTTTATTTTTAGTTTTTTTATATAAATAAAATGTTTGTTTATTATTGCTAACTTGTATTCTGTATTTTTGAGAGTCTGTCCGCATAAGGATAATATACCTAGAATAATTCACTCAGATTAAATAAAACCCAACGCTCTCTTTTACCCACACAATTCAACTAACCTACAGTATTTACTAACGCTTCTCATAACACACTAAAACAACCAGCAAATAGGTACCTACTCAAGATGCAAACACTGACAGACATGTGTTCCAGAAATCAACCATTAGGAGTAGCCGTTGGAAATTATGTAACCTTTATACCATTGACATAAGGTCCAAATTTCAGTCATCAACCTCCCGAAATGCGGACTAGCTCAAATCACATGACATGAGAGACATAGAGAAATGTATTTCTAGAGTTGAGATCTGTTTTGTGAACAGTTCTGGCAATTTCAGCTTGTTTTAGGTGTATATGTACTATGTACGAGTAGCGACCATTAGCCTATATTCAGGCTTGAAACCTATGGCACGGTGACTTGGCAAATAATCTGTGGAAACAGTAAATATCCATAGTATATTTTGCAACGTATTTGTAACAAGTATAAAAAAAAACCCACCACAGTAATTATACAGTTAATAAAACAGTTGATAACTTCGAAACTGCTGAACCGATTTTGTAGTAAACTGTCTTAATTAATACCTTTGCTAGATAACCTACTTTCAAGTAAATGGGTACCCAAATCGGTGCACCCGTTTGAGCGCTACGGTACCGCAGACAGACCGACATACAAACAAACAAACAGACACACACACACATACAAACTGATAACATCCCTCTTTCTGTGTCAGGGGGTTAAAAAACATTTTCAAAAATAAAAAAAAACCCAAGCAATCTAAAAATGCATAGTCTAACTCTGAAATATTACAAATGAAAAGTTCGACTTCCTTAACTGCAAAATAAAACCATGGAATTAGCGCAGAGTTCAATTTAGTAAAGTAATTATTTTCAATTGACTTTATATTGAACGTCCATCAGTTAGAGGCATGGTCAGCGAAATGAAAAACTCGTTTTCGATTTTCAAATTAAATGAGTAATAAGTAGTAGAGAAAGTAGGTAGTTTATTAGAGTGCTATCAGGCTTAAAACGTCAGGTATAAAATAAACAATAATACATAAATATAGTTAAAGACTTGCCTATAATTTCTTAAATAAAAAATAAATAGTAATTCCCGTGAACGTTTTCGAAGTTCAACTTCCAAATCAACCTTTACTAACATTTTCTAGAATAAAATGGTATAAAATCACTAAATAGTAGTATCAAGTTTTTCCAATCTTAATAAAAGTAATGAAGTTTCTGCGAAGAAATAACAAAAAAAATATTTTACTTTAGAAAGAGAACAACATAAACAAGGAAAAAGATTTATTTACTTATCTGAGATACCTACTTACAAACGAAGGACGTTAAACAGTAAATACGGTATAATTTCAGTATACCTACAATTCCTTTTTACAAAACAATAACAAGAGTTGTAAATAACGAAGTCATCATTGAACACTTTTGTAAACATTGAATGTTTGAAGTAAAAACAAAATAGAATCTACAAATTCCTGAGGGTCGAGAAACAGTAAAAGTAACTACAAACCTATTGGAAACGTCAAAATCTCGGGACTTCTCATGTTTATCAAAGTTTAGATTTTTTTTTATATTAGTCGGCTGTGATGAGACTGCCTAATCTGCCGACTAGTCGGCCAAGCCGATTACATTCTGAAGTGTCCGGAAAGTATCGTCGGATCTCTACGTTTAATTGACATTCGCGTGCAAGTTGCAACAGCCGTGAGACCGATTCGGAACATTTTTTTTTACCTCTACACTTTGTTTCTTAAGTTTTACTGTCTTTAGCATTAGTAGCAATAAAAAGATGCAATGTAGTTTTCTATACTAATATTATAAAGAGGTAAAATTTGTAAGTTTGTAGGTTTGTAAGTTTGTATGTAGGGGGTAATCTCTGGAACTACTGGTCCGATTTGAAAAATTCTTTCAGTGTTAGATAACCCATTTATCGAGGAATGCTATAGGCTATACAGGGTGTCCCACGGCAATGCCACATGGAGGGAAAGTACCTTAAATATTGAAGATAGAACATTTTACTGAAAGAAGACATTATTTGAATTTTGAAAACATTTTAAACTGCATTCATAGATATTTAAATAATTACATAGTTGAACCGGAAATCGAACCTGTTACTCGTGAAAATTAATCAGCCTGTAGTTTTATTCTACCGATCGAAAGGCTTCATCACAGGGATTATTTTTTGATAAATAACATAATGTCAAAAATAAAAGAAAGACCATGAATTTTAACATTTTTAATACAGTATAAGTCAATTTTTCAAATGCTCAAAACAAGTCCCTTCTTCTAGAAAACAAAGAGATAACTTTGATTATTTCGTTCCCTGACGATTTTTTGGTCTTGTTGTGGTGGATACTTATTTATTTAAATGATGCGTACTACTCAAGTGGGAAGATTAATTAGTAATAAGTAGTTATGATTGTCAATTGTATGTCCTTACGGCAATGTAAGCTTTTAACTTTTCAGAACAAAAATTTACATCAAATGTTAAAATTCACGGTCTTTCTTTTATTTGTGATACTATGTTATTTAGCAAAAAATTATCCTTATAATGAAACCTTTCGATCGGTATGATAAAACTACAGGATGATTATTTTTTCTCGTGGAACAAGTTCGATTTCCGGCCCAACTATTTAATTATTTAAAAATCTATGAATGCAATTTAAATTGTTTTTAAAATTCAGATAATGTCTTCTTTCAGTAAAATGTTCTATCTACAAGATTTAAGGTACTTTCCCTCCATGTGGCATAGCCGTGGGACACCCTGTATATACCATTACCCTACGACCCACGGGAGCGGAGCAGTAACGAAAAATGCGGGTGAAACTGCAGGGGACAGCTAGTATTATAAAATATATACAAAACCACCATTATAATTTGTCGCATGTTTTCTATTTTATTCTTTATAAAAAAAATCTTGCAAACAGTGCTAGGAGTAGGTTCTCTAACAATAGGGTCAAGCATTAAGGGTCGAATTCAAATCCGCTGCCCACTCAACCCTCAGGGCTATTTTCCCTTCATTAATAATAATTCGTTTAGCCCAACGCTTTCATTGAAAACGCACTTTATACCGAGAGTAACATTCTGTTTAAATGTAGAATTGTTTAGTATGTATGATCTGAAGAAGTTCTATTTTATGAACTGGATTTTTTGTTTAAATCAAAGCCAGGACGAATTCTCGTTTGTTCGTTTGTTGAAAAAGTCCAGTTGAATAAAACTGTCGCTTGTATGTATACTAGGTAAATTTTTAGTCCTGTACCACCCGCTAGGAGATGATTCTACCCATGAAAACAAACAACTTTTATTATGGAACCAACTCTGAAATCGCGAAAAAATATCAGCTGTTCCTAACAAAAGTTCAATGCCCTCCGACCGTAATATATGAAACAGCTGATATTTTTTTCGTGATTTCAGAGTTTGTTCCATAATAAAAGTTGTTTGTTTTCATGGGTAGAATCATCTCCTAGCGGGTGGTACAGGACTAAAAATTCACCTAGTATATACAAACTCTTACATATTTTCATTGCATTTGTTCCAAACTAACCAACTGTTTCCTGCGGCTTCATTTGCCTAATAAATTCCAAACTAGGTTTTGCGCTCAGTTACAAAAACGTGGATGTCAGAAATTCCGTCCCCTTTTTCACCCCTTACTTCAAAAATTATTTCTTAGTAAATAGGTACTTACTCTTCACAAAGAGCACACAGGTCAGGTTCTGGTCTTTAGGATTTGTGGTTTTAGCTATGCGTTGCATATATATAGGTATTTACTTCGTTAGGGATTTCCAAAATCGCTTCTTAGTGCGCCACAGTCATAAAAAAATAACTGTGCAAATTTCATGTTTCTAGAATCAGGAAATTCGGCTGTGCGTTACCCCAAAAATGTAACTCTTTATAATTTTAAAATTAACAATGTCTAAGCTTTTGTGTTCAATCGTTTACTTCGCATACCTTTTAAAATAGTCGAGTTTGATTAAAAGCACAAAAAAAAGTTCTACTTAATGGTTATTTTTTTCAGAGAAGAATCAAATTACACTTACTGGTACCCTCAATCTGAGGTCAAACCTCTACAAAATCTCTCGACATTGGTACACCCACAAGAAATGTAAATGATCCTATTTTGGGACCTCAGGACGGAATTTTGATTTAACTGACCTTACCTGTTCTGTAGCCTCATTATAACGTCCTTACAGAATAATTTAAAGTTAGATTGTTTGTCAAAATAACGTTGTTTACAAATAAAAGCGTTATTTAATAATCATATCCGATTTTTATTACCATAATCTGTTTCTTTATGATAATTGCGTGAAGATTATCTTTTAAGGATAACCTGGGACGTATTTTGTTTGACGAGATGGAACTCTTGTCGAATATTAGATTTTGTCTTATTTACATTTTGAGATCAATGGAGAATTTAAATTCGTCCTTTGGGAAAGAGTTTTAATTAACGTCGTTACTGGCTCTAGGAAAATAAATAAAATTATCTTGTAAAATAAAAATACATTTTTAAAGTTATGTTAAAAAAATAACGCTTGACGCCAGTTACAAAGAAATTTCGGTCACACAGCGTAGCCGCTAAGCGCTAATCTACAGTGCCAAGAATATGAACAGTGTGTGAAAAAATGGTGCTGGATCTCTTGTTCACATGATAAACTAAATTTAAGTTAAGTGTATCTTTCTTTCCATTTCATTTAGAACAGGAGGCACTGAACTTAAAGTTACATAAGTTTGTCAATAAGGGAACCGGCACTATTGATTATTTTCGACACATCTTTTCAGAATATTTTTACAAGGCAGAAAATTCTTTTTTTTCCAATTCGTGTAAGATGAATTCGACACCAGTTTGGTACACTTTACCTTAATTACGAAATAGATTTTTACAAAACACGATAACTGGTTTAGAACAGCCATTTAAATAACAAATCAACAAACTATTACAGTAACAGATTTCACTTTACAATTCCCGTTATGTTCGTCATTTGTCTGTTTCACTTTACTGTTTGTTAGTTAAATGATGATTAAATATGGCAATTCGTTAATAGGGGATTACAAATAGCTAGTTAGTTTGAATTAGTTACTAATACCTCGTAGTTATACTCCTTACGATGTTTTAGTGTCAGTCAGTAAAAGTCTGACACACCGACAGCCGGCTGTCGGGCACCTATTGTCTTTCTATTGTGTCTCGAATCACGTGTTCGAAGGATTAAGTAAAGTAAATAGGTGTGCCATAAAAACATAACGCGTAAAAATCAAGCAAGCACGTCTTCTTGCAAAAGAAAGTAACTATAAGTATGTATGGTTGTCGGACTGTAAAATCTTACTAAAGAAAAATGATATGTCCAAAACCTTGTGTGTGTCTAGTGATACTGATTTACCTAAAATAAAATGACTATCCACTCATACCCATTATATCTGCATGCTTATTGTATTACGTGATATGATATTATTTCTATTACTTTACTGTAAAACACTTTGTTTTGATATTAAGAAGGAATGTGCATTAATTAATGAGCCTCATTACCGATCATTATTCACAATTATAACCCATAAATGTAATGTTAGTGGAACTTGTTTATTCATAGCGGTTCTAATTATTATCAATGTTCGATAACAATAACCTGTCCATTTATTATCAAAACGTGAGGGGATTACGCACTAAATCACACATATTTCTTTCCGAAGTTCTGAGGAACAATTTTGACGTCATATGTATCACAGAGACCTGGCTTAATGAAAACTTTAAAAGTAGTGAATACGTTGATAACCGATATGAATTATACCGTTGTGACCGTACTTACCAAGCGACCGGCAGCGATCGCGGCGGTGGTGTTATGATTGCCATACGCCGCGAGCTTTGTCCTTGGCAGCGCAGTGACATGCATACGTCACCGCTGTCGGAAGAGGTATGGGTCTCCCTACCTCTGCGCACGCAATCGTCGGTGGGCCAAAACAACATCGGGTCACCTAATTACTTACATATTATAGCTACGTATATACCGCATGGTACTAATCATGAATCATTACTAGCATCCTTTTACGACAGAGTAAGTGAATTTACTTTACGTAATTATAATGATAAATTCCTTATACTGGGAGACTTTAATGTATCACACGCTTGTTGGTCCTGCAATTATGACTCAAATTCCATGGATATATACACTAATAATGACAAACTGGCTAGCCTGACCGCCGATTTCATGAATTTCTCTTCCTTATCACAATATAATAATCAATTTAACCATAATAATAGAATATTAGATTTAATTTTTTGTAACGAATTGTGCCTTATCTCACAGTGTAAGCATCCATTTGTACCAAAAGACTTGCATCACAACCCATTAGAAATTGACTTAAAATTAAACTTTTGTCCCGCACTCAAGCTCCCTTCTGTAACGAAAAGGCAATATTATAAAGCAAACTATGATTCAATTAAAACTGCCCTTGCGACAATAGATTGGGAGACTATTTTTTCTAGTATGAGCCATGTAGATTCCATGATTGATTATTTTTATAGTGTCCTTCAAAATATTTTAGACGAATTTGTGCCAACCTGCAATTTAAATTCTAGACATAAATACCCACCTTGGTACACCAAACCTCTTATTAAGTTATCTAACGAAAAATGCAAATTTCATCATAAATGGAAAACATATGGTAACCTTCAAGACTATAGCACGTTCTCATTATTACGAAGGAGATTTAAGAAAATGTCTAGAGATTGTTATCAAAACTTTATTCAGTATTCTGAAGATAATATAAAAAAAGATTCCAATTATTTTTGGTCATTCGTCAAATCTAAAAATGTATCTAATACCATCCCTGAAAGAATGTTGTACAATGGTAAAATACTCTCTACTGGCGAGGAGATTTGTGATGCTTTTAACGAGTATTTCAACTCAGTTTTCGTTTCGCCCACATCTCAACCCTACCCTTGTAGCTACAACACATCTTCTACTGTGTACATAAGCTCAATCAACGTTACTTTTGAACAAGTACTAAACGAATTAAAAAAGGTTAATATTAAAAAAGGTGCCGGATCCGATGACCTTCATCCAGTTTTCATATCCAGGTGCGCTGAGGTACTTGCAGGGCCAATAACCTTTATATTTCGCATGTCTATTAAAAGTGGTGTTTTTCCTAGTAAATGGAAAAAATCAATTATAACCCCTATACCCAAAAACAATAGAAAAGACATTGTGACTGAATACAGACCGATCTCTAAATTGTGTGTTTTAGGAAAAATATTAGAAAAAATGGTAACATCTCAAATTTCATTCGCTTTTCGTAATCATATTTCTCAGCAACAGCACGGTTTCTTTAAACATCGTAGCGTAGATAGTAACATGCTTAATTTCTCGGAATTTCTCGTGAACGCTATGGATAAGAATCTACAGGTAGATGTCGTGTACACCGACTTTTCGAAAGCGTTCGACAAAATTAATCATGATATGCTTATTGAAAAACTAGCGAGGGCCGGTGTGCACGGCAACTTACTGCGATGGATTCAGTCCTATATAAAAAATCGAAGTCAGGCGGTTTGTGTTAAAGGTTACTCCGGAGTTCCCCAAGGCTCCCATTTGGGACCCTTGCTCTTTACCCTCTACATTAACGACATAGGAACCATATTTGACCACAGTAATCACTTACTTTACGCTGATGACACTAAAATACTCCGAGTGGTTGAGTCCGTTACAGATTGCTCTAAATTACAAAGTGATTTAATAAATTTACACAATTACTGTACAACAAATCAACTCTTTCTCAACATAGATAAATGTTTCATTATGTCATATACGCGTAAAACTCACCCATTAAATTTCAACTACGCCATAAATGGCTTAACTCTCAAAAGAGTTTCCACCATCAGAGATCTAGGGATCATTATGGACTCCAAATTAATGTTCACCCATCATATAGACCACATAGTTAGCTCCGCATTCCGTAGCCTAGGCTTTATACTAAGAATTAGTAAACCGTTCAAAAAGGTTATCACTTTAAAAATTCTTTATTTTTCATTTGTCCGCTCTATTCTAGACTTTTGTAGTACTGTATGGAGCCCATGTTTTAATATACATATAAATAGAATAGAAAGGATACAAAAAAAGTTTTTAAAATCACTTAACCACCGCAGTAATACTTTCGACGTCGCGTATGAAGATGCAATGCGTAGGCATAAACTGATAAGTCTACGTAACAGACGTAATATGTTCGACATTATTCAATTATTCAAAATTTTAAACTCATTGACCGATTCACCATCATTACTTAGTAAAATATCACTGAAAGCATACGCTCGCCTACCCGTACGCCCCTCACGTACAATACCACTTTTTGTTCTTCCTCGACTGAATAAAACATACACTCGTAATTCATTTATATACCGTTCCACTAACAATTATAATAAAGAATTTACAGACATAGATCTTTTTAACATTTCTCTTAATAGCCTTATACAAAAACTTAAAAGTAGATATATCACATAATTATAAACTCATATGTTTTACTATGTCTATCTTCACTTTGTTATGTAAATTAAGTTGCATTGAACATTAGTTCTGATACAAAAAATAATATATGTATTTCTTGCACGTCTTTCCTTGTCAGGAGTTTATTGTACACATTTTAAGAACTACCACATTGTCGGCACTATAGGTCTATTGTAAGGAACCAATTCTTTCATATATATTTTTGTTTGTAAGTACATGACTGTTTGTTGCCAGAATAAAATAAAATAAAAAAAAATAAAAATAAATCGCCAATCCTCACTTCTTATATCATAAAAATTTGTTAGATTCATGTAACATTATTAAGTCTTTTAAAAGACTTGGCCATCGCTTGAAAACACAATATATCTCACAAGAAATATCTTTACTTGCCTGAACATTATGCATGCTAAGATATCTAAAACTACGCATACTGATTCGGTTTAACCTTAAGTATCTGTTACTAACTATTGCCCGTGACTTCGTCCGCATGGAATAGGAGTTCCCGTTCCCGGAGGATTTCCGGGATGAAAACTATCGTATGTGATTACTCGGGTCCAAGACTATATCTGTACCATATTTCATTCAAATCGGTTCCGTGGTTTTGACGTAAAGAAAAGACAGACAGACAGAAAGACAGACAGACTGAGTTACTTTCGCATTTATATTATTAGTATGGATTAGCTTCAAATATAGAGAAACTTCTATATGTGTGCTAGAATTGCCTTGAAGGTATGATGATCGGTCAGTCATATTACGTTACGATTCCGATTAGTGTGCGTTGCGGTAGGGAGTTCCTTCGAACACACGTGATTTGAGACACAATAGAAAGGCAATAGCAGCCCGACAGCCGGCTGTCGGTTGGTCGTTGAAAGGTTAATACAAACCATTCTGAACGGCTCGAGGTGAGACGGTGACGATCCTTTTCCGATCCCATATGTGTGCCGACTTTTAAAAGTAAACTACAAATAAAATTCAAAGATTCCCAAATAAGAAGAAATTTATGTATGTTATTTGACATACAACCGTTACAATTCTTAGAACCCTATGTCGTTAAAAGGTTAAGACTAACAATTTTCTTTCGAACAATGCAGAAATCAGCTCATCTGGCCAGTCTCTTGGGAGTCGGACGTTATTACCTTTCTGGTTTCTCAATTGGCTTTCGCTATTTACCTTGGATATAACTAAGTTTGTGATACATTTTTCATTACTATTGTCACAGAACCTTTTTATGATATTGTTTTCGAAAAAAAAAACCTACATGTTGTATTGAACTATTTGTTGGCAAAATCAACAAAGATTTTTTATTTTCTATATATTTGCAACACTTTGCCCTCGTGTCAAGCGATCTTTTTTATGTACGCACGCGAGTTGTCTGTCCTAAATATAAATTACATTTTTAAGAAGTTCAGAGTTTCTATTTACAGTCACTTATCACGCATTTTTACCCTATTACCTACGCCAACGAGAAAACCAGCCTCAAATTCATACAGTCCACTTAAGATCCCAACACTATTACAACGTTGAAACTCGACAAAAGAGACGATGTTTTAATGGTCTTTTTTAGTTTTTCTTTTTACATATATGTCACTAGTTGATTTGGTTAGGTTTTTTAGTTACTGTTTCACTCCCGTATATAGTAGCGTTATGTCACATAGCCACGGTAAATGAGCTGTCCAACACAAAAAGATTTATTAATTCGGATCCGTAGTTTCTAAGATTAGCGCATTCAACCAACCAAACAAACTATTCCGTTTTATAATATTATGCCCTTACTAATAATCACTGTGTAAAGTTATGACAGGTTTATACGTCAAAAAATGTATGGTTACACAGGCTTTATTCATTGCATAACTTTACACAGTGATTATTAGTAAGGGCATTAGTCTGGAACCATATTATATATGCTGTTTGTTGTCGTCTATCTATTAGTTTATATTATGAATAGTAATAGAAACAAAAATAAAATCTCCGTCGCTCAGAAACAGCGTTCATTTCTCAAAGAACAAATCTTCCCAAAATATCACCCCTGTTTCGAGGCAATTGTAATATTTTAATGAAATTGAGATGGATAATTAAATTAGGCAAAGGAAGAAACGGAATGAATAAT
Organism: Athetis lepigone; assembly: GCA_033675125.1. Taxonomy (NCBI): domain Eukaryota; kingdom Metazoa; phylum Arthropoda; class Insecta; order Lepidoptera; family Noctuidae; genus Athetis; species Athetis lepigone. The sequence continues at coordinate 8,574,939 of CM066240.1, forward strand.
TAATATTATATCTTGTCTAATTTGGATGATTGAACTGTTATTATACCCTTGTAACACATTTGTCATATTACATTAATTTAACGTAGAGACTAGCATTTACATAGCGATTTCATACACATGAATGTCGGTTTGCAGACACTTAGTTACGAATTATATGAAAAGAAGCATACGACCTCATGAAAAGCGGTTCAGTGGTTTAGCAATAAATGCGTAACAGATAAACTAACACACATTCATATTTATAAAAAAATATATAATATTAGTATGGATAGTGAGTTGACTCGTTTTAGCAGTAAAACCCGCTCCAAAGTTTTTGAAGATCGTGACTGCAGTTAATAAAAGAATTGATAACATCGAAACGGCAAAACCATTGCTAACCTACTTTCAAATAACATAAATAAATAATAAATAATTTCAAAATCAACAGCATCCAAATCGGTTCACCCGTTCAAGAGCTACAATATCACAGACAGACAAACAAGCAACTAACACTAACAAATTGCAGTCAAACTTACAAACTCCTATTTTTGCATGGGGGTTAAACAATAGCTCATATTAATATTCACGACAAACGTCTAAGAACTGACATAAAAGTACCAGGCAAACATAACAATGGCAGAGCCAATGAAACAAACTCAAGAGCGACAAAGATTCAATCGTATAATAATATTCCGTAGCCATTAGGACAATGGCGGACATACGACAAATCCGTGACCGAAATAACAATGATGGGATCGCTAAACGACTAAGCACACATAGAATCGTGATCCAGCTTTGTGTTCTAAATTGCCACGTTATAATAAAATGTAGTTTTGGCCCTACTACAAAGGTGATAGGGATGTGCGATAATACTTTCGATGGTAATTTTATCGGTAACCTTTAAAATAAAACGTCGATTATGGTAAGAGTTTAAATGCGATACGTGAGAATATTACAGTCGAAGAGTTTTTGTAAGATGTTTTATACTAGCTTTTGCTGCGTCGTTGTCTGGGTGATAATCTAAAAACGGTTTAAATGTGAAAGTTAAAGTTATTTTCTGCCTTTTAGTCTGTCTGTTACTTTTTCTTATTTAAACCTATAAACTTATTTAATAAAAATATTAAAATAGACATAGTCTATTGGTCATTAAATTATTTTTCAACACTTACACGGACGACGTAGCAAGTAGTTACTGTATATCATAAAACATTAATAGTTGCCTAGGCAGTAAATGATTATTTCTACAACCGAATAAATAAATGTACTATTGTACTTCATAATATATTAATTTTAAACGAATGAAAAATTCTTACTTACTCACCCATAATCATCAAACTTCACAAACTGGAGCCGATAAGATTACAATTTTCAAAATTAGAAGTCATCATTCTTTTTTTTTGGCTTCATTGCATGGCCAACCGATCTTAGGTTAGCATAGACACAAATTAGTGGACTAACCGCCACATATCGATTTACCGACCTCAACATAGCCCAGCTCTATAATTTAATACAACATAAGCTGCGCTATGTTTAGCTAATATAATAGCGCTGTCATAGCGGATCCATGGACAAATGGCTAACATTTTTTATTACGTCCATTAGGGTGAAACGGTGGGTAGATTGATATTAATATAATTTTCATATTAATTTGTGAACGAAATGAAAGTGCAATGTCGAAGTAATTTAATTAGGGAAATTGGTTTCTGTAAAATATGTACTTGGTTGCTATTGGAATAAGATTTTAGTGGGAGATCACAGGGATGGTATGACTAGGTCAATGAGGCTAAGTAATCTTATCAAGTGAAAATCTTTGTTTATTATATTATATTAATTAAAAGGCGCTTACTTATGAATAAAAATATAATAATATATAAATGTAAAATAAGCGCCTTACTAATAAACGCTGCATAAAGTTATGACAGTTTTATACGTCCAAAAATGTATGGTTACACAGGCTTTATTCATTGCATAACTTTACACAGTGATTATTAGTAAGGGCATTTACATTTTGTATACTTATTTTATTTTTTTACTTTCATTTAAATTAATTTTACACAATTGTGTATCGCAATGCTAAGCAGTTTGATGGCAACAAACGCTAATAACCACAAACAAAAATTACTATACTAACTACTACAAAATTTTAAAAAATGAATACAATAATAGGAACCATGATTACTCATCATGTAAACACGATATACTTTGAATAAAAACTACAAAGTATAAACGAAAAGGCGGACCATAGCAACAATATTATCTAATACGCAAAAAGATGTTAAAAACCTTCCCTGTTTAATATTAAATTCGGCCGTGATCCTATCCATTTCACTTTATCTCACCGTCTCACAATCCGACACCAAATTCTGAACAATATTTTTCTCTCATTCGCAGCGAGATTTTTTAATCATTGGTGTCATTATTTCTTAACTTTTCTACTTCGGCAAATATTTTCTCAGGTCAACGAATTCGAAAAAAAAGCGTCTGCTTTTTCCTTTTGCTTTTCGTAATTATTTGAGTTGGGAAACGGTTTTAAATTGTCGAGATGATCGTGCAGAAGGTATCACTGATATTAGAATATTTACTTTTTGTACTATGTATTCGAAAACAGTTAGTTTTTTTGTCGTAAACAAGAAATAACGTAGTTATTTAAAATTGATTTGAATATGGCATTGAACAAAACAATTGAACATTATCTTTTAAACATTTTATATTAAACCCATACATGACATCTCTGCAGACGACATATTCAGATGTTTTATCATTTTTGTTTACTTCCAATTAATAAAGAGACCATCATGAACTTGATCTTAATACTTACTTTATATGACACGTTCAACTTTCCGATCTTTAGTAGATATGTAAATTCCCTGGTTCACTCACCTGTGTGTATACTCTATGGTTTAAAAAGTACAAATGTTGTGTCTTCGGTACATGCATTTCATAAAATGAATACAACTACTTGATGAATGGTTTTTTTTATCTACGCATTACTTTAAGACACTTTTCATCAAATTCTAAATATATTTTCCATAATTTATTTATCTTAGAATACTTGTTATTAAAATTATAATAAAGCTTGATTGATTACAGTACTCTTCGAAAGTCAATCTATTAAGTTTAATTTACCACATTTTGTTTACCTAGCGTCTATCACTAATAATCTTTGACATTTAAATTGATGGCCGACCAAAATACATAATATAATCATTATCACTTTGCTGCCAGAGTTTCTGTTTAATTTATTATTAACTAGCTTTTGCCCGCAGCACCGCTCGCGTCAGAAAGAGACAAAAAGTAGCCTATGTTACTCTCCATTCCTTCAACTATCTCCACTTAAAAAATCACGTTAATTCGTCGCTCCGTTTTGCCGTGAAAGAAAGACAAACATACAGACAGACAGACAGACACACTTTCCCATTTATAATATTAGTATATTATTAATATGGATTCGAAATACACGTTAATAATTTTTAGGCCTAATTGTCTTATTCTTGTTAAAAGCAATCGACTTTAAACTGATTAATAGCAAACTAACGATACCTAGACCAAATTTTTATCGTTCATAGAATATGTGTTGTCTCCCGTGGTTTCATCCCGTGTTTAGTAACTAATGTACTTCAGTGGGTCAATAATGATAATTAGTATAATAAAAAAAAAAATATATAAAAAGCAAAATTTTTCATTAATATGAAAAATTTTGCTTACCTATGCAGAAAGATTTTTCCCATCTGATCAGTTAGTCGTTCTAAAGATTGTATTTAAACAAACATAACATAATACAGGGTTAGGTTAGGGTTCCGTACCTCAAAAGGTAAAAACGGAACCCTTATAGGATCACTTTGTTGTCCGTCTGTCCGTCCGTCCGGCTGTCAAGACCCTTTTTCTCAGAAACGCGTCGAGATATCAAGCTGAAATTAATATCACATACTCGGGTCTGCTATCTCTTAAAGCAGTGGAAAAATCAAGTTTTTAAATCAACGCAATAAAAAGATACGGCGGTTTATATTGCAATTTGGACATTTGCAAGGAAATCAAAACCTATAGGGTACTTCCCATTGACCTAGAAGCATGAAATTTGGCAAAAAGCAAGGTCATGTAGCACAAGTAAAGGGAAAACTCCGAAAACCGTAAATTTGTAGTTAGTTCACACCAGGCGTCCGTCTGTCCGTCTGTCTGTCAAGAACCTTTTTCTCAGAAACGCGTCGAGATATCAAGCTGAAATTAATATCACATACTCGGGTCTGCTATCTCTCACAGCAGTGAAAAAATCAAGTTTCTAAATCAATGCAATTAAAAAATACGGCGGTTTATATTGCATATTTAGATATTTTCAAGAGAATCAAAACTCAAAACCTATAGGGTACTTCCTATTGACCTAGAATCATGAAATTTGGCAAAAGGCAAGGTCATGTAGCACAAGTAAAGGAAAAACTCCGAAAACCGTAAATTTGTAGTTAGTTGACATCAGGCGTCCGTCTGTCCGTCTGTCTGTCAAGAACCATTTTCTCAGAAACGCGTCGAGATATCAAGCTGAAATTAATATCACATACTCGGGTCTGCTATCTCTTAAAGCAGTGAAAAAATCAAGTTTCTAAATCAACGCAATAAAAAGATACGGCGGTTTATATTGTATATTTAGACATTTTCAAGGGAATCAAAACTGAAAACCTATAGGGTACTTCCCATTGACCTAGAATTGTGAAATTTGGCAAGAAGCAAGGTCATGTAGCACAAGTAAAGGGAAAACTCTGAAAACCGTAAATTTGTAGTCAGTTCACATCAGGCGTCCGTCTGTCCGTCTGTCTGTCAAGAACCTTTTTCTCAGGAACGCGTCAAGATATCAAGCTGAAATTAATATCACATACATAGGTCTGTTATTTCTCACAGCAGTAAAAAAATCAAGTTTCTAAATCAACGCAATAAAAAGATACGGCGGTTTATATTGCATATTTAGACATTTTCAAGGAAATCAAAACTCAAAACCTATAGGGTACTTCCCATTGACCTAGAGTTGTGAAATTTGGCAAGAAGCAAGGTCATGTAGCACAAGTAAAGGGAAAACTCTGAAAACCGTAAATTTGTAGTTAGTTCACATCCGTCCGTCCTCCCGTTCGTCCGTCTGTCAAGACCTTTTTTTTTCAGAAACGCGTCGAGATATCAAGCTCAAATTAATATCACATACTCAGGTGTGCTATCTCTTAAAGCAGTGAAAAAATCAAGTTTCTAAATCAACGCAATAAAAAGATACGGCGGTTTACATTACATATTTAGACATTTTCAAGGGAATCAAAACTCAAAACCTGTAGGGTACTTCCCATTGACCTAGAATTGTGAAATTTGGCAAGAAGCAAGGTCATGTAGCACAAGTAAAGAGAAAACTCCGAAAACCGTAAATTTGTAGTTATTTCACTAAAAAACAAATTAACGGAACCCTCGTTGCGCGAGTAGAACTCGCACTTGACCGGTTTTTGGTTACTGCTCGGCTCCCGTGGACCGTAGCGTGATGCCTAAACCTGCCTGCCGGGGTTGCGGAATGTTTATAATAGTTACCGTGACCCCGGAACATAAAGGGCAACCGAAGGAACATGAGTGGGTTTTAGTCAGTAAAAGTCTGACACGCCTTCCCGCCGCGCCCAGGACGGGACCAGTAATTTGTTGATTTCCCACTCCCAAAAACAAAAATTACCTAAATCTATCTACCCCTCCTCGATAAATTATTTAGCGCATTCGATTAGCGCATTTAACCAAACAAACACTTCAGTTTTATAACATTAGTAGATTCATGGCGAAATAAATATACGTTACTTAGCACTGACTTTATAAATAATAATCTATATAAAACAAAGTCGGGTTTGTTACAACACTTATAACTCGAGATCGGCTAGACCAATTTTCATGGTTTTTGGTTCGTTGGATTTGTCCTCGCCCCGAATAGCAGAATACATCTTAAAAATAATGAAAAATCGACGAGAGCATAATTATAAAAGATGAATCATTTTCCCCTATAGTTAATTCTAAATTCAATTAAAGATTGAAAACTTAAGAGATCAGTAATCAATCAATCAATCAATCATTTATTTGCATAATATAGGTTTACAGAAGATGTTTAGCAAATTTTTAGTTTCACCATATTCAGCTTATGTTAGCATGCAAATTTCATTTACAGTGTACATAGTCGGAATAATAATAATGGTCGTCTTCAATAAAATAAAATAAATAATAATAATTAAAAGAGTACATTGCTTTAGTTATCCATTACAAATAGTCAAATTCAATAAGTAGTCATGATATCTAATAAAGTCAAAAATAATATTAAAATTAATTTGATTATATTTATAATTTTGGACCATTATTAATAGTACTAGGAGCGCAGTAATGTGAAGTAATAATGTGAGAAAATTTAAAATACTGAGATACTTAGCACTTAAATCAATCAAAAGTACTAGGCGCGCAGTTGTGTGAAGTGGTTAATAGAAAATGTGAGCGCAATTTTAAGAAAATATATGTTTATGAACTTAAATAATATCCATCCATACTAATATTATAAATGGGAAAGTGTGTCTGTCTGTCTGTCTGTTTGTCTTTCTTTCACGGCAAAACGGAGCGACGAATTGACGTGATTTTTTAAGTGGAGATAGTTGAAGGGATGGAGAGTAACATAGGCTACTTTTTGTCTCTTTTTAACGCGAGCGAAGCCGCGGGCAAAAGCTAGTAAATAATAAATATCCTGGGACATATTCTTACACACGGCCTTCTGATCCCAAGCTAAGCAGAGCTTGTGTTACACAGAACAAACATTTATGCTCACCACACAAAGTTTGTCCTGGGTGGGAATGGAACCCACGACCTCTGGCTTAGCAGTCACAGAACACTAGACCAACAGGCCCGTCTATATACTTTGGCTTAGCCATGTTCCCGTCTCTATCGTGCACTTGACGTTTGACAGTTGTGTAACAGTGACAGGTATAGTGCAAGTTAAAGTATCAGTTTATCCAAAGTACGTGCTAAGTAACGTCTATTCAACTCGCCCATAGTGTTCCTAGCAAGACCTAGACATATGATCTAGGCATTTTTTAACAGTCAACTTATGAACCTAATCTAAACTCACTTGACATATAGTAAAAATTCCATTCTTTTTTTTTTAATACCGCTTCAAAACTCGAACCTCTGAAGCGAAAACAAAACACAAATGATTACATAGTTCCACGCAGTATTAGTTTAAATATTTACCAATTTCCTTTCGTAGTTATTACAACGAAATGTTTTCAATTGAATAGCATTCTTGTTTCAGAATAATATTTCAACCTGCGAAACAAAATATGAATTTTAAAAGAGAAAACGTAATAAAAATAGAAAGCGAAAAATATCGGCTTATTGGACGATTCGCACGAATTTAACTCGCACAAAATGTGCGAATAGACTCCTTTAAAAAAATATTATTTTTCTGTAGTCGATTCGCACAAAGTTCATTTATTGGCGTGCGAATCGACACCTTCACAAAAATGTAGTAGGCTATTCGCACACATATGGTTTTTAATGAAATGCAGTTAAGATAAAGTACACTTGAGTACAGAAGTAGTAAGGTCAAATGTGTTTTACTCGTAATAGATAGAAAGTAAAAACACAATCTACACACATCAACATGGTCTAGGGATATTTAAATTAAACCTAAATAACTAAAATTCTATTAACTTTTTACCCGACTGCGCGACGCAAAGGGTAATGTGTTTATCAGTCTATGTATGTATGTTTGATTCTATGTGGCGTTCTAGAGACCAAATGCGTAAGGCGATTTTGATCATTCTTACGTCAATCGATTCGTCTTAACCTTGCGAGTGTCACTAAAGACATGACAGTAATCAAAATTCACCACAGCGACAACCAGAAGCCATATTGTCAAAATGAAAAAAAAAAATGCCGATTAACTATGTCGAGTGGGGTGTCGTTGAATAGGTATTTTAAAATCATCTTTAGGTTCCTTTTATCATTTTTCATTTTAAATAATAGTTTAGGGTATATAACGATTTAAAGTTGTTTAACAAAACAATCATTCTCGCTAATTTTCTTGCTTATTGATTTAAGTTTTTATTTCAAGTGTAAACGATATACAAATAAACAAAACACGAAAAAACATGAAGAACAAATATTTTTGGTAAAAAAACCACTTTGGTGTCACTGTACACAAGCTCCAAGGAACTACTTTGGACCGAGCTGTGGTTGATTTAAGTTCACGCGTTTTTGCTAAAGGTCAAGCATATATGTAGCTTTCAGCCGAGTTAGGTCTCTAGAGGGACTAATCATCAGTAGTTTAGACCACCGCAAGTTACCTAATAATCCCCACGATATAACTCCCACAATGAAATTACTAGATGCGTAATTTTCCATCTTATAACGAAGTCAATGAACCGTAACTAAAAAGTACAAAATAAAATAAAAATTATTAAAAAACAAAAAAACCCGACTGCGTGAAAACTAATTTTAAAAAATGCGTAAAAAATGTAACTTTAATAAAAACTGAAAAGAAAGAAACAAGCCCAGTAGTTTAGAATAGAACAGAACGACTCACAGTCGGGGCCTATTCAAATTTTTCCGATCAAATCTTTCCAAGGGGCCCCGACTGTGAGTCGTTCTGTTCTATTCTAAACTACTGGGCTTGTTTCTTTCTTTTCAGTTTTTATTAAAGTTACATTTTTCACGCATTTTTTAAAATTAGTTTTCACGCAGTCGGGTTTTTTGATTTTTAATAATTTTTATTTTTGTTAAGACACCTACACATTAAAATAAACCTTGTTATATCCTATCTAATCTGATAATAAACTTTTAGATGAAGGTAAATTTAAAAAAAACTTAGAAGAAGAGGAAAACTCAGACAAAATTACAATCTTAACTTTATTTTTGAAACATCAAAACCTAAACAAAAAACTATTTCTTGTAAAAATTGTTGAAAACTTAAAATTAATAATCCGTGGATCTACCTAAGACTCTTCTGACACATCAGCAGCGGTTCTGCATACTCAAAACAAGGGTGACAATATCCTGTTGTGGAATACTGTCCCAAGTCCTGCTAAGATGCAAGAAAAGCTGGTTTTCATGTACATCTTCAGGGAAATTCCTAAGAGCTCTTCTGTGAAGCATATCCCAAGCATGCTTAATAAGATTTAAGTCAGGGGATTGTGCAGGCCAGTCTAAAGCTTGCGTTGTAACCAACTTGTATTGCATTGTCGTGCATTGGCTGAAAATTTTGTCCCATTTGCTGTCTTTGGGGCAAGATTACGGTTCTAGCACCTCAACTCGGTATCCAAATGAGGTCCGTTCTACCGCCGAGACGAATTCCTGCCCCAACCGTAATCGTGCCACCTTGATATGCATGAACTTTTTGTTGGTGCTGCAGTCGATTCCAACGTCCAGGTTCTCACCAAACGCGTACTCTTCGCAAATCAGGATGAAATCCAAACCTGGATTCATCAGTGAAAAGCACAAATAACCATTGAGAATGGTTCCAGATTTCGTGTGCAATAGCCCATTGAAATCTTCTTCCTCGATTGCCTCTCCTCAACGCTGGTGCCCAAAATGGCCTACGAGCACGTAGGTTGACTTCATGCAGTAGTCTTCTCAAAGTTTGACCGCTTACCAGCAAACTATACTCTCTCTGTAGCCTTTGAACCAATTGTATCGCCGTTATATTTGGGTGACTTCGTGCAGCATTTACTATGAATCGGTCCTGTACATCTGTTGTAATGCGTTGTGGTCCTCTGTGCCGTTCCACCACTTCCCCCGTGACACGATAACCTGATTAAATATGCCTGGATATAACGCTCTGACTGGTCCTCATGGCTTCAGAAACCTCAATTTGGGTAGTGCCAGCTTAAACAGGAAATTGACACCCTTGTTTTGAGTATGCAGAACCGCTGCAGCTGTGTCAGGAGAGTCTCAGGTGGATCCACGGATTATTAATTTTAAGTTTTCAACACTTTTTATAAAAAATATAGTTGTTTTGTTTAGGTTTTAATGTTTCAAGAATAAAGTTAAGATTAAAATTTTATCAGAGTTTTCCTCTTCTTCTAAGTTTTTTTTTAATGTATCTTCATCTAAAAGTTTATTATCAGATTAGATAGGATATTAGACAAGGTTTATTTTAATGTGTGGGTGTCTTAATAAAAATGTTAATAGAATTTTAGTTATTTGTTTAATTGAAATATCCCTAGACCATGTTGATGTGTGTAGTAGATTGTGTTTTTATTTTCTATCTATTTTTTTTTTTGGGAAGTGGGAAATCATCAAATGACTTCTCCCGTCCTGGGTGCGGCGGGACGGCCTGTCAGACTTTTACTGACTAAAACCCACTCATGTTCCTAAGGTTGCCCTTTATGTTCCGGGGTCAAGTACACCCAGGGTAACCCCCCGTCCTTGTAAAGAGTACATTTATAACCCAACCAGAGGGTCCACCAATTCCCTGGCTGGGGGTGAGCTAGAGACTGATGCGCCATCCATAACTCCAAACGCAAGTTATAAATGACACTATTCCTCAGCCATTCGTATCTTCGCCACGCACCAGAACTTGGTCATTTTTTATAGAGGTTGTCTTCCTCGCGGCCCGGGCGGTTTAGCCAAGGCCCTCGACCCCCGTCGAAAGTCAGAGACATGAACGTAACAATCTTCCGGGCTATGAGAACAACGGTGACAGGAGGAGGTGACGACCCCCAACTGCCTGCTCGGCGGCAGGGTGAGTGCACGCAGAGTCCGTTCCCCGACTCCAACGCACACTGCCCTCTGCTACATTCAGAGGGACAGGTGGTGAAGTCCTCCGCGACAGAACATTCGCAGGCGGGCAACGAGACCCCCCAGTCACACCGTACTTAGTGACAAGTCGTTGCCCACCTTCCAAAGTGCACAGGCCCGAGGACTGATCTTCGCCCCAAAAGAATCCATAAGCGAACTCCAGCCCTCAGGCACACGAGAAGGTTTTCTGTCCAGGCATCCCACAACACATTTGACCTTACTACTTCTGTACTCAAGTGTACTTTATCTTAACTGCATTTCATAACAAAAAAATAAAACAATATGTGTGCGAATAGCCTACTACATATTTGTGAAGGTGTCGATTCGCACGTCAATAAATGAAGTTTGTGCGAATCGACTACAGAAAAATAATATTTTTTTAAAGGAGTCGATTCGCACGTTTTGTGCGAGTTAAATTCGTGCGAATCGTCCAATAAGCCAAAATATCAAATTGAAATTCCAAATGTATTATGTAGTAAGTGCTTTTCGTTGTAATCTACATTGAGATATGAGCACCTATGTATATTAATGGAAGTTTGGGCATAAGTCGCGAACGAACGCGAACGTTTTATAAGTTTCTTTTAACTTGGCTGATAGATCTCCCTTCGAGTCTTATAAAGTTCTCCTTTAATATTTAGTTATTTTTTCAAGGAGTAGTCAAAAATGTGGAGTGTTCCCGTTTGAGCACATATTTTACCAAAAGTATTTGAGCACCATTGGTGCTCAAGAAATGGGTGCAGTCTGAAAATGTAGGCTTAATCTTCCCTAAGGTTGATTTTACCTTGGCGTGAGGCTAAGAATTGTCATCTGAAATGGCAATGCCAACCTCTTGAGAAGTTTCGGCATTGCCATTTCCATATTTGCCATAAGTTACCTGTTGACCATGGTGCGGACTTCTTAATGCCATTTTATTTCAGTTTTGTGAGCTCATTGCTATAAGATAGTGATTTGGTTTAAAAAAATGTACATATAGGTATTTCAAGTTAGTCCAAAGAATGTAATAATTCATCTTTGGTATAAATTATGATATCATCGAAATCATTTGCATTATTAGATAATATGTACATTTGAACCGTCTTTCATTCATTTCCTTGGTGGACAAAAGCCTACCCTGTCCCATCGCAACATGTCTGTTAACTACCAATGAAGGTCCCTCTAACATGTCCCATATGAACAGACGTTTTCATTAACGAATCAGGCACTAGCTTTTGCCCGCAACCTCATCTACGTTAAAATTGATTATAGCTGATTCAGATGAAATTGGCGAATAAAAAGTGTTTTGTTGTGCAGTAGCACAAAACCTATGTATGGTTCATGTTAGTAGCACTTTACTTCTACACGCTTCCGTTACCACTGACCTACCCATAAAATTCACTCCAATAACCATTCTATCTTTGTACAAAAAATATTTATATTAAAATTGGTTTAGCGGTTTAGGTACGCAAATAAAAACACTTATTAGTTGTAACATTAAAGTTCAAACACATATTAACATATTCCTACACAAAATAATAAAATTTATTTATTTTCTTTTCAGATATTGAGGTGCGTCACCAAAAACCAAGTAAGTATGAATAATATAGGTACGCCAACGAAGGTTGATCTTCAACGAAAAATATGATAATTTGTTGGTGAGTGGGTCAAAAAGAAAAATAATGGCGAAATGTAGGTACACGAGGAATGAGGGAAAGGTGACATTGACGAGGAATTTCGGGTGTCAAGGGACCTGAATATAAGTATTTACTGCTCAAAAATTTATGTTTTTAGGGCACTTCTACCAAAGACATAACATTACGAATTGATGACATCCAAGGTGTAAAAAGGCACAACATATAGCCATTAAAGGTGTAGTGCTCATCAAATTTAGTAACATTGGGTATTTAGTACTGACGACGAACCAGTGTTATAATACTTAGTGCAAATAATGGCACAAAAGTATTGGAATTTTCACCTTCAATATAAGTAGGCAGTATCCACGTTAATTCTAGGTTTCCTTAAAGTCTTAATAAAAGTCAATGTTTGCCTAATCATTGTCATCATAAAACAGTAAATGACAAACACCTAATTCGTAAACAGCAATCAACTGAAAATATTCCTTACTTATGGAACGTAAAAACAAACGACGATGGATATATCGCATTTCATATCCTGCGGCTGCGAACATTAGCCGACAGTCAACAAACAACATTTCCAATTTATACGACATCCCCAAATATGGTCTAAATCATTATTTGCTCGTAAAAGTAATAACAGTTTCAAACTAATATTGAGTAAACCTGATTTCTGGCTACACAGACCTGGGGCTATTCGAACTGCTATATAACATTCGGACAGAATACAGAATTGGCCAGAAGGCGCGAAGCTCACACCTTTTAATTCGCTCACATCTCTTAATTAACATCTATTTATACTACTCATATTTCTTGTTGACACTAACTTTCTGAGGTCCCGGTGTCATTCATCGATTTTTGACAGTCGTCAGATTACGGGTCGGAAACCAGAAAAACTGGTAATCTGTCTAAGCATGATGTATAATGTTTCTCAGTAACTAGATTATCGAAGTCTGATAGCCAATTGCTCCATTTAAAACACTGGAATTAATCTCTTTAGTCCGAAAACCCGATCCTAACATAGTTGGATAAGGGATAGGGAGATGATGATGGTGTGTCGAAATTTAAAAACAGTATTATTTATAAAAGGAAGATATTTTTTGTCAATGTGCATTCTGGTTTGTTTCACACTCTGAGCATTCGCTACTGGATGTTCGTTTCGATTAAATGCAGTGACGGGAGGTGTCCGGTAGGCATTAATATTTCGTAGTGTTACCGCGTCGCAGATCATATGACCGGCCGGAGCGGATCTGCCTCCATATTTAATGTTTTAAGTGCTTTTTCGTGTTGCCAGGTACTATTATTAAGCTTCTCGCCAAATTGGAAGGTCTATTTTAGCGGTGGTTTACTTTGTTACTGCCTGTTACAACGGCGTGGCAGTTTGTTTTATTGTTATTTTAGTGAGACAGTCGTAATATTAAACGGACCATACATTTTAACCGAGTTACATACTCATTTGGAAGTTGAATTGATTTCCTTATAACTAAAATGTTTTGTTAACAGGAACCTTTGTGTTAAGAGCTTTATATGTCTGAATGGTGTCTCTGAGATATTAAAGCTTCTACAGAGCCTTTAGTATTGCAGATGACTACGGCGGTGACCGCAACATCAAATGATCATTCGAAGCCTTCCAAGGTATTCAAATAACCACTTTTCGCGTTAATACCCGTTGTAATAATATGTGTTTTCAAATGATCCAACTATATAAAAAAAAAGCGGATGGTACTACTTATCCATGTCCCATACCCGACCCTAAAGCGAAACTAAAACATATTTCAAATATTTTAGTACATGTCATCCCTAGGTAGTACGCAATTTCTTCGTATATAATTCAAAAACTCAGTGGCGTAAAACCGAATTGGCTAAAAAAATATTCGCAATATAGACGGCGGTCACTGGATGAAAACTTTTGTTGTCGTGGCCATGTTTCGCTCGGGGCATGTTCAACGGTATCCAAAAAGGACAGAACGGGCGCAAAAAAAAGACCCTCAAAAACTGGCTGACACTTTTGAAAATTGGAAAAATCTTTAGATGAAAATTCAGTGCCTTTCAGTTTGAGTTCAATAAATGTATTTTTTCTTATTCATCTTTCAAAAGCTTTTGTGTCGTAGAATTTATGATCTTTGTATACTTCAGTGGTTTCACGTAATTTTTTTAATCATGGAGATAGGCATAGTCGAATGATGTAGGTTACCTTAACTGGTAACTAAGCCATCAATACGGGCCGAGTCACACCGAAATGGCAGCGGCCGGCAGCGGCCGCCAGCGTCGCCCCTGGCAGCCGCTGGCGGCCTCGCGACCTTTTCAAGTATTTCAAGCGATACAGGTCTTTTAACGGTCATTCTCCGATTCGGCGTTATTTGCCTAATTACCGTAACCTTTTTTATTTTTCACTGATTTAACTTAAACTCATTAAAATATGAAACTAATAAAAAATACGAATTCAATAATTAATGAGGCATGTTTTAATTACTGGTAGTTTTCTAGTTAAAACACTGTCAATTTTAAGTAAAATGTGATATAATATAATAAAAAATATATAAAAAAACACACATCAACAATTTGTATACATCTATTTATATAAAATGAATCCCTATTTCCCTTTGTCATCTTTGGGCCGATTTCACTAATTCTTTGTTGTGTTTGTTATTGTTTGGAGAAGGTTCTTATGGAAAAAAAAAAATTAGGGTACTTTAGGGTAGTGTAGGTTAGAGTAGGATAGAGAAGGGTAGAGTGGGATATAGTAGGGTAGGCTAGAGTAGGCTAGAGTGGGATATTGTAGGGTAGGCTACAGTAGGCTACAGTAGGGTATAGTAGGAGTGAAGCCGTGGGTTCGTTTTCGCGTTATTTTCATACACATTATTTACATTTTTAAATATTGATATAAAAATACAAAAACATGTAAGAATATAAAAAACAGTAGCCCAACGGCATCGGGGACAGGGTCCCAGGTACCGGTGATCAGGGCTCCAGAGAGAGGAACTTCATAACGATGCGAGCCGTGTCCCAAAGCTTCTAAATGAAGCCCTTGATCCAGGCATCTAACGAGAGCCTTCTTAGGTGTTGGTCGAGACTCTTGGCTATTAAACCATTGGCAGAATCAACTATCGGCACATGACCGCTGAGTCCACATTTCACATGTCAACAATCTCGCGAACTTGGCTTGCGAGATCGTTGACATGTGAAATGTTATTTACTAACGATACTCCCGTCATGCGGGACCTTTACGTCAACGGGCAATGCGCGCCGCTCCAATTGAGTGACCACCACTATATCAGGCTTGTTTGCTCCAACAGTCATGTCAGTGATGATGTATTGACCCCAGTACAATGTGACATTGCCATCTTTAAATTCCACGAGGCCGTATCTTAGAGCAAGTTGCTGATTGATAATCCTGGCTACTAGGTTGTGCCCATTCAAGTACTCTTTCTTCGAAAGACGAGAACAACCAGAGATAATGATTGTGTCGAATCGTTCTCCCGGCAGGTGACACGCCCGACATATGTCAACCGTACCAACTTTCACAATAAATCTCCGATAATTCCTCGTCATGATAACCTCATCCATAATGGCCCAGACAAAACCTTCGGTCTCCCTAAATAGGTCACCAAATCGTAGCCACTAAACGGACGCTAAAAAGTCTACATCGGGCCCATGCAGGGCCCGGAAAAACCGTCAGTGTAACTTCTTACTCAGCCATACTTCCTCACGATCCTTCGTCTCAAGCACTACAGGTTTGCGCCAGTTCTCTTTAGTTGTGGAGAGACTTAGCATTAAGAAAGCCTCGTCCTCCACATTTTCGCGGGATATATACAGCCTCATCAACTCACCACTGATGATCGCGGGTGATGCTCGAGCGCGCTTCATATGTAGATTGACTTCTGTACCCATCTATTTTGAGGCTACAGTTAGTAAATAAGATCTAATTTTTCATACAACGGTAATTATAAACATATGGTAATTAGTATACGGTAATTAGAAAACGATAGATTTTCTTAAAATTTCGATAACCAACAAAATATGCAAATACTAGCTTATTACAACGTACGGAGGCCAAAGTACTGTCTCGATTTACTTGATCAACTTGGGTCTAACTTAAAAAATCAAATATATATTTATGTAAAATGGTAATTAGAAAAGTTTTTAACCAAGGTTACGGTAATTATATACTAGCGTGCTTTATTGGCGGTACACTAACGTTAGAGACGTGCAACTGCTGTTTTGCTGCGGTACACATTGAGGAGAAGAGACCTGCGCGGTAGTGGTGTGCCAAATACTGTTTTTTAGGGGTGTGCACTCGAGAACAGAATATGTCACGGTAATTATAACTTTCGATCGGACATCCGATAATTTAATGATAATTATTAATAGACTGGTTCTAGTGAGTCGATATTTTACTATGCGATACACGTTGTTTAACACTATTTAAAATGTTAATTGGATCAAAGTAAATCTGTTAGTCATAAAAATTACAAGTAAGTTTTAACATTAAGTCGGTGTGCGGACACGTTAGGCGATTCACACACGGCACCGCGCGCCGCCGCGGCGGGCGGTCAAGCGGATGTCATGTTGTACAAGACACTTAGAAATCCGTTGATACCTTACACACGTACACCGCCCGACCGCGCGGTCAAGCGGTGCTCTCGCCGCCACCGCCTCTCCGCGCTAACGTCCGCGCGGTGGGGCGGTGCCTTACACACGGGACGCCGCATAACCGCGCGGATCATCGTGTGCGCAAGACGTGTTGCAATTTAAAATTGATTTCGAAGTCGAAAAGTTTATTTTAGAGATTGAAAGTCGCTCTGCTTTATGGGACATGAAAAGCACACAATATAGTGACTCCTTAAAATGAAACAATGGGAAGAAATTGTTACCTTATATTTGGAGCCAGGACAAAATAGTGACAAAGATAAAAAAGAAGTAAGTTTAAAAAATATAATTATTTTTAAGCATATTTACTTTGCCATGGTAGGGGGTTCTCATTTACAAAATAATCAGCTAAATTATTGCGGCACCAGTGGCGGGGACGTCGAGGCGTGCCACCGCGCCGGAGCCGGCAAAGGGCAAGGCGGCGAAGCCTAGAGTGGTGGGGGCACCCGCAGCGTGTGCAGCTGCACAGCGCTCCTCACCGCCTCCCCCTCCTCCTACGGATGCCGGGACTCCAACCGAACCCGTTGGCGCGTCGCCGGGGAGGAAAAAAAGGCGGCCAAGGCGGCTAGGGCCGCCAAGAAGCGGCAGCGGCGGCAAGAGCGCCGCAAGGCCAAGAGCCTCGCGGCCAGGCTCCGCGCCCCTAAGTCTGCAGCGGTGGTAATCACCCTGCAGCCGGACGCGGAGAAGAAGGGGGTAACCTACGGGGCGGTATTGGCCAAGGCGAAAGCGGCGGTCAACCTGGCCGAGATCGGCGCGGCGGAGGGCGTGCGGCTGCGGGTCACGGCGACTGGAGCCCGCATGCTGGAGGTCCCAGGGGTGGCCAGCGGCCCCGTCGCCGATGCCTTGGCCGAGAAGCTGCGGGCGTCGCTCCAGGCGGAGGAGGTGCGAGTGTCCAGGCCTACAATGCGCATTGATATGCGCGTCACGGGCCTGGACGACTCCGTCACGAGCGAGGAGCTGGTGGCCGCCGTCACCAAGGCGGGGAGCTGTCCTGCTAGCGACGTGCGGGTGGGCGCCATCCGCTTCGACCGCTCCGGGTTGGGAGCGGTCATCGTGAGTTGCCCCGTACCGGCGGCAAAGGCAATTGCGGGGAAGGGCCACAAACTACTGGTGGGAGACTGGACCTCGGCGCAGGTCAAGCTGCTGGAGCCTAAGCCTTTGAGGTGCTTCAGGTGCCAGGTAGGACACCATGTCGGTGTCCGTTGCACCTCGGAGGTAGACCGCAGCGGCGACTGCTTCCGCTGCGGTCAGCCCGGTCACAAGGCCGGCTCGTGCACCGCCGCGCCGCACTGCTCCGCATGTGCGGCAGCTGGCAAGCCGGCCGATCACCGGGCTGGGGGCAGGGCTTGCGCCCCGCCCGCCAGGACCAGAGGAAAGGGAGGAAAGCCCTCTGCCGCCGCTCCCGCTGCTGCCGCCGCTCCCACTCCCGCTGCTGCCGAGGCCCCCGCCGCTCCCGCTGCTGCCGCGTCCGCCGCTGCCGCCGCGACTACCGAGGCCGCAATGGAGTGCCAGTAATGGCCCCATTGCGGCGGCGCGTTAGTGTTCGCGCGCCCCAAGGAGAGTCAGCCTGGGAAGGGGCCCAACGGGGCCAACGCCTGCCGGGATTGCGGAATGCATATAATGGTTACCGTGACCCCGGAACATAAGGGGCAACCGAAGGAACATGAGTGGGTTTTAGTCAGTAAAAGTCTGACACGCCCTCCCGCCGCCCTATGGCGGGAGAAGTCATTTGATGATTTCCCACTCACCAAAAAAAAAAAAAAAAAATCAGCTAAATTATTACGGATCGCTGCAGCGCTTGTGCTTTCTCTGCAATTATTGTCTATAGGTATATTAACTGTTGCCTCTGTTTCATGGTTCGTTTATAAAATATCTTTAAAATCAACGCCATGTCTTTCCCTAACAAAATAATGAAGTATAGAGCATGCTTTAATAATTTTTATACATTAATTTCAGTTTACGTTCAAAGAGCGTTGAAATATACGCCATTTATGTGTTAAAATACCGAAGGCACATTCGATATACCTACGTGCCCTGCTCAAGCGATAAATCGATCCGCGCGGACAGACGCGTAAACCGCCTAACCGCGCGGAGAACCGCTAAGAAATCCGCTTCACCGCCACTGCCCTCCGCGGCGGCGAGCGGTGCCGTGTGTGAATCGCCTTACGGTAATTAGAGAACAGAGGTTTTTGAACTTAGGTTAAATAATTTAGTCTTAACTACTTAAAACAGACGCCTGTGTTTTTGTTTATGGCTAGATAAGGATTCTATTTAACATATAAAAAATATTGGATGATTGTATATGATAAAAGTACGGATTAATCAAGCCCGGACACGTAAAATTTGCTTATCGGAGAATGGCCGTTAAGTATGTAGTTAAAGTTTAAAATTATTTCACACTGCAAGTGCTCGCCGCGTCGCTGCCGGCCGCTGCCATTCCGGTGTGACACGGCCCTACATAGTGTGCTATTTCCAGCATCTATTGAGGGAAGGTAGTTTTAAGCCTAAGTACTGTTATTAGTTTCACATATTTTTGTGGACTAAAATCAATTAAGGATTGAGCTAATTCTCTCCTAGGTATAGTATTGCTATGCTTAATATTTCGGAATGGTATCTAGACGCTACCTATACCACTAACCTAGACACTGAAGACAAGAATAATAATAACAACTAAATTTTTTTTGTTAATGTTTTTACATAAAAATAAATGTTTTGACTTTGGCATTATATAAACTGTTATAAGCCACCTGGATTAGAAGCATGACAGATGTGGGCTCAGTTTACCACTACCAAAAACGGCAACTAAAGTGTAAAACTAAAGTAACAGTGTACTCGTTGTTGAGAAGCCTAAATAAATAACTAGTACCGGGTCCAGTTGCATAGTGGGTCGAATGACCCCTAACCCGGCTAAGCATCGTTTATTTTTCTCGCTTTTGGACTACGGAAGTAAAAGGTCTTAATTGTAAAGACTCCAAAAGAATCAAACAACCAATTCCTAATTGGACTTCCTTTGTCCAAAAGGTTTAGTATCTTTTTATTACGTTTTAGATCGTCATAAAAATGTTATTGGCCTTTGGGGACATATTTTTGAAGTTATAATGTTTAATGAATGAATTATTACTTTAAATCCTGTTAGCACACATTTTGTAAATGGTATTAAAAAAATTGAAATTTACCTTTTGAAATTATGAATTTGTCATACTTATCTATATAATCCGTACTAATATTATAGATGCGAAAGTAACTCTGTCTGTCTCTTCTTCACGCCTAAACCACTAAACTGATTTGAATGAAATTTGGTACAGATATGATCCAAGACCAGAGAAAGGACATAGGATAGTTTTCATCCCAAAAATCCCCCTGGAACGGGAACTATTATTCCACGCCGACGAAGTCGCGGGCAAAAGCTAGTTATTAATCAGTCAGTCTGTCAGTCTGTTCGCGGTAAGCTCAATACCTACTGATCTAGAAAAGACCAAAACAGAGTGATTCGTGAGGAACATTTACGTGTATAATAAATGCATAATAATATAATAGAAGAGAAATGCCGACAATTTTAACAAAAATTAAGTCTTGAAAGAATGAAAACCTATGCTCGCTAAGGTCGCTAGTACATTGTAAAAATACTTTCGTACATAAAATTTCTCGCCCATGCGATGCATTTAATAAAAAATGTTTGGAATAGGTAAGATACTGTGGTTAACTATAAAAAACTTAAAAGAGCTATTAATTTATAAACTCGCCTGAACCAGACTAGACAGGATATTAGAAAATCTTTGCATTATAAAATGTCAGCCATCTTGGAAGCGATGAGACTTTCATGTTAAGTTTTTTAATTCAGTTTAGTTTCGTGTTTTTTATTAAGTTACGATTAAATTTTATGAATTGATTCTAGTCAAAGTCAGTTTAGATATTTCGAATAGATCAGCGGTTGGCAACCTTTTGGTATGCAAGAGCTAAAGATTAACGGGCACTTGTATAATAAGTTGATGGGTATTATATAAAAATGTAAATTATAATAATTACAATATAAATCGTGAAGAAAACCGCTATGAAATTATTGCAATAAGGCTCTCAAAGCATTGAAAAGGGCACCCTTGCGGTCACAGTTGCATCGGGTCATTTACTTAAGATAAGGGAGTGTGATAGGTATGATCCGTTCTAGCCTGCGTATCCACAATTTATTTATTTTTTGAGACAATTCATATAAATTAGGGAATTGTTTTTTACATATTTGGAATGACTATCGAATACTGAATAGCTCTTTTAATATGTCCTTCGTTTCACCAGTAATAAGTGCTCTAGAGAATGTTTAGATTTATTTTTCTCAAAATAAGAATTTGACTGCCATTACAAAATAGACGAGGTCCCCAAGAAGAAAGGTCAACCTGATCACCTTACCTAATTTATTTCCTTTCCAGCACACCTACTTGTAGTTAGTTAGTTTACTAGACCATCTACATGTTTGATAAAAAAAAACAATTTTAATTTGCATTGATTGTTCCTTCATACGTATCTAACATAATATCAAACAGAAGAACAGACCTTGTTAAGAATATATAAAATATAGGCTCATCATTTCCCAAATAATATTATTGTAATTTGGCGGTCTCCATTCCAATTACCAATTCAATCACTATACAAAATCTAATCGAATTGCGAAAAGACTTCAAAATGAGATTATTTGCACACGAACAAGTCGATTGTGGGAACGGCAATGAATAAAAGGCACTTTTCCCGGTGCTCGTAATGAAATGCAGGAAATATATGAATCAGACTCAAGAGTTTATTAGTAAAACATAGGTGTACAATAGGTCATACATTCGTGTATTATAAATGCGAAAGTAACTCTGTCAGTCTATTACACTTACACGCCTAAACTACTAAACCGATTAAAATATTTGGTATAGAGATAGTTCAAAGCCTGAAAAAAAGTCATAGAACACTTTTTATGGATATTTTTTTACACCAACGTGGGCGAAGCCGCAGGCAAAAGTGAGTTTCGTTTTGTCTTAACATGAAAATATACACTGCAGCATCAACAATAATATTTGTAACCCTATATCGCAATAAAACAAGTTTATTGTATTTTCGAAAAAAAAAACTTTTTCTGATTTATTACATTTTTGCGGATTTCCTTAACGATTATAATTTGCAAAGCCAATGAAACGAATAATTTTAATTCAATACAAATACTTGTGTTCCTACAATGTATCGATTCAATGTTATTTTACTTAGTTTTGGCAGCATTTAATTAATCATGATTGATTTCATGTATTATTTGTTTATTCTTCTCTGTTTTTATTATTCATTCGCTATCCGTGTTCCATTGGACAAAGAGGGTCAGAGCCCGTACGTCCCCTAAGATTTGTCCCCCAGCATAAAAGTTGTGGATTCGGCCCCTATATAGGTGCCCGTTGGTCTCCTGGTAGGGGACCAATTAATCTATATGTGAGTGGTTGACCAAAAAGGGACCTGGAGGGATTGGAAACCGTTAATTTTTTTTTTGAATTTTTTAATCTGTGGTCTTTTAGCTTTGTTTTGGTCTAACCAGAATATTTTTAGGTGCTGTAGTGTTTTTTTTATGATTTTTTTTTGTGAGCCGAGGCAGTATTGGACCGCCCGCGCACGAGTCGAAACTTGTTTCTACACGAAATTTCAAACGCGATTTACTCGAAATCAATTATTTTCCCTTGAGGTCCCTTTTTGGTCAACCACTCACATATATATAAAACAAAGTCGGGTTTGTTACAACACTTATAACTCGAGATCGGCTAGACCAATTTTCATGGTTTTTGGTTCGTTGGATTTGTCCCCGCCCCGAATAGCAGAATACATCTTAAAAATAATGAAAAATCGACGAGAACATAATTATAAAAGATGAATCATTTTCCCCTATAGTTAATTCTAAATTCAACTAAAGAAACTTAAGAGAACAATAGTACTAGGAGCGCAGTAATGTGAAGTGATAATGTGAGAAAATTTAAAATACTGAGATACTTAGTACTTAAATCAATCAAAAGTACTAGGCGCGCAGTTGTGTGAAGTGGTTAATAGAAATTAATGTGAGCGCAATTTTAAGAAAATATATGTTTTATAATGAAAAGTCGACGAGAACATAATTATAAAAGATTAATCATTTTCCCCTATAGTTGTTAATTCTAAATTCAATTAAAGATTGAAAACTTAAGAGAACAAATAGTACTAGGAGCGCAGTAATGTGAAGTGATAATGTGAGAAAATTTAAAATACTGAGATACTTAGTACTTAAATCAATCAAAAGTACTAGGCGCGCAGATGTGTGAAGTGGTTAATAGAAAATGTGAGCGCAATTTTAAGAAAATATATGTTTATGAACTTATTTAATATCCATCCATACTAATATTATAAATGGGAAAGTGTGTCTGTCTGTCTGTCTGTTTGTCTTTCTTTCACGGCAAAACGGAGCGACGAATTGACGTGATTTTTTAAGTGGAGATAGTTGAAGGGATGGAGAGTAACATAGGCTACCTTTTGTCTCTTTTTAACGCGAGCGAAGCCGCGGGCAAAAGCTAGTATTTTAATAAAAATATTATTTTTAAGGTACCCATTCGTCTCCTCTAATATATACACAATATAAGTTAAAGATTCGGCACCTATTCAGGTGCCTATTGGTCCCCTGAGATAAAATCACCTATATTTTACCTAAAAACGGTTAACATAGTACACTTGTGAACAGTTTATTAACGCAATTAATTTAATAAATCATTACAGATCATTGAAAAAAGAGCTACGATGAATGATAATCTGTCATGATAATAATGTAACCTGTCGATAGGCTTACGATGTAATATTGTCTCTTTACGAATAGCTTGTTAAAAAACGGGTATTAATGATTGAAAACTTAAGAGAACAAAAGTACTAGGCGCGCAGTAACGTGAAGTAGTCATGTACGAAAATCTAAAATTCACTGTGTTTTTAATTTTCTCACAAGATCACCTTAATCAATTCAAAGTACTAGGCGCGCAGTAACGTGAAGTAGTCATGTACGAAAATTTAAAATTCACTGTATTCCTTAATTTTCTCACAAGATCACCTTAATCAATGCTGTACTAGGCGCGCAGTAACGTGAAGTGGTAAATAGAAAACGATCGATCGACGAATCGATTAATTATTTTGAAGACTGACTTTATGCCTAGAGCCTAGAGGCATTTTATTAAACTTAATCTTATTTGAAATACATAAACATGATATTTAAGGAATTATTATATTTTTATTTTACCCTTTTCTGCGCGACTGTACCAGGATATATACATGTACTTATATTAGAAGAATGAATTAAAATAAATATTCTTCAGGGGGCGAATAGGCCCCTCAAAAGTTCCAGGGGACGAATGGGCACAGGGTGCGAATCTTAGGGGACGTACGGGCTCTGAACCGACAAAGAATATTTTTTGAGAACGCAGAACTCAGGTTTATATTTTGTTTATTTTGTTGTTTAGTAAAATAACAGTCGACACAAAATAAGAATAATTCAACTTACTTCAGAATAAGAATACTTCAATTTACTTTAGAATAAAACGAACATAAACACTGCTTCCACGTATTTTCAACTTAGAACTTTACAAAATTGAAATAAAATTCTTTGTTACTAGAAAACGTTTTCATTACGTCGTAAAATACTATGCTATTATTTTATTTTAAATTATAAATGAGATTCACGAACGCGTGTACGCCAAGTATAAAAGTAATCGAGGTATACAACATTTAAGGCTTTAGAACGTATTTTTTTTTATAATTCCGCCCATGATATTTTTAGAGAAAATACTCTTTAAATTATACATTTAATCGTCGAGCACGAATATTTGAACAGCGCCCTTAGAAAAACATCTTTTCACGCCAAACGTACAAAATGTATTGACATTACGTGCGGAAAAGTCATGTGACCTAATCTACTGTTTGAACATTAGGTTGCGTAAGTTTGACGCGCCACTAACAAAATGTATATCGCCACTAATTGCAATTTTTCGTTATAATAGTGGATCAGAACTGGTCTCGGGTACTACAATTTTACCGGGAGTTTGCTTCCCGGTACTGCATTGAAATACTAATTAATACATGTTAGGCAAACAGAAACTGCAATCATTTGTTTTAACCTTTGTTCTATGTAAAACTGGTTATCTTACTTAACTTAGAACGCACTTTGTCTGAGAATAATTCTAGTCACACAGATGTCAAACTGTAAGTGCAGGAAAACGACTTTTAACAGATTGCGAGGGCAGTTCTTAAAAAAAAAAACTATAAACCAATCAATTAGAACGGATAAAGTGTGAGTCATTAGCGATAAAATAGTTAAGGCTTTTGAGTAAATAGCGATATTCTCTGTGGGACTGTTAGCGTCGAATCTCACGCAACGATACGTTCTGAGTAAGCAGTTAGTTAATTAATCTTGTGATACGCTGGTAAGAAAAACCTCTAATAAAATCTGTTTTCTTTAAGAGTGTGTCTGTAGGCGGTAGGTACCGATTACTTATTGTTTTTGTAATGTTAAATTGTCGAAAATTAGATATTTTTCAATGAAAGTTGTTTGTCGGACTATGAACGATTTTTTAATTGAAGAATATTCTTAAGGTTCTGTTTTTCTAAAGACATCTAAATGTTATAAAAAGATATTTAAAGATGTACACAACTTATTCATTTATTGCGTATATCTGAAGATAGAATTCGTTTGTACGTGTGTGTCACCTAAATCCTCCAAAACAATTTGACCGATTTTTTTTAAATATTTCAACAGGCGTCTGGATAGTTTAAAATACAATTGGACCTGGTAGGTGGCGATGCTGTCGATATGTCACCAAATTAGGCAGGACGGTAGGACGATACCTGCCCGGATTGTATTTTCAAGATACAATCCGTACGACTTATCTGTGCACCTTGCTGTAATACGATCGCTTTTCCGCTTCCGTGTAGTAGCTATAGCATTGTGTCAGCGTTACGTCACAGCGCGAGGTGCACAGTTAAATCGTACGGGTTGTAACTAATTGTTTGTTGTCCTTGCTCTCGTCTTTTACACACATTACCGACTGTAAATTCGTGTAAAATAAATAATATTTCAAACATTACCTTGTTTTAGGTACTTTATAAGCCTAGATGCGTTATAGAATACCGATTTATACATTGCCGGAAAGAAGGTTAAAACTGAACTATGCTGATCCAATAAATTCCTGCTACTTGATACTTTATATTTCCACTAATAAATTTTTAAGAAAAGATATTTCATGTCTATTATACTGATCAATTATTTTTCACGGAAAATTGCAATTTTCTGCGAAAAATACCAGGTCAGTCTGCAGAAAATATTTATACCTAGAGTTTTGTGCTTGATAGTCCCGGTTTTTACCGGGAACTCTTTTTTACCGGGAATCAGCTTCCCGGTATTGCATTGAAATACTGATAATAAATTTAAGGCAAGCAGGAATTGCAATATTTTGTTACAACCTTTGTTCTACAGAGAATTACGTGAATTTATAAATATGCCAGAACACCTCGATAGAATTTCATAGCAAATTAATAATCCATTGCTTCATATGTTAGAAAAATTCATCTGCTCGACAACATAAACCGCGTAATAAATTTTATGCACAGTCACAATGAAAAGGATTGCCAATGTGTACGTGTAACGCAATAAACCTGAGGGCTTATATTTTTTCGAAACATCTGATACTTTTAAAGCTGTTGGAAAATGAGTCGAATTTTAACCATAATAGGTATGTACTTCGTGTTGCGGAATGTTTATAATAGTTACCGTGACCCCGGAATATAAAGGGCAACTGAAGGAACATGAGTGGGTTTTAGTCAGTAAAAGTCTGACACGCCCTCCCACCGCACCCAGGACGGGAGCAGTCGTTGGATGATTTCCCACTCCAAAAAAAAAATAGTTACTTCGTTTCATTTTATAAGGGAAATCGAGCCTGAAACTTATTCAGTTTTTCAATATTCACCTTCAACCTTACATGCATTTAATTATAAAATAAATAAACGACTCTTAAAACGAGGTTTCAAGGAGGCCCTGTAAGTATAGGTGAAAAATATTTTTTTAAAGAATACACACCAATGTAAATTCAAACTGTTCCCTGCGGTTTTACTTGCGTTAAGCTACGTCTTTAGTTTCTGCTCCTCTAGTTGAATATATTTAGGGTGACTAGTGGGAGGGTAATTAGTGTACGGTACTTAAACACGTGATTGGGCTCATGATAACAAACATTTTTTATTATGAGAGCAATGCCAAAATCGCGATATAAATATCAGCTGTTCAGTACATTAGGTTAACATAAATGTACTTGAACAGCTGATTTCTTTTCACGATTTTAGCTTTGCTCTTTACAGCTTTACAAAATTTTAGCTAACATGATGTATAAAATATTCATTCCTTTCAATCCGACTAGTTACTTTTTAGAGATTAGCAATCTTAACCAAACACTAACAGCTTTATAATATAAGTATATCAACATAGTTTTCCTCAGGACTTACAATTACGTATGCGAATGTATCTGCGTAAGTCACGAGAACACAAATAATGTATCAACCATTACAAATATGGAACATAATATTGAATTCCAATTACTAACACACCAACAAATTTACAGCAGCCCTATCAGAGATCGGTCGTGCCTTTCGGGAAGTTTCAAGTACATTGCTATTCAATTTCCTTTGCGTTGGGTGGGCGATGACAGCGCACCGTGTTAGGGTTGTCGACAGTTGATTTTGAGACTACATTGCGTGAAATGTGAGTGGAATTAGAGGACAATGTAGGTGTAAGGCAAAAAAATGTGTATAGTTTGAGCAGTTGTGTCTTGAAATTATTCGTAAACTAGCTGTCCCCCGCGATTTCACCCGCGTTATATCAGATTTTTGGTTACTAAAAAAAAAAGATAAAAAGTATTCAATGTCTGTCCCCATCAGTTATAAAATGTGTAACTAACACGACTTTCTTTTATATATATAGAAGATTGTTTATTGGTTACAAAGTGCAATTAGAGAACCAAATTATAAATAACTATGGTTTAAGACATATAGGTGAATTGATAGAGAGATAAAATCATTTTTTTGGTGCAAGACATAAAAAAAGAAGTACCAACATGCGTGTTTTAAGCTTGCACCGCACGCTCGATACCTAACGCTTAATGTAATGCAACTCTATAAATAAAAAAGCCACACATACGTTAAACTACTACTATAGGTAAATTAAACCGTGAATTTGTCGCGCGTTCACTCACCTTACTAAATATTATGAAAATTACTACTAAGAAAAAGCAGTTAGAGTGTTAATAGTAATAGTTTACGGTATTTGTGACCTAGAAACTGGGAATAAGTAATTTTAGAACTGTCTGTTTTTTTTGGTCCAACCATGTGTAAAAATGGTCTGTTGCCCATTAAACTACAATTCGTATGCCATTCGTCACTCTCACCCCTCAGCTCTAAAGCGCTGCAACTGTCCGCGGCACAATTCACTTGAATTGATAAAAAAAGTCTTTACAGCGCTTTTTTTTTATATTCACTTCACATACTAGAGGAGCCTACTCTTCCTCTAAAAAACGGTTGGTTACGCTTCTGCTTAAGCCATTCAGGGTTCTGAACAAACTACATTAGTGATATAAGTAACGAATGAGTATTATAGTAAAAAATATATTAATTTAATAACTTTAGGTCAGAGGTCAGAATAATAGAATTTAAACGAATTTTGTAGTAATAGCTATTTGTTACTTTTTAGTAATAATTAGACGAAATAAAATATAATTTTGCACAGTTATAGGTCTTCACGTGTTTCTTCGAGAGAGTCTTAAAAGTCGAAGTAATCATACAAAAGTTCCTTTTTCTCGTAACGGAACCCCAAACGCACCACATTAGTAGTTCAAAAGAGCTGTAATCACATTAGTTGATGGTGATGTAATGTGATTGCAACTCTAAAGATATTACAATAAGTCATAGTATCCCTATCCCATGCACTCAGCAAAAAAGCCGCGTCACAGATCCTCTCATTTACTTGATGTATATTGAACCTGTGGGCTCTTTGTATTCAAAAGACCGCTGCCCATTTATTTTGGGAAGGAAAAAATAAGAAATATTGAGAAAACTCGCGTTTTATCTAACTTACGACCGCATTTTTGTATTGACTTCGGTTTTCCGGTTGAGTGAATGTAACTTATAGCATTGTGAGTGAGACGGTTCAATAATAAAAGTGTTATAACCTTAACAAAAAATGTACTTTAAATGAACCGGTCATTTGAAGAAAATAACACCACGAAAATAATCCAAGTGTCTGACACTTTTTCAATTGGAAATTTTATCTCCTTTTATCTTTGATATGATTTGATATAACTGGATCCAGTTAAATACTAGTGTTTTATATCAAACACTTTGTATTGAACTCCCAACCTCATTAAGTGAATATTTCAGTTTCGTAAATTAAATAAGTTTAGAAGCTTTTTTGATATCCAATTGTGATAATTATTGACGTAAAAGTCATTCGTTTTTGCCGGGGTTGCGGAATAGTTATAATAGTTACCGTGGCCCCGGAACATAAAGGGCAACCGAAGGAACATAAGTGAGTTTTAGTCAGTAACGCCCTCTCGCCCCTGCCCAGTCATTTGATAAAAAATTACACACTCTCCAAAACAAAGGGCCATTTTAAATTGTAATATTATATTAATTAGCCTTTAGTGAATATTTATAGATCAAACACAATGCTACTAATACCATAATTTCCATTCCTTTTAATCCTCTCGTTCCCTTAGAATTCCTTAGATCAGAACCCTGGATAACTACACAGCTCTCAATGTTCCACTACGATCCCCTATTCTAGGGTCCAGGTTACTTATTTAAAAATGGAATAACCATTCTGTAACACACACACTTCAGTAATCTAATAATGCAGGCTAAAACATAATGTAATTAGAACAAATTAGTGCTTGGAAAGACTTACACTGCAGAATTCTCATTCAGTTACATAAAGGATTGCCAGCTAAAGCAGGTTAGATATAAATATTTAACCCTCGGTCCGTCGCGTGGGGTCTTTGAAAGCCTAAGTGTTAGAATTATGTAAAATTAACACATTTAAAACTATCATAGAGCTATGGCACTTTGGGTACCCTCCGAAATAGTATTGTAGTTCACGCATATCGCCGCTAACTGAAAATCTCGCGCAAGTGCAATGAGATAAAGACGTGTTTTGTGCGCTCGGGCTTTGAAAGACCCCACGCGACGAACTAAGTAATTAAAAATTAATCGAAAATGTATGGTAGATTTTTTTATAATACATGTTTTCTTTATTTATTGTTGTTTTTTTATTAAAATTTAGTTATTATTGATTTCTAAAACGTGTGAGTATATTGAGTTGGTAAAAAAATGAACCTGTTGATGTTTACGATGCCGAGGACAAAAAGAAGAAGCCCAAAAATACATGGACACTAAAAGTGAGCATAATACGGATTCTAACAAAAAACCGCTGTACCAATTGCTCAAGAGAAATAGATACAATATTTAAACCTATTTGCCACTTTTGCAAAGGTAACATAATGCCCTACACATACCAATGAGATATGTATGTACTGAGTGTGTCCAAAGCAAAAAATTTTTGGGTTTCATTTGATAAAAGTTGTGTATTTTTTATGGTTGAGGATTCCAAATTTTATGTTAAATTGTTAAACGGTCTAGTGTGAGCTCCTATAGACAATTTAGATGAAGTTGATTGATTTAGCGACATTAAAACAAAAATAACTGATATGATCTCAAAGAGTGAACTTTATTGTTCGTAATATAGTTTGTAGGTTCAGATAGTAAGCATATGAATGTTTTTGATTAATTTGTTATACTTGTATAGAAATTAATAATACAAAGCATACAAAGTTACCACAATATTTTAAATTGATTTTTAGCTTTATAGGTATAGTATTATGTTCAATGTTGATTAAGTTATTTTTCAGCTTTGGATAGCTTAATGATATGGCGTCTGTACTTTACATTAGCTATGTCTATTTCATTATTTTTATGTTTACTGGTAAGCAACGTCGATTTATAGATAACTAGCTTTTGCCCGCGGCTTTGCTCGCATTAGAAAGAGACAAAAAGTAGCCTATGTTACTCTCCATCCCTTCAACTATCTCCACTTCAATATAAAAATCACGCCAATTCGTCGCTTCGTTTTGCCGTGAAAGAACGACAAACATACAGACAGACACACTTTCCCATTTATAATATTAGTAAGTATGGATTGTAGTATTCTGTCAATTAATTAATGTCAGAAGATTTTTTCCCGTTTATTTATTTACTGGGAATTTATGAAAAGTGATCTCGTAAACTTAACTTCTTAACTATGTCAAATCTCTATCTTGACATCGTATTGACAGTGACCGTAACAAAGTATGGTCAGCACTAGCTGAGTAACGTTTATTTATTTTGGCTCCACAAAAAAGAATTTAAGTTAGCAGAAAATCTCATTTATTTGTTCCTGTAAAAGGAATGCTGCAGTACAAAAGAGTTGAAATGTACTAAAAACATTTCATATTTACACAAAGAGATGAAACTAAATATTAATTAGACTTGTTCCCTAACACAACCTTTGTTCTCGTACTCAAAGGTACAATAAGAGATGTTTCACACGAACCCTTTGAACGCGCGTTTCTTCACTTTTCGAATACTTCAAGTTGAAAGTGGTTTTGCTGTACTTTTTTGTATGAAAGTTGTTTAACTCTGTGTCGGCGCTGTAGGTGAAATTGTTGTATATATTATTTTTAATTGCGAGTGTGTCATAGGACTTGCAGGAGTGTTTGTTGTTGATGTTTTGCAGAACTTGTTAATGATCCAAGATCCCAGAGCCACTAGATCTTCGTCGTTAAAGCATATCCGAAATTTGACAATAGCCACTGTAATATTAATTTGACAATAGCTACTCGTCTCGTCCACTGGGAGGAGAAACGGGTATTCGGAGGGCGCTCTAGAGTTTTTGTAAATCCCACTTCCACCCAAGAGGGGATTTGAAATAAGCCGATTAAATTTCATCAATAACAAATATTCACATCACGAAATTTTCCCAAAGTCACTTACGTTAAATCCAGTATCAAAACCACAGTAACCGCACGTTACAAACTAACCTACAGTTATGTAATTCAATCAAAATGACAACGTAATACATATACGACAAACCACAAATATTTTAAGCCATCGAACCGAATACCCAAAACGGTAATATTCCGTAAGAGGATTACATTCCCAAGAAAATTAAATTGTTGACGTTAAAACGCGTATCAACCGTATTCTATCTAGGGTGAACTTTAAAATGGCGAAAATGTAATATCTTAAACGTGAAATCTCTTTTTGAGAGCTTTGAACTGTACTTTCTATAGATGGGGTAAGTAGGGATCAATTGGAAACTGTTGAAGATATTTTGATGCGGTTAATGTTACTATGAGAAATGTTTCAATTTCATTGAATGATGAAATTAATAATTAGCCATTTTGGCTAAAATCGGTCTAAAAGATCCTTGTCTTGTAAGGATGTTTTCCATAACCGAGGTTATTGAGTGAGGGGAGATTATGACGAGGAGATAAGGACTTTATATGAATAAATATAAGCCTGATATTACTATTTCCCGTTGAGAGAGGAAGATCTTAAGCGAATACTAAGACGACCGATTAAAAAATAAGCCGTAACTATGGAGTTTTGTCATGCTTTCACGTGAGGAAATAAGCATGAAAATTATTATTCACTGGAACTTTTAAGATTCCGAACGTCAATAAAGTTTGATCCTAATTGACTATCGAAATCTGTTCCGTACTTCAATAATTAGTTCCATTACAAAATTCCAACTTTTCCTGGAACCCTATAATGAAAGGAAAATATTTAATTAGAGGAGTAGTCAAGTAAACGTTAGCTGCAGTAGATAGGTCATTAAATTTCTAGCAACCAAATTACCTGAAATTGTAAGCTGCTCTAGATTTCTGGGTCATCAACTAGCGGGGTTTTTGACGTACCTAATTGGAGGATTTGACAAAATACAAGCTCGGAGTTGGTTGTGTGTACTTTTACCTGCGCTTTTGCATGAAATGCTGTACAAAGCGCGCAGCGTTACACCGCACTCCGCTTGTTATATAGAGTTCAAAATCCAGTCGTAAATTCAGCGACATAATTAGGAAAAAAAAAACAAAAACTATTTTACTGATTGTGATAAAAAATTGCATCCAATGAGCGATAAATTTTGTATGGCAGTAACATACCAGCCAACTGAATAAAAAAACGCAAATAACTGTTTATTTACCTTTCGAAAATAGCAGCGCGACAGCCGGCTGTCGTGTGTTCGAAGGTTTAATCTGTGCAAAAAGTATTTTTTACTAAAGCTTTATTTTAGCTCTAAAATCAGTTTAATGTTCATGTTACATAGGGTCTATTTACTTCATATTTATTTGCACATGTGCGAGAATTGACAATGCACTTCGCAGCAGCCAATTGCTTAAACACTGCCACAAAACGGTTCTAAAAATTAGTATAATAACTTTTTTGGTTTCTAGCGTACTCTAGACAGTCGATAATGGTGCTGATTCTCTTGTTCACAAATTTAACAAAATTTAAGTTAAATGCATCTTTCTCTTTCCATTTCTTAAAGAAAAGGACAGAAGATACATTTTAGTTTAATCCTGTCAAAGTAGACAGCGCCCTTAAGAAAATTGACGTATATTTAGACGCCATGATTTTAAACCGCGTCTAAATTGTCTATGGAGTGTCTAAATTTGACAGGATTTAACAAATATTTTATCATTTGTCCTTTTCTTAATTAAATGGGAAGAGAAAGATGCACTTAAATTAACGTTAGCTTGTGAATAAGAGAATCGGCACCATTACCATACTACTACCACGGCTAAGGCATCATCAAGTCATTTAAAGCATATTTCTGTCACGTCACCAACCTAAAATGAGAAGCAAACATAAAACAAGGCGTTAATATTCAAATAAGCGCGTGATAGTGGGTGTAGCAGATGTCAACGATTTAATTAAATTCATTTGCATATAAAATACTTAATTGTCTCACTCATGTTTCGTGTCACTCATTTGACTTTGTACAAGTTTTCTGAGAGCAAGTGGAAAGCTAACGTTTTGTTAACAAAGGAGAATGAATATTTTATGCTATGTTCTTCATTTCTGTCCAGGAATAGAAAAAATAAGTTTGGCTGAAAACTGTGAAACACTGATATTTAGCTGAATCCGGTTAGATTGGAAGCCGACCCTAATATAGTTGGAAAAAGGCTATAGAGATGATGATGATATTGTGACTGTTTCAAAATTTACCCGTTCATCCAGTGTAACCAACATTGACCATCTGAACCTGTGTTTTTATTATCTAAACGCGCATCTTTAAAATAGAGTCAGAGCGTATAGTGTAAGTAACTCTTTAAAGACTTTAAGTGATGTTATTATCGATGTTATTGGAGACGCGAGACTAATCTCATCTGATGGGCGGGCTCAAAGCTAATAAATGGATTTATCTAACTATTGTAGAAATGAGGATGAAACGAGAAATCCTATTGTTTTTGTAAATAATTACTTAATGATCTAGAAATTTAGATGCGTACTGTATCAGCCTTGTGCTTAGTAATAAAACAAACTAAACATAAAAAAACCTTGTTAATCAACGCCTAGCTTCTTTACTTACATCTTCTAAATCCGTACTAATATTATAAATGTGAAAGTAACTC
This sequence comes from Athetis lepigone, assembly GCA_033675125.1. NCBI lineage: Eukaryota > Metazoa > Arthropoda > Insecta > Lepidoptera > Noctuidae > Athetis > Athetis lepigone. Next base: position 8,609,680 of record CM066240.1, read on the forward strand.
TGTCTGTCTGTTTCTTCTTCACGCCTAAATCACTAAACGAAATTTGAATGAAATTTGAATGAAATTTGGTACAGATAATAATTATAGTCTAGGATCCGATAATTTTAATCCCGGAAATCTCTCGGGAACAAGGAAAAAAATCTGCGTAGTCGTTAATCCATGCGGACGAAGTCGCGGGTAAAAGCTAGTGTAATATAACTTGAAGGTGACTATTTGACATAGTGATCTATCAACGCACAGTCCAAACCACTGGACTGATCGGGCTGAAATATGGCATGCAGGTAGATGTTATGACGTAGACATCCGCTAAGAAAGGATTTTGATAAATTCCAACGCTGAAGGGGATAGGAGGGAACAGGGGATGGAAGTTTCAACATCTACGCAGGCGAAGCCGCGTGCGGAAGCTAATTTTTATGCATAAAATCACAGGGTTTTAGTAGCAATTCACGCACAACCGAAATTACGGAAGATATAAGCAGATTATATATTTTTTGCAATTTCACGAAAAATGGGTAAAACAGGGTGTGTAACTTTGTATGAAAATTAAACGGTGGAGCCGCAGAAATTATATGAAAAGAAAATGTACGCGTTGAAAATATCTAATGTAGTGATTTAAATAATCTGATAAGCTGAAGCTGTGGGCCAACTCAAGCGCACTCTAACGTTATCCCAATAAGCTATACTTAGGTGCGTACCTATTCAGAACCGGTGCGAAGCTTTTTGATCAGCGTATATTAAGTCTGGAGCCAGCCTTCTTATTTCGCAAAGCAATGATCGCACATTAAGCCAGGATTTACTGTCAGACTAAACCTTCATTTTATCGAAGCCCGATAGCAAGATTATCTGTTCTCGCGTTTCTGTTGAAAAAGAACTAGCCCCTTGGGTCATTAGTGTATACCTATCTAACAAAATGGCCACTTTTTTGGTCCACTACTTCGTAATTGAAGTGCAAAAACGAATAAAGACTTGTTATAGGTTTAGGCTCTTTTTTTCTTAAGGAATTTTTAAGGCTAGAAGTTTTTAGGTTATAGGATATAACTGTCACTTTAATTTAATGATGGCATTTTTGTAAATGTTATTAGATTTGCTAGAGTGAAGTATTTCCGTTGCTAAAATAAATCGAAAGATATTTGTTTTTTATTATCATATTATTTTTCTAAACGCGAAATTTTCGAGCCGATTACAGTATTTTATGAAAGATTGGCAAGAGAAGGCATTAGATAGAGAGCAGTAGAAGGCATTGACAGTATAAGTTGGATAGAAAAATAAAATTGCTGGTGAATTATTGCTTCATTCACGCAGATATCTTTTAAAAGCTTAGAAAATTCATGAATTGTACTTACGTTGTACTTGCGCAAAACAATAACAGTGCTTGCACTGAATAGACAGGTTCACTCAAATCACATGGATTTGAGTGAACCTGTCTATCATCAACAGTTTTTTTTTGATAATACGTCTCTGTCATCAATAAATTATTTCAACGAAATACAATATCGTAGATAGTACGCACACACCATCTTATTACCACTGTAAATACAACCCCACATATTCTACCCCAAGTCTTTTTGTTAAGAGATATGTTCGCTAGACCCCAACATCATAACGTAATGTTATGACCGGAGAAGCGAAATTAACTTATCCCAAACATCTTAAGCACTTAACTTGGTTATTAATAATTGGATAACTGAAGTGGGAATATTTGTTGAGATTGAGATGATGGATTTTTAATGAAAATTTGTTTTGTTTTACGAAGGTAATTAACATGTTCCAGTTTGTAAAAAATATTAATTAGGTTAATATTTTCGATTGTTCGATTTATTTGCGATCACTTTAACGTTAGTGTTTATTTATAGTATAGTAATTATAATAAAGTGAAAATGGATTGTTCTTTCGTGATAGTAAGATGTATTTTTCTGAAAGTACTTGTCCAATAATGAAAGTTGCGGAATGTTTATAATAGTTACCGTGACCCTGGAACATACCTAAAGGGCAATCGAAGGAACATGAGTGGGTTTTAGTCAGTAAAAGTCTGACACGCCCTCCCGCCGCACCCAGGACGGGAGCAGTCATTGGATGATTTCCCACTCACCAAAAAAAAACCTATAATGAAATCACTACACTATTGACCTGTGTTATAGTCTATGTCTTATAGAAAACTAGACTTCCTATAGATAACTGTCCATTAGCCTTATGGTCACAAAGTGACAACTTAGCCTAGCGTGGTACCTCTCGCGCCCGGCGCTGGTTCAGGCTATGCTCCGGGGCGAGACTAAATGGGAAGCCGTCGCCTCCTTCTGCGAAGCAGTCATGCTGGAGAAGGAGGCGGCGGCACGCGGGAGGCAGCGTCAAACAGACACGTCGGACAGGGACCCTGACGTAGACGTCGAGAGTCCCAAGACGACTACCGGCCACCGTAGGCGCGGGACTGCGGACTGCGAGCGATGGATGATGGGAGAAGTCATTTGATGATTTCCCATCCAAAAAAAAGCCTAGAGTGAGATGTTCACTTCGAACAAAAGAACTATTGAGTTTTTTTTCATCGGGAATTTCACAGTTGTAGCCCTAAATTTGTAAGGGTAGTGTGACCCCTGGCCTCGTACAGTACGTAAAGCTGTTCGGTCGTTGCTTGTTGGTAGGTTTGGCTTCCGACATTGAGTGTTCCGAATGTGGGAAGAGCACATCTGTATTTACGCATACACTTACCCAGTATATTATCAAGTTCGTACGTGGCCAATCTCATATAGAATTGGCCGTGACCAAAATTTAATCTGAAGTATTTCTAGATTAAGGCACTACGCACAATTATTTAGCTTTTAAAAAAAATGATTAAAAAAATGATTAAAATGATCTTTATTTTGTAAATAGGTTATATGTATAACACTTTTACACGTCAATATTTTGTTTTTTATATTTTAATCGAACGATGGAGCCGGTGTTTCGTAACTGACTACTCTGAGAAGAAACATCCGAAACAAACTCAGAGGTCAAAGTCTCTTTTAAAGTCCATACAATTGTATTGGTCAAATTGTGCGAGAATCATGAAGGTTAATGACTGATGTGCTTTCTTGATGAGAAAAGCACACAGATTTGAGTGGACCTGTCCAGACAGTGCAAGCATTTGTCAGCAATCGTTTAGCTCAACTTAAGACGTAAGGAGCCCAACGTTTTGACGAACAATACCAAAGTAAGGACATTTGGGTAGGCCGCATAACTACTCAAACTGTCAGTCAAAGAAAATATATATTATTACAAGTGTATTCTTAGGATAATGAATGACCCACATAATCCTCACACTCACAAAAAAAATATTGTATATAAAAATAATAACATACTTGAAAAAGTACAAATCAATGTCAATAGAACAAAATAATCATGTCAATAAATAAATATGAAATTTATACATAAAAATATAGAAAAGATAAAGATACTTGAAAAAGTACACATTAATGTCAGAAGTACAATAATTACCATGTCAATATATAAAAGAGTAAAAGTAAACTAATATTGACCTGTGTATATAATTGATGCAGCTCAATCCCAAGCATTTGAATCCTCTAGGTAATCCTTAACAGAGTAATAAGATTTCTTGCATAATCTACGTTTTAAAAATGATTTGAATTTATTATTACTAAGTTTTTGAATCTGACTGGGAAGTTTGTTATAAAAGCGTATACATTGACATCTGAACGAACCTCCTATTTTCTTTAGCCTAGTTGAAGGGACAACAAATTTGTCCTTGTTCCTCGTATTTATGCTATGAATATCACTGTATTTCTTATACAGATTAATATTTTTATGAGCAAATAACAAATTCTCATATATGTACTGGCATGGCAACGTCATTATATTAATTTCTTTAAATTTGTCTCTTAGGGACTGTCGGGGACTCAATTTGTAAATTGCACGAATAGCCCTTTTTTGCAACACAAATATTGTTTGTATATCGGCGGCACTTCCCCACAATAGAATGCCGTACGACATCAAACTGTGAAAGTAGCTAAAGTAAACTAAGCGGGCTGTTTCCAAATCTGTCAAATCACGGATCTTTCTCACGGCGTATGCTGCAGAGCTGAGTTTTTCAGAGAGTTTTTCTATATGGGCGCCCCACTGAAGTTTGGAATCTAAAGTTATACCCAAAAATACAGTGTTATCGTCGGGTTTCAATTCTTCCCCCTTTATTAGAACACTAGTCTCTACTTTTGTGACATTAGGTAATGTGAACTTAATAAGCTTAGTTTTCTTTTCATTAAGAAGTAGGTTATTTATATTAAACCAATTAACTATTGACGCTAAGGCACTATTTATATCGTTACTCAACAGTTGCTGACGTTTAACTTTAAATAAAAGTGAAGTATCGTCTGCAAACAATACTATGTCATGCTTATCTTTAATGAGGTAAGGCAAATCATTAATATAAATTAGAAACAAGAAAGGACCAAGAATTGAGCCCTGAGGGACCCCCATTTTTACCACAGAACCGGATGATCTTTTACCGTTAACATCAACCCTTTGAATCCTATCACTCAAGTAAGAAGTGAGAAGATCCAGAGAGGTGGCACGGATTCCATAGTGGCGCAGTTTCCTGATTAAGGTTTCATGAAGGACGCAATCAAATGCCTTGGACAAATCGCAAAAAATGCCCAATGCATCGCATTTGTCCTCCCATGCTTTAAAAATATGTCCTAAAAGTTCAACACCAGCATCAGTGGTTGAACGACCCCTCGTAAAGCCAAACTGTTTATTATGCAACAACTGATGTTTATTAAAGTGGGCTTCATTTGCGTTTTCTACTCATACAGTTCTACTTCTATGATTGGCGTTCAGCGTCGCCGTCAACATTCATTTAACTCTATTCAGCTTATGTCAATAGATATATAATTCTTCTGTGAGTGTGTATGTCACTGAACTTCTCTCAAACGACTGGACCGATTTTGATGAAATTTTTTGTGTGTGTTCAAGGGGATCTGGGTATGGTTTAGATTCACAAATCAACCCGGCAGATGGCGCTGATTGCTTGAAAAAGCATGTGATCTCGAAAACGGCCCTAACGATTTCGCTGAAATTTGATATGTATATGTATATATTTTCGGGGACGAGATATCGATCTACATATGCAAGACAACGTCTGTTGGGTCCGCTAGTGTCAATAGAAAACAATGATTTTGTACAAAAGCTAAACAGACGCGGAAATTTTAATGGACGCGAACGCGTCTTAACCCTTAGCAACCAAGCGACAGCCGGGTATCGGGCTGCGCTTGTCTTTCTATTGTGTCTCGCATCACGTACGTGTGTTCGAAGAATTATTATGAAGTTGTTGTTTTCAGTCCCTTACACGTGGCCAAAATTTTAGACAAATTCAAGTTTTTTTTACGCCCTTTCGCGACCCTGAAGAATTCTCGGCAAAGTAATTTTAATCGTACTTGCAGACAAGACCTGAGTATAAATTCAACTTGATTTCATTCTACCAGTATTCAACAAGCATGTAATGGCACCTGTAACATACAATTTTGAACCTTATCCCTACACAACAAGTAGCTACTGTTTGCTCATTGTTTCATGTAGGCGTTTTCGAGACCGCCGGGGACTGATAACGCAACTTTCCGTGCCTATTTCCGGCGTTAGAGAGCACAAATATACTGATCGTGAATACGAAATAGGAGACAAAGTATCCAATTTTGTAAAAGAAAATAATAGACAGTCTTAATAAAAGTTAAACACATTATACTAACAGTCGATAAAATTTATACTTTTCGTAAATTGCTAGCTCCCATTACCAGACCAATAATTGTATTATTGATGAGAATTTAGCCTTTACTAAATAATTTTAGCTATTCGTATAGTACCATTAGGTTCAAAATCCCAGCCCCATAAATACATACGCACGTAGTTACACTGTAATTATTTTAATATATAAACAAACCGTAACACCAACCGCTATTTAAAACACCTCTTCAACCTTTTCTAAGTATCCACAAACAGAAAAATGTAGTCGTCGAAGCCTCATGAAACTTTTGACATTTCACAAAGTTTTTGCATTAAAGAAGCCTTTGCTCAGGCTAAATACGAAGAGATATAAGAAAAAAGTTTGTATTTAGAATTCTAAACAATGCTTACGCTTGCTTATGCTTGGTGTTTACGGTGTAATAAACAATAAGTGAAGTTATATGGCTTCCTGAAATTACAGAGAGGGTACTTAAAGGTGGTTAACTTTTTCTGACACCGCTTTTAGTCACTTACAACGAAATGCCAGTTCCCTCAATCTCTTGATACGTATGATGGTTTTGTAAGAGCGTGACCAGACGATGCGTTTGCGGTAGCGTTCTGAATGAATTCGAGGTGGAAAGCGAGTAACTTCGTTTACCGCAGAATGGGGCAGCGCCACAACAGGAATGGTATCTTGAGTAGGATCGTGGATGTGTTTTATAATTAGCTGTTTTATATTATCGCTGGCTATTGGCGTGTTTTTATAAAAGCCGGACATGCATTAACAAGTTGATTATAATAATATGAGCCTATAACAAATACTAACTACCTTTATTTTTTTTTTGGGAGTGGGAAATCATCAAATGACTGCTTCCGTCCTGGGTGCGGCGGGAGGGCTGACTAAAACCCACTCATGTTCCTTCGGTTGCCCTTTATGTTCCGGGGTCCCGGTAACTAATATAAACATTCCGCAACCCCGGAACTACCTTTTTATTAAGACATTACTTATTATGCTATTACAAGAGTGTCTAAGCGACTTGTTAAGCTTCTGTTTTGTTGCGGAATGTTTATAATAGTTACCGTGACCCTGGAACATAAAGGGCAATCGAAGGAACATGAGTGGGTTTTAGTCAGTAAGAGTCTGACACGCCCTCCCGTCGCACCCAGGACGGGAGCAGTCAATGGATGATTTCCCACTCACCAAAAAAAAAAAATTAATAGCGACTTGTAAGGATGATGACGCAGCAGTGCCACTCCGTCAACGCATGGTATGGCGTCGATCTTAGAGTAAACCTGCCACCTCGGCACTACACCCTATACTTGACCCCTATTAGATTGGATTTAGAGTGGGTAGCTACGGAAATATTGGACCCAAAAACATCGCTAGTGAGGCGTCTCTAGGGATGCTGACGGTAACCATACAGTCAGATTGCGAAATGAAACAATCAAGAAATGAGACGGTCAAAAATACGTAAACAGAATAAAAACAGAGATTATTAAATTTCTAAAAACTATGACATATCGTGTTATTAGGGTTTAATCTATACGTACTAATAATTATTATATTATACAGCTAACGACATTTTAATTGTTTTTACTATTAAAACAGGAATTACCAATGAATTGAAATGATTATTTTTGTAAAGGGTAGCCTGATTCATGAGTAAAAGTTTAATAAGCTGTATGACTGCATGGTACAGCTACGGTAGCAGAACAATAACCAAAGGCGTTGATAAACTGCGGGGTCACCTAGTACATTGCGGAAACAATTTACTGCCATAATAATAAGTACTTTTAACTCCTTAAATATAATAATTAAGTCATGTAAAATGTAATCTTCATGTAAAATAAAGTAATTTTAATGAAGAATACATTTGCACGCTGGTAACGTTACAACCCGAGATTAACACCGAAGTTAATTTGAGAATGTTTTGACGAGAACAACCCAATATTCGTGCCTCGCACCTACATAACGTAGTCTACAATACACCACAGTCCACAATCGTTCGGTGTTCGTGCCGTAAATGTGTTTTGGGGCCTACATAATGCTTTCACACTCCCTTGCTCTGATTATAATAGCGTAAAATATGATTTAACATGACGTGTAATCGAGATATTATGTCTTTTCTCGATTCTATAAATGATTGATTGTTTTTTTCTATTCGAATCTGAATATATGCTGTTTTTGACATTAGCTGGCTGCTTAAACGACGCTAAAAAAATTGGTTCGGAAAAGGGTTTTCTGGTCTTACCTACTTATTCGAAAAAAAAAACTTTTACTATCTACCTATACTACATATGTAGTAGTATAGATTTGGAATGGTGATAAAAATGTAAGAGGGTTTTTGAGGTTTTTTATCGACATGACATTGTCAGATATGTCAAAATTCACCAATCATGCTGCAGTTGGACCTGACGCCTACGTATTGCCATCTAGCGGATTTCTCATACGCAAAAACGCTCATTGAAGTGGCTTTCTTACATGAACTGTGTTTTTGTTTTATAAAACAAAAAAAAAAAACCTATGCTATTAATTATTCTGTATCCTGAGGGACTTTAACTATACGCATAAACTCACATACACCAACCAGACACTGAACAAATACCTGTAGGCCATACAAATATTTGTCCCGCACAGAAATGTACCGCGCAGAAGCTTTGCAACCAGGTATCTGTGTAACATGTCTGTATAACATGTAACATTACTATATAGGTACTCGTAGTATAAAACAAAGTCGTTTTCCGCTGACTGTCCCCATCCATGCTTGAATCTTTAAAACTACATATCGGATTTTGGATGGTTGTTTAATGATTCAAGAGGTAAGTTTTTCACGTGCATATTATAGTAAACAAACGCTGGGATTTTCAAATATTTGTTAAACCCGTGTGAAGCTGGGGCGCTTCGCTAGTGTAATATATAGTGCATGTTACTTGATTCAAGTTGCTCGTTACAGTCGGCCTTGTTTTGAGCGTGAAGCAAAATAACTCAAGGGTAAATGAATGTACACTTTTTCGATAAGAGCCTTGTATCATACCTAAGTTGTCCCCCGCAATTTATTTATTTATTTATTTATTAAAACTTTGTGCACAGAGAAAAAGATTATGGCGGACTTAATTTTATTTTGATTTTTATTTAATTTTGATTTATATTTTGATTTTATTTCGATTTCATTTTTGTGTTTCTTTTTATTCTGATATGATTTTGTGTTTTGTTTTTATATTTTATATTTCCCTTTTTTTTATGATGTATGAGTATTGATAAATGTTGTGTTAATGTAAATGTTGTGTTAATGTAATTGACTTTTAGTCGTGTTAACATAAATAAATACTAATGCCTCAGGCATTTTCTACTAGTCTACCTCAGGGCAATTTTACCCGCGTTGTGTTAGATCTTTAGTTACTGCTCCTATCCCGTGGGTCATAGCGTGATGGTATGAAGTTCTGACCAAGTTCGTTCAGTAGTTATTGTGAAAGAGTAACAAACATCTATTAATTTTCACAAAGTGCAAATGTGTTCAATATTTGTTAATTTTCGGGATTTACATTAAACAATATTCGGTAAAGGATGTGGTAAAAATATAGTAGCCATTTTAAATACGTCATTAACAGAAAATGCGTATCAGATTAAATATTGGGTCAATCATGCACCATAAAACTTCAATCATATGAATAAAACATTCACAATAATGTTTTCAGTAATCAGGAAAATATTTAATGAAAAGGTCAGATTTCTCTTATTAATTAATAGGAACCAAAGTAGGCTATATTTAAAAATACAAAAACAGTTTAAACTCTGCTTTCTGATCCTAAGTAGCATAGCTTAAAGTTATTATTTATTGTAAACTTCCTTTATTAAACCTTCGAACACACGTGATTCGAGACACAATAGAAAGACAATAGCAGCACGATAGCCGGCTGTCGCTTGGTCGTGGAATGGTTAATTTATAAATACACACATAATATTATAGATAAAAAGTCTATTACTTATTAAGTGCGTCGTCATACTTCTACACGAAAAACTAGTCAAACTAATTGTTCCATACTCTGTATACTACTGTTTCCTATCTGCCTTTCTTCCCATTTTAATACAAACTTTGATTCTAATTATTATCCCGCTGGGAGTAAGAATTCTAAATATCGCTTCTCAGTGCAGCTTTGCTAGGCTTCAGTAGAGTTGATTATGCGTTGATTTTTAAAAATCTGTCTCAAAAAAACACAGAAAACACCATTTATTTTTATTAAAGTAGCAATAACACTACTCATTATCTTAAATTAAATTATATTATGACACACACACGTTAGGAATCTTAAAAATCTTAAACGTAACATATTACGTTCATAAGACTACTCAAGGGACGTATAATACTCTTAGTAATAGAGCTCCGTGGGAACAAAACTAAGAGAGTCCTCAGTTCTTGCAAAAAATATTAGATATATTTCCACTACATTCAACAAGTAAATACATAGAAAATCACTTACAATTTCACATTTTCTACTTGAAAAATTCTTTTCCCTTTAACTAGGAATAAAACAAACATTTTCTTTCAGAGGGTACTTGGTGCACCGGACAAATCCTCTCCATACATTTACCTCATATCCTAGCTGCCGACGTAAAGCCAATCATTTTTTATTCTATTTACTCTATATACCTGCAGCGAACGCTGTAAAGCTTTTATATAAATCATATTTACGAAGCAACACCGGATGATCACTCACTTAATTTGGATTTACTCAATTTCCCCTTGTCAATCCTGCCGTATGGTTTGTATATATAGGTAATAATAATAATAATAATAATTTTATTCAAAATTCTTTACAGGATAAATTACATACTGTCTTAAAAATACATCTTAATTCTAAGTCTTATGTGCCTGAACTAGGAAATCCTGTGTTTCAGGCAAGAAGATCTTAAAATAATTTAAAATTAACAAATAATCAAAAGAATTCTATAGTATAATACAAATGTGTAAAAAATCTGTGATATAGACAAATTGAAATCTTAACTTCTAAATTCCTAACTAACAAAAATACTTAAACTAGGTCAAAATTTTATAAATTGTGCAGTTCCTTAATAATAACAATAAGGTACTTAAACTAGGTCAAGAAATGTATAAACACAAAATAAAAATAAAGTCACTTCAGCACCATCAGTAAATTCTCTGTATCATCGTAGGACATTTTTTGAAGAGTTTCCTTAAGAATTCTCTTACAGTTAACTGTACTCAGGTTATAAATGTTTGCTTTCGCGTTCAATCTATTGTAGAGGAGAGGACCAAGAAACAGATAAAATTTTGATGTGAAAGCATGTTTGGTATGATTTTGAGGACAGACTAAATCTTTACGTCTTTTGTTAGTAAAATCCGTGCTATATGTTAGATCCGCGTGCTGTTTTAATACGATACCCATTATAAATAACTGTCGGACTGTTAATACTTCACATTCTTTGTATAAGAGGTTAGTGGGATACAGGAAAGGGCGGAAAGTACACACTTTGAGAATTGCCCTCTGAGCTCTCTCGATTGTTAGTAACAATGTTTTACCCGCTCCACCCCATGTCGTAATACAGTATGTTACTATTGATTGACATAGGGCAAAGTAGACTTGCCTAACAATTTTTGGGTCTGCAATGAGGCGTAATTTTTTGAAAACAAATATCAATTTCCGTATTCGATTATTTACTGCCTCTATCTGATGTTTAAAAGAAAGTGTCTCGTCGATTATAACTCCAAGGTACTTTACTGTATTGGCCATTTTAATATTAGGACAAATACATTGGTTATTTGTGCTAGACGTGCAATTATGAGCATACAATGTTGAGGTAGTGCTAGTTAGTTTTTGCTTACGCATCGAAAACTTGACGTAATTAGTCTTGTCAGCATTTAAAGTTAGTGAATTATTTTGAAGCCATTTATTAATAACATTGAATCCGTTTTGCGCAAACTTGTAGACATTTTCTTCAGAGTCAGCCGAAAACAAAAGAGCAGTGTCGTCGGCATAACAAACGATATGGCCATGATCTAAATTTAGATTACAGAGATCGTTTATGTAAATTAAGAAGAGTGTGGGCCCTACAATACTTCCTTGAGGAATTCCGAAAGCTGTGCTTTTTTCATCATCACTGATAACATTGCCAATCTTTACACATTGCGTACGTTCTTCTAGATAGCTCTTAAATAGATTCAGCTGAGTTTCCGTGATGCCTATGGATTCAAGCTTGCGCAGCAAAATGGGAATAGAAACTGTATCAAAAGCTTTGGCGAGGTCCAGGAAGATTCCCACGGTGTGATTACCTTTATCCAGTTCTTGTGCTAAATAGTCAGTTAGATGGTGTACGGCATTATTTGTAGACATTCTAGGCCTAAATCCAAACTGCCGTCTAGAGAGAATAGATTTATCCTCCAAATATTTAAGAAGCCTATTGTTTATAATCTTTTCTAGTATTTTAGACATAGTAGGCAGTAAGGAAATAGGTCTATAATTAGTTACTTGGTCTTTATTCCATGATTTGTAAACTGGGACAACAACAGCTTTTTTTAAGCACTTGGGGAACACACCAGTAGTTAAACATTTATTGTAAATGCAAGTTAAAGGTGGTACTAAAAGGTCTTTGAAATGCTTGATAATTTTACTAGATATGTTATCCCAGCCAACTGCACAGTCGACTTTTAGACCCATAATAATCCTTTCCACCTCCGCTTCGTCAGTATCAAGTAATACAAAGGATGATAGACTAGTACTAGATGCAAACAATGAGCTTGTTAGGTGATGTGGTTGTCCCTGAATTTTTTCAGCTAGGCACTTGCCGACATTAACAAAGAAATTATTTGCTATGTTCGCAGATGTTAACTGTGATGAGTGTGCTTGTAATAAACCCGAAGAAGACTCATGCTGTTTTGAACTATATGTCACATTCTTAATAATTTTCCAGATCTTTTTGCTATCTGTGCCGGCTTCTTTTAATGCAGTGTTATCGTAATTGCGTTTTACTTTTTTTAAGAGGTCGTTACAAAAGTTACGATACCGCTTATATGTCACTTGCAATACTAAATTATTCGGATTAGCTTTAGATTTCATATGCAATTTGTCTCTATTTTTCATACAACGTATAAGACCAGTCGTGATCCACGGCTTTATATTGCAGTATTTGTTATTTAACCGAGATGTGACCGTGTTCTTCTGAATAGCATGTTGCACTTTTTTTATTAGGTACAACATACAAAACTGTGGATCAGCAGAATTGTAGACTGGGTCAAAATCAATGTTGCGCAAATCTTCTTCCAGTTTATGTAAATTTAATTTAGAGACTGTGCGAGAGGCCACATTAGGTAATTTACAATTAAGAATAAGTAGGTTAGCACTGTGATCGGTTATTGTTGAATTAGTTACAAGAGTAAGTGCAGAGAAATTGGTTTTGAGCATCATATGATCCAAGCAAGAGCCACTTTGATGTGTAGGAAGCGTATGAGCGGGAAGCAAACCATGGAACGCGCATAAGTTTAGATATTCCTCAGCTGAAGTGTCTGCTTTTCCAGGGAGGATATTCATATTAATATCTCCAGTTAAAATTATATTTTTGAAAGATGATAGGTTCTGCAAGGTTTCGTTTAGAGAGTTAGTGAATTGTTGTGAATTCGTAAAAGAGGGAGATCGATATATAGCTAATATCGCAAATTCTTCTCCGATTTTAACCAACAATCTGCTGCAATCGTGCATTATTGGCTCCACGACTGACACATTTAAATGATCTCTTGCAAAAACGATCACCCCATCGTTCTGATTGGAAATAGAGTTAGTCTTATACATACAATATCCCGGAATTTGTGGTATGTTATATTGTTTAGCAAGCCAACATTCAGTAAGGACAATAATGTCACAGTTTATATCTAGACGTTTTAAAAAAATGCTAAAACTATCGAAATTCTTAAAAACACTGCGAATATTTTGAGTTATTAATGTTAATGGACTAGTATAAGAGGAAAGAAATTGTTTGCACTGTTCAACGTCACAAACTTCCGACTGAGATACAGAGAAATTATCGATGTCACTAATTATATTATTAATCATATTAAAAATATTATTAAAAAAAGAATAACAATAAAGGCCAAGAAGAATCGTAATTTACGGCGCTCTTAGGCGCCTCCATAATCAATAGAGTTTATGTACCTATTTTCTGCCATAATCTTCGCCGGACAATCCGCTGCACCCGTCTTGTGACTGCTTGGCTTTTTGAAGTGCAAGCAAGTAGCGCATTTTGGTTCTTCTGTTTTTTTATGGCATTCATTGATGGAATGACCCACTTTACCACAGTGGCCACACGTATAGGTGGTCTCCCGACATGATTTAGCCGCATGTCCGTATTGCTGGCACTTATAACAACGTGTGACAAGGGTAAAGTCTCTCACAGGGCAGGAAGACCAATTAACAAATACTCTGTCTTTGCAAATCAGGGCTTTACGTATCTGTGCAGATACTTCAATTATGAAGTTACAGGTGTCAGCATCCTTCTTACCTGACTTGTGGCTCAGCTTAATGGAGGACAAAAAAGTGTTGAGGCTGCAATCCTGAAGTTTCTCGGCTAGGTTTTGGTTGAACAAACAAGTAAAAACTTCCTTGTCTTGCATGGAAGAGGGCACTCCGATAATTACGACTCTAGGTTTTCTTTTTTGAGGTTCGTCGACAGTAAGGCCTGAATTTGAGGACTGCATAGATTTCTTTACCTTTTCAATGTCATCCTTGCTTTCAGTGCTGATGATGACACCGCCATTTTTTGTCTTGCGTAGTCCTCTTACTTGTAGCTTCATCTGTTCTGGGCAGATAATTTTTTGTACAAGTGACTTTGTCTCTTCACTAGACTTAAGTTTGTCGTTTGGATAAATGGCCACTGAGCTTAAATTTAAGGGCTGAACAAATTTGTTGCTACCTTTCTTCACCATATCAGCAAAGGAAGATCCCGTATTTTGATTATTAGAGGCTCCAACTTTCATCTTCAGTTCTTGCAGTTGATGCGATAGGTCAATTTGGTCTTCAAGCCTTTTTATGGTAGAGTTAGCCATGAGTGCTCTCATTTTGACGGACTGGTACTGAACCGCCATCTGAGATGTAGCGTGACCAATTTTTCGACACAAAGCACTTATGCGCATTTTTTGTTCAGAATTCAATTTGCCCTCTGATGCAATAGTGGACACTTCCCCTAGACACAGTTCAATGCTCGTCATCCAGTTTTGTATTTCCGGCGTTGAAATCACTTCTAGCTCATTGCTTTGGTTGGGCTGAGGGTGAGATGAGGGCGTGGGCACGGGTTGGTGGGCAGCTGGGGGCACAGGTGTAGAAGGTGGGCTCCGAGCGCATCGGTCACCCCGGGAGAAGGGGCTGCTTGCCATTGTGACACAATTATCGACTTGTGAACACTTAACACATTTTAAATCGTTACGTAAGATAACTAGCAATATTATGCCTACGTTTCACAGAATTCTCTGGCCAGTAGGTAAAACCAGGTCACGATTCAGCGAGTTTTTATTTATTAATTTTATAATTCTTCGGCACGTCCGTTCACAACAAAGTACAACGAAAAAAAATCTGTATATATAGGTTGCAAGAATGTGTGGTTTTGTTTCATACTTTGTGGATTTTTGAGTCTGTTTTGGTTATGAGTGGTCCAAATAATGGTGTTATAGCGAGCGAGTAATGATTTCAACCTAGAGTGTAATGGTGTAATAGCCAGCGAGTAATGACTTCAACCTAGAGTGTAATGGTGCGATTTCACTTGGTGTTTTTGGAAAAATATTTGGGTTAATTGAGTAATACAAACTATACTGTAAACTATTCAAAACAAGGTTCACATTACGTTGCATCGACCACGTAAATTGATTCTCAAATACGCCAAGTAAGGTCGTACCATAACTAATTTTCATTTAACGTGTTTACTGTTAAAAGCTAGACAAGCGGTAATAGCTTAACTTGAATTGTTCAAGAAATATCAATATTGTGTATTTTTCGTTAGCGTTGTTTGTGATCCTGATCTCTATAAATTATATGTATATGTCACCGGAAAATAACAAGATCCGTAAGTTTATCAATCTACTAGGAAGTTTATAAACTTTCGTAAGATTCTAAACGGGAGATAAATTGTAATATTTTACGTCCACATTTTCGTAAATTTATCAATTTCCGACGTCATACGGTAAATTTATAAACTAACGGATATCTATTCGTAAGATTTTAAATGGTTCGACCAATCAAGTTTATGAACTTCCTAGTAGATTGATAAACTTACGGATCTTGTTATTTTCCGGTGACATATATATATTATCTTCAGCCCACGTGTCGACCCTTTAATCCCCTATTTTACCCTTTTAGTGGGGTTGGAATTTCCAAAAATCCTTTTATATGGTTACTTACTCTTTACAAAGAACACACCCTGCAAGTTTCATGTCTCTAGGATCAGCGGTTTGGGATGTGCGTTAATAAACCAACAGTCAGTCATTCAGTCTGCCAGTTAACCATTTTATATGAACAGCACCTTTTGCATGGCCGTTGATTTCCACCCGGTAAACAAATAAAAAATATAGAACAATCACAAAACTACGATATGACAGGATATTGCAAAAATGTGTTTGCTGCTAACTTTTACTGGGCGAACACACCGCGTCAGTTCACGATTTTTGTGACGTATTTTTAAACTAACATATAAAAGTCTTATTTACTCATAAAATAATTTTATTTCATTTCATATCGATACAAATTGAGCCTGATCTTTTGCTTTGGTAAACCATAAATAAATATGGCTCTGCTAAACTAAAGTGCCACACGCTTTGTGGTGAACATCTTCTTTAAATATAATTATTACGCGTCATGTTGTGTGTCCGTAGTGGACTCTGAAACTGCTTAACCGATTTTAATCAAATTTACACACCGTGCGCAGTTTGATTCGATTTGAAAGATAGACCATTTTTATTTCGATAAAAACCACGGCAACGCGTGGTCGAGTCAGCTTATTAAATATAAAATAAAGCACACATACTAAAAGGTCGATTGAAAATAAGTAACTCTATTGTTCAATAGTGGGCGAAGAGCTTACAACTTTAATCTGGACCCTAAAAAGTTATAATTTCCAAAACTTTTCCTTATATTAATTTCTAAAATTAAATTATCATCCCTCAAAACTCGCCTACGCTAAGTTACTATACATAATAAAATTAAATTGGTGTTCAATGTAAGAATTAAATATGAGCTCAACTTAACAGTATATAATTAGATATAATAATTATGGACATTGGCAAAGAAGTTAAAACACTTACCTTTACAAAAACGACACAGATTCCCCGTTTTAAAATCGTTTAAAATTTAATATATCGAAGAACATGGGCTAATTTTCAAATATTGTTGGACCAAAAAAAAAATAGCTAAGTCACACATACTGTAACCTTTTTTACTACGAACTAAACCATTTAACTGCTTTTTCTTAGTTGTTATTCAATTGAGAAACCATTAAAAAAAGGCAGTTACAGACTTAAAATCATAGTAGTGGTTTAAGGTATGCGTAAACTGTTGGGAATAATTTTAGGACTGGCCGCGCATTTTTCTTTATTTTACGTTTAAATAAATATCAGCCTGAACAATATGTTTAAAACATAAAATTCCTCCAGCACCAACACATTACTTACGTTTCCTTATATTAAAATACATGACCTAATTAATTTCTATGTGCGAGTTCGACCCAAGAGGTCCCTCGTCAAATGAATCGCTTTTGCGAACGACCTTCGCAGTGACAGCCTGTCTTACATTAGTCACGTTCAAGGACCTCTAAATTAATATTAAATTTTCATATTAGGAAGCCACTGACATGTTGTCGTTAAAGCAAAATAAACTGATGATTTTTTTATATTTGGTTTTATTTACAAAAATAGATTAGATATTTATGTGTTTAACTGAAAGTAAGTATGTACACAGAAAAAAAAGAGTGAGGCTACCTTAACTACTTACTAATTTAACTACTTACTAGATTTACTATCAATAATAAAAGTTTCAAAGCTTACTATTTGCATTTTTTACTTGTCACGCAAGCATCCGTAATGCTTACAAACCAGGAGAAAACGCAATACAAAAGAAAGTAGATACTCTACATTTATAAGGAAGTAATCATGAATCGTTTAAAAAGTCATCCTGGCCCAGGTGCTAGGCGTTAACTGGGCCCCTGTGTATAAGCTCCTCAGAAATTAATGGGAATTAATTTGTGAGAGTATTGAGTCGCCCCTTGGGGTCTGAAAACGGCAAACTTCACTCTCAACCCTATTGTGTACTGGAGAAAACGTTACAGTTAATCAAAACACTCCGTTCATTGTTTGCTCGTCATTTGCTTGTGAATGTTCTTACGCCAAACACCATATTCCTGAAGATAGAATAAGGACCACGGTTTCATGATGCTGCTTTAAGTATCTTGTTAAATTCGGTAGTATTCATTTTGTTTGGAAACCAAAGGAACCCTACGCTGTTAAGTCGAAATGGCCGTGCTGAATATGCTACTTTGTGTAGACCCCAATTACACGGTAGGTTAAAGTTTGCAACTAAGGTTTCGTGTAAAATAAATGTAGGTATTGGAATTTGCAATGGACTTTTTAATAGAGTGGCTTCTGACATATTTCTCATGTTATGTAGGTAGTGATAGTGAGCTGATCTCGTCTCTTGCAGAAGTAACAAACGTTGGAGTAAGCGTGTTCTGTAGTGGATACCGGGTCTAGGCAAGTGTAGTTAGATGAAGGGATGATCTGTGAAAGGCAGTAGGCAGGAGATACGTGTAGCCCAAGATCGGCTTAAGTGACACCTTGGAAGAAATCCACGTCCAACAGTATGCTGACACAGGTTGATGATGGAAATTTATATTCACCAAAGGATTGATCCTGAATAAATTGAGTAGCTCCAAGCAATTCTTATTACAACCAAAATTGTCTGCAAAAACATTTTCACTACAAACTTACTCGTACTTCAAAAGGTAACAAACCTTACAAACCACTTTGTTTAAACATGAAACATCAAAAATCAACAAGAGAAAACCACAAACGAAAATTTTACGAAGTACATCTAAAATCAATAAGGGCGATGTTTAGTGAGTTCGTCATCTATATTGACTTAGGTTTTAATTGAATAAGCATTAGTGATCGAGTATGGCCGTGGTCGCGGTAACCCAATCACCGTTCTCGTTGCGATGCAAATTCAGCACCGAAGCGCTGGATCAAACACCTCTCGCTGCTGTAATTACAAAAAGGTTTTTAAGGTGAAATTTTAGAAGCGTGTATAAAAGACTGTATTATGTCTACGTTGTTTACCCAGTGAGAGGGTATTCTCTGAAATTCTTAACGATACAACATTTTAGGAGTGCTTAGATTCAGTTTTGTTTTGTTATATTATACTTATAAGTGGTCTAATTACATACTTATAAGTGGTCTAATATAATCAGAATATTTTAATACATAAGTGGTAATGATGTTTTTGTAGATATTTCTCACCGCTTAATGTTATTGACGTGACAACGTCTTAAATTAGGTTGCGGCTGGGAGTCACTTATGAAAAAGTGTAACGCTCGGTAACGTTACGATGAGTCACCGAACGAGAGAGAGGCCCGCCGAATGCCTTGCGTCTCTCTCCCACTCAACTATGATCGGTAAAAGACGTTGTCACGTAAAATCTTCGCCCGTAAAACCGACTTTACAGGCAACCATTTTTTTTTTTTTTTAAATCTTATGAACTGAGCCTAAACTAAACGAATGATTTAATTTTGACTTTAAAAAAAGTAGCAGCATATAATTAAAAACAACCGGTCAAGTGCAGGTCGTCGTCAAAACCCAAAAAAATACTTCATAAAGTTTTATTTGACTGAAGTTTGTCAAGATGAAAAGCAGCAAACGTAAAATAAGAATACAGTTTTTTACAGTCAATGTTCTCTAAGGAAAAGTTATCATTCTTAAATCTTTTTCCTTAAATATTAACACGTC
Organism: Athetis lepigone; assembly: GCA_033675125.1. Lineage (NCBI taxonomy): Eukaryota > Metazoa > Arthropoda > Insecta > Lepidoptera > Noctuidae > Athetis > Athetis lepigone. The sequence goes on from CM066240.1 coordinate 8,629,371, forward strand.
ATGATTGCAAAGGCATAAATAGGGTATTACACTCTTTTTTTTAAAGTTGTTCAAATAACTCCTACAGTACTAAGAAACCACTAAAAAAAATCCTAAATTTTTATTTAAACGCTAAGTACCCTAAAAACACTTTTAAAAATTGTATTTTCAAGTTTCGCGCGGAAATTTCCAAAAACGGAAAACGCCGTGGGCGTGGTTTTGCTTTGGCGATATGACGTCCTCACGTCATGTAAATAAACAAATACGCTGTGATATTTTACATCATTATTATTGTTTTTATCTAAAAAATTAGTTACTGTTCGACTTACCGTTGGTGTGCGTTCCGGAATGCAAGAACACAAGTGTGAAAACATCGGAATGATTGTGAATCTAGTGTTAACTGATTCAAATTTAAGAAAAACTTAGTTAAAAGTTGTGGGAAGAATATTCCAACTATTACACCATAAAAACCCGTTTGTACTTTAGTAAATATCACTTTGATGTAAGTACCTATGTGCTTTAGCCATCTAAAATATCTTTCACAATAACTTCCATGAAAAAGTATATTTTTATAATAAAGATCGTATTAGGAGGTTATAAATAAAACAAATAGTGACGTCTAGTTGACACTGTTGACAGTCGACAACTCTCACTGTCTGTGGTCTGTATTTCGGTGTGTTCAAGAACAGATGAAAAAAACTGAAAACTTTGAATTGAATTTAAAAAAATATTTTCTAGTTTTATGAACTAAAACTAACACTGTTCGGCTGCTTTTTGCATAAGCTATCTCAATAATATATTTTTAGATTAATTCTCTTATACAGTGTAATACCCTATTCGGATAAGTACTTACCTACCAATTTCGGACATTTTAAATTCATAATAATATGTTATCTTAAGTTTATCTTGAACATCATTGGCATCAGTCAAGGACAACATCGTGAGAAGACCCATACAAGTCTGAAATCTCTAATCCGCCTTAAGCAAGCGTGGTGATTAATGTTAGTACTTTTTCAGTATGAGAAGAGGCTTTTGATAAAATAAGAATTTGCTTGTTATATGCATGTAAATGCTTGTGTCTGCTAACAGAAACAATAAACGATAGACATGCTTCAACTCTACTACTTCAGTAATAATTATTGTATTAAAAATATAGTAACTCAAGCAAATTGTAACGATGGCTGTTGGATATCAGTTTGACGTAATTGTATAAAATTGACCTTTGTAAACATTGTAACAGTGTATATAAACCATATCATTAGATTTGTATAGCAAGCGTTATTTATATTCTCCCAAAATATACACCACAACGACCGAACGCCCGCGGCAAAAAATACTAATAACGCAAACGAATACCCTAAAAGGGTGTATAAGGTCAAATTGTATATTTTTATGTGACATTTTGGTTATACTAGTTTTAACGTTATGCTTTTTCGTGATGCAAAACAGTGATCTAAACAAACATTCCATTACGCAAATTGTGTAGATGCACATCTCTAATAAAAACCAACATACAACTACCTTGTATGTTGGTTTTTATTAGAGATGTGCCGACTAGTCGGTATAGCCGACTAATTACCCATTTTCGTTGTCGACGAACAGTCGGTGACTAGTCAGGTAGGTAACGGCCGCCGACTAGTATGTATTTTTCAATTACTATATACATAAAATCTTATTATTTTATAAAATCATTTATTGGTTAGGTTAGGTTAAGTATATAATTATATTTTTTATAATTGAACAGGATTTACCAAAAAACTATGAAATATATGTAAATACTAATCGCTCATAGAGGCTGTTGCAACTTGAGCGTGATTATTTTCTTTTAATAAAGAGCATTGTATATTTCCTAACGTAATCGGCTTGACCGACTAGTCGGTCTCTTCACAACTGACTACTTGGCTGTTCGGCCAAAGTCATAGTCGGCACGTCACTAGTTTTTATCCCGTACAGGGGCTGCAGAGTAATAGAATACCTATGCCAAATAGTTTTCAAATAAAAAGTAGACGTGAACTTCATAATTCTTACGTGTCCTACTTTTTAGTTTTTTTGTCGAACCCCTTTGGGGTATAAAAGAGTAAAAGAAACTCGTATGTTGTTTTTTCACTAGCCGCACCACACACCTATTGCGAGTAATTTTTGGCGGGCTGTTAGTGCCGTGGCTAAGCCGGCTCTGTACTGTTTTGAGCCCGGCTGTAACCTGTCTATGTGCGCTGAAATATTAGTAAACGTAGCTTCGATCTTTATATATAAAATGGTAAACTGACTGACTGATACTAAGGTAGAGCCCAAACCGTTGTTTCGAAAGTCATGAAACTTGGAAGGTACCTATATTCTTTGTAAAGAATATTCAGTAAGAATGAATTTTTTGGAAATTCCAACCCTTAATTCTTCGAACACACGTGATTCGAGACACGATAGAAAGACAATAGCAGCGCGACAGTCGGCTGTCGCTTGTTCGACAAAAGGTTAAGAAGTAATGGGTCCATGTCAAATTGCCATCAGTCATGCTGCCACTCACCTCTTCTTTATATCATTCTTTACACAATCCATCGTTACTTCGGTCTTCATCTTCCAACCCTCTACTACATTCATCCTCATAAATGTCCCAGCTACATGCGTTTAACGGCAATACATTACAAATTTATATTTATTACAGCAATGACTCTTAAAAATATTTTTCAATCTCTCCCCAAATCTTCATTCGGAAATTGTAAAACAAAGAGCTATAAATCAAAATGGAAGTCCATTATTGGAATTGATTTACGTCAATGGAATTGCCAGACTTTATGTATAGCATATTTATTCTTTAAGTACTCTTGTTTACGCACTGAAAAGAAGATTCTGGAAAAAATGTATTATTCTTTTATGATAAATAAGTGCAAGCACTGAAGTACTTTAGAATGATGCGAATATATATTGTGAAGTATCTCAATAATATAAAATCTGAAAAGGTTGTTCTCTCTTGAATTCTTTTATTCGTAATAATGTATTTTCTAGTAAAATGTATGTACTTAGCAATGGTTGGAAATATGGTAATAAAAATAGTTACAATGCGTCTTGTTATTGCCAAGGGCTTTTTTATGTGATTATTTTAACAATATTTTGCTGGCTAACGTTTTGCCTTGTTACAGTTTTTTTGCCTCACCACAAGCCTAGGTGCATCTTGTTAACAAAATCAAAATTAATAGTTTAATTTGATTATATTGTCTCATCGCACAGCCTAGTGGGACTGAGCCCAGACTGACTACCCGTAATAACTGCTTCAGATCTACGATTGACAATTAAGATTAACGGCTTTACGTAAATAGTAAGTCAACTAACAAAGTGCAACACTCTCGCACTTCATGTGGAGTGTCCCTTAAACACTGCCGCCTTAAACATATATATAATTTACTAATAATCACTGTGTAAAGTTATGTCATGAATAAAGCCTGTGTAACCATACATTTTTTGACGTATAAACCTGTCGCAACTTTATGCAGCGATTATTAGTAAGACGCATAAAATCACACGTTATATTAAATCACATGAATGACGTTATGAAATATACTTTATTCAATGTTAAAACATTACGTTACGGGAGTGAAAATATAAGAAAATAATGTTGTAATAAGTAAAGCGGTATTTTTTAATTACCGTTGAAAACGTTCCACGAATGGTGATGGCTGACAATTATGTAATTTTATTTTACATTAATGCTGCGACTAGTTACTTTTCTAAAGAATTTGTATTTTTAAAATGATTTTCAAAACATTTTCCTATAATGATTTGTGGTTTACGGCAGTTTTATCAAGATTTTTAAGAATTTCCCAACAGGAAAGTAAGCGACAAAATTACGGGCCCAAAAAAAATATGTTAAAAAAGCAAATAATACGTTTACTCCGAATCCAATTACGAAGAAGTAAAAAAGTCGAACAAACATTTCATTTTTCTCGTCATCAACAACTTTTCTCATCAACAGTAAGTACTCTATGCCATTTCGGAGCTATTATACGATTGCTTGATGTAGCTCCAAATCGCAAGTTGTAAAAATGACGCTAAGTGCGAATGCACTGGAAAAGTAAGGGTTCTGTATGAACATACAATTTACACCATGACTTGTTAAAATATGGACATATTCATGGACGCGATGGTATATACTCACATATAATAAAAATGTAAATATGAGTGAAATAAAATAAATCCCAATTAGAAAAAAATAAAATATTGCTTTTCTTACATATTTGGAATGAGAATTAAATACTGGATAGCCTACTTCAATAATATATGTGTAGAATAATTATGAAATGAAACATAAATCGTTGAAGAAGTATTTTCTTGTAGACGGACTCTATTATCTATATATATAAAACGCTTCCGTTACTGAGTGACTGACAGACAACGCACAGCCGAAATTACTGGTCGTAGAGAGCTGAAATTTGGCATGTGTATTTGTTGGGGGGTGTAGGCGCGTACTAAGAGAGGATTTTTGAAAATTCCCTCCCATAGGGGAGAAAAGGGGGATAAACAGATTTTTTTTATTTCTCAATGCAGTCACTTAAAACTTTGCATATAGGTTCCACCAGTGAAGCAACTAAGCACTGCGAGAGGATTTTCGGAAATTCCCCCCCAGGGGGGAGAAAAGGGGTTAACCTGTTTTTTTTATTTCTTAATGGATTCACTTAAAACTTTGCGTGTAAGTCCCACCAGTGATTCAACTGAGCACTGCGAGAGGATTTTTGGAAATTCCCCCCCATAGGGGAGAAAAGGGGGATAAACTGTTTTTTATTTCTTTATGGATTCACTTAAAACTTTGCATGTAACTTCCACCAGTAATGCAACTGAGCAATGCGAGAGGATTTTCGGAAATTCCCCTTCATGGGGGAGTAAAGGGGGATAAATTAAATGTTTTTATTACTTTATGGATTCACTTAAAAATTGGTATGTAGGTTCCACCACTGAAGCAAGTGAGCACTAAGAGAGGATTTTTGTTTTCAGTCACCAAGCTGTATCTCATGCACCATGTTATCTGTTGCCGCTATAACAACATCCTCAGCCTATACCTAAGCACAAATTACTAAATATAGTTACTACATAAGTGCCCACAAACAGTATAGAAGTTAATTCTGTACATTAAATATACATATATTTAAAACTAGCTTTTGCCCGCGACTTCGTCCGCGTGGAATAATACTTTCCGTTCACGTAGGAATTCCGGGATGAAATCTATCTTATGTCTTTTCTCAGGTTCCAGACTATACCTGTACCAAAATTCATTAAAATCTGTTCAGTGGCTTAGTGAAGAAGAGATAGACAGACAGACCGACAGACATACTTACTTTTGCATTTATAATATTAGTACGGAAGTACGAATTAATGTTGAAGGATGGTGATCGATACTGATGCCAAAAATGCAATCAGTAAATGTATGTGCATGCATGGGTTAAAAACTACTGAAGGGATTTTAACCAAACTTGGTACGATTACAATTCATACTTCTGTGCGGGTTATAGACTATAAAACATAACGCTGAGACACATAGGAGCCGAGCAGAAAAGAAAAGTGTGACAAAAATATTCCTTTTGATAGTATTCGTTGCGTGCGCTGCGTAAATGGTTGATGTGCCGCAAAAATTATGTACTAAAAAATTGTGTCTCTTAAAACGTTCTAAAAAAAGGCCGCGACAGCGTGTCTAATATGTACAGTTCACATAATAACCATTCTTATGGCAATTAAATTAGTTCTAAATTAATGCATGATTTGCCAGGGTGTCGCGACCCAGTGGGCACGCCTCTTTGAGGAGGAAACTTGGAGAGGTTATTCTTTGTGAAGCCTGAGCTACTAAGAAAGGTTTTTTTTTAATTCAACCCCTACGGGGTAAAATAGTGGATAGAAGTTCGACATCCACGCGGGCGAAGCCGCGGGCAAAAGCTAGTTTGTTCATAAACCCGCTGACGACGGACGGACAAAGGCAAGTCTCTCGTGTGTGTGTTGGTTTCGGTTATGGAACCCTAAAATTTCTATAAACATTAAATATTCATCACAAATGTGACCTTGGAACTTTTCATAATGTAGGTGAAGTAACTTTTGAAGGGTACACGTAATTTGCCTATTAAATAATTTTCGTAATTATTGTTGAGAAGTTAAACTTCTGTTCTCGGAAAATGGGAAAATTACTCTTACTATTTTCAGCTGAATGCGAAATCTAATTAGAATGAGTGTACAGGAGTGATATTATAATTTAACTAGCTGCCTCCCGCGGTTTCACCCGCGCCGCATTAAAAATGTTAAGCGTGAACAACCCTTATCACTTAGAGGTATTAAAAATAGATAGTAGCTGATTCTCAGACCTACTGAATATGCATATAAAATTTGGTAAAAATCGGTTAAGCCGTTTCGGAGGAGTACGGTAACTAACATTATGACACGGGAATTTTATAATATAAGATGTTATTCAAAATTAATGATTAAGTGGTATCCGAATCTGAAGTTTTGTTTTTTTTTTTTATACGATGGGATAAAACCAAATACAGCTTGTTGAGAAACCAACCAGAGTTATTTTGTGAACCACGTATGTGCGCTGCATTCTTATTTCAATCTCATTTTGCGTCACTGGAAGGCACAATCAGACTAGTGTAAGCTGAAAATCAGTTGTCAGTTTCGGCTCAGATTAAATTACGCTACTCACATTCGCATTTGCCTCACACTAAGTACCGTTCCTAGTCAGTGCTCCCCAGCGTAGCAATCTTTTGTCTCCGTCGCAAAACTTTCGAAGTATGAGGGTAAGATAAAGATGGAGCTAAGCCAAAGTACAAGCTAAGTAACACGAACGACTTATCTGTGCACCTCGCTGGAATAAATGATAATAAATAAATGATACAATTAATAAAAATAATAATAATAATAAACAGAAATTAAATAGAACCAAATAAATAGATAAATGGAGTCATAAAAAAAAGTACCTTATATAAACTAATAACAAAAAACTAATGAAGCGCTCTTCCTCTCTACTTATTTCAAAATTGCAGTGCCCAACAGGGTCCATAATTGAGTCTATGTTATATTATTATATTTACCACCTATAAGTGTACATTATGGATTGCAATAAACGATTTGATTTGATTTGAATGCGGCACCTCTCCCGCTTCTAAGCGTGGCGCTCTGTGTTCGCCTCGTTCATTTAGTAACAATAACATTCCGCCAGCGTTACATCACAGTGCGAGGTGTGTAGTTAAGTTGTATGGATAGTACGGCACAACCTTGTGTTACAGTTTCATGATTAGTAGTTGTAACAAGCAGATGATACAGAACTACATTTGCATTTTGCAATTTGTACATAGAAGTCTAAAAGCTTCAAATGTCCACGTCACATTGGTGCCAATGAAACATTAATCATGCCTTTATGTTACCCAATGGATACAGCATTTACGTCGAATGTCACGCCATTATAATATTGCAATGTCATCTCTCTACGCAGAACTCATTGAAAACAGAGCAAATATGTATGGTCGCACGGAAGGCATGTATTGGAGCGATTGGTTGCAGTGACGAGTTACGTGGTTTAATTCCAGTGCAGGACAAATATTTGTATGGCCTATTAGAGTAACACGCGGTTTTCCATAATTTATGATGGATTATTATAAGGATGGTTATAGCTTCGCTTCCGAAGATCATGGCATAACGTCATGTAGCCTATGTTTTTCGTGAAAGAGAAATAGACATCCATCCTCATAAACTTTCACATTTATAATAAAATCAGAAGATTTTTGATTTCCGAGTTTGGTACCTACTTGAATATTTTACTTATAGGTTTGTTAATGAACCCGGTCCACGCTATTGGAGATAATATTTTTTTGTGGACAACGATTTAAACAACAATATACTTAAACCAAGAAATTATTATTGAAGGATTTAGTATTCGATTCGACAAACAATACCAAATTTTTTGACTTATTGTCTCATAAAATGCTAATAGTCGCTGAATACATTATCATAACTATCTCACTCTCTTATCATAGTGAGTGACCCGATGCAACCGCGAGCGCAAGTGTGTTGTTTTTCAGACTTTGAGAGCTTAATAGCGTTAATTTCATTACGGTTTTCTTTACGATTTATGTTGTTTTATTATAATTTGCATTTTTTATGTTATATGGAAGCGTATATAATCGCGTCCTTGAATATGTCCCTTGTCAGTTACAGTGTATTCTTACATTATACATATTAATAATTTTATTTTCAACATTTCCACATTAATATGTTCGATAATTTGAAATACATCATACAAAACCATATTTTAAATTGTACTATGTTTCCCAATTCAAAGTTTAATTGAGGCAATGCTTTGTAATAAAATAAATGAATTTCGTGTACTGACCAATGGAAGCTTTGTTACTTGAACAAAAGGCCCGTAAATATGATTAATATTTCAGAGGCCTGGTGTTAATAAGTATTTGTTCTAATAGACGCGCAAGGTGTGACCCTAATATTTATTCAGTTAATTTGTACGCCCATTATTCAATTGTTCCTTTTTTCATCTATACTCTAACCGTTTTGGTAACAGATTACAAATGTCCCCTTAATTGCATTTTTATTATTTTTAACTTAGCGTTTTGTTTACTAATATCTTGTAACATTTTGTATTTTATTTAGATTTTGTTCTATTTCGTAATCGGATAATTGTGGATTTATTGACATGAATAGTATTAAAGTGATATTAAATATAAATCAGATTTTGGCCAACTCGCACTACTTACCATAAACATTTAGAGCTAAAAGTATTTAAATCATATCATTCTGTAGAGTCAGACAGTTAACAAAAGTCATGTTCGTATAATTTAAATGATACGATTATTAAAAGAAATGTCATAGGACAACCTACCTACGGCCAACAGATCCAAAACTAAACAAAGCTTGTACTATGGTAGCCAAACAGCCACCTTACTTATGTAATTTATAAATATATACAATTATGACATAGAACAAACAATCATATTCATCATACATAAGTTTGTCCTAGATGAGAAAAAACTAAACCAATAGTCCCGTCGAACTTTAATACGTTTAGCGCTTGTGGAGCAAGAAGATTTTTTAGCCTTAAAATGAATGAATATGAATTTTCTGAATAATATGAAAATGAAGAAAGATGACTGAAGAAAATGAAAAAAATAAAATATGAAACTGAACCTCCGCTGCGCCGGTCCGACGGACCCCAAGCGGTCCGCGTTGGGCGCTGAAGCAGCTGGACCGGGAGCTTCTCCTGGAAGCCTCGATAGTGCAGGCCTGGGTGTCATCACCGGACAGGCCTGCCGACATCAATGCCGAGGCTGGGTGGTTCCAGGAGGCCATGTCCGAGATCTGTGACATGGCAATGCCCCGGGTTCAGCCTGGAAGGGGTCAGCGCCAGGTGTACTGGTGGTCGCCGCAAATCATGTCACTACGTGAGGCGTGCGTGGCTGCGCGACGCCCTTACACTAGACACCGCAGGCTCCGTATCCGCCCTGTGGATGCGGATGCCATTGAGGCGGAGCTGTACGAGGGGTACAGAGCGGCGAAGGAAGCCCTCCGACTGGAGATTATGCGGGCCAAAGCTTCGGCCTGCCAAGAGACGCTGGAGACTCTGGACAGAGATCCGTGGGGGCGCCCCTACTTGGCGGTGCGGGGCAAGCTCCGTACCGCGGGCCCCCCGCTGACGCAGAGTCTCCGGCCCCAGGTCGTAGAGGGCGTTGTGAGCGCTCTGTTCCCTTCGCGGGGGGAGTTTTCTCCCCCGCTCATGGCTCCGCCACCGGCGGTGTCCGATGCGGACCGCGACGGCGACGACGACGACGTTCCAGAGGTGACCGAGGTAGAACTGGGAGTGGCGATGCTAAGGCTTAGGGCCAAGAACACCGCCCCAGGACCCGACGGCCTACCAGGGAAGGCCTGGGTCCTGGCCTTAGGGGCTCTCGGGCCTCGACTAAGGGGGCTCTTTAGCGCATGCTTGGAGGAGGGCCAGTTCCCACTTCGTTGGAAGACAGGGAAGCTGGTCCTCATACCGAAGCCGGGGCGTCCTGCGGACTCTCCGTCCGCGTACCGGCCCATCGTTTTGCTCGACGAGGCGGCAAAGCTCTTGGAGAGAGTGATTGCGAGCCGCCTCGTCGAGCGGCTGATGCGGGTGGGGCCGGATCTGGCGGACGGTCAGTTCGGCTTCCGCAGGGGACGCTCCACGGTGGACGCCATCATGCGCGTACGGGCCCTCACGACAGGGGATGCGGTGGCACAGGGCAGGGTCGTCTTGGCGGTGTCTCTCGACATCGCCAACGCCTTCAATACCCTGCCTTGGGGGTGCATAGGGGCGGCACTCCGGTATCACCGGATGCCTGCCTACCTCCGTCGTGTGGTCGAGGCCTATCTGACGGACAGGGCCGTCATCTACCCCGGTCACGAGGGAGTGTGGAGTCGACGAGGGATGTCGTGCGGTGTTCCACAGGGATCGGTCTTGGGGCCGCTTCTGTGGGACATCGGGTACGACTGGGTGCTGCGCGCCGACCTTCCCGAAGGCGTCAGCGTAGTGTGTTACGCTGACGACACGCTTGTCTTAGCGCAGGGAGGGTCGTTCCAGGCGGCGGCCGACTTAATGTCGAGTGGTGTTGCGACAGTCGTCGATAGGATCCGGCAACTGGGACTTGAGGTGGCCCTGCACAAGTCCGAGGCCATGTGTTTTCATGGCCCACGGCACCGGCCACCTCCGGGGTCTCAGATAATGGTGGGAGGGGTTCACATTAGTGTCGAGTCGACGATAAAGTACCTGGGACTTGTCCTCGACAACCGATGGAACTTTACGGAGCACTTCCGACGTTTGGGCCCCAAACTGGCGAAGGCCGGAGCTGCCCTCAAGCGGCTCCTGCCCAATCTCGGTGGCCCAAACGCCTCCTGCCGGAGGCTCTACACGGGGATCGTGCGGTCCATGGCCTTCTACGGGGCTCCAGTGTGGGCGCCCAATCTAGCCGCGGCTCCGGCCCGACTTCTGAGGGCGTCCCAGAGGGTCATGGCCATTCGCATGGTGCGGGGATACCGCACGGTCTCCTGTGAGGCGGCATGCCTCCTTGCCGGCGTCCCGCCGTGGGATCTGGAGGCAAAGTCCTTGCACACACGTACGAGTGGCGCGTGGAAGTGCAACGCCGGGGTGAAGTCCCGATGCCGCGGGTTATCGCGGCACGGCTCACGGAGCTCCGGCGAGATCTCATGGCGGAATGGAGACAGCGACTGTCGCAACCTAGTGCTGGGCACGCCATTATAGCGGCGGTAAGACCCCTCTTTGAGGAGTGGCTGGAGAGGCGTCATGGCACTCTCACGTTTCGCTTGACACAGGTCCTCACCGGACATGGTCAGTTCGGGAGGTTCCTGTGTCGGATTCGGGCGGAAGCGACGCCTGGGTGTCACCACTGCAGTAACGGTCGCCTGGAGGACACGGTCGAGCACACAGTTGAGGTGTGCCGCGCATGGGCGGAGCATCGACGTGTCCTCGTAGAGGCGATCGGCGGCGGTGACCTCTCGCGCCCGGCGCTGGTTCAGGCCATGCTCCGGGGCGAGACGGAATGGGATGCCGTCGCCTCCTTCTACGAAGCAGTTATGCTAGTGAAGGAAGCGGCGGCGCGCGAGAGGCAACGACGAGCCTCTCGCCCCGGACTAAGACCCAGGCGAAGACGTCGAGAGTCGCAAGACGACTACCGGCCACCGTAGGCGCGGTTCTGCGGATGGCGAGCGATGGGTAGCTCGCCGCCCGGCTAGGACCAGGACCGCGTAGACGGCGCGTTTTGTTCCTCGCCCGCCTCAAAGAGAAGGAGTCAGCACAGGAAGGGGCCCAACAGGGCCAACGCCTGCCGGTGTTGCGAAATTTTTATAATAGTTACCGTGACCCTGGAACATAAAGGGCAATCGAAGGAACATGAGTGGGTTTTAGTCAGTAAAAGTCTGACACGCCCTCCCGCTGTACCCAGGACGGGAGCAGTCATTGGATGATTTCCCACTCACCAAAAAAAAAAAAAAACTGTCACGACACCTTTTGGCATTAAAATGAAAACCACGTATTACTTTCTTTTATCACCACTTTTTACTGACGAACAACGTCAAATAACAAAGAGTAAGAATTGTCTAAATTATATTCATAGCAATTTAATTTACGTTCTTTATACTAAAACAATGTGAATTAATTACTCAATGAACATGCAGGAAACATGTTTGTATAAACCACGAAAGTATCTTTACTAACACCCATATCCACCATATTAAAATTTCTCAAGCCTACAGTGAACTGAGTGCTGTAAAAATTTTACGCAATGTCCAGCCAGCATCTTGATAAGATAAGATAAATGATAAGCCGTAAAACTGGGCGGGGATGTCCTCTGGTCCGTCGGAGCGGGCCTTTATAGCCCGATTATCGTACGGCTATATCGATTTGATACAGTCTACCCTGCCTTAGCAATCTGTTGCTTCTTCGTCGGGTATTAAGACAGTTATTTGGTATTTTATTTGCACCAAGCGCGGCGTGTTGTGGATTTGTTCAGATACTACGTTCCAATTTCGTGTCGCTGAAACTGTTATTGAGTTGCAGTTCGGTTGTATTTCCTTATATATTTTTTCCGATGCTTTATTTTACATTTTAAAATTGTTTGCTACGCGATTGCTACGGCGTAGCTCGTCGTAGCATGTCGTAGCACAGTGTAGTATGAAGCGGATATGCAAAAGCTCTTTAGAATCTCAACAACACACAAAACAGAACGTGGATATACATAAATAAGCTACATACAATCGTACATGTTCAAACAAAAACGAACCATCAAACAATTTTAAATAACCAGTTTCACCATGATATTGATACATAGATGTTAAATAATTATAAGTAATAATGCTGAAACTGTTCTTCATTTTATAACTTTAATAAAATATTAAAACTTGTAAAAATTAATAAATACGCTACCTTCTTTACCTTTCACTGTACGATTGAAATTAAAGTATTTTTTTATTTATTTTAACTATGCTATTTACAAGCACGTATAATATTGTATAGCACTTGGAACTGCACTGACTCTCTTCAACTTATCACCTTTTAAATTATTCTTCCGTCTCTACTACGCATTTCACTTCACATTTCACTATATTTTTTTTTATTAAAAAACCATTTATTCCACAATACCAGCAATACCAACACAACCAATTGTGGCAAATGGAGAAAACGAGAACTAGAAGAAAATCAAATACGTTTTTGGACCAATTTTGATATCTTCTCTATTCATGACACGTATAGTTTACTTTAGAAGTTTAATACCAGCATCGAACACACATATACACCAAAACAAAGCACGTGCACAAAGACGATATTAATTGATCACTTCTGTTCAGAGTGGTACACAAAGCATTCTATTAAAAGTGCTCCATTAATTTGTGTTCCGGACACTATGCGTCTATACACGAGTACGTGTAGGGAATTGGTAACGTTCGCCGCAGAAATTGTGTTCCTGCCTTGAGTTGAGAACCTGCTATACCTATATGTACTATAGTAGATATAGACATTCTCCTATGTTGTTAGTCTCACAACAGTTCCTGTTAATTGCTTTTAAAATTTGATACTTGACCAAACAAATTGATGTGTCGTGGCCAGGTATTAACACAACTATTTCATGAAATGGTTGACTATTGGTAATTTTCGGTTCTCAGTTCGCAAAGCGTAAGCGTACTTGCTGTAAAATAGTTTCTTGTTTCTTTTCTTTTTATTAAATATGTTTTCTTTCTGTTTAGGTTTTTGATTTATTGAAAGGAGGTGATGCTCTAATAATGTTTTTCATGCAAGTTCCACAAAAGTGATTGACGGACTAAACCCTTGTTATATAAAATAAAGCCTATAACCGTCCATTGCAAGCTAACCCTCTGCCTATCTGAAAGCACATCTGTCCTGGGCACGATAGCAAATCAAGCGCTTTATTAGGTTAAGTTTGTCAACAAATAACATCGCAGTTTAGAGTATTTTTAACTATCTTTTTGCCAACACAACCAGTATCTTAAAACAATCAAATGCTAGGTACCTACAATCGAAATCCAACAACCAATTAAGACCTTTAATTGGGAGACCTTGATTCCGAATCAGATTTCCAATTCAAGCTTATAACGAATTCCTTTTTGCCTGTTTAGATAGGTATTACATTCTTGAAAACATCATGTTTTAATGTTTAATTAAGTAGACATCTGTATTAAATAAAACATAAATATATTCTGCACGTGTTTAGAAAAAGTATGCCTAGATCCCTTTGAGGCTACTAATTATGTTCAGAGAGATGGACTCACAAAATAAATAGACATAAGTTTTTCTCTCTGAAAGTGTTTATTTAATGAAATAACGTTAATGATTAAGTTCTTTTAATATTAAAAGGACGGTTTGTCACATAACAAAGACATTTAAGTAGGCTAACTCCAAAATAGAGTGTATATTGAATCAGCTTTTTAACATGCTTCTAAAAATTGATGTAATATGAACTATGTTTCAGGGATATGTTTTTGAAAATGACAGAAACGCGATACATCACAGGCACTTTTAGAACATGGAATATCGTCCATATTTTGGTTTAATCTTTACTAGCTTTCGCTCGCGGCTTCGCCCGCGTGACTTCCATCCCCAATTTTGTCTCTTTAGTGTTGGAATTTCCAAAAATCCTTTCTTAGCGGATGCCTACGTCATAACATCTACCTGCATGCCAAATTTTAGCCCGGTCCGTCCAGTGGTTTGGGCGGTGCGTTGATAGATCACTATGTCAGTCAGCCAATCACCTTTAAGTTACATATATTAGCTGGTCTCTGCCGTTTTACCCTCATCTTTGGTCATTACTCCACTCCCATAAGCCGTAATGTGTGTGTGTATTATAAATTTTTCTCTATAAATTGACTAACTACACAAAAACATTTTTTCAAATCAGTAGTTGCTTAGCGCGCGTTCTACCAAATAAACCAACGAACTCTTCATCTTTATTATTTTTATTTGGTGCTTATGACGTTTATTTTTGGCTCTTGCCGAATTATTTTTAAATAAGGACAATAGAATAGTTTTTGTTACTAAAACACACGGGAACGGGAACTACACGGATAAAATAGCGGCAGACCTCTAGTGACATAATAATTCAGTCAATTCTGTTAAATATGACATGCTAAAATGATCTATTTGATAACAGATAAGACCTTGTACTATCCGTACTAATATTATAAATGCGAAAGTAACTCTGTCAGTCTGTCTCTTCTTCACGCCTAAACCTCTCAACAGATATAGTCTGTGGCCCGAGAAAGGACATAGGATAGTTTTCATCCCGGAAATCCCTCAGGAACGGGAAGTATTATTCCACGCGGACGAAGTCGCGGGTAAAAGCTAGTTTCAAATATTTGTCGATAAAGCTTTCATTATGACATCAGACACATAAATGAAACTTCTGTGTTATGTTTTTGATCGTAGAATAAACGGTAACCCAACAGACTGGACATAATAGCCTGGACAAGTACTTATTATGTCGACACCTATTTACATAGTTCCACGAAAATCGAGGTCCACTTGCATCAGTGATTATGTTTGATACAAAACATAATGAAAAACTTAGATATTTTTTTAATATACTGCCGTTTTTGTACGAGCGAAAGTACCGTTTATAAAATTTTGTAGAAAACGTATCTGAAATACTGAATTGTAAATATTGTACTTTAAACGTGAACATATTTTGTAGTCGAGGGTTTTCTTAAGGCTTATACAGATTTACGAAATGTAACAAGAAATGTAACACGCACACAAAGAATTTGTCCTCCTCATTGACGCTTCGTGCGCGTAGTGTGCTCGGTTCGTGCTCGAGTCGCAAGCCACCACACAGTGGAAATTTAGTAAGATTGCATGTTACATTTCGTAAGTCTGCACACGACTTAAAGTGCCGTGTTTTTACCTATCGCTAGTCCCGAAGCACTGACGTCATTTTTATGCAACAGAGCGAAAAGAATCGTTGAATAAATTAAGGATACGGGACTGAATGCAATACGTGAAACAGGTTTGTCTGCTCAGTTTGTTATTAAAATTCAGACGATCCGTGGCGTTATTTTGTTTGCTATTTGTTTATTATTTATCTTTTGATGCAACTTCACTTGGCGTATTTGGTCAATATTTGCGTGTTTGCGGAATGTTTATAATAGTTACCGTGACCCTGGAACATAAAGGGCAATCGAAGGAACATGAGTGGGTTTTAGTCAGTAAGAGTCTGACACGCCCTTCCGCCGCACCCAGGACGGGAGCACTCATTGGATGATTTCCCACTCACCAAAAAAAAAAAATTAAGGCTGGTCGGTTTATTAAGCATAGTAATATTAGAGAAGAAGTAATGATACGGAATAATTCGAATTAATTAGTGATGATGATGTAAAATGTGAATTATTTTTATTTATTTTGTAATCTGTTTGCTATAAACACAAAAACTGATGCACGGATTTCCATGCCATTTTCACTAATAAACAGAGTAATTCACGAGGACGGCTATAAGCAAAATACTAGCACAGTAATCGAGGAACAAGAAATTCAAATAATTATTTAATTTTATAATACACGAGCAAAGCTGAGGAGGGTCACTAGTTACATAATCACGTACTAAATCTCGATCTGATTTAATGTCTTCCTACAAAGTTAGTCGCCGTCGAATAGAAACAGAACGTTTTTGTGTAAGCTCAAGTTCTGTAACACCACCAGAATAAATCAAATCTTGGGAACAAAAAATAGCGAACGGACAAGACCGAATGATTCTCGTATTAGGGTTCACCATTTCTATTCTTAAAAAATACTGTTGTTTAAGCTTTTGGGTATGGAGTTCTATTGTATGATTTCGTAGTCTTAATCTGGTTAAATTATATGGTTGGTTACCCATACTAATATTATAAATGGAAAAGTGTGTCTGTCTGTCTATCTGTCTGTATGTTTGTCTTTTTTTCACGGCAAAACGGAGCGACGGATTGACGTGATTTTTTAAGTGGAGATATTTGAAGGGATGGAGAGTAACATAGGTTACTTAATGTCTATTTCTAACGCGAGCGAAGCCGCGGGCAGAAGCTAGTAAAGCATATATTTTGAGTAAGTTAGTATAAGGTTCATAAATTTCATGATGAAATCTGGTGGTTTTTTTAGTCATCAGCTGTATTTCAACTACTTTCTGAATGATTTCTTTGGTTCGCTGCAGAAAATGCCAAAAGCATTTTCCTTATATTTGTAGAATTTCCACAATTTCTCATGGATCCCATCAACAGAACTGGCGTTTGATAATGATTACAAGGTTGGTACTATTTCAGTGCAAAGTATATCCTTTTAAATAAAAAAATAATTATTTAAAACCGTTCGTAATGATTCGGTGCAGAGATTATTTTATTGTGGGATCCAACGTTATCCAATAAAGTGTGATTCAGAAGTGGGATCCAACGAAAATATATTTTCTGAGGCACACATAACAACAAAGTATGCAGGCGAATTGAGAACTTCTTCCATTTTTTAAGTCAACTAAACATACAATACACTATTCTTCGTATCTAGTGTTCCCGTGATCAATAGGCTTGCCCTTATTTGGATACAATATTGAATATAGCCTTTCTGCATTGGATATTCTCAGAGCTTACGGATTTAGATAGTTTCAAACTGAAGCGAACGCAGCAGAAATAACTATCATGCCTGAAACCAGATGCCTCTAGAGAAGTGATACTGTGGAATAGTTAGTAGAGTTTTATACGAGAGGTGAACGTACTGGGCGTACGCTTATGTCAATATACCACATTTAACAATTTATTATTTTCTACCATCTATTCTACAACGACACAATGTCTAGATGTGCCGATGCCTCTATGAACTAAATGTACGAATTGAAGTTGCAAATGTCATCTCAGCGAAACTTAAAGTTAAAAACTTTTAGTCGTAGAGCCGAAAGTAAAAAAAGTCATATTATGCTTGTTTGTTCTTGATATTTAGATATCAAGGGCAAGCAAGCACACACCTTTTTTTTCATAAAATGGCGTCGTCTGATAAACGCACGCTAGGCTTAAAAAAAACATTTCAATGAACTATTTAGGGAAAAGTTTAGTGTAATATGGAATGTAAGTTTTTTTTGAGCAAATGTAAATCAAACTTAAAGTAACTTTTTTATTATTTAGTGTAGAAAATATGTGTGGTTGTTTTCTCATCCTCACAAAGACCTACCTTAATTACACCAGTTTCCCTCCTCAAACACTTAATATATTTTAACGTTCATAAAGTTCATTCGAGAATATTCTATAAGGACCCCTAAACCCAAACATTCACTCCGGTCACGTTTGACAGACCCGAGGGATCGATTCGCGATTAAGTACACGTTTTTACGGTTCGCGGTAAATCTTTCCACCTTATTTGGAGTGATTATAGGCGTAAACTGGGCTACGAACGTAAACTGCCACTACCATTAGCGAAGTAATATTGCCAAAATTTTACAACTCCATAGGAGAATTTTATGTGTGAGTGAAATTACAAGAAGCTAGAATGGATGGAGGCTCCGAAGTTTTGTGCTGGGCTGCGCAATACTGGTTCTCACATCATGACTTTTTTCACTACTTAGGACTTGGTTTTCATTTACTTGGTAAAGACGGATCTAGGCTTTTAACGGGGCTATACATTGTATTAAGTCTGTTTCCATTTAAACCATATCTAGCTGAATACCAGGGTTTTACATAAGCTTGATAATTATAAGTGAATATTATTCGAATTGGGTCATCAGTTTCGGATTTTTCGTCCTACAAACAAGTAACAAACTTTACTTCTTTAAAAACCATTACTGACAACTTAAAGGTTATTTCAAATTTTCAGAAAACCTAACACAACGTGGAAGTACTTACGTACGTGATAAAGTCATACATTATGAATGATCGTTATCACTGTATGTGGTGACAATTAGATAATTAGGCATTGTCACGGCTAATGAATTAGGCATGTCATTATGTGTCCTATCTGTTTCTATTTCAGTATCATCTATGGACATTATTATGTAGTATATACAGAGAGATGAGATCTCATTATTGATTATATTACTAACTGTTCATCGCGGTTTTTACTTTCGTTTCTGGTCCCAAAACGAGGTGTGGGTATTGACCGCTATTTGTGTGTACCAACAAACAAACAAACAGACTCCGTCTGTCAGCGGCACCATAGCTCTCGAACGGATGAACCGATTAGGATGCGGTTTTTTTATTTGAAAGTAAAATGTCTAGCGATGGTTCTCGAACATGCTTAATTAAAAAAACTTTTTCCAAAAAAAAGATAACCGACTTCAAAAACTAAAAGCTCAAAAATAACTATTTCGGAAGTCGGTGGCTTCTCTTCTGCCGGTCGAATTGTGTTGCCTTGCCACCGACTTCCGAAATAGTTATTTTTGAGCTTTTAGTTTTTGAAGTCGGTTATCTTTTTTTTGGAAAAAGTTTTTTATTTTTTACTTTTTAGTTAGAGTCCCAACTACGTTTAAGAGTAACTTTAAAAAAAACGTACGTTTATCTATAAAAATTGAGGAGTTCCCTCGATTTCGGCATGATACCATCATCAGATCCTGGACCTGATGACAATGGGACCATTTGGGAAATCTACCCTTTCAAACAAAAAAAGAATTGTTCAAATCGGTTGGCAAACGACAGAGATATGCGCGAACAAACATAAAAAAAAAACATACAAACATCCGAATTGAGAACCTCCTCCTTTTTTAAGACTCCGTCTGTCAGCGGCACCAAAGCTCTCGAACGGATGAACCGATTAGGATGCGGTTTTTTTATTTGAAAGTGAAATGTCTAGCGATGGTTCTCGAACATGCTTAATTAAAAAAACTTTTTCCAAAAAAAAGATAACCGACTTCAAAAACTAAAAGCTCAAAAATAACTATTTCGGAAGTCGGTGGCTACTCTTCTGCCGGTCGAATTGTGTTGCCTTGCCACCGACTTCCGAAATAGTTATTTTTGAGCTTTTAGTTTTTGAAGTCGGTTATCTTTTTTTGGAAAAAGTTTTTTATTTTTTACTTTTTAGTTAGAGTCCCAACTACGTTTAAGAGTAACTTTAAAAAAAACGTACGTTTATCTATAAAAATTGAGGAGTTCCCTCGATTTCGGCATGATACCATCATCAGATCCTGGACCTGATGACAATGGGACCATTTGGGAAGTCTACCCTTTCTAACAAAACAGGAATTGTTCAAATCGGTTGGCAAACGACAGAGATACGCGCGAACAAACATAAAAAAAAAACATACAAACATCCGAATTGAGAACCTCCTCCTTTTTTTAGAAGACGGTTAATAAAAATCGGTTCACCCGTTTTGAAGATGATGATGTATATAGCTGGCACTTTTGCCATCTTAATAACTTGGGTGCGAGTATTAAAAAAAAATTTATACCTGAGGGCCTAGACAAGTGGCATTGTAGAATACGTAACAAAAACGTACGTAATAAAAAAACGAAAACGAATAGATTGTCAAATGTATGGAATTGACATAAGCTTTCGCTAAACAATTTGACATCTCCATACATTTGACAATCTATTCGTTTTCGCTATCTATTCTACAATGCCACTTGTCTAGGGGGGCAGAGGTACAAACTTAAACTTGGACGTAAACGGGGACGAAATCTGTTAAAATTATAAGTCACAACATGTATCTTGATCAAATCGTATTTAATAAAACGTAATTAATAATGCCATATAAACTACTAAAATAAAATTATTGTGTCTTTAACAAAACATGAAAGCCCAACAAGATGCCGCAAAAAATGACTGAAGAAAAATAAAACATCGCCCTACAAGCTAATACAAACGCTAATGTAATTGGCAGTGGGTATATTATTACTTGGCGTGCTCTCAATAAGTATAAATGAGAAAAGTTGCCTATGTTTGATGACTTCAGGGCGACACATACAGATATATTTTTTAAATTACTCTCTCAACAACAATGAATAATAAGTATAAAATAAATTGTTCTGGTCGTCAGTTTTCTCCTTTTGGGTATTCTATATGTATTATGTAGGAAAATGTCCAATAAAAAAGTAAATCAATACATTTACTTATGACTTTTTATTTTTCTAATTGTTTATTAGGTTCTCTATCTACATTTTTTCACACGAAGATTCACTAGAAATAGTATAACCAAGATTTTGTGAAACATGTTTTTTGAAAAGGGTATTCTTGGAATACTTCTCTAAGGTGTCATAGTTTCGAAACAAGCAAGTAGTGGGCAAAGACCCATTTTCAAAAAAAAAAGAGTAAATTAAATATA